>OY755213.1:30440084-31040084 GCA_963576765.1 Draba incana
TACCTAACATTTTAGAATACTATTTTGTAAACGTTGTTTTTCCTAATAGGATCATAAATCAAGGAGTTAAGGTAATTTATAAGTATACTGTGTGGTTGAAAAAATGTAAGTTGAATTTAATGTGAGACTTTGTTTTTAATTGAGGTGAAAACCTTTTAATAAAAAATAATCTTTTCATATTCCATGGAATATATAAATCTTAATATTAATTTAAATTTTTTTTAAGCTTCTTAAAAATATGGTTATCTTATTTTATTTTTTACGGTATCACTTAATTCATAAGCATATTATATTTTTGTTTTAGTATGTGTATAAATTCATATTATTATTACTTATAAAATCTTGAATATTCTTATATAAATAAAATTTCATTTTCATTCATTTTACTTAGTTATTCACGTTTTTAGTTTAATTTAATTATTTATTAATTAGAAAATTAGTTAATATGATTTAGCATGTATTTAATAAACATAATATAAAAATTAAATAACTTGAAAAATAGATTTGCCTATGTGGACACTCTAGATGGAGAGAGAACTCCCTAATTATATATAAGATTAGATAAGAAAAAGGAATAATAGTATATGTTTCAATTGCCTTGTTAACGTGATAAGTTTTTTTAATGTGATTATACGTGGTGATTCGTTGTATCGAACCATGTAACATACTATCGCTATCAATCCTATAAATTAATTACGGCAACTATGTTTACAAAATTATAATAATACCATAGTTGGATTAATGTGCTTACTTGCTCGTCTTATCTATGATTACAAAAGGTACTTAAAGAGCGGAGTTCTTTAAGTATATATTATAGTGTGTTCCAAATTAGTTTAGGTTATGATTAGGTGAGAAAAATACGTAGTTTTCATATTAATTTTCTTCTAAACAAATGTGAAACAAACGGATACGTTTCCGTTGAAATAATTTACTGATATAACGTTGCTATATTAATACAACTCTGCTATACTAATACTCTCAACTACTACTTATTTCTCTCTCTCTGTCCTTCAACAAATATCCGGCGACGTTTCATCGGCGGTGAGAAAATGAGGAGTTTTACGGCGGTTAATTCATTATTGAAACGGAACAATTACCTTCTCCAACGTCATGGTTTCTCACAGATGGTAGCTCAAAGAACAACTTCTATCCGTGATACCGAAACGCAAATTTCGAAAATGCCCTCGTTCGATTATTCGCCGCCTCGTTACGACGGTCCTTCCACCGAAGAGACCATCAAGAAACGGCGAGAGTTCCTTAGCCCTGCCTTGTTCCACTTCTACAATACACCCGTAAAACGACGTCGTTTTCACTCCCCCTCATAAAACGACGAAGGTTTCGCTTACTCTGTTTTTTGGGTTTGTTGGAACAGTTAAACATTGTGGAGGGAAAGATGCAATATTTGTTCGACGAAACCGGACGGCGATATTTAGATGCTTTCGGAGGAATAGCAACGGTTTCTTGCGGCCATAGCCACCCGGAGATAGTTAATTCCGTCATCAAACAGCTAAAACTTATTCAACACTCAACTACTCTTTACCTTAACCATACCATCTCTAATTTCGCTGAAGCCCTAGTCTCCAATCTTCCCGGAGATCTCAAGATAAAAAAAAGACTAATCGTTTGAGTCGTGTAGTAAAGGTTTTGGTATTAGGGCTTGATCGATGACTTGACTTGCAAGGCACTATGTACTACGTAGGTGGTGTTTTTCACGAATTCGGGTACGGAGGCGAATGAGCTAGCGATGATGATGGCTAGGTTGTACACGGGATGTAACGACATCGTTTCGCTTAGGAACTCTTACCATGGAAACGCAGCTGCGACCATGGGAGCCACTGCTCAGTCCAACTGGAAATTCAACGTCGTTCAGGTTATTTTAGCTTTTCATTTCGATCTAAACTATATGACAAACTTATTGTTAGTTTAAGAGACCATGAATCTTCAATTTTGGGGTTTAGTTCCACTTTCTTGATTTGTACGTATATAATCTTTAAATTGAAATATAAACTAGTAATTGGATCTACACCAACCTACTATGAATATCTAACTAAATTTCGGTAGGTTAAAAATTATTGATTAATATACATGAAAATGAAATCCGAACCATATCAAAAAAGTCGATTAAAGACGTAACTTGCTTCGAGAATGAAAAAACTTTGATTAGAAACTTGACCCCGGAAACAGAACCGAAAAAATCCAAAACCGATCCAAATTAAATTAGATTTAATTTTGGAAACTATAACTCAAAAACCAAAAATATATAACCCAATATGCATTGTTATTGTAGGGTTTGGTATAAAGTAGATTTATTACCAAATCTAGTTTTTTTTTCTACCTTTCGGGTTTTGTTATATATCAAGAATCAACCCACATGTTAATTTTTACAAGGCACGACTTTGTAACAGACTGGAATTCATCACGCCATAAATCCAGACCCATACAGAGGAGTATTCGGATCGGATGGTGAAAAGTACGCAAGGGACGTCCACGACCTTATCCAATTCGGAACTTCGGGTCAAGTAGCCGGATTCATCGGCGAATCTATCCAGGCAAATAATAATTTGTATCATTTTTGTCTAACGACGACTATGATCATACAAACATACATATATACGTATGAATTTTAATTAATGAAGTAGACGGGGTGGTGAAATAGGGAGTTGGAGGAATCGTAGAGCTTGCTCCGGGTTACTTACCGGCGGCATACGATATCGTGAGGAGAGCCGGAGGAGTTTGCATTGCTGATGAAGTACAATCTGGTTTTGCTCGTACCGGAACCCATTTTTGGGGCTTCCAATCCCATGGTGTTATCCCGGATATCGTCACTATGGCCAAGGTTCACCATCATGTATATTATATGATATTGTTAATTGGTTTTGAGTTGATAACTAGTAAAAATTAACGATAATCAATCCTAATTTGATTTGGCTACATTTATAGGGGATTGGAAACGGAATCCCACTTGGAGCGGTGGTGACGACACCGGAGATCGCTGGACTTTTAAGCCGCCGGTGTTATTTCAATACTTTCGGTGGAAACCCAATGTGTACGGCCGCAGGACATGCGGTCCTTAGAGTCATTAACGAGGAGAAGCTCCAAGAGAATGCTTTTATCGTTGGTTCTCATCTCAAACATAGACTTACACAACTCAAAGATAAACACGAACGTGAGTTCTTGTCCAAATTAAAACATATTTGTTTAATAACTTTTGTTTGTTTGTTTGTTGATATGTTTTCTTTTAATTTCTCGAATTTTTTTTAGTCATCGGAGACGTGAGAGGAAGAGGATTGATGCTAGGAGTTGAGTTTGTGACGGACCGTGACTTAAAAACTCCTGCTAAAACAGAAACTCTTCATTTAATGGATCAAATGAAAGGTTTAAATATTTAAATTTGTTTTAGTTTGGTTAAAATATTTTCGATTTTTAGATATGAAAAAAAAGAAAACCTAACCAGAACCAAAATTTCATTTCCTTCAGAATTCAAATAGTATATCTACCATTATAAATCAAATCCGAACTAAAACTGTATACACCCATATCTATAGTAGATTTGGTTACTATTTCTCTAAACCCAAAAATACTGAAAATTGACCACTCTAAAAACCGATGCTTATGCATATGATATATTGTGTGTTAATATAAATCATTTTGCTATAAAGAAATGGGAGTGTTGGTGGGGAAAGGTGGATTCTACGGGAACGTCTTCAGAATCACTCCTCCTCTCTGCTTCACCCTCTCCGACGCTGGTTAGCTCCATCTATAGTATCTTCTAGTTCAAATTTTGGTTTCTTCATGTTACATACGTTTGATATATTCATTACTTACTAATACTCTTTCAAATCTTTCATTTTGTAGATTTCCTTGTGGATGTGATGGATCACGCCATGTCCAAGATGTGATTTATTACTCTTCTTTTCTGATTACTCTCATGATCATTCACCATCATGTGTGTATGTATATAAATAACACAATACATAAAGTTAAATTACAATCTATATATAAAATTTCGCTACATTTATTCCTCGAATGGTATATGAACATATATATATATACACATGATAATCCGAAGTTGTGAATTTCAATGGTAAACCTGTATGGCGAAGCGGTTGGTCATTAAAGGCGAAACGATGGTTGGTGCGGCGGAGAAGGAAGGAGACGACCGGAGAGCCACCGTGATCGCTGAGGTTAGACTCATCACCGCGAAGATGAGTTCTTCAAGTATACGCAATGTCTTTCTCATCATCGAAAACTATATATGTGTTTTCTCGAGATTTCGAAATTTAAGAGAAAGAGAGAAGTGTGATCGTTTTTGTTTGACTTTTTATATCTAGCCTTTGATGTTGATTCAGACAACATAAATAAAACTATTCGTTTGATTTCGTGTTCGTGTCCACTATTGATTATTTTAATGGTACACTTGCAAATGAAACCTAAATTTTTGAAAATAGAATTTTAATGTTTTTTTCTCTCTCAACTTACGATTATACTAATTTAAACCATGGAAATTTTATCAAATCATAAGAAAATATAGAACATGTAAATAGAAAGTCTTAGTCGATCCTTTTAGTTGAACACTAATCACGGACCACAATACTTACCGAACTGTGGGTACATAAATCTATAAAATTTGTGATGGTGTTCTTTTTATATTCTCTCAAAGCTGCATTACAAAAATTTAATTTTCATAGTTTAACATTTAATTAGCATACATTTTTTTTTTTTTTTTTTGGTCACAAATTAGCATACATTAAGATTTGTTATTTTAATTTGACACGATTAAATCGTAAAACTAAAAACGGAAAGGAGAAAAAGAATGAGAGAGAAGAGGAAAGAATTGAAGACTTTCCCTTTGTCTCTCTCTCTTTGACAAAATCCCAATTTTCGCATCCTCTTCACTTTCTCTTCTCTTCCCTTTTTCCTCTTCTGCCGCCACCGCCACCACCACCACTGTGTATTCTCTCCCACCTCAATCGCCGTCATCTTCCTCATCCTTCACCGTCCTAATCTTCTCCGGATTCCTAGGGTTTCTTCTTCTCTGTTCATCTGAAAGGGGTTCTCGAGCTGGATTCTCTGCTCTTGCGCCGCTGGTGCAGCGGCTTCGTTGATTGATCTGGATTTCTCGGTTTTCTCTTGAATTTGATTTCCGTTTATCTCGTAATCCGAACAATAAGCTATTTGATTTTGTGGGATTTCGTCTGGGTGGGTGTGTAATCCGATTTGGATGGCATTGGGAGACTTAATGGTGTCTCGGTTCTCTCAATCTTCCGTTTCTTTGGTTTCCAATCACCGTTACGACGACGACTGTGTTTCCAGTCACGGCGACGGTGATTCGTCAATCCCTTCACGGATTAAGGATTCCGATGCTACGAGTAGTACCTATGGAAATGGTACAACGGAAAGAGCCGCCACTGCCACAAGCATGGCTTACTTGCCTCAGACTATCGTGCTCTGCGAGCTTAGACACGACGCATCGGAAGCTTCTACGCCTTTGGGGACTTCCGAGAGCTTAGTATTGCTCCCCAAATGGCGGCTTAAAGAACGAGTAAGTTTAAGCATTGTTAGCTAGCTTCTGGATTGATCTTTCTGTTTAGTGTAATTGCGATTTAGGATGATAGAGGAGCATAGAACAACTACATTATCTAGAATTCATGATACAATCTGCTATTGTTCACTACTAGGTAGAGTGATGTTAACTGAGGAAGGTTATGTTAAAAGTTTTATTTTGGAGATGAATCTTAATGAAGCAAAGTTTAAAAAGTGACTCCAAGATATACGTTTTTAGTTCGATTCCAATCTGTGTTAAGAAACAATTCTATTTCTCAGCTTAAGCTAGATCAGGCATTTATTGGATCTGTTTGCGAGGGGAGTTCTTGCAAGTATCATGTTCTATGCTGATGTATTCTTCGTATTTGCAGATGAAAACAGGATGTGTAGCTCTAGTTCTGTGTTTGAACATTACTGTTGATCCGCCGGATGTTATAAAGATATCTCCGTGTGCTAGAATCGAGGCTTGGATAGGTTGAACCTTTGGCCAACTCAACCCTATTACACTCTTTCTTTTCTGTGTGTATCATTTCTCTTTGAAACCACAATCATTTTTCTCTCTTTTATTTGATGCCAGACCCATTTTCCATGGCTCCACCAAAAGCTCTTGAGACTATTGGAAAAAATTTGAGCACTCAGTATGAGAGATGGCAACCAAGGGTGATTATTTATTTTTATGCACCTTATTTGTTGTTGTTTTGTCAAGTTGCCCTTTTGATTTTGTTTTATAATCTTTCTCAGGCTCGCTATAAGGTTCAGTTAGATCCGACGGTAGATGAGGTCCGGAAGCTGTGCTTGACTTGTCGAAAATATGCAAAGACCGAGAGAGTTCTATTCCATTATAATGGGCATGGTGTACCAAAGCCTACAGCTAATGGTGAAATTTGGGTATTCAACAAGGTCTGTTTTTGCTAGCTTTTCTTTTCTCTACCAAGTTTTGGTTCCTTTTTTGTCTGTTACCACTTACTGATTGATTCTGTCTTTAAGCAGAGTTATACACAGTACATTCCCTTGCCAATCAGTGAGCTTGATTCCTGGTTAAAGACACCTTCCATCTACGTTTTTGACTGCTCTGCTGCTAGGATGATTCTTAATGCCTTTGCTGAGGTAAAGGAAACAATCACTTTACTCATGTTACACATTCTCCTGTCGAAATTGGCATCCCATAAGTTGATGAAATTCTTTTACTCTTTATGGTAGCTTCATGATTGGGGTTCTTCTGGCTCCTCTGGATCCTCAAGGGACTGCATTCTACTTGCTGCTTGTGATGTACATGAGACACTTCCTCAGAGCGTTGAATTTCCAGCTGATGTTTTTACTTCTTGCCTCACGACACCCATTAAAATGGCGTTGAAATGGTAAACCTGCTCGTCTCTGACTTTTTTTTTTGCGTACTCAGATGTCATAGTTTTTTCCTACAAAACGTACTTTAAGTTCCATAAAGCTAGTTTATAGAATCATAGTTGGCATGTTTTTGCATCATCATGAGGTATTATCAAAACTTTTTGGCATAAGTTTTTCTGATGAGACCAAAAGAGTCATGATGTTATTCTCAATAGACATCAGTAGCCTTCTCCTCTATGATAGTTATTTCATAACTCATTGCTACTGACGTTGTGCAGTTTTAGTTCTAGACTCCTGTTTAGCTTTTTACTATTACATAGATAACTACTTTATGTTAAGCCGTCTTATCTATGTCCATATGGAACTATGCAGTTCAGTTTAGCTTGCAGCTTTCACAAGAGACATTCCATTGCAGGTTCTGCAGGCGTTCGCTTCTGAAAGAAATCATCGATGAATCACTTATTGACAGGATTCCAGGCCGTCAAAACGACCGTAAGACATTGTTAGGAGAGTTGAACTGGATTTTCACAGCAGTAACAGATACAATTGCATGGAATGTGCTACCTCATGGTATTTCTCCAAATTTCTGCATACTGTATTAAGGCCTAATCTCTTTAACTTGGCTTGCTTGTATTTATATGTTCCTTCTCATGAATGTTGGTTTTACCCTGCAGAACTTTTCCAGAGATTATTCAGACAGGATTTGTTGGTCGCTAGTCTTTTCCGAAATTTCTTGCTTGCTGAGAGAATAATGCGGTCCGCAAATTGTAATCCAATATCTCACCCTATGCTGCCTCCTACGCATCAACATCATATGTGGTATTCAACAAGAACCTTATTCTTCTGTTAGATAGAATGTTGTGTGCCTAGATTTTTCCTCAGCTAGTTGTCGAATGCTTTTCAGGGATGCATGGGACATGGCTGCTGAAATCTGTCTTTCTCACCTTCCCCAACTTGTTCTGGACCCAAACGCAGAGTTCCAGGTATGTTTCATCTTATATTGTTTTCTTGTAACTGTATAAGACGGCGTCTATCTTGATGATAATACTTGTTCCTTTCATTTTTCTAGCCAAGTCCATTTTTTACTGAGCAACTGACAGCTTTTGAGGTGTGGCTTGATCATGGATCTGAGCATAAGAAGCCACCAGAGCAGTTGCCTATTGTTCTTCAGGTGCGACCTAAAAATCTGTACTCATTTCCATTTTTGTTGAGAGAGAGAGAGAGAGCTATATTCATTCCTCATTTTCACTCTTCTGGTTTTGTGTGGATACGACTTGAGAAACATTATTTAGCTTCCTTCTGGACGTTCCATTATAGTTCTGTTTGCATATTACTATTTTAGAGTATTTACAGACTCTGATATGTTTCAGGTGTTACTTAGCCAGTGCCATCGATTTCGTGCTCTTGTACTTCTTGGAAGATTTCTTGATATGGGTTCATGGGCTGTGGATCTGGTATACTTCTAAATTTGAACACTCTTTCCCTTTGGTTTACACATAGTTATTTTCTGGTTATCATGTTTATGTCTTTACACGTGAAGTGAAAATTCTTCTAGGCTTTGTCTGTTGGAATATTCCCATATGTGCTGAAGCTTCTGCAAACAACAACGAATGAGCTACGGCAGATCCTTGTTTTCATATGGACAAAAATCCTTGCACTTGATAAGGTAAATATTTGATGTTCATGAGCTAAGTTCTGGGAGGACAATGGTGGTTTGTCATGCCTCTGCTTGTGCTAGTTCATATTGTGGCTATCTTGGTAGTGTGCATCTGCTGTTTATTTAGCATACCTTACTGGAAAAGATATTGCGTATTTCTTCTAGTTATTCTGAGATGAATGCTGAATGGCATAAATCTACCATCTAATATATCTGCATATTTTATATCATATACTTGGATATCAGATCAAGTTGCTTATTTCTCCGGCCATCACACTTTTGTGGTGCTTAAGCCTTTTCGTTTTCAGTCTTTGGATCATTCCAACATTGACTGGTCTCTCTTTGTTTTCAGTCATGTCAAATTGATCTTGTGAAGGATGGGGGGCATACATATTTCATAAGATTTCTAGATAGCTCGGGTGCGTTTCCTGAACAACGAGCTATGGCTGCTTTTGTTCTGGCTGTCATTGTGGACGGACACCGACGAGGCCAGGAAGCATGTCTTGAAGCTAATTTAATTGGTGTTTGTCTGGGGCACCTTGAAGCATCCAGAACAAGTGAGCCACAGCCAGAACCATTGTTTCTACAATGGCTTTGTCTTTGTCTTGGAAAGTTGTGGGAAGATTTTATGGAAGCCCAAATAATGGGTAGGGAGGCCGATGCTTTTGAAAAGTTGGCACCTCTGCTTTCCGAGCCCCAACCTGAGGTGAAGCTCAGATTTCTATATAATGCCCTTGGTGTAACACTGTAATTTCTGACCATAACATTCTCTTGCAGGTAAGGGCTGCTGCTGTTTTTGCCCTGGGAACCTTACTTGATATTGGGTTTGACTCTAGTAAAAGTGTTGTGGAGGATGAATTTGATGATGATGAAAAGATTAGAGCTGAAGATGCTATAATTAAAAGCCTCTTAGATGTAGTTTCAGATGGAAGTCCACTTGTCCGAGCAGAGGTTGCTGTAGGTACGCAAAGCATGCAACTCTTGAACATTCATGATCGTGGGACTGTGAGTTCCTAATTAACGTCAGAGTTATTTAACTGAAAGTAAAAAAAAATTCTAACCTATTGAGATTAGTTAAAATTAGATACTTCTCTACAGTCTATTTAATAATTTATTATGTGCCGAATTTTATGTGTTCCAAATTGCTTAGATATCCAAATTTATTATATGCTTTAGCTTGAAAGACTGGTATTATTTTATAACTGAATAAAACCTTGTAAGCATATCGTCCAAACATTTAGAGAGTTCATATATAGTTTTGTGCCCTGCCAAATGTTTGTCTTTGTTCATTCTCCATATACATCTTGAAGCTTAGCTTGTTTTTTTTCTTTCTATTTGACCCGAAGTGTATCTATTGTTAATGTCTCTTCAGCTCTTGCACGTTTTGCCTTTGGCCACAAACAGCACCTAAAGTTAGCCGCGGCTTCATATTGGAAGCCTCAGTCAAATTCTTTGCTTACGTCGCTCCCTTCAATAGCTAAATTCCACGATGCTGGGAGTGCAACAATTGTTTCTTTACACATGAGTCCTCTGACTAGGGCTACCACTGATAGCCAACCAGTGGCTCGTGAGTCGAGGATCTCAAGCAGCCCTCTTGGCTCTTCTGGTCTAATGCATGGATCTCCATTATCTGATGATTCTTCGTTACATTCTGATTCTGGAATCATGCATGACAGCGCCAGCAATGGAGCTGTCCATCAGCAAAGACTTTTGGATAATGCTGTTTATTCACAGTGCGTCCGAGTTATGTTTGCATTAGCTAAAGACCCATCTCCACGTATTGCAAGTCTCGGGCGGCGTGTGCTTTCTATCATTGGAATCGAACAAGTTGTTGCAAAACCCTCGAAGCCCACTGCCCGACCAGGTGAAACTGCAACGACATCTCACACTCCTCTTGCTGGCCTAGCTCGTTCATCATCATGGTTTGATATGCATGCAGGTAGGTTTATGGGCTGTTTTATTATCATCACTTGATGTGGAAATTCATAAGTTTTGCTTAATTGAATTTTTGTAAGTTCTGATCTTGCACTGTTGTTGACGACAGGTAACCTGCCCTTAAGTTTTAGGACTCCTCCTGTCAGTCCTCCGAGAACAAACTATCTAAGTGGACTGAGGAGAGTTTGTTCGCTAGAGTTCAGGCCTCATCTGTTAGGTTCACCAGACTCAGGATTGGCTGATCCGCTTTTAGGTGCCAGTGGATCTGAAAAGAGTTTGCTTCCTCTATCATCTATCTACAGCTGGAGTTGTGGCCACTTTTCTAAACCACTTCTTGGTGGGGCGGATGCTAGCCAAGAGATAGTTGCCAAAAGAGAAGAGAACGAAAAATTCGCAATTGAGCATATTGCAAAATGCCAGCACTCTTGTAAGTAGTGTTTGTCTGTTATATCTGGTTTGTTCTATACCTCTACAGTCACTTGAATTGACTTGCAACATTTTACCTTGACCAGCTATTAGCAAGCTCAACAATAATCCAATTGCCAACTGGGATACGAGGTTTGAAACGGGAACAAAGACAGCCCTCCTTCACCCATTCTCTCCTATTGTAGTTGCTGCAGACGAGAATGAACGGATCAGGTATGCAAATTTCTTCAGAGCACAGTTAATTATTGCATTCATGTTATCCTCTGTTAGGCAAAATACAGGCTAGTTCTCATCAAACAAAGGTTTTCCCTTTCTGAGCTATGGTCTATCGGATTAGATATCTGTTATTAGTATAAGCATGTAGAAAAAGCTTCCCTTTGAAAATGTTTTCAAACTTTGATATTTTCTCTTGTTACCTTTTTTTAATCGAGATACTTCTATTGTACTCAAGTATGTTACTGTATTTTCTTCTCAGAGTGTGGAACTATGAGGAAGCAACTCTTCTCAATGGTTTTGACAATCATGATTTTCCTGACAAAGGAATTTCAAAGCTCTGCCTCATCAATGAACTTGACGACTCTCTGCTACTTGTTGCGTCATGTAATATTCACAATTCTTGCCACCACATCTTTCAGATGCTTGCAAATTGGTTGATTACGGCTGCCGAGAAATGGTATTTTTGTCTTACACGTGCTTTTGTAATTTTGGGTAGGTGATGGGTCGGTCCGGATATGGAAAAACTATGCAACAAAGGGTAAACAAAAGCTTGTTACTGGGTTTTCTTCGATCCAGGGTCAGAAGCCTGGTACACGTGACTTGAACGCTGTCGTGGACTGGCAACAACAGTCTGGTTACCTGGTTTGTGACTTTTTAAATCATGCTATGCAGTGTTTCTTCTTTTGTTTCCCAAGTTACATATTTATGGATTACTGGTATATAACAGTATGCTTCTGGGGAGGTGTCAACAGTCGCAGTTTGGGACATGGAGAAAGAACAGCTTGCCAGATCTATTGCATCTGAGTCAGAATGTGGAGTTACAGCACTTGTAAGTCTGCATGAATAACCTTCTTATTTACAATATGAAAACACTCTAAAGTGTCATGATTTACTACCAATCTATAATGATCTACTAAAAGGATTTGATGAATTGAAGTAATATTATACAGAAGCTAATGTCTGCTAGTTCTTTTTGTTTGTATCATAAGTTCATGGTTATCATGGTTTTCCTTGGTCAAAGATCTTTCCAGAATCAAAATGAAAGAGAAGCTGGTATTAAATAGGTGTGTTTATTCTTAGCAAATGGTTTTCAAACTTAGAATAAACAAGAAGAAACTAACAAACCTCTAGATAGTCTATATAAATATAAAATATGGGAATTTTGCTTACTTCATTTTATCTTTGTAGTCGGCTTCTCAATTGCACGGAGGTCAACTTGCTGCCGGTTTTGCTGATGGATCTTTGAGACTTTATGATGTTCGGTCACCTGAACCGTAAGTTGCTTTATAGTTAATTCTTGAACAGCAAAGTTTATTTGGATTACATCACTTAATATCACTTCTCCTATTGAAGGCTTGTCTGCGCGACTCGGCCTCATCAGAAAGTTGAAAGAGTTGTTGGACTCAGTTTTCAGCCAGGACTTGATCCCGCAAAGGTTGCCAACTAAAACTTATCTCTGGACTGTCAGCTTTCATACCTTTTTAACTAGGCCTAGTAATTTGGTTCTTCAATTCGGTTTGTTTTTTTCGGTTGCACTATGTTCGGTTCTTGATTGAGGGATTTTCGGCTTGGTTTGGTCGTAAATGTTCACGCCTATTTTTAAGACTTTCTCAATTCTTTGTCGCTTTCCTGAGGCCAATACCTGTTACATTTTTAATCCCAGGTGGTGAGTGCATCACAGGCCGGTGACATACAGTTCCTTGACCTTAGAACTACTAGGGACACATACTTGACGATTGATGCACACAGAGGTTCACTCACGGCCTTAGCTGTTCACAGACACGCTCCTATCATCGCGAGCGGATCTGCAAAACAGCTCATTAAAGTGTTTAGCCTTCAGGGAGAACAACTAGGGAGAATCCGCTACTACCCGTCCTTCATGGCACCGAAGATTGGTTCAGTGAGTTGCCTCACGTTTCATCCGTACCAGGTTCTACTTGCAGCTGGAGCTGCTGACTCATTTGTCTCTGTATACACCCACGACAACTCGCAAGCAAGATGAGCCGCAAACTGTAAGTGAAAATGTTGCATTTTGTATTGCTCTTGTGATCAAAAAAGAAGAAGCAAGAATCAGTCCAGCTCGTTTCGGTTATCTTGGGTTGGGGTAAAGTGGGTGTGGTTTATAGTATTCGTTAGCCTCCGTCGAAGTTAGAAAGAAGATCTAAGTTAACACTAATGAAGGAGGCTTCACCAAATAAGTTCTATATATCTCTTCCTATGCAACGCACGTAAATTGTGTCTGTAAATAGTTTCCTCGTTTTGCTTTTTTTTTGTTTTTCTTTAATCATGTTTCTTTGGGTGTGTGATTTCTTTTTTATTTAATATTTGTCTTTACGTTTCCTAATTTGTTTCATGTGTAAAAAAAAAGGTAAAATTAATGGTGGAAAAAGTTTGCATTTTCGTTGTATTCTCACAAGGATAGTGCATTGAAATGTTGTTTGTTATTTGTTCAAGGCATGAAAAATTCACTTTGCATTTTCACATTCATGTTTGGTTTATGCCATTTTATTGCTTTTTCTGGAAAAGGAAGAAAAAGTTAAAATGACGTGTGAGAGATTACGTCCAAACTTCAGCATATGGCACGTGCAACGAATGCTTCATATCTAAAACTAGCGTGAATTTGTTCTATGAAAGTTGGAAAACAATTGTAAGAAATCCAGAGGATGAAGAAGAATAAGAAGCAGTATCAAACGTCGCAAACGACCTCGATTCTGTCGCTTCCCCACGATTTGCTATTGAACTGCCTTGCACGCGTCTCAAGGTTCGACTATCCAACTCTCTCCCTTGTCTCCAAGAGCATTCAATCGCTCGTTGCTTCACCGGAGCTTTACAAGGTCCGGTCACTCTTGGGATACACCGAAAGTTGTATCTACGTGTGCTATGGGTACCGTTCTAATGTTTATTGGTTCACCCTCCGCCGAAACCGATGAAAACCTAACGTCAAAAGGGTATGTTTTGGCTAAAGTCCGAATTCCCCGTTTTCGTCCTACGGACATTTCAACTCTCGTGGTGGTTGCAGAGCCGTGACAATGTTAAAAGTTGCCCTAAGCCAATTAAAAAAAAAAAAAACTCCAATCCGTCTAGTATAAACATCATCATCGTACATTATAAATAAATAAAAAACTAAACAAACAACGAAATATTAGTTAAGACGTAAATTTTCTTAATTTTTCTTTATAAAATCTTGAACCAAATTTTTAAAATCAAATTAACTAACCAATTTTTTCCAATCGATAAAATAGCCAAATCACTCAAATTATTTTATCTAACGTAAGAGGAGAGAAAATAAATCTCTTTGTTTTTCCTATTTTTAAATAAATCATATTTGTATATTTTCAAGAGAATTTTGAAAAGTGCCACATTAGAAATAACTTTTGTCAAATACGTTTATGTTTGAGTTAACTATGTTATATGACATTTTTGTGAAAAAATATTTTACAAGTGACATATTTGAAATTCTCCCATTTTGTATTTGTTAAATAAGTACATGTTTCTATCATGGACATATTTTATTTACCCGCACAAATATGAACTCTAATTCAAGTTGTAACTAAATGTAATTAAGAATACAAAATAAATGCCCTTGATTATTTTCATTGTTGTGATGCCCCAAGCCAAAGCTTGTTTCAATCATACATAGGCACGGCACTGGTTGGCTCAAATATCTACAAGATTGGCCGTAATTTAGGGTCGCTCACATCTAGCTTCTCGGTTCTGGATTGCAAGTCTCACAAGTGGCGCGAGGCTCCTAGCTTACCGGTGGAGCTAGCGACAGTTTCTGCTAGCGTCATTGATCGAAAGATATATGTAGCAGGATGTAGGGGTTTCTATTCCTTTGAGCAGAACCCGTTCGATTTCGTTGAGCTGAACGCGTTCAATGTGTTCGACACAACAACACAAATTTGGGATCCTAAACCCATCCCTTGCCGCGAGGCCAGAAGCATTTTTTATGGACACCCAAAGCGCATGTATTGACGGAAAGTTCCACATGGGGACCATGAACGGGGAAGAGCTTACTTATAATCCCAAGGAAGGCAGATGGGACGTAGTTGAGCAAGGAATAGGTGATTATTTGTCTTCAGAGACTTATTGCACGATAGGGAACGTTTTGTATTGTGCTTGGAAGGGAACGTTCAAGTGGTTTGACACTGAGGCAAGCTATTGGAGAGATGTGGAGGGTTTGGGAGGAGTGCTGCCTCGTTCTCGTCTTATTGCTAATTTCCTGCTTTGTCCTAGTGTTAGATTAGCTGATTTTGGTGGAAAGATGGCGGTTTTATGTGACGATGCTTTGCCTATTTGGGGTCCAATTAGGGCCGATATGAGGATGCTTTGGTGTCTGGTGATTGAACTTGAAAAGCGCAAAAGTGGCGAAATTTGGGGGAAAGTTGAATGGTCAGATAGATTTCGTCCAATCCCCACAACCTTTGATTTGGTGAAAGCTCTAGCATATGGGTCACAATTATTAGGCTTGAACGTGTTTCTTTTGGAGGTATTTATTTTTTATTTTGTTTTGGAATACATTTGTTATTTGGTGGATGCAACAAGCCAACTATGATGATATAATCTACTTATTCGCTTCTAATCATTTGATATGACTTGTTGATTGTTAAGCTTAATCTTCGAAAAGTACACGTTTGTGTTGATTTAAATAAACTGACCTCTCTCTTTCCTTGCATTCATGAAAATAATGAAACTAATGATATGTGAAATTTAAGAACTATCATTTCGCTTGATAAAAATTCTATGAAATTAACACACATATATACTCTGGAACATTTGAAATGAAGCATAAAAGTTTGGAAATTCAAATCATGTACCACTTTGTTCACATACATATATGCAATTCACAATTTTTGTTTTTTAAAAATAAGAAAACATTGACACTTATACGACCCACGTTGAAGGCCAACATACTAACCTCGTGGAACGAAAGCTTTGCCTTTCGAAATCTCGTAATGATTAGTAGTCATTGATAAGCCCTAGCCCTAAATTCTGAAACTTTCAAAACTTACGTTGTCTTGCACGCGTCTGTACTATCCGACTCTCTCACTTGTCTCCAAGAGCTTTCGATCTCTCCTTGCTTCCCCAGAGCTTCACAAGGTTCGTTCACTCTTGGGCCGTACCGAGAGTTGTCTCTATGTGTGCGTTAGGCACGGTTCTGAGTTTCATTGGTTCACCCTCTGCCGAAAACCTGATAAAATACAGCATGTTTTGGCTAAAGTCTCAATTCCCCTTTCTCCTAGTGCGAAATTTTCAAGTCTCGTGGCCGTTGGTTCTAATATCTACAACATTGCCCGATGAGGCCATTACATGTCCGATTCAGCCTCATCTAGTGTCTTGATTCTAGATTGCACGTCTCACACATGGCGCGAGGGTCCTTGCTTGCCGGTGGGGCTAACGTAACTTTATACTTGCGTCGTAGATCGCAAGATATATGTTGTAGGATGTGGCCCTTTCATATCCTTGGACAAGAACTCTTTCCATGTGTTGGACACAACAACACAAATTTGGGATCCTGAACGCATCCCTTGCTGCGAGGGAATAGACATTTTTGTTAACACCAAAAGTGCATGTGTTGACGGAAAGTTCCACGTGAAAATCAGGCGAGAGGAGGTCACTTACAATCCCATGGAAGGTAGATGGGACGTAGTTGAACAAGGAATAGGTGTTTATTTGTCTTCATATGGTTATTGTGAGTCTGTGACATAGGGAATGTTTTGTACTGTGTTTGGCGCGGAAGGTTCATGTGGCGCGCGGAAACTCAAATTCTTGTGTTTTAAGTTTAGAATTTTTTTTTTTTTTTTTTATAAACCTTGACGACAAGAATAAACATGTGCAAAAAGTAATCGTATAAAATTATGTTCGGCATAACTTAATCGTTGTTTTCTTATTGTTTTTTTTTTTGCTAAACTAATTTTTCTTATTGTTTCAGTCTTAAACTCGCTCGTCCCCTACCATGGCTGACAAACTCCCGCAAAGCAGCAACAATGACTATGTGGAAGATGGGGAGAAAATCGACAAGAGGTATAAGCAGATATGAATATCAGAGCACATTCTGCTCCGTCCCGAGAGTTACATCGGATCAAATAAGGAGCACACCAAAAAGCTATGGGTATATGAGGACGAAAAATTGGTTTACCGTAAAGTGACTTATACACTGGGCTTTGTAAAATTTTCGAAGAAATACTCTTAAATGCGGCTGATAACAAACTGAGGTTAATTAGTTTTGAACCTGACCTCAAGAAGTTTGACACCATCTCTAAAATCAGCGAGGATATGGTTTCTCGATCTGATGAGTAAACGAGTGATAGAGATTGTTGCATGTCTCTGAAACAGCGTTCAAGTAAAATAGAATGACAAACCAGTTGAAGTGAACTCATTCGAAAAGTATGTTGATTTATACCTTAGAGCAGATAAATCAAGAGAGGATCCTCTGCCAAGGTTTGTTCTATGATCTTCATATCTCACATCTTGGAAATTTTGGTTTTGATCTTCTCAGTTTTCTGTGATTAGGATGACTTTAAAAATCAAAGACAAATGGGAGGTATATGTGAGCATACGTAAGCCGAAGTCTCCACAAGTATGATACATTTGACTGAATTTTTACCTTCTTCACGAGAAGAATGAGTAAACTCAAATTATTTTTCAGGTTAGTTTTGTCAACTCCATTGCCACAATCAAGGGAGGGTACACATGCCTATTTTGTGACAAAACATATCACATACTACATTGCTAATGTCGTGGAGAAAAACAAGAAAAACGCTAAAGTGGAGGTGGATAATGTTAAAAACTACATTTGGGTGTTTGTCAATGCCCTAATTGATGATCCAGATTTTGATTCTTTAAAAGAAACGCTAACTATTCCACTAGAAAGTTTTGAGTTGTTTGCCCTTCAAGAGGTCAATTTGGCACCAGACTTTCAGTAAGTATATAACTAATAAGGATATTCTCGTTTTTATCTATACTCTTACTCATATCATAGTGTACATATATTGCACTATGATCTCTCCAGTTACAAGGTTATTGTTTCACAAGGATGAGGAAACCAAAGAGTATTTCGAGAAATTTGAATCACACAAAAGGGATCTTATTTGGAAGATAGATGATGAAGAAGATGAAGATAGAAAAGCGATTGAACTTGCTTTTAGTAAAGACAAGGCAAAAGAACGAAGTGAATGGGTTCAAAAGTATGGGGTATGGACTATCATATGTTCATTAACATATGTTCCTAAACATGCTTTCATATGTTCATTAATTAATCTCAAAGGTTTTCCATTCAGGTTGGTACATACTTTGACTGGACTGTATTGAAGCAAACCAGGATAAGTGAATTTGTGAACAAAGAACTTATTTTGTTCTCGAGGGCAAATAATCGAAGATCCATCCCCTCGTTGGTTGATGGTCTCAAACCGGCCTAGAGAAAGACACTTCTATGTTCACTCGAGAGAAAATTAAATACTGAATACAAAGTCTCTGAGTTCTCTGCTTATGTGTCACATAATACAAATTACAATCATTGTGAACAAAGTCTTGCCAATACCATCATAAGAATGGCGCAAGATTATGTTGGGAGCCACAATATTGGCTTACTAATACCAAAAGGTCAATTTGGCACCAGGCTTTTGGTAAGTATATAACTAATAAGTATATTCTCGTTTTTCTCTATACTTGTTACTCATATCATAGTGTACATATAGGGTGGAAAAGATGCATATACACTATGATTTCTCCACTTACAGGGTTATTGTTTCACAAAGATGATGATGTCCTTCTTACGAATGAAGACGCGCAAACAGAGCCACATATGTAATCCTCTTTCCCCATCTCTTGCAAAGTGAATACATTTGTTTTTAAGGAATAGTTTAATTAATGTAATATGTCAATATTGTGTTAGGTACATTCCCACAATTCCAACTGTTCTCTTCAATGGATGTGAAGGGATTGGAAGCGTGTGGAGTACATTCATACCAAAGTACAGCACGAAAGACATCAAGCAATACAAAACGCCTAATAAATGGTGTAGCAATGACGCTTATGAAACCTTCGTACAGAGGCTTCAAATGAGAGATTGAGCCAACAGAAGGTGGGTATTCAACCATTGACACGTACAGGAAGGGTGAAAAAATAAATTAATTATCCATATTGAGGAGCTACCAATCAATCATAGGATGAATTATAAGAAGTTCTTGCGTGGGATGACGACAAGTGATGGGCGGCCTTTTATCAAGGTATAATGTCCTTTATAGACATGTGTTACTAGTTTACTACTAATGCTTTCTCATAGTATATAATGTCTTTAATTCAACCTTTATGCAAGAAGTATTTGACCGTAGTACTAACTCGATTGTGCATTTTGAGCATCATTTGAGTAAAGAAAACATGGAGATCGCTGACATTGAGGGCATTATACAAAAGTTCAAACTCACAACCAAGCTCTCAACGAAGAATATGTGTCTTTTTGATACCGACTACAAAGTGATAAAGAGATACCCTAGTCCAGAAGAAAGTAAGTATAAATTTTTATTAATATTGTTGTTTGTTTTCTCCATGAGATACTAAATTACTAATTCACATCCTGGCAGTTATAGAAGAATTTTACCGTTTCAGAATTCCCTACTATGTGAGAAGAAAGGTATTTCTCTAAAAATTCAAAAGACACTTGTCATATTCAGAGCTTGTAGGTTCTAATATTATGTCTTGTTTACAGAGTTATATGCTCAAACATATGAGTGAAAAGCTCGACCAGTTAAACGAGAAAAAGAGATTTTGTCTCAAATTATTAATGGAGAAATCATATACGACCACAATAGGACGATCCATGAACTAGTCAAGATCTTGAGTCAAAATGAATATAAGACTTACAAGGGTAATGACATTGAGGTATGCTATTGGAGAAATTTGAATGGTTTGGAAGGACTGGAAAGATGGCAGTTTTTTTTTTGTGTTAGGTTGGGTGATTATGGTGGAAAGATGGTGGTATTTTTTACCGATAGTTTCACTTTTTGGGAAAATGGCAATATGAAGAGGTATGTTTGTTGTGTGGTGATTGAACTTAAAAAGCTCAAAAGTTGCGAATTTTGGGGGAATGTTGTGTGGCGAGATAATGTGCTTCCAATCCCTTATAATTATGATTTGGTACAAGTTTTGACTGTTACGGTTTGATGAATGAATGCGTCGCAAGGCTTTAACGTGTGTTCCCTTCTTGGTATTTTTTTATAACTTTGGAATGCGTGTGTTCTATTGGTGGATGCAATGCAAGTATGCAACTATGGTTAATTAATCTACATGTTGTCTTTTGTTTCACTTCTAATCATTTGATGTCACTTGATTGGTAAGCTTATTTTTTGACCCCAATAGTCTTAGAAAAGCACACGCTGATAGACTGATTTCTCTCTTTACATTCATGAAAACAACACACTTTGATCAAGAGTATTCGATTGTTTATAATTTCAAATACCAATTGTAGACGTGGAGGAAATTTTTTTTTGTAGTAGATAATTTGCTAAATACAATACATAACTACTAATTTCAAGGTCAAATCTCATACAAATAGGTAAAAAAGAAGAACTAATATCACTAAAATTAAGTGTTGGGATTCCTTTGAAAAACTATAGGTACTATAGGTGGTTTTGAATAGCTTTTGGTTAGTTACCTAATTTCACTACAATTTTTGGTTTATCAATGCAAATTCTCAAAAAGAATACATTTTACCAAAAGAAAACAATATATATATATATATATATATATATATATATATATATATATATATATATATATTTCAACAATCCAGAGCATCTTTTTTTCTTTTATAAATTGGCGGGAGATAAACCCTTAAGGGTTCAAAGAAGCGATGAGCTTAATCTCCGTCTCATCATCAACATCGAAAATTCAACAGATCAAAACCCTAATCTCCTTCGCATCAAACATCAATCATCTTAAGCATTTCCACGCATCTCTCATTCGCCACAATCTCCACGACGACACTTTCCTCGTTAACCTCCTCCTCAAGCGAACTCTCTTCTTCCGTCAAAACCATTACTCTTTTCTCCTCTTCTCTCATACCCAATTCCCAAACATTTTCCTTTACAATACTCTCATCAATGGATTCGTCAACAATCATCTCTTTCACGAAACCCTTAATCTCTTCCTCTCCGTTCGAAAACTCGGCCTTTCTCTGTATGGTTTCACTTTCCCTTTCGTTCTCAAGGCCTGTACCAAAGCCCAGAATCTCAACCTCGGGATTCGCCTTCATTCTCTTGTAGTGAAATGTGGGTTTGATCACGACGTTGGCGCTATGACGAGTTTGCTCTCTGTGTACTCTGGATCTGGGCGTTTAGATGATGCACACAAAGTGTTCGATGAAATTCCTGAGAGAAGCATCGTTTCTTGGACGGCTTTTGTTAGTGGGTGTATTGCTTCCGGGAAGCATAGGGAGGCTATTGATTTGTTTAAAAAGATGGTGGAGTTTGGTGTGAGACCGGATAGCTTCTCTGTTGTTCGGGTTTTAACGGCTTGTGTTTCGGTAGGGGATTTAGATAGCGCGGAGTGGATTGTTAAGCTTTTGGAAGAGATTAAGATGCCTAAAAACTCGTTTATTTGCGCAACACTTGTCAATCTCTATGCAAAGCGTGGGAAGATGGAGAAAGCCCGTTCTGTTTTCGACTCGATGGCTGAGAAAGATATAGTTACTTGGAGCACTATGATACAAGGGTATGCGTCGAATAGCTTCCCGAAAGAAGGTGTAGAGTTATTCCTTCAGATGTTAAAGGAAAATCTTAAACCGGACCAGTATTCCATTGTTGGGTTTCTTTCTTCTTGTGCTAGCTTAGGAGCGCTCGATCTAGGGGAATGGGGAAGTAGTTTGATAGATAGGAATGAGTTCTTGACTAATTTGGTTATGGGCACTGCGTTGATCGACATGTATGTGAAATGTGGGGCTATGACTCGAGGTTTTCAAGTGTTTAAAGAAATAAAGGAGAGGGATAGAGTATTAATGAACGCTGCGATTACTGGTTTGGCCAAGAATGGCCACGTTAAGCTCTCGTTTGCGGTGTTTGGACAAACAGAGAAGTTAGGTATCTCACCTGACGGCTACACATTCCTCGGACTGTTATGTGGGTGCGTTCACGCAGGCCTAATCAAAGACGGGCTTTGGATTTTCAATGCTATAAGCTGTGTGTACGGTTTGAAACGCACGGTTGAGCATTACGGTTGTATTGTTGATCTTTGGGGCAGAGCAGGAATGTTAGATGATGCATACCGCTTGATCTGCGATATGCCAATGAAGCCAAACGCGATAGTCTGGGGAGCGTTACTGAGCGGATGCAGATTGGTCAAAGATACGCGGTTAGCAGAAACTGTTCTCAAAGAACTCATTGCTTTAGAGCCATGGAATGCAGGAAACTATGTTCAGTTATCCAACATATACTCTGTTACTGGAAGATGGGACGAAGCGGCTGAAGTTAGAGACACGATGAACAAGAAAGGTTTGAAGAAGATCCCAGGATTTAGTTGGATCGAATTAGAAGGAACGGTCCACGAGTTTCTGGCGGATGATAAATCTCATCCTTTAAGCGATAAGATATACACAAAGCTAGAAGATTTGGGTAATGAAATGAGGCTTATGGGTTTTGTTCCGACAACGGATTGTGTTATGTTCGATGTCGAAGAGGAAGAGAAAGAAAGAGTCTTAGGGTATCACAGCGAGAAGCTCGCGGTTGCGTTTGGATTGATCAGTACGGTTCATGGAGAAGTGATTCGAGTGGTGAAGAATCTAAGAGTATGTGGAGATTGTCACGAAGTAATGAAACTGATATCGAAAATCACGAGTAGAGAGATTGTTGTTAGAGACAACAATAGGTTTCATTGTTTTACAAATGGTTCTTGTTCTTGCAATGACTACTGGTGATGGTGAGCTCACAAACCGGGATTAATTTGTATTTTATATAAACCATTTTTTTTGGAATCAATTTATTCGGTTTAGTTTTTGATCGAATCAGATCGGTTTATGCGGATTCAAAACAGTTAACCCTTTAAAAACGACGACGTATGGCTCTGAGCCACCACGACCTTTAAAACGCGTTCTGAAAACGATTCAACAGTTATGAGAAATCTGGGAAAATCCTAAATTGTTCTGAATATGGAGGAGGGAAGAATCGGAGGGGAAGAAGTTGTCGGAGAAAGCAGGAAGTTGTCGGAAGTAGTGAAAGAATGTGTTTCACGGTGGTTTCAGGAGACGCTCGAGGGAGCACAAGACGGAGATATCAAAATGCAGGTTCTGGTGAGTCAGATGTATTTCAATGGCTATGGTATCTCCAAAGATCCTCTCATGGTTCGTTTCTATATCCTCTAATTGTCTGATTCATTGTTCTTCGATCTTTTCGTTATTCGGGTTTTGAAATCTCCCCGCCCAAACGTCGATACTCTACTCTCTAGGGTTTTGAAATACTACTGTTTAATCTAACAAGTAATTGCTTCAAATTTCATCACTGATTTTTTAGGCAGAGCAATCACCAAGGTTATTCGAACCGAAAATTGATTTTGTTTTCCAGTCTTGGTTATAGTGAAATTGGGAATGAAATTGAATCTCCTTGTAAAGAATTTGAAGAAAGTCACATGTTCTTGGGTTTATAGATCTTTGTTAGTGTTAATGGAATTGTTGCAGGGTAAGTTTTGGATGAAGCAAGCATCAAAGTACATTCCTTCGGTTCAGGCTGTTAGTAGAAAACACCCAGGTCATTTCATTTCTTGTATTTGCATTTCTTCTAATTTAAATTGGGTTTCTCATTCTTCAATATCGCCATTGAATTCCGCTAATCTTGGCTGCGATTTTGATTTATTTTAGGCTACGGTGCCAGCGACTCGGATTCGCTATGAATTAGAGCAGTTGATTGTACACAACTTGGTTGAAAAGAGACAACGCGGATGCTATGACTTGGAAATACTATATAATTTCATCCAGTTATATTCAGTAACCTTTATGAATTCACTGTTATTTGTAGAATTTGACCAGCTCACAGTAAATATCGACCATGTTCATGTTCATGTTATCCCCATCTGATATAATGGTTTTTTTACTAAAAGAAAAGAAATAGTAACACTAATCTTCTTCTTCTAACTCTAATCTACCGTTTGCTGACTATCGGGTAAAATCGAGCCATTCGTTGAGCTTGAATCATTACTGGAATGATTGCCGAAAAGGAATACAACAGACAAATCGATGTCTCTCTCAATCTCTCTCAATCAGCAGCTCTATAAAAGACATGACAAGTTTTCTTCTCTAGAGACGAATGAACCCCAAATAACCACTAGAAATTTTGTTTTAAAGCCTTGCACTTAAGTAACGGCCCATAAAAGCCCAATAATTTATTACACTAACCTAATGGGTTGTCTTCTTCTACAAGCAAATTGTTAACCTAGCGATTTCCTCTCGTTAATTTCGTCACCGGGGGAAGAGAAACGGAGCAAGAATAAGGAGGCGTCTCCTATGACACCAAATCAGTCACTTCCGGATGATTTGCTATTGATCTGCCTCGCTCGCGTCTCAAGGTTGTACTATCCGACTCTCTCACTAGTCTCCAAGAGCTTCCGATCTCTCCTTGCTTCACCAGAGATTTACAAGGCTCGTTCACTCTTGGACAGTACCTAGAGTTGTCTCTATGTGTGTATTGGATACGGTTCTGATTTTCGTTGGTTCACCCTCTACAGGAAACCTGATGAAACCCTAACCAATGACACTAATAAGAAGAAGAAATCAAGTGTCTCAGCTCCCCATTCTCCTCGTGTGCACTTTTTTGGGTCTCGTGGCGTGTGGTTCTAGTATCTACAACATTGGTGAATCCATATTCATCTCCAATTCGCCTTCATCCAGTGTCGATTGCACGTCTCACACGTGGCACGAGGGTCCAAGCTTGCGGATGGGGCAACGGTCGATTTCTTATTGTGAGATAGAGAATGTTTTGTACTGTGGTTATTACGGAGTGCTCATATGTTATGACACTGAGGTAAGAAAGTGGAGAAAATTGAATGGTTTGGTAGGACTACCTAGGTTCCCTGATGATGCTCGTGTTAGATTGGCTAATTATGGTGGAAAGATGGCGGTTTTCTGGGATAACACATTGCCTTATTGTCATTTATTTAATGAGAAGAGTATTTGGTGCGCGGAGATTGCTCTTGAAAGACCCAAAAGCTATGAGATTTGGGGAAAAGTTGAGTGGTTTGATCGTGTGCTTAAAGTTGGTTCATATGATCAATTGGTGAAAGTTATTGCTGCCACAGTTTGATGAATATGTCACACTAGGTTTGATTCTTGAACTTGTGTTTTCTTTTGGTAATACTATCATTTTTATTTGGAATGCGTGTGCTCTTTTGGTAACACTATAACAATTTATTTGGAACGCGTTTGTTCTTTTGGTGGTGTTTGCAAATATATTCTATAACCTTTTTGAATTTACTGGATTGTGTAGAAAAAGACCAGCTTAAAAGTAAATATCAACCAAAGT
This sequence comes from Draba incana, assembly GCA_963576765.1. Classification (NCBI taxonomy): domain Eukaryota; kingdom Viridiplantae; phylum Streptophyta; class Magnoliopsida; order Brassicales; family Brassicaceae; genus Draba; species Draba incana. The sequence goes on from OY755213.1 coordinate 30,465,708, forward strand.
CAGTCAAAACTCTATTTCTCATTAATAATCGGGGTTCCAAAAAAGTTTCAATTTTGAGAAAACAAACGACACTACTAAGATGGAGTATGTGTCAATTATGTAAATTGTATCATATTTTATATTCTAAACAAACAACACTAATATTAATATATGATAAGGGAACTGCATATCTTATCAAATTGAATTATATTTCGAACCGGTTCTCGGAACCACAAAATATTTATTAATTTATCGAATTTATTAATTTATCCAATACTATTAGTTTATAGAGTTTCTGCCGTATTATGCCCATATAAAAGCCTATGCGTCTTTTTCCTTTGAAGAATAGTTAGCAATTTCTCCGTCAATGTCTCCCCCGGAAAAGAAGAAGAATCTGTCTCCGACTACGCAATCGATCTCGATTCTGTCGCTTCCGGATGATTTGCTATTAACCTGCATCGCACGTTTCTCAAGGTCGTACTATCCGACTCTCTCCCTCGTCTCCAAGCGGTTTCGATCTCCCATTGCTTCACCTGACCTTTACAAGGCTCGTTCACTCTTGGGAAATACAGAGAGTTGTCTCTATATGTGCTTATGGGGCTATTCTAAAGATCACTGGTTCACCCTCTGCCGGAAACCTGATAAAACCCTAACCAATGACACGAGTCAGACGAAGAAGAGAAGTCAAATCGGTATGTTTTGGCTAAAGTCTCGATTCGACATTCTCCTCCTATCGACGATTCGGGTCTAGGTCTAGTGGCGGTTGGTTCTAATATCTATAACATTGGCGGATCCAGTTCTTCTCGTAGGTCTCGATTCTGGACTGCACGACTCACACGTGGCGCAAGGCTCCTAGCTTTCGGGTGAAGCTAACGTCAGTTACTGCTAGTGTCGTTGATCGGAAGTTATATGTAGCAGGTTGTTACAAAGATGGTGATTCCGATAAGAGCTCGGTGGAGGTGTTGGACACAGAAACACAAATTTGGGAGCATGTTCCCATCTCTTGGAGCGAGAGAGAATGTAGTTATTACTCGAAAAGCGCATGTATTGACGGGAACTTCCACTTGAATACTAGAAGAGATTTTTTTGCTTACGATTCCAAGGAAGGTAGATGGGACTTGGTTGGACGAGGGGTGTTTGGTGGCATGTATTCAGATTCGTTTTGCGCGATAGAGAATGTTTTGTACTCTGGTTATCAGGGAGTGCTCAGATGGTATGACACTGACTTAAGCATGTGGAGAGAGTTAGAGGGTTTGGTAGGACTACCTAAGTTCCCTTGTGATGCTTGTATTAGAATGGCGGATTATGGTGGAAAGATGGCGGTCTTTTGGGACGAGGATTTGCCTTTTTATGGTTTATTCCATGAGAAGATGATTTGGTGTGCAGAGATTGCGCTTGAAAGACATGAAATCTATAAAATTTGGGGGAAAGTTGAGTGGTGTACTCTTTAATGTACACATGCCTCTTGTTTTTCATTTGATGTCACTTATTAACCTAATGTCTATGTCTTTGAAGCACACATTTTTTTGGGGTTTGAACAGACTGAGCCCTCTCTTTTCATTCATTCATGAAAACAACACACTTTGAAGAGTACTGTAGGTGCTAACTTTGTGTTGAATAAGCTGACTTCTCTTTAGATTGATTATAATTTGATTGTGCCAAATATGTTGAAAAGAGACCAAGTGGATGCTTTGACTTGGAGAAACTAACCATCTTATGGCAACGACTTGGAAACAAAGTGAATTCTTCTAACCAGCTCATAGTAAATATTGACCATGCTCATACTATCCCCATCTGGTTTAATGCTATAATCACTTGGTTGTATTGTATTCATGGGAAATATTCTGCAACCTTTTGAATTCAGTATTCACTGTTTAATTCGTAGAAATGACCAGCTTACAGAAAATATCGACCATGCTCATATCCTTCTGGCTTAATGGTATTTAGCATTTTGATGCATTCGGCAAAATTTATCTCACTTGTTGTGCCTTGTATATATTGAGCTGCTACAAAAACAAGAAATAGTAAAACTCGGATCTTCTTCTAACTCTACTTTACAATTTGTTGGTTACGGGCCCTTGAGCTTGGATACATGAAAAGAAACAGGAAAGACAAATCTTATGTTCAGCCACACGCGCATCCCATGTCAAGTGATGCAAGAATCCAAATCTCTCTCGGACCTTAGCCGCAATCAAGGGTTACTAGAGGTCTTACGTTCTTGAAACAAGGTGAACTTCTATTTCCTTACACAGATTGGCCACTGGATGCTTCGGACCATGACGCCGTTTTATGTAACCAATGTCTTCAAACAAACACTCTATACATATCGAGACCCGCAACGTGAACACAACAGCTCTCGGGGTCAGGTAAGTTACTGCACTAAACATGAACCTCTTCTCTCTCCCATCTCCACTGTAGAGGTTTGGGTCCAAGTACACAAACTGGCAACTTTCATGGCTTTTGGATATTCTCAGCCATAAACAGGTATCTCTTGGCACATTAACCAGCCTGATCTCACACGGTATAGCCACCGGGAGACCAGGGACAAAGGAAATCGGACTGTAAGGACCATTATTAGGAACCTCTATCTCTGCACTGAGACACTGCAGATTACCAGAGAACGTAAACTGTTCCAGAGAGAAGCAATTGAATATCTTGATGAGATCAAGCAGTCTAGAGCAATTTCTATCAGCAGAGCTCCTAATCTCTTGCAATGACTTCTTAGTTTTCATCAGAAAATCTGATAATTTGGTGCATTGTTGTTCATGGTGGAGTTCTAATTTAGATATTGTTAAAGATAGCTTCTTCATGCAACTAAGGCGGCAGTAAATCTCAAGTTTATACAGCCTTAACAAGCAACTAAAAATTACTAGCTCCATTACCAATGACTCCTCTCTAGCCAGGCCCGTGAATCTACACCTTATCTCCATCAGTTTTATCTCTACCTCTTCCATCAGTAGTTCCAGTTCTACAGAGTTATATGTGCTGATCTGTCTTGAGTATTCGAAATGAGGGCATACCTGAGCGAGAAGTTCTATTATGTGAACGTATTGATACATAAAATTGAATGCACCATTGGAGATTGAAGATTTGGCTGAGAAAGTTACTAACTCCTCTTTGCAAGCCCTGGAAAGAAGTAAAGAAACACTTTAGTTAGAATACACATGTAACAGTAAGATAGACGCTGGAAATCAATAGGTTGCAAGCTGTGAAACCTTAGAGCTCGGAGTGCTTCTTTCGAGCATCCTGATTGTGATAATAACCAGGCAGTCTTTATTTTCAATAGTATATGGTTAATAGACTTCAGTGCTTGATTTCTATTTTCCAGTTCTGCTTCGAGAGCCACGTGTTTGTTCTCAGCAGGTGTATCTTTGCTTGGTTGTAGGACAGGGTTTCCACTAAGATCTGCATTACTGCGCCTATAGGCATTTAAAAATACATCTGCTTTGTTGAATTCTATCCCCGAAGAAGAAGAAAGAAGTGCGCAACAAGCCAAGTAAGCCAAAAGTGTATCCTGGCCCATCATATCATGAAGTCCACAAGAAAATTTCCCCAACATGGCAAGCGAATATGAAAAAGCCATGGGTGGTATGGAAGTGATGCTTTGTTTGTTTGAAAGAGGGGCTGAGATTATCAGCATCAGAGACGCATATACCTGTCGGCTGTTGAATTCAGATGTACTTCCGGAAGATGTCTCTAACTGAAGAGCATGGCAGAGTAAGTGAAGAAATGATTAGTATACTTATAGTTGGCGAGTCCTGAAAAGAGTGAAAAAAAATGCTCGCTTACTTTTTCACAAAATCTCTTGACCATATTGACTAAGAAATTTGTATGGTTTTGTCCAAAATGGAACAGAGAAGACAAGATATCAGACTCGTCCTGGCATGAAACAGCAAGAAAATTGAAGTTCACAGGAAGAAAAATAAAATATTTAAGGAATTAGAAGCTAGTTGAGATTTGTAGGTAAGTACGCCAACCTGTGGATACATCTCTAAACTTTTTAGGACATCATCAACACATTTGTTGACTAGCTTCAGATCAGGCAGCTTTGCCAATTTAAGAATGTTTCTAGCCGTAAGCCTTATGTTATCAGAAGTATCAATAATAGCATCCAAAAACTGCAAAGTAAAGCAGCAGCTCTTTATCAACTCATAGCAAAGAAATAGTCATATAAAGCGAAGCAACAATAAATGGAGCCAGCAGTAGCGAGGTTAGTTTAATAGCAAATCACGTAATGTCTAATTAAGCATTAGCCCTAGAGTGCAAACAATCACTGGAGCTACTTCAGTGGGCCTATACCCATAGCAAGTGATTTGCATAAACTCTGGATCAGTCGAAACAAGACATCAAACTTATGAAGTATTGCATCTGCATTCTCATTAGCTATTTACCTAACCAGTACTAAAGAAAGAAAAAATAGAAGGCAAAAGAATATGGTGACTTACGCCGGGCATGTAAGTTTCCTGTATCTTCAGGTTCCCCAAGTCTGCAATATGATGCAGTGCCTGTAAAGCTTTCAACCTGACAACCATATAATCATCGTACAGCATATCCATCAGTAGGTACACAGCTTCATCTGGGAATTTGATAGAATTTATAGAGAGGGAGTGGAAGGAGTCAACCGCAGCTTCCCGTACCTTCAGAATGAGCCATGCAAATGCCCATATATAAGTCCAAAAACAATAAAGGGAACATGTTGCACAGATAAAACAAGAAAGGATATTTATCGCAAGAATACCTCGTAGAATTCATCTTCAAAACCATGGATGAAAACTCCAGCTGCAGCAGAGACATCAGCAGTATCATTCGAAAGATGATTCTGAGGTTTCTTCCCTTTACCAGCTCCCAATACTTTTTTAGAAAGTGTTTGCAGTATAATGCTTTCTGATGCAGTTCCTATCATCCCAAATGCCTTGAACACCTCAACCCTCACTTCTACATTCATATCTCTCACAATCGAACAAAGCTGAAAACATCAGGCATTTGGTTATTGTAATTCTCAAGATCACAAAGAAACAATCTGATAAAGACTCGTTTGCAAATACAATCAAAACTTCAGCCTTTATCATAAACCAATATGCAGCTAGGTATAACACAAGTTCCAAACTCAAATGCTGCATAAGCCAGAAAGAGGAGCTAATTACCTGGAGAAACACAGCATCTGCACACTCTTTTCTATTCGTCTCTTCCTTAGATACTATCAAAACTTTTCCCCACATACTAACCTGAACATTCCAAAATTTGCCAATCCCCAAATTAGATATGATCAGATTTTCCAGCTTATAAGCATTTCTTTCAACCGCAAATTCATCAATCAGAAAAGAAAACTTACGGCACGAACTGCAGAAGATCTGACACTATCTTCAGCATCGCCAAGAAGCTCAACAGCACGAGTGTAGCAACCTTGTACGGCATTAGGGTGATCGAATTCACCAGCCTTACATATACTAATCAATCCATCCAAAGCTACTTTTCTCACTAATGGATACGGATCCTTGCTAAACCCTAAAAACAAGGGGAAAAGCACGGAAGACGAAACATGAAACCTCTCCGCGTTCCTAAGTAGCCACAATCGAGAAGATACAGAAGCTCCGAGACAGATCGACGCAAATACCTCGCCGTCAATTTTCGAACTCGCCGCGGCGATGCTACGGTTACTTTCGGATAACGACGCAAGCACCGCAAGCGATTCCACGGCGACGCGTCCGTGGATCTCGTCGGCGCCGGAGTTTTGAAGGCGGAGCAAGTTGGAAAGGATCGAGTCGAAGATTTGTGGTGCTAATTCCTTTCGATTGAAAGCGAGGTCGGAGAGTAGCTTGAGAACGTGGTGAAGAATCGCCGAGTCGTCACGGCTTAGAAGACCAGAAAGGAAATCGAACACCGAGGAAATCACCGAGTCGGAAGTATCGGCGTTGATAATGAGTGATCTAATAGAAGCTAGAGTGTTGAGTGAGAGTGATTCAGCTGAAATCGAGTCTTCTTCCTCCATTGAAGAAGAAGAAGAAGAGGAATCTGTGAACAACTTTTTTTTGTACAATTCCTTTATATTTATTAGTCACACCGAAAGAACAAAAAATTGACCAAAAATAAAAGTAACCAATTTAATTAATAATGTAATGGCTATGACATCCTCGCGTAATAATGTATTTTGGTTAGATTACTAATTCATAATCATAGTTTGGTTATTATGCGAATTCATCCAAGAAATAATTCGATATTTATTTTTAATGAAAATAAGGTTCTCTCTATAAAGTCTAACAATTAAATTTTGGAATCTCTAATGTTTTTGAAAGTGAAAAAAAAAAAAAAATGGTGGGTTTTACATACTACCGGCTCGTTCTGAAGTGGGTTTCTTGAGCTTGGAGAGTTCAACAAGATCACCAAACAACTTGTCTTCTGGTTTCTTGATCATAGATTTCACCATTGGTGGATGAGAAGAAACTTGGTACGGATTTGTAGTATTGTTGGTTCCATTTTCTTGAAGTGACATTCCGTACATTTGTTGTTCTACAAGATATTGTTGTTGTGCTTGAGCTTGTTGTACTCCATAGCCACCACTTCCGTACATGTTAGTAGGGTTATGAATGTTGTTTGTGACGTTTGGGTTGTAACCAAAGGGTGACATGTGGCCTCCGTTCATTGGAGGAAGGAACATACCGAACATGTTGTTGTTGTTGTTGATAGCTTGAGGAGAGCCATTTTGACCTTGAGGGTTGTAACCAAGTGGTTGATGAGTGTGTGTGGTTATGACCACTTGAGTCACTTGCATCGGATGAGTAGGAGAGTATTGAGGGCTGGAGCTTGGAGATTGAGCTTCCCATGGTGGTGGAGGTAGTGCTAAAACATTGTTGTTTTGTCCACCTAATAACAATAAACAACAAACAAGGGATTAGTATGAGTCTTAGCCCAATATATGCGCGGTTATTAAGCATAATAGTAGATAAATACCGTAGTGACGAGAGGCGGGCGGGCTAAAGGTAGGCGAAAAGGGTTGGTTTCCGTAGCCAGGAGAAGATGGTTGTTGGGAGATTTGGAGGTTCCAAACAGGACCAGGTGCTCCTTGTCCATAAAAAGATGGCTCGTGGTGGACCGGTCCAAATCCATTTGAGTATTGTTGTTGCACCATTTGATGATTCGATTGTGAATTCGAAGTTGGAGTAGAGCTTTCGCAGTTAGTATCAGATAACATGTCGATTAAGACGATGGAATTATCCGGCGTTGCCACGGGACTAGTTGGTTGAGGAGGTCCAAGAGGAACAAGAGCAAGTGAGTTTTCTGGATTTGGTGTCTCAAAGTCATCTCCACTAAGAAGATCTATTTTTGGACCATTGGTTGCAATAGCCACAATACTACCATCTTTGGTTTCACTGCAAAAGAAATTCAAAATATTTTAGAATCCTTCAAACCTTAAATCATAAACCACTACACCATTTTTTATGTTTACTAAATCTTCAACCAACTTATATAAAATAACAAGAATCAATTCCTTACTTTTTACACAATTTAGTCAAGAGCCAATTACTTTCCACTTCTAAATTATTCCTTGGAAAGATAAAACATGTAATAACTAGAGATGATTCTTACCTTGAACCAACATCTATGATCTGATTTGCGTCCTTAGGAGCTTCTTTTTTAGATTTTTCTTCCTTTTCTACCAAAATATTTGCGGAAGCAATGGCCTCGTGCTTCGCAAGTAATTTCTGCAAATCGTCATTTAAGGCTAGGCCTTGGCAAAGCAATGATTCATCTCTGAAACATGAACAAAAACGGGTAATGAAATCATATATTCGTCAAGGGTGATCGACTTTTAAAACGAAATTTTGCAAGTAAGAGTTTAGGTCTTTACGATGTCGAGTTTACAAGGTGTACTACTCTTTGTTTATATGTGCGACATTGGCTAACAAGATCTACAATAACCTCTTGTTTAAGTCCCTGCAAAAGTTATTAAACGAAATTACTCACAAGGTAGATCCAAGGTTACATAAATGTTACTAGAAGATATACCTCTTTGTTATTTCCATCTATTGCATTCATCATTTCAGCTAAGACATCCATAATTCCTCTTGCATTTTGAATTTCTGTCAAACTTCAACCAAAGAACATACTAATTCATCAATCTTTTTTTCCAACATTCATAGAAAACAATGGGCAAATAATTAAGATAAACACCTCAATGTTGGGAATTCTGACTCTGTTGAGTTATCAATAGTTTCTTGTCTAGCATTACGAGAACTCTGAGGATACGTTGTCAAAGGACCGGTTTGTTCTGAACTGAGTGTGGTTGGAGGTCTTTGAGGGAATACAATTCCTGCGCGCTGCAAATTGATAAAGAAAATAAAAGAAATTCCCAAGTTTCTAACCATAACTCGATGCGATTTAAATGGAAATGTTACAACAAAAAGGAAACATACCAACAATTCTTGGTATGCTGCGTAATATTGGGGATGTCTTCCTTGTGGACCTGAAAACGCCTCTTGCCAAGTATCTATAAGTATCAATATCTTCTCCTTCACTTGGATATTAGGCTATAAGTTTAACAAACAAATAAATAATAAGTTTGGTGTCACACAAATATGATTATAAGAAGTTAAATGGCTAAAACAATAGTTAAAAGAATTATAGCCTGACCTTCCTTTTGACCATTTTCACCATCTTGTGAAGAATATCCTTCTCAGCAACTTGCATGTGAATAAGTTCCCCACAATTGTTTATTATTGTCTCTAGCAACTACAATAGTAATAATAATCCCAAAAATTATGCTTTATCGTCTCATAAAATAAATTTTAAAAGGAAAGAAGGCAATAGACATCTTAAGACTATGGTTGTGTGTGTTGCACACCAAACTGAACTAAAGTACACATAATCCGTTGTAAAACAAACTTCTTAGTCAGCCAAAAAAACAAAGGCTAAACCAAACCAAATTAAACCGAAACAAATGGCGCAAGTAGAACTTACCGTAAGAGCTAAAAGCTGAACCTTGGTAGTCCTACTAGTAAGCCTTTTCTTGATGCCACTCACAACCTCTCTCGTTTGCCTATAATAAACACACAACACTCATCATATCAGCCAGAAAAAAAAAAAGATTATATTTTAAGCAAAAATTCAAACGGTTATAGTAGAACCAAGAAATATCAAATCCACCATAACACATGCAGAACCGAGATATATACGTTTAATATGTTAGACCAAACCCAACAAAAATTGATTTCCTTAGATCACAACCGAGCATTGGATCGCGGATTTGATCCGATCATTAAAAAAAAGGGACCAGTGAACATTGTGTTACCACTTACCCAGGCTCATGGTTAAGCATGTCACATATCTCCAGGTTCATAGCCCAATCAGGACCAATTAGCATGTCGCTTGTGGCTCTATCAACCAAAGGATGCACCATCTTTTTGGTTTTTTCCTCTCCTTCAAAATTCCCAAACTAAGAGTGGTTTTTTTTTTTGGTTTTCTAACTATGAGTTGTTTTCTCCAGTGTAATATGTAAACAAAAATAATATCTCTTCTTTATTTGCATAGAAAAATAATATGGCGACACTTGTAATCACCGTTGCTACCTTAAAGCAGAAGATTAAGGAAACTAATTGACCTTTCACATTTTCTTTAAAATGTGTTTTTTCCATATTTGATTGGGCTTAGGTATATAAACGGGCTTCGAGTGTAAATATTCATGCCGTTTTATTTCACAAAAACAACATGCTAACCATTAGTTAAAACACAAAACGCCACGTCGTTTTAACGTGTAAAACTAGTTCGTGTTCTGACACAAATTTACACGGAGATTTCAGTGACATCACATCTTTCCTTCCTCGTGTTCGTCTTCTTCTTCGTCGCCATGGACGAAGATCTCTCTCTAGAGAGAATCGAAATCTCAGGTCCAACATTAGCGTCGCTGATTCAACGAGTTTCTTCCTCTCCCGGTGACGTCGACGGATTAATCTTCGGCCAAATCCACCGCATCGTCTCTTCAAATCTAACCGACGATTCACCGGCGGAATCGTTCGCCGCCTCGAGTTCCTCCTCTGATCAGATAATCGCCACCGTTACAAGCTTCATCTGCTCCGGTAAGACTATCTCCTTCTACGATCCGATTGGCCGAGTTAATCCGCGTCGAATCGACTATCTCCGAGTTGACACGCCGGACTGTCTGATTGGCTGGTTCTCTTCTCGCCGGAAAACCGCTAATCGTCCCTCAATGCGAGAATCAGCCGTCGCTTCATCTCTCTCATCTCAATTTCACTTACCAATCGAGGATTCGGAAAACCCTAACTCGACGAACATGGCTTCTTCCTCTGTGTTCTTCCTTCTCACTACGCCCTTGGTGGATCAGTCAATCCACACGCACGAGTACCGTGCTTACCAGTTCCGTTCCTCGAACCAGCGGCTCGAACCGAGATCCGTTGGTATAGTCAACATCGGACCGGCGTTTCGCGGCCATTACGGTTCGTTTATTCCGAAATCGGGATTTCCGCCCATGATCTGCGAGTTGAGGAGTTCGGCTATGAGCGTGGATTACGATGAGGGGTCCTTGAGTGCGAAGAAACAAGCGGGGAAGGATCAGAAGGAGATTGATGCGTTAGCTGATGGGTTACATGTGGGAAGCTTGAGACGTTTGGTTGGAGCTGAAGCTGCGAACTATACAGGAGGGATTGAAGATATGTATGAGAAAATGTTGGATAAGGTCGAGAGCATGGTTTCGGATGTTCAACAAAGCTCGGCTAGGGTAAATGAACAGGTACATGAACCATAAGAAGCTAAGAAATGAAAAAATGTTATTTTGGATAAGATTAAGCAGCACAAAAGATTGGCTAAAGCCAAGAATTCGACTGATCTTGCCTGTGTTTTTGATTGTTGTATCGGAGAATTTGTACCAATGTAACGATCTTCTTTGGTTGTTTCAGGATAATCGAAATAGGAAGTTGAGATGCCGTGCTGCTAGAATCGAGCGATGAAGCCTCTCTTGGATTCCGGTTTTTTTTGGGCGTCAGGTATGTAGATGCACGCATAAGATTCATATAGATACCAAATGGTAATGAGAGTTACGTAGAAACAAACACTAGGAAATGGCTAGAGATTAGATAACCTCAAGTATTGATATAGTCAAGTAGAATAAGGAAGTCGAGTTGGTGAGTAGTTAGTTGAAAGAAGAACCTGCAGACAAAGTTGGGAGTAGGGATGGAGGCAAATGCATCACTCTGTTGCTACTCCCTCTGATCACGGCTTGTCTCTAACACCTTAGTATTACTTTGTAGGACTTTTTGAGGAGCCAGGATCGTCGAAAGCAGGGAATTTTCCATCAGAAGACTTAATGTAACATGTGTATGTTATGAGACATAGTCTTGGATGGAAGATGTTGGCCCTGGGACCAAGTTTTAGAAATTCTCGTATGCGACCTCCTTGGTCGTGTATATATACATGTATTTTGGTGTACCATCAAACTCTTTGATGCTTTTTCCTACCCGTGAGGTTCTTCTTGATGCATTTCTAAGTTCCTCATTATTTCCGACTCCCAGAGGAAATGAAATTTGCTTTGTGCTTTTATATCATTCGATTCGGAATCAAACCGAATATGTCTTCAGAATCAAGTTTTTGGTTAGGGATCGATTAAACCGAACATAATTGGGACCACTACTCAAAGTCTCAAGATATAGAGAGTTAAGATAGTGTTGGAAACCAACTAAAACGGTTTTCTTTAACAATCAAATCAATTGGCCACAGCTCATAGTACTAGAAGTTGCTTCAACGTCTTTGTGCTACCTTAACTACTTCTAACTACAATTCGTACAGACCCCACAACTTAACTTATCTCTTTTACTAGAGTTTACTGATCTGCGATATAACTCAAAATCTATCGCCTATAATAAGCGTTGTTGTTTTCAATCTACCATCATCAATATTGACAATATTACTATAGGTAACAGGTTACTCCGTATCCAAAATTTATAAACGAGTAGTTTTGAAACTTAAAAACAGGTAAGAAATCACATACTATGTTGAACAACATTTCAAACTGACCGGCCAGTCTCTGGTTGGTGCCGGATTTAATCAGCATGCCAAACTAGCAAATAAAACATTCCAAATGTTCATTGTTGATCAAGTAGTTTGATTTTATTAGAATGAGTTTTTTTTTCTATCAAAGATTCTTATTTTTTCTTTTAATACAAAATCCGCATTCCCTCTTCAATAATTTCACAACTATAGTGTAGTGATAACACAGTTTCTCATTATAGCAACTTAGCAAGGCCTTTGGAATTGTTTAAGATGGGAATTTTCATTATTAAGAAAGCTAAAAAAAGTTTTATCTATTATATGCAATGCAGTTGAGCCAGAAGGGTTGGGTCTTAATTAGCAGAAGGTAAACATTAAATTCTTCCACAACTAATTCTGTCCTAGCAATCACTCTTCCTCAACTACCAACTTCAAACTATTTACCACCTCTATATATAGCCTCTCAATTCTCTAACATCCAAAACACACACAAAACATAAAACAACAGAAAGTAACATGATGAAATCTCTCTTACTAGCCACATGTTTGGTTCTTGCTTTGCACTTTGGTGAAGCAGCCGTGTCTTGTAACACTGTGGTAGCAGACCTTTACCCTTGCCTCTCTTACGTGGTTCAAGGCGGTACCGTCCCAGCCACCTGTTGCAACGGTGTCAGAGCGCTCAACAGTCAGACTCAAACCCCTGTGGACCGTCAGGGCGTTTGCCGTTGCATCAAATCTGCCATCGGAGGAACCTCTTTCTCTTCTAACAACGTCAACAATGCTCAGAGTTTGCCTTCTAAATGTGGTGTTAAACTCCCTTACAGGTTCAGCCCTGACACCGACTGCAACAGGTAATAAAAACACTTTCGTAATGAGTTATATAACGGTATAATTATCTTAATGGCTTATGATCGTGTTTCTTTTTGTTTACAGTATTCACTAAGACGAGCAGAAAAACTTGAAGGGAGCTACTACTACTACTACTACAAGAACTATAAGACGCCAATAATAAAACAATGACATGGTTTGCTAGTAACTACGTTAATGATCAGTGATGTATCGTCACTTCTATGTTCTTCTATATTATCAACATGAACTTTTCGACCTAAAAATATATCTCAATGATTCTCAATATTCCCTTACTTGCACTTACGATTATGCCTAAACATTCGATCAAATGTGTAAACATTCATTACTAACCAAGAATCCACTGCTAACTGAACTAACATCAATACATGTCACTAAGAATCAGACGTAAGTAAACCTAGAGTTTAAACCCCAAGACCTAAATTAAAAAAAATGGGTCGTAGCTTGGGACTTTATGGGCCTAATTATAACTTCGGCTTCTTTCCTCTCTTTTTGCTCTACATATTTATTTAAAGTACTCATTAACCGTAGTCTTATCACGTCTATACATATTTTGTTGCATTCGAGACTCGATTATCGCGTCTTTAATCAAAAATATCATTATATTGATAAACATTTCTAGAAATCCAAACAAATATCATTATATCAACAGTTGATTAAATAACCGAGTTATGGTTGCTGCCAAATAAAAATGATACTTAGAAAGACCAATATATTCCATTTTATACGTAGAAAAACAACAATGCTAACTCAAAGAAAAGCTTCTAAACCTTATATTGTTATTCAAAGTTTAGATTTTGTCAAAACATCACATCATGAAATCATCAGAGTAACATAATATATTTAAAATCAAATTTGCAGAAATAGTGTATAACAATTTAGTCAAACGTGAAAATCATTTTTTTATGTCGCTTGTTCAATAAATCATCCAAAGTAAAGCCGACCTTGTTCAAACTTTTTTTTTTTTGCTAAAAGGCAAATAAACCTTGTTCAAACTTATTATTTATTCCAACAAAACTCAAAAGTCTACGCATAAAAAAAAGAGGAGAAAAGTATACGCTGGAAATAAATAGGACTCCAGAAGATAGTATTCAAATTCGTATGAACAAAAATAGCATAGAAAACGTGCCAACATACTAGTGTTCAAAGTTACTTGATTTTATGATATTTAGTAAGTTTATTGATTTTATATGTGATTCGAGATAAACTATCTTTTTTTTTGTCATCAATAAACTATCTAAAACAAAGAAAATACAAACTATTAAACTTTCTCTTTTTTATATATACAAATATATATCAATTTTTCTTCGGCATACGTTCATAAATAAGAAGTTATTAATAAAACTGATTTTTAAACGGAAACCATTCATTTCAAATAGTGTAATCAAACTAGTGACTTGAAATATTCAGTTTCAAAACTACCAAACTACCTTATGGATCAGATTGGTCACTCCGTTTAAACGGAGCGGTTAAATAGTAAATAATTTTTGATTGAAAATATAATATATTATTTAAAATAGAAATAATAATTTAAAATTTTTAGTTTGATTTTTATATATTTATATTAAAGTTAAGTGTATACATATATTTTTCAGAAATAAAAAATAAAATATTTTATTTTAAAGAAAAATACAAACGCCCGTTTGATAATTGGGGCGGTTGCAAACGGAGTTGCGTCCAAACGAGGTTACCATTCGGAGCCTATATGTACTTATACAAAATCGTCATATAATGCATATGGTATGATCCGGAAAACCGAAAGCTAAAATACATTTCCCTAATCATAAAATTCGTAATGCATATGCATTTGTATTACAAAAACGAAGGTATTAGGTATCTATCAACAACTAAAATGTATAATTGAAAAGTATAACAATGATGGCCGGTCAAGGCCAAAATAGAGTCCAACAATGCCCAGAAAAAGTGGGAAATGCCAAGAGCAAGCTCCGCCAAAATAGGAAAACAAAAGAATAAAAATAAAACTTTAGAAAAAAATAAAAAACTACGAGTTAAGTGAAGTAAAAACTTTTGTACAAAAACCAAACAAAAAAGTAACGGACGAAGTTATTAAAATATGCTAAATAGCATGAATTTGTTAGAAATACGTAAGGGAACAAAATTGCTATAACAAATAATGAAAATATTCATTTTTTGTTTTTGTTAGTATGTGAAAATTTCCATTTTATTTCATATACTTAAAAGGGATAACAAATCTAAATGATGGGAGTGTAAATTTCGTGAAGCAGAAGAAGATAAGTGAAAAAGAGAGAGAGTGGTTTGAAGGGACCCCACGTGTCCTCTGTTGTCTGAATCTGATTTTTTAAAAAAGAGTTAGTCGCACGCGTGCACGGCGCGTGTGCTTAACCTTGTCCTAATTGTTTTACATTCTTGTTTATTATTTTAAATTTTCCAACGATGTCAGTGGGTCCCACATGAGCAAATAATACGTCGTGACTGGATTATGAACCGTTGATAAGGAGCTAATGTAATCTAAATTAACGGTTAAGATAATAGGGTCAACAACCTAATCCTAAATCCTATTTAGCCATTTGACCAGAAAACAAAACGCAAATTAGAAACGCCTGTTTTCATTGAACAAACAAAATTATTAATTAATTAATTAATTTTATAAAGGACAAAATTAGTTTTCCAAGTTTGACTGAGATGTCGCTTTTCTCGAGGGCCTCTCTTTACTGGAAATCTAGGCTTGCTCTGATTTTTTACCAATTTCGGTTCCTTTAGGTTTCTCTATATTAAATTCATAAAAATGAAAATTTCGTGTGCAAGTTACATTAATTAGGAACTTAGGATATATAAAATGTCGACAAAAAAAAAAAAAGGATATATAAATGGTCCAATTTCCTTTACCAATAATCAGCCGTTTCGTTATTAGCGATGTTTTTAATATGCAATTCATACATATGTATAATAAAAATTAAAATGAAAATATAACTATTGATAATGATATTCGAATTTCAAATAAAACTATAAGTTAAAAAAAGGTAACACACATGTGTTCACATTAACACATGATTGATCTATAATAATGTATATAAAACATATACATATATATATATATTCCGTTCATCGATAAAAATATAATAATTCGATCATCGTTATTAAAATGTTAACAAATTTATAAGTTAAAAACCAAAATAAGTATTATGTACAAACATGATTGATCTTTGGTAAAAAGTAATAAAAAAATTATAGAACTATAAATATAAGAAAGTAATAGACGTAATGTATACAATAATATATAGGGTTAATTATTGTAGATATGATTGCCGAGAAAAATTATAAATCACGATCATCGTTATAATGATTTTAAACACAACTATAATAAACGTAACTCATATACTAATATATGATCGATCTATTCATTTATTCGATGACCAATAAAAAAATATATATAAATCACGATAATCTTTATTATCAATTGAAACAAAATTATAGTTTTTAGAAAGTAATAAACGTAATGCATACATTAATATATGATTGATCCATTCATTTATTCGATCACCGACAAAAACTATAAATTACGATAATCTTTATTATCCATTTAATTAAAATTATAATTTTTAGAAAGTAATAAACGTAACACATAC
The DNA here is from genome assembly GCA_963576765.1 of Draba incana. Lineage (NCBI taxonomy): Eukaryota > Viridiplantae > Streptophyta > Magnoliopsida > Brassicales > Brassicaceae > Draba > Draba incana. The sequence goes on from OY755213.1 coordinate 30,482,156, forward strand.
ACTAATGTATGATCGATCTATTTATATATTCAATCACCGACAAGAAACCTTAAATTACGATAATATTTATTATCACTTTATATAAAATTTTAACTTTTAAAAAGTAATAAACGTAACGCATACGCTAATATATGATCAATTTATTAATATATTCGATCACCGATAAAAAATTACAAATTATGATCATCGTTACTAGTATTTCAAAAAAATTATAAACCGAAAAAGTAATAAACGTAACGCATAAATTAACGTACGATGAATCCACATTACACAACTTATAAAATATATCTATATTTCCAAAACCTATTGTATATTAAACATGTCTACATACAAATACAACTTATATGTCTCATAATATTCTTGAATTCCTATGAATATATCTAGTATGGAGTATAATATTGTGACGAGGTTTTAGAGAAGAAAATACAAAAAAGTGAAGGAGAGAAAGAGGAATTATAAAGTAAAGTGAGGAAATTCCAAAGTAGTTAGCTCAAGAATTGAATTAACATTTTTGAGAGAGAAACAGTTTTTAAGTAATAATAAATCTTGGATATCTGTTTGGTTTGAACTTTGACCACTGCCTCTTCTGGGTCCCATCTCTTTCTCTCTCTAAAATCTCTCACTTTCCTAAACACCTTATTAAGAAGAGTTTCCTTCTTCTCAGAAATTTCCGATTTCATTTTCACTCATTTCATCTCTCTCTAGACGCAGTTTCAGTTTTGGCTCCTGACAATTTTCTTGTTTCTTTCAGGTTTGTCCAAGTTTCTCTCTTTCTCTACTTTGGTTTTTCTAGATCGAATCCGTGGTTTTTTTTTACTGTTTACGTTTCAGATATCCAGAGAATTGGATTTCGATCTATCTTTTGGTTATTTTGATTTTCAAGAATCAGTTCAGTTCAAAAGTGAAAATGAAAATTCTGAATTGGAAAAATATCTAATGATAATGCAATTTTGTGTTTTAAAAAATCTTCGTTTGTATTCCTGGATTTATTGTCCTTTGTCTCTTGTCTCTACCAAGATTCATTAATCTAATGAAAAAAAATGCGAAAGTATGTCTAAGATTACAAAAATTGCATCTTTACAAAATTTAGCTCTTTCACTGATAGATTTAGGGTTTATGTAACCCTCCTTCCTATACTTGCTCCATGTTCTATCATTTAACCATCTTTTTTAAACCACGAGATCTATAACTCTAATCCAGTTATACAAAAAAAACGAGTTCATTAAATTCATACTGTTTCATGACAAATTCCATAGCCATTGATCTAATACATGCAAAAACGGATCTGGGTTTTCGTAAAACCATGTCTTTGTTGTGTATATTGCTAAAAGTTTGTGTTTTGAATCATTTTCAGATGAAATTGTGAGCTATATGCATTTGAAGGCTGAGTTTATGTAGAATATAGAAGTGGTAATCACAAACAGAGTTTAAGAGGATTTGAAAAAGATGGTTTTGGGATGTTTTCCTTTGAAAAGCAAGAAGAAACGTGGCTCTGCTTCAATGAAGCGGATGGATCCTGAAGAAAGTAAGCCAACCGCTTTACCCGAACCACCAAAGATTCCAAACCGGACTCTCCAATCCGCTCCTCCGAGTTTTCGGACTCGGGTGAAGCCAATTCAGCCGAATAACGTTGGAACCGGAGAGAAAGGTAGCAGGGCAAGAGTGATGTCTGCTCCGTCGAGCATTCACGGTGTAGCGGAACGGGATTTTTATCACGAGGAGCAAGACGAGCAACCGAGAGATCCGCGTATCTCTACGAAAGAGTCTTCCCCTCAACCGCTACCGCTACCTTCGCCTAAGACCGGTTCTTCGTTGAAGAATTGGGGAAGCTTTAAATCGTTTAACGGAAACAGCGGGAGGTTATCCGCCTCCGCAGCATCCGGACCTTTGCCTTTACCACCTAGTGGGACTGTTAGGAGCTTCTCGTATGAAGAAGTAGTGTCTGCTTGTTGCGCATTCGCTTCAGAACGATGCGTCTCGGAAGGTCTTTCATCTGTTATGTATATGGCTTCCTTTGGTGATGAAGTTTCGACCACGGGGTTAAAGAAGGTCGAGGCAACCGTTGTTCGCCTAACCGCAACAACTCAGGTAAATAAGCTCTCATTCGTTGTTATGTTATACCGCAGAATTCTCAAGATATCTGATTTTATTGTTGTATGTGCAGAGTATCAAGGAGTTCACTAATGAAGTGAGTACATTAGCGTCGCTGCAACACCATAATCTCTGTAAATTGGTTGGTTATCACGCCCGAGACGGATCTGAGACGAGAATGTTGGTGTACGAGAGGCTTGCTCATGGAAGCTTGGACCGGTTGCTTCACGGGAGATCAGATGGGCCTCCGCTTGATTGGAACACTAGAATGAAGATCGCTCTATGCGCAGCTCAGGGTTTAACCTTCTTGCACGAAGAAGGACCGTTTCAGGTAACACGCCGATGTCCCATCCAAATTGCGAATTTGGCGATTTCGGTTAATAACAAATAAGTAATTGAGTCCTCTTGATGAAAACAGGCAATGTACAATGAATTTTCGACGGCGAATATCCAAGTCGATAAAGATTTCAGTGCCAAGATATCAGGATACGGTTGCGCAGGGCTTGTGCCTGAGACCGAGACCTCTAATAATCCTGCCCTTGCCAATCTCTCGGTCGAGACACTCGAGAGAGGGCTTTTGACACCGAAGAGCAACGTGTGGAGCTACGGAATAGTTCTTCTCGAGATGTTGACCGGGCGGAAAAACATGGACGGGTCATACCCGAAAGAAGAGAGGAACTTAGTGAAATGGAGCAAAGCTTTCCTAGCCGACGACTGCAGACTCTCGCTTATCATGGATCCTCAGCTTAAAGGTCGGTTCCCCGCGAAAGCGGCAAGGAGCATAGCCGATATAGCGCAGAAATGTCTACAAGTGGAGCCATCAGAGCGACCCACGATGCGAAACATCGTTGATCAACTCAAGATCATACAAGACATGAAGTACTCGTGTAGGTTTCCGTTACGAGAACCCGCACCGGTCGCGGCGAGGAAACATATGGGAAGATCTAGTAGTCTTAATACTATTATTTGGACCCCGGCTGCTACAGCGCCACCGAGGACTAGCTTTTCGCCGTCGCCTCCACCTCGACGTCCGTCGGTTTCTCCCACAAGGGGACGGGCGCTCGTGTTCCCGCCAGTGTTTCCGCCACGAGCATGTTCGTCGTTGGAGGTGATGAGTAGGGAAGAGGTTCGAAGATCGTCTTCAACCAGTGGTAGGAGAACTAGCCTTGAAGGGTTTTGATTTGTTCATATCTCTCTTCTTCTTTTTCTTATTTGTCTTTTTTTTTTGTTAATTGTTGGAGTTGATTTGTTTTTGGATTCCAAATATAAAAAAAAATCCTTTTTCTTTTCGTTTCTTTTGTTATTTATGAAACCGGAGTTTGTGATCTTGTACATAATAATCAACAATTTTCTTCTTCAGATAAAAAGAGATTAAAAGTCTTATAATCGGAAACTAATAAGCATAATCTGAAGTATCATAATAATATTTGGATAACAAACTTTAAATCTACTAAAATTATCCACTCTACACTATCCAAAAATAAAGCTAATCAAATTTTGGATAGTGCCTTGGCTTACCATTATCTAATTTATTATCCAAATTTTTAGTTATGCACTTTGGATAATAATTACTCTTGCTGTTTAAAGTATTCATAACCGGTTACGAAATTGAACCGAGTAACGGTTCGGTTTGTTTTTCTTAACCGATCTTCCTTCTCTCCTCTTTAGGTACCTTATCCAACGTTTCAGAGTCGGCGTCTTCATTTTCTCTCGCCGGCGGAAGAACAAAATGGCGGGAAGAGCGACTTTATCTTCTTCCTTCTGCATCTCTTATTCAACTGCTTCGTCTTCTTCGCTCTCACTATCGTCCCCGAATCGATTGGCGCTTCCACTGCGGATTTCACCCCGAACCAACAGATTTCCCGGTTCAAATCCTCTCTGCTTTATGAATTCCATGCATTGATAGGGTTTGGGTTTTGAAATTTATCTTCCGATTTTGCAGGGATTCGCTGCTCTTTGTCTGCTAACGACATCAAAGCCGGAACCAACATCGAAGTCGATGGTGCTCCTTGGCGTGTACTCGGTAATGCTTCGTTCTCTCAATTCGTCTTCAATTTAGGTTTCAATTTTGGGATTTTCAATGTAATTTAAACTTGAAAGGTTTCTGGAATTGGTAGATTGTGTTAGTCTGCTACTGTTCATGACGAATTTTGGATTTGATGAATCTATTACTAGTCTTTGAGTTTTTTCCTCTATTTTCTGGATTTTTTTGGACAGAGTTTCTTCATGTGAAACCAGGAAAAGGTGCAGCATTTGTGAGAACTAAGATCAAGAACTACGTAAATGGTAGCACAGTAGAGAGAACATTTCGTGCTGGAATCTCTGTAAATTCACCTCTCTTTCTTCTTTCTTGTAGCTGAATCCAACGAATGATTCTAGTTGCAACATCTTGATTGATTCTCTTGTACATTTACAGGTTGAGGAAGCAAATGTTTACAAAGAGACTAAACAATTCACATACAAAGATGGGTCTCAGTTTGTATTCATGGATTTGGTATGTCAATTGGATCCTTACTACTTCTCTTATCCGATAAACGCAGTATGTAGTTGCTTAAGCAATGGTTCTAATGATTTGAGTTCTTCTGTAGAGCACTTACGAAGAAACTCGTCTTAACGAATCTGATATGGGTGATAAGACTAGATGGTTGAAAGAAGGAATGGAATGCAATCTATTATACTGGAAAGACAAGGTACACACTTTTAGTTTTTTTTTTCTCAGCTAATAGTTCACTGAGTCCGAAGTAGTGATGCTATATTTCTGTTTGGATTTTTATGCAAGGTGATCGATTTCGAGCTACCAAACACAGTTCAACTAAAAGTGGTTGATGTTGATCCTGGCGTTAGAGGTGACACTGCGCAAGGTAAATAATGTTGCATTGGTTTATGTATTGTGATTGGTTTAAACAAAGCACTAAACCGAGTGGTGTGGTGGAATGTAGGTGGATCAAAGCCTGCAACAGTGGAAACTGGAGCAGTAGTGACCGTGCCACTCTTTATTAACGAAGGAGAAGAAATTTTGGTAGATACTAGAACCGGTATGTACATGAACCGGGCATAAACTGGGTCTACACCTATTTAACTGGGTACTTTTTTTTTTTTTGCGGCCGTATATGTGTATATGCAAATCCCGTGTTACAAAAATAAATTTATCAAGAGAACTTGTATCTGTTTCTACATTATTATAACTTTTATCCAAATTATTGTATTTTTTGTTGAGACATCCTTTGGTCGAAGATTTGTATTCAGTTTTCTTTGACCCTAAACACAAACGCAATGGACCACCAAGCCTCTTCTTAATTGTAAAAATACACAATAAGTCACTAATTTTCTTTGAGGTGCAACTGCCCCTCCCACTCCCTATGTACCTCCGTCACTTTGACCTATGGTCCATGGAGAATAATGTGATATAATAATATAATCTCGTAGACGTTAATTTCATAGTTAAGAAAAAACTTATTCGAAACTATAGTTCACTTTGATTTCTAATACATAAATGAAAACATCTAAGGAAATAAAAATCTTTAATCAAAAACGAGTTGGCATGTGGTTGATGCTCGAGAAGAAAGTGACAAATCCTTGATCATATCAAGTTTTGCTCCAACAAAACTGTCGTCAAACGAGATTGCTGCGGTCTTTAAGCGACAAGCGTTTGTCAGAATGTAAACAACAAGATCTTTCTCTTGTGGAGTTCCTAAGTACCCTGACCACTTGAAAGTTTGTAGACTCGACATGACACATTTAGGAACATTACTCGGTTTATTCTGGCAAACTCTAGGACCATATTTATAATCTGCTTTAAAGAGTTCTAGCACTCGTAAGTTAGGAGAATCTTCGAGTAGCCGGACAAGGAGACTCGACGCATAATCATTTCCTAGATATAGCTTCAAATGTTCAAGCTGGTTGAAGACAAAACCACCAACATACTCTGGAGCCGGCTCACCATACATATGAGCATGTGAAGAAAATGTAAGACGCTTGACAGATGTGATTGATCGGGTAAAACTCGAAGTATTTTGGAAGTTAGTATCTACATATGCCTCCCTCAGTGTAGGCATATTCTCAATCAAACATTCGCGCCCCCATTCATCAAGATCCTCAAGTTTCAAATACTTCAAAGAGGGAGTATTGATCACTAACCCATCAAAAAGACCGAAACAACCAAGAGGTATATAGATAGATAAACTCTGCAAAGATGGGACCTTAACAATGATTGATTTCATTTTTTCATTTATCATATAACAGCTCACCAATAGATCTTCAAGAACAGGGCAAATAGATAGAAGTTGTCGAAGAGATTCACCATTTAAGTGTCTCAAGCGTCGAAGTTGCAATTTTTTCAGAGAAGGAAGGCAAACCATACGAGGAACATCCAAGTGAATGTTGCCTTCGAGTTTCAAAGTCACGAGCGATTTGCAATTATACAAGCTACTCGGCAATATGTTTGAGTACCTTGGATTATCATCATAATAAGAAATCTCAAGCTCACGTAGGTAGCGGGAAATTACAATAAAAAGCCACAACATGATATCTTCATGTTTATAATATGCAGAATTTAACTTGAGACGAAAGCTTTCGATAACCGGAGCTCTATATAATGGCAGATTTCTGGTAACAAAAGAACGTAACCTATAAAATTCATCCTCTGACAAAAATCTACCACTGAAACTAAGTTTAGGCAACCACATCCAAAGACATTCCCATCGTTTCGACAAAACAACAGTGGTTACAACAACTTTTGTCGGAAGAAACGATAATATCTTAATTAACAAATCATCTGATAACCCACTGATTCTCACTACAAGAAAACATGGTTTATTCCGACGGCCAATCCCGTTGGAATGCCGTCGGAAAAGGGTCATTTTCGACGGCATTCCGACGGGATTGGTTCGTCGTTTCTATCTTGTCGGAAAAAAGTTCCATCGGAAATTCGTCGATTATTTGCGACGGAAATCCGACGTTTTAATGTCGGAATAAAAAAGGAGACGGAATTCCGACGGTATAGGAGTTCCGGCGAACATCGACGGAATTCCGACGGTACCGGACATCCGGCGAGAACCGACGGAATTCCGACAGTATCGGACTTCCGGCGATAACCGACGGAATTCCGACGGAGACCGTATTTTTTGAAAAAAAAATTATTAATAATAAATATATTAATTTAAATTATATTAAATATAATAAAACTTTAAAAATGTATTAAAAATAAAAAAAGACAATTAAAATTGTTTTAAAAGTATTTTAAAGTTTTACAATATATTTAAAAACTCTAAAAGGGCTATTCCCGCCTATGGGAGCTCAGGAACTCTCTCATCTGCTGTTCCAACGCTCGAAATCGTGCATCGGCCTCCTCCTTATCCTTCTCTCTCGCTTCCTCCACTGCCTTAAGCCGCTCGGTCAATGCTCGGTTTTCTGCCTCCAATCTGCTACCACCGCCTTGTCGCACAGACGAAACCGACGAGCAACTAGCCTCAGGAAGGCCGAATACACGGCCTCTGGTCTTGGAAGTGGCCTACGATAAAAAAGAAAAAAAAAGTTAGTTGTATTAAAAATTAATTTAAAATGTATTTAAAACTGACACGGTTACTAACCTGATAGGTGAACTCGTTGATCATCTCGTATGGAACTTCGGTGGGCGCCTGAGTTTCTTCCTCCATCGGTTGCGATTGGAGGTACTCCTCCTGCCGCCTCTCCACGGTTTCCACGATTTCACGAGCAATGAGATCTTGGATTTCACCGGTCTTCTTGTTGGTGTGGGTTACTTTGAGCAAATCAAGGTTCGAAGGAAAAACACCGGTTTCCTTAAACTGTTAACATATAAAATTGTGTTAGCAAATTATTAAAAAATATGAATTGTTTAAATATTTACCATTTTGTCTGCTTTCGACGCCTTGCTTGTTGCGCCGAGGTTGTGGGTCGCTTGTCCCTTCCCCTTCCGGTCGCTGTTGCGGTTAGTTGAGTTTCTCTCAGAGGTCGCCTTAGTTGCCTCCTTTTCCCAATGTGCAACTAGTCCTTCCCAACACGTATCTTTATATTTCATAACCCGAGGCCGCTTCCCGGTCTTCAACCACGCTTCTTTCCACTCGTTCAGCTTCCACGAGTACTTCCTCCCCGCCTTTTCGTCGAATCCCTTTCGGACCAACGTAGTGAGCTGTGGATTCCACGTCAAGGTTTGCTGCAAAACACACCACAAAAATTTGCATTAGTAATTATAATTAGACTCATATAGGAAATATATTTTAAACTTATAAATTAAAAATCATACCGCAAATTGTCGGAACCAAGTGTCCCGGTCCTCCACTGGCATATCGTTGTATGTGGGATACGGTTTATCTAACATGGTATTCATCATGTCATTGATAGAACTAGTAATCCCGTTTTGCGAGTATTGGAACCTATTAAAATATTTGGTTAAATATTTTACTAAAATAATTTAATCCAATACATATTTAAATAAGACTTACCAGGTCGTGTTAGGTGGCATGTCTGGATCTAGACGAGTCAACCTATCACGTCCAGGTTGCGCCACAAACTGCTCGATGGTCAAGGATATGGGAGCTGAATTCGCTGTAGGCGGGGGCTGAGACATGTGTGGGGCCTGTAGGTCGGGAGTACTGTAGGGGATATGCGTATCAGTCGCAGTCTGATCTCCCCCACTGAAAGACGCCCCTACTCTAGACTGATGAAATAGTGGATAGTCCCTACGGTTTCCAAAATTCAAAGAGTTTGAAATTTCGGGATTTATGAAATTTAGAATTTATAAGAATTCGGGATTTTTAGATTTTGCGATTTAACTACTTGGAAATTTCGGAATTAGGGATATACGGATTTTTTAAGGGTTTTTGAAAATATAGAGATTCAAGAAATTTAGTTTTCTGACATTTTGTTATTTAAAAATCATAGGGATTGATGGAAATTTTAGATTTTTGAAATAAATGAATTTATTAAATTTGGGATTATGAGGTTTTGTGATTTATGGACTTAGGGATTTAGGGAAATTGGAATTTAGAAATTTAAGTAATCAGGAATTGTTTGTATATTGTATATTCACAAAACCGAAGTTCATGGATTTAGGTTTTGTTGGGAAATTGACTTTTATAATTTGACAAATGTTATTAATGTTAAAAAAATTTCATTATTTTTAAATTGTTAAAGTTATAAATGTTTAAATTTATAATATACATTTTTAATTTAAAGGATTTAAAGTTTTAAATTTTATTATTTTTAAGTAGGTTTAAATGTTTAAAATTTATAATATATGTTTTATTAATGTTATAAAATTTTTAAATGATTCTTTTACAATATTAATCATACATTAAATTGTAAAAAATCCCTAAAAATCATAAAAACCTATGAAAATCATATTCTTAAAATTGTAAAATTTATAAAATTATAATTTTCTAAAAATCCCTAAGTTAGTAAATTACTAAAATTATGAAATTACCTAAATTTTCCAATCTCTAAATTGTAAAATTTCCAAAATAACAAAATAAAAAAATTAATCTACAAACCTAATTTAGTAACATTCTAAAATCCGAATTCACCCTAACATTCTACATGAACGAGAATCCTCAAGAACAATTTCGGAAACAATGAATGATATTATGTAAAACTCACATAATGTTGGATTTGGTGAAAGATTGTGAGGAATCACGACGGAGGAGTAGTTTTTGCAATGATTCGGCGGTGAAAAGGCGGAGAAACGGCTCGGAATCGGTAAAGAAACGGAGGAGAAGTTTGAGAGAAAAAAAAAAAAATTCAGATCTGTTTTCGGGGAAGACGAAGACTGTGGATTTAATAGACTGTCCGACGGCATTCCGACGGACTAAAAAATTCAGACGGAACTTCCGACGGTTTTCCCGCTTTGACGATGATCACGAGGTTGTTTGGCGGCAATTGAGGTTGTTTAAGACGAAATTCCGACGGTAAATTATTTAAAATATTAAATTGTTTATTTTTTAAACAGTTTCTATACGAAATTTTAAGAGTTTGAGATTTCGGGATTTTTGAAAAATGGAATTTATAAGAATTTGGGATTTTAAGATTTTGTAGTTTAATTATTTCCAAATTTTGGATTTAGGGATATATATATATAAGGATATTGGGAATTTGTGGTTTTTGGAATATATATACAGATTAATGGAATTTAGTTTTCGGACATTTTGTTATGTAGGGACATATGGATTGATTATATGATAATATTTGTGTAGTAAAAGAATTTATTAAATTTGGAAATATGGGGTTTTCTGATTTATGGACTTTGTAATTTCCAACGAATTTCCGGGTTTAACGATGATCACGAAGTTGTTTGGTTTTTTTTGAAACTTAGTATAATGTTATAACCAATTACTAATTATCAAATTGATGATGTTGTTTTTGAAACATTGTCATATATTTTATATAAATCTTATAATTATTTTCCTAAAACCTTATAATCAACTTTAAAACCTTATCATATACTTTTAAATTGAAAAAATCATATTCCGTCGGAATGCCGTCTGAAAATTAAGATGGAATTCCGAGGGAATTGATTTTTTCAATAATTTCTTTTTCTCGGTACAAAATAAATTAAAAAAAAAACAAATTCCGTCGGAAAACCGTCAAAAACACTCCGACATAGGACCCCACCAATCCCTTCGTCGACTACATCATATGCCTCAACACCATGCTCCCTAAACCCCACCAATCCCTTCGGCCACTGCAGACGATTGAATAACCACTCAAACTTTGCCGATATCGAAAACCGTCGGCAATCCGTCAGAAATCCATCAAACTACTCCGACATAAAACCCCACCAATCCCTTCGGCCACTGCAGACGATTGAATAACCACTCAAACTTTGCCGACATCGAAAACCGTCAGCAATCCGTCAGAATTCCGTCAAACCACTCCGACATAAAACCCCACCAATCCCTTCGGCCACTGCAGACGATTGAATAACCACTCAAACTTTGCCGACATCGACAACCGTCGGCAATCCGTCAGAACTTCGGTAATACGGACGGAATACCGATGGTTTATACATATAAATTCTACTATAAATACGCCTCATGGAGTGTATATCTTCTACACCTCTCAATAACACAAAAAATGTCTTTTCTCTCTCCTAATGAAGAAGCAGAAACAACACCCGGCCTTGATATTTTTGGATTCCCAAAAATCCCAAAATTCTCGTGGGAAACCCAATCTCATTGCGACGAATTCACTCAAGAGATGCCCACTTACTCGTGGGAATTTGATACGTGCTCACCAATCCATAAAAAAGATTCCACATCAACAATAGTGCCTGACAGCCATTGCTCGCCAAACATCCACCACATTCCAAAATTTTCGTGGGAATCGGCATCTCAGTGCGACAAATACACTAAAGATATACCCACATACTCGTGGGAAGATGATTCATGCACTCCAAAAAATGAAGATGGGTTGGGTTTTCCTAATCACAAATACGATACGTACCAGGCAGAATGTGCTGACCAGAAGCGGGTTGTGAAAGCCGTCCAACCATATCAATTCAGTGAACCATCATATACTTACGGTGGAAGTTCTTCAAATGAATGTAAGGATCAGTACTATGATTTGATATGCGCCCAAAGCCCAGAAAAGCCAAACTTCAATATAGATGTTGATGCAATTAAAAAATTATGCGACGGAGTTTTAGATTCAACACCAAAGAAAAAAAAGGGAAAGGAAATTACTTACGGTGGAAGTACTTCAAATGAATGTAAGGATCAGTACTATGATTTGATATGCGCCCAAAGCCCAGAAAAGCCAACGCCAGACTTATATATTGATGTTGATGCAATCTAAAAATTGTGCGACGGAGTTTTAGATTCTCCACCAAAGAAAAAAAGGGAAAGAAAATCACTAAATGGTTTTAACCAATGGTAAGTTTGGAGTGGATACAGACATCTGGTATTGATACCTGAATATTAATTGTCTATTATGTACTTGTACCATAACCGTTGTGTGTTTATCTTGTGGAAGTCTTTACTCTACCTGTGTATTAAGTTGTTTTTTGTGTTATGTCTCATTAAATGTAATGTTTTATTGGAGTTGCATAATCAAAATATATCGTTAATTAGTAACCGGAATTGCTTATATACTAGTAAGTGTCAATGATATACGAGATTCGTCCGCATATTAAAACTATATCAAACCCGAGTTCGAATCCGTGATGGTCAGCAATTTACGATGACCGGCCACAATGAATATTTTCTTCCATGCTTGTTAAACGGGTTGAAACCATCAGTGGATAAGCCTATGTATACATTTCGTCGTTCATATGCAAAAGCTGGATATACGGATTGGAAGTGTTTCCACGCTTCCGCGTCTGAAGGATGCGTGATATCTCCATCTTGACTATGCTCTGTATGCCATCTCATAGCCTTAGCTGTGCGGTCTGATTCGTACAGCCTCTTCAACCTCTCCGTTAAGGGTAAATACCACATCCGTTTGAATGGAATCTTCACCCTCCCAGTTGTGTCCTGGAACCGGGGTTTCTTGCAAAATTTACACTTCTTCCGGTTCTCGTCTTCTCTCCAGTATATCATACAGTTGTCGATGCACACATCTATAACCAGGTAGGGCAAACCAAGACTGGCAACAAGTTTTTGGACCTCGTAGTATGATCCGGGGGCCAGATTATCTTCTGGCAAAATATCTTTCACGAACTCGGCGAATGCATCAACACATTCTTCGGACAAATTGTGATCAGCCTTTATGGTCATCATCCTAGTAGCAGACGACAACGGTGAATGACCATCCCTACAACCGCTGTATAGTGGTTGCTTTGATGCGTCTAACATATCGAAAAACCTTCGAGATTCTAAATTAGGCTCTTCAACCCTATCACCCTCATACCCACCCGACTGCAAATCCTCTCTAAAATTATCTCTAACCATCGCCACCGTACTTACCCCAACATCTACTCCCGCTGTAGGTTCCCCTACGGTATCCGTTTCCCCTACGGTATCTGGAAAATAAGGTGCATTACTACTAGTACTACCATATTCATAATTGGTTTCTCCATGTAAATACCAAACCTTATATCCCGGCCTAAAACCATATCTATATAAGTGAGTCCAAACATTATGAACGGCAACACTAATTCTATTACAACAATTGGAACAAGGACATTTGATATCCTGACCTTTTTTGGCTGCTTCTAGATTACTGGGTAAATTCATGAACTCGCATATTCCTTGAGCGTATTCGTTCCTTAATAAGTCCGAGCCCACATCCATCATTGGCTCGTCCATCCATGCCCGAAAATATGAACTCATCTTTATAATTTTGTTTGTTTAAAGAAATTATGATACGATGGAATGACGAATTCAGCAAGCTTATATAAAACAGATTCCCGTCGGAATTCCGTCGATACCTCCGACATCACACCCCACAATTTTCCATCGGCCACCGGAGACGATATGGCAGCCACACAATCTTTGCCGACATCGAAGACCGTAGGAATTCCGTCGGAATGCTGTCAGTAATTCCGACGGCATCTGGCCGTCGGAAAAAAGTTCTTACACGGCGACCACTCAAAACTTTGCCGACATCGGAAAGTCCGATTTCCGTCGGTAATCCGCCGGAATACCGTCGGAATATAACGATAGCGTATAACCGTCGGTATTCCGTCGGTTGTTGCCGACGGTATTCCAACAGAATATTGACGGATTGGGTTGCCGTCGGAAATCCCTCAGACAAATGTGACGGATTGCCGACGGGATCGTTTTGGTCGGCCAACCGTCGGAAAATCGTCTGTTTTATCCGACGGAATATAATGTTCCGTCGGAAATAACCATGTTTTCTTGTAGTTTCTGTCCATATCTTTTCAAACCCAAGATTCTGTTACCTTCGAACACAAGTTTCGTCCTATCACCCTTTTCCCCCGACCGAAAGCTACACAAAGGAACGAGACAAAACCCTAGAATAGAGAGCTCGTTAATGACTCGACTCGAATAATAACCTGTTAAGAACAAAATTTGGAATTATCTTATAATGGGCTTAACGAAAGAGAAGGCCCACTATAACATAGTAGAATCAATGGACCAAAAAAACCTCCGCCGCGTTTAACAACTTGGTCAACGTTGTACCAATAAATGACGAACACGTGTCTTAATCCCGTGATCCACGATGCTTCTCATAATTTTATAACATAAAAAATAGTTATGGAGAACCTTTTCCTTGTGGATTTGGCATTTACGCTTTCCTCTTAAATTCTCCTCTCCTTCCCCTTCGTCTCCTTCCTCAGCCATCTTCCTCCTCTGGTAAATCCTCTCTCTCTCTCTGACTTATTCTCTCGCAGAGTTTTGAAATTTTCAAAACTGTTTCCACTACACGAAACCGTTTAGGTTGTTCAAGTCATATTTTTAATTCCTTCTGATTATCTCGATTTGCTTGGACTTGTTTTGTTTGCCTTATACGTTACCTGTTTACGGGATTTGCGATTAGATCTGATTTATTGAAATCTAAGTTCCTTTTGGGGGTTCTCGAAGCTGTAGGGCTTGTGGTTTTTTTTTTTTTTGTATTTGATCGGTGCCAAGTTGTTCTTAATCTCAATTATGATGGCTTTTAATCTCGGTAATTAAAAATCGAAACTTTTTTGGACTAGCTTACGTAAATTCCGTTTTCTTCCATAATTTTAGTCAATCTTTGGACTTGATGACTTTCAGATTATTTATTCTATTAAGCCTCTGAATTTGTTAACTTTGATGAATTGCAGAGCTTAGTACACCTTCATGGCATTAGAGCAATTCTGCAGTATCAATCGTTTCCTTCAAATTGGGAAACAACAAGAGCTTCTTCTCCTTGTTATTGGTTTGCCTATTTTCCAAATCAGCAGTCTCTTTAGTCTGTTTTCTACACATTAAATCCGTCGATTCTTCGTGAAGCTTTTCTTTCTCCGTGGTGATTCTTTTGTTCGATTGCGTTTGAAATATGGTTTCCTCTCACTGTCCTGTCTCTGACAAAAACAAGAAACAGCTATATTTATCAATCAGCCCTTCGAATTCCGTCATGAGAGATAACGTTGAACTCGACTTCTCTGATGTGTTTGGTCCGCTCCCTGAAGAAGCCGGTGATGTTGTTTTCGGCGAGCCTGCGGTTGTCTACAGCCGATCACACTCGTTGGTTGGACCGTCTTTGCTCAGTAGTCATTCTTTCAAAAACAAGCTCACGTTACGAGAGACAGAGGACTCGGTTGACTTGGTGGAATGTCTTGAAGGCGAAACGTTAAAAGAAACCGATGAATCCTCTGGTAATGACGATACTGACAGTGAGAAAGCTCTAGAGGGAGATGTTGTGAAGGTTTCAGGTGGAGTAGGTATTGAGGATTTTGAGGTTTTGAAAGTTGTGGGGAAAGGTGCATTTGGGAAAGTGTACCAGGTGAGGAAGAAAGAGACGTCTGAGATATACGCGATGAAGGTCATGAGAAAAGACCATATTATGGAGAAGAACCACGCCGAATACATGAAAGCCGAGCGCGATATTCTTACCAAGATAGATCATCCTTTCATTGTTCAACTCAAATACTCTTTTCAGGTAACAAATCTCACTTTTCTCTGTTAACATCATAGTGATCTTACTTTATAACTGGTTAGATTAGAGAGCTAAATATACCTTTTTTGTGCAGACTAAGTATAGGCTGTATCTTGTGCTCGATTTTATCAACGGAGGTCATCTTTTCTTCCAGCTCTATCACCAAGGACTGTTCAGGTTTGGTATTGATGCCTTGATGAAGTAATGGATTTTCATTAGAATGCTGCAAGGCTTGAGACTAGTTCTATGTTTTGTTTTTTAACAGAGAGGAATTGGCTCGTGTGTACACTGCGGAGATTGTCTCTGCAGTTTCGCACCTTCATGAGAAAGGCATAATGCATAGAGATCTTAAACCCGAAAACATACTCATGGACGAAGATGGCCATGTGATGTTAACTGATTTCGGATTAGCAAAGGAATTTGAAGAAAACACAAGATCAAACTCCATGTGTGGGACTACGGAGTATATGGCACCTGAGATTGTTCGTGGAAAAGGACATGATAAAGCCGCTGATTGGTGGAGCGTAGGGATTCTTCTCTATGAGATGCTCACTGGAAAGGTAAAAAAAAAAACCTGCCTTTTACCGTCTTGGTATATGTTTAGGTGATAAATGTATTATGTTGTGTGACGCCATTTTCTTCCTTTTTGCAGCCGCCGTTTCTAGGAGGCAAAGGAAAGATACAGCAGAAAATCGTCAAGGACAAGATCAAACTTCCGCAGTTTCTGTCTAATGAAGCTCATGCGTTGCTAAAAGCGGTAAGTAATCTTATGTACGAATGAACATTGAAGCATTGGAATACAATATCTGATTCTGATTCTGTAATGAATTTATATAATAGTTGCTGCAAAAAGAGCCAGAAAGGAGACTTGGAAGTGGACCGAGCGGAGCAGAGGAGATAAAACAGCACAAATGGTTCAAGGGAATGAACTGGAAGAAGCTTGAGGCAAGAGAAGTGAAGCCAAGTTTCAGGCCAGAGGTATCAGGAAGGCAATGCATAGCAAATTTCGATAAGTGTTGGACCGATATGTCTGTGTTGGATTCACCTGCAAGCAGTCCTAACTCAGATCCTAAGGCAAATCCTTTTAGCAACTTCACATACGTTAGGCCTCCTCATTCCTTCCTTAACCAAACCACCTCGACTTTGTAGAGGAGGAACTTATGAATTATCAAATGGATTTTATGAAAATATTTTAATGATTCTACATGTATAAATAATTTGATGTTATTATACAGCGAATCTTTCTTGTGTTTCTTTTCACTTTTGTTTGGTTCTTCTCTAGTTCTCATGCTTGTAGACTCTTGTGGTCGTTTCTTTCTCCACTTGTAAAGATTCGTTTTTCACTTTTTACCAAATTTTTTTAGAGAATGATAAATGTCTGAAACATATGGATATGGCAATAAATAAATGAAATAATAGTTGGTATAAACCTATTTTATATTTGATTTCATGAGAATATATATTTAAAATTTAAAATAGTGAAGGAATTGTTGGGATTAGGGGCACACATTACTAAATTATTGAACAGAGCAACCAACATTGACCTTTTGACCCTGATAAACTTCAAATAAAAAACGTTGAAAACGTCTATATGATCAAAAATTCAAGATAATAACGATGTTGCTCTTGGACCAAACTGGTACCTAGTAACGTATTTTTTATCTGTTTAATTGAGATAAGAGCTCAAGTCTAAAGTCAATATGTTTGAATTGTAAAGAGTTTACAAGTTACAAACTTACCTTAATAATCCCTTCTTCATTGCAAAAACTTGTGAGGAGGATCCACACTCTATTGCAGTATCAACACATATGTAATATTCATCTAATTTTTTCTTGAGTCTATGTGGTTAAGGAAAAACAATCCCAGGCGGTCCAAGTCCGAGGCCTGGATATAAATGGACTTCAGGCTTCTCAAACTCGCGTTGTCTGATGTATTCTGAAACATCTGCTTGAGGGGTTCAGGAAAGTATACACAAAGGAAAAAAAAACGAAATTCGCAAGTTCTAAACAAACATCGAAATATTATCAAAACAAGAGAGAGATGATTCTTGCTTGAATTTAGATGTAGAGGACTCAATATATATATATATACTGAGAATCAAAAGATGCATATTATAGATTTATAAAGGTCTAACTCAAAAGGTGTTTATGACTTTTTTTCACTCTTGCATATTACATCCATTGATTACAGAACAAAATACATTTTCGATACTTTCACCATGAAGAAGAAGAAGAAAGACATGGCTGCGTCAAAGCCGTTGAGGACTTGCGGGTACTGAATCAACAATAGAAGTAATCTTCTTCTGTAACTCTGGCTTATTAGCCCCAACAAGCTTCCCTATTTGTTGTCCATTCTTCAGAAAGAAGAATGTCGGTGTCGCCTTTATGTCCCATGATGAGCTTAAATCCTGCATAACCAATAACACATACATTGGAGAGAGATTTCAACAAAATTGAGAAATAGAATACACATATGGTTTAGTTCTTACGCTGAGTTCATCAACATCTACAAGAAGGAACATAAGAGAAGGATGTTTCTCTGAGAGTTCGATGAAAAATGGTGCTAAAATCTTACAAGGACCACACCAAGTCGCACTGAAATTTGCAATCACCTGGAGGAATCATAGTTCATGAGATTGAGCAACACAACAACAAAACTTTATGAGAAGATTCAGAAAGGGGAAAGAATTTACTATTTTGCCATCACGACCAGCTTCTGCTAATTTTTCATCCCAAGATTCTTTTGTTGTTATCAAATGACATTACCACCGGCAAACTCAATGTTATGGTTTGAATCATCTTCTCCTTTACCCTTATATAAAAGCATCAAAACAAAAAGGGCTTTAATTTATCATTACACACAACAAATTCATACGAGAAAAGGCAAAAACCGAACATAGAAACCTTAGAGACGTAGCTTCCCATTTGAATGTTCTGGAAAATACAAAAAGAGAAAAAAAGATCCGATTTTTTTTTTTTTTGCAAACTCCCTGAAATCAAAAGGGGAAAAATTCAGTTCATCAAACAACGAAGAGAAGATTCAATACCGAACAAACCAAGATTAAAAAGGGATTTGAAACGGAAAGAACGGACCTTTAAGATCAGATATACGAACAAAAACCTGAAAAAGATGAGATTTTTTGTGCTAAGAAGATGATTGAATCAAGAGAAATGAGAAAGAGATAGATTATCATTACCTGTGTTTGTGTTTATGTTTGTTTGTTTCTCAGGTCTGGAGATTGATTGACAGAAAGAAAACGCCGTCGTGTGAAAAAGGATACCAAATTAGAGGAATTTTTGATTGGAGAAGAAGCTCCCTCCCATTATGACCGAGTCAGACCCATTTTCCATAATTTTACAACTTTACCCTTACTCTTTCCTCTCTGTCAACTTTTTTTTTTTTTTCAAGACTCACTTTATTTGTTAAAGCAATTAATTACAGTTCAGAAAATGTTAAATTCGCTTTATTGACTTTTTTTTGTTTAAACTTAAACTTACATTTATTAGTTAGGTTCCAGTGAGAAATGAACAAGAAAGCAATTGGAAACAAAAAAGTATTATTTGATGCCAAATAAGTGAATAACACAAAACAAACCACCATGGTGGCACTGGCATGGTTCATAAAAAAATTTTGTCGAAATTCTCTCTTATCTCTCAAAAATATACAAATACCCAAAATAGTTTTAGAAGTATAGTATTATTTAAAATCAACAATAACACCCCACCAAATCACTCATATAAGTGATTCTAAGCTCTTGTGATAAGGAATGTCTTCGATGTGTCAATTATTCTAAGCTCTTGTGATAACAAAAAAAAAAAAATTATGCTCAAACGAAGGAAATAATCAACAGGGCAAGAATGGTTTTTAATTAGAAATATCATATGATATATGTGAAAAAAAACTTATATAAAATAATGTAAAATAGAGAGAAGGGACTATTGATCCGTACAATGACAACGTCATATATGCTAAAGGCTCTCCGGGCTCGGCCTCTGATTCCCTCAACATCTAGCCCCACATAGAAAAGAAGCTTTGGGTTGAAATTCGTTAATAAATTTAAAAGATGCATTTTTTCGTGATTTTTAATTGGAATTTAATTATTTTCTTACAACAAGATAATATAATTCAATTTTTATGAAGAAAAAACAAGAGGTAAAAGAATCATATTTAATTTTCAGAAAGAAGAGGTGCCATAGTTTGCATGGTTTTACTCAACAAAAACAATATAGCATCTTTTTCCAAAAAAAAAATATATATATATTTGCATGATTTGCCTTACTTTTTCTTCTAATTTATGTTTTGCTACATTAAAAATAAAATTAAACATATAGTGAGGGCCACAAAAACGTCTACATCTAAACTCGCAAGTCCTCTTTTAATAAAAATTTTGTATGATGACTAATCCTTTGTTAAATATTTTAATTTGTAAATTATTAATTTCTTAACCTAACAACTAATAACATTTTGTAATCTAATCTTTGTGAGTTTTGAATTTGATGTATACGTGCGTTCCTCTTCACGTTTCTTTTTAGCAAAGTACTAGTTTGCATGGAATCTGCGTCTATCCTATTTGCGTAATTTATTCTATAACTAAATGTACTAGATGAGAGCCCGCGCGTACGCGCGGGTTGTGTTTTTTCAAGTATTTTGAAATTATGAATTAATCACAATTTTGTAAAAGCTAATGCATAATTAATCTTTTGTTAAATGCTATTAAAAATATTTTTAAACCAATTTGTCTGACACTATGGAATTGAGAGTTCACAGTCACAATTCTCAGCCTCCTACAATAAGAAAAATGCAGATTTTCCCATGTTTTTTCCTTTCTGCTTCTATGTCTTTGCTATATTATTAGTATTCTCTTTCGAATTCCAAATTTTCACATAGGTATGTAACAACCAAAGATCTTGCTGTCGGCTTCATTGAATCCTGAACTTGTCGACCATGTTTGATTGTCTCATAATTGAGCTCGGAATCCCCAACTTGTCCACCATGTTTGAATGTCTCATAATTGAGCTATATCTCCTTCTCTTATAAGTTGCATCTTCTCCTCAAGCTGGTATGGGTCTAAACACTACGAAGAACATGTGTATATTTAATCACTGAAAGCTTGTGTAGTTCTCGTGATCCTGACTGTTAAAACAAAAATATACATGACGATAATCTCTTGAACTTAGATGGCCTTTGGCTTTTGCATATTCAACTTTAGAACATTTGTCTCAGTAACTGGAAGTTAATCTGTTGTACCTTTTGCGTCGCAGCTATTTATTTTTTCAATTTGTCAAGCTCTTCTCGGTGAGAATCCCGAAACCTCTAATTTGAAACTCTACAAAAAAAATTCTTTTATGTGATTTTCAATTGGATCATAGTACCAATAAGGAAAAACCAAATTTGATAAAAGGTTAATTGGGAGATAAGTTATGCTATGAGAAAAACCAGGCATACCTTAGCAACTTAACTCTTTTGAGAACTTTCCATATAGTTGTTATGCTCTCTGCTTTAGTTGTGTGTAACTCTTCCATAGTCACCGTCTTCCTACTGAAGATTTTCACATGCCTACGCCAATGTATGATATCATAAACCAGCAAATATAATGATGCAACATGCATATTAAAAACGACTTAGAAACAAAATCAAGCATTTAAGACAATAGCTCAACAAAACATCCCTCTCCTCTTAACTTACCATTAACAACTCTCACTTACTCCTACCTCTACCTCCAGATGATCCTCTACCTCTACCTCTACCTCCAGCAATATAGCAATCTGGTTCCGCAACAGCAGTAAACGACATCGCTTGTCCCGTTCCTCCTCGTGAGCTCATTCCTTCTCCTCCTCAGCAACTTTCCCAATCCTTCAAAGCTAAATTCCGAGTCATCAGGAAGCATACGCGCATATCTTCTTCCAGCATCATCACGGCAGATGGGTTTCACACGGCAACAGAGATCGAACGGGCCTGATCCGATTATTAAAATTTTGTTTTCGTAGTCATGTATCTGTCTCCATGGGAAATTGAGTTGATGCTTTGATGACTAAAGTAATAATTGTAGAGAGCGAGAGAGAAAACGAAATGTCAAATTTTTTTATAAAAAGCAAAAAAAATTAAAAACTGCAGTGCCACGTGTCAGCCTCTGGAGAGTGCTGGCCAACTATTATAGTGTAGAGAGCGAGAGAGATAACGAAAAGTCAATTTTTTTTTTATAAAAAGCAAAAAAAAATTAAAAACTGTAGTGCCACGTGTCAGTCTCTGGAGAGTGTTGTATAGGTATAGAATGGAAAAATTAGAAAGCCTTACTTTCTTCAAATCCATTCAAACTAAATTATGTGGACTATAATACAAATCGATACATACTCGAATCCATATAGAATTTTATTTTTTGTATCAAATATAATGCAAAATATATTTTTTAGATATTACGTTGATTCAAAATAATGGCTCTTTTTAGATGCGAAAAAAGATTTTACTAATTGACTCAGGGGCGGAGCTATGTGTAAGGTAGGGGGGTCACATGACCCCGACTAGTTTTTTTTTGTTGGTAATTTGTTTAGTGTTTGATTAAATTATGTGATATTATTTGGTGTAAACCCAATGTTTGACCCCCCTAATTTATTTTATTTTATTGTTTGACCCCGTTCATGAGAATTTAAAATTGTAGAATTGAACTTTCACGTATAAATATTATTTTTATTTGTTATCATTATTCTCTTATGTGTTGGTTTATAACCAGTTTTTTTTGTTTCTCATATTTTCAAGTTTTCACTACAAAAAAAGAGGTGAATTAGATCATTTATTTAATACATATGCATTACTTATAACTGATGCAAATAAATTTTACATCATTTAAGAAAGTGATTCCGAATATATATGGTGATGCAAATAATTTACATCAATTTAAACAAAATCGATGCTAACATGTATCATTTACAAAAAATGATAGTAGATTTTACATCAGTTAATATAAATAATGTTAGTATTTACAACAGTTATGATAATCGATGCTAAGTATTTGTATTAGTTTTTTAATTTATATTATAATTATCTATCACACGTTATTAATTTTAATTTTTTGTTAAGAATCCTTTTTGTTTTAATAATATTTTTTATTTAAAAAATAGAAATTATAAAACATATTTTATTGGTCGCAACCATAATTTATAAATTAAAAGTCAAATGTTTTTAATTATGGACTCTCTAAGATAAATCAATAAAAAATTCTATTAGCTCACTTAATACTAGGATGTGTGAGGATATTTATATCAAACAAATCTCTTAAATCTTTTATTAGTAGCCGATGTGGGACAAGTAGTTCACAGTAATGATAAACAAATTTTAGTTAAAAATTGCAGCAGTTTTCTCCAATCGATTATAAACAAATAAATAATAAGAAATAAGAAATTATTTTCATCAATAAAAAAATGATGTAAAATTTGTATTACTTTTAAAGTGATGTTAACACAAATTAGTAATGGCATCAATTATTTAAGTGATGAAAATCTATATTTTTATATCAATCTTTTTAAAATGATTTAAACTAATAGAATTTGTATCAATTTTATTTAATTGATGTTAAACTAATCAATAACAACATCAATTATCATAATTGATGTTAATCAAAAACATTTGTTTCGTTTGTAAATAAGTGATTTAAAATAGCATCACTTAGTTTTGTGATGCAACATAAGTGATGTAATCTACCCCTTTTTTGTAGTGTTTGTTAGCATTTTTGTATAATTTTAAAATATTTTTAGTTAATATTTTCATTAAAAATTATAGTAATATATTATATAATGACCCTGTCAAAAAAGTTTCTAGATCTGCCACTGAATTGACTAATATGTAAAATCGAGTGTAACAAATTTTATTTTCACAGGATCTAGAGGAATGGCACAAAAAAACTTCTCTATGTTTAAAAAAAAGTACGGTCTTTCATGAAAATAAAAATACTCCAAAGTTTATGTCCACAAGTACATAAACGCAAAAGCTATAAATAAAACTTAATTAGGTTCGTGCCATGTCCAAAGCCTCATCCATGAGCAAAAGAGCGTGAGCGCATTTGCGTTTTCACAGCCTTAACAAAGCCTCATCCATGAGCAAACAAAGCCTCATCCATGAGCAAACAAAGCCTCATTCATGAGCGAGCAAAAGCCTCATTCATGAGCAAACAAAGCCTCATTCATGAGCAAACACAGCCTCATTCATGGGCAAACGAAGCCTCATTCATGAGCAATTGACCAAGAACAAGCCTCATCCATGAGCAAAAGGACAAAAAAATTTCTTTGTACTGCAGCAACGCAGTGGCTTCGGTAAGCAAAGTAAGAAGTCTTCAAACCTTCAATCAAGCACGAAGTCTTAAAACCTTCGATAAAGCAAACGCTTACAGAGTTGGCAAACACATGTTCGGCTCCCTTGCCCGCGGCAACCTCGCCACCGGCATTCGGGACACAGAGTCTTAAAACCTCCATAGGAAATACGAAGTCTTAAAACCTTCGAAAAGAAAAAAAAAATTCTGCAGAAACGCAAAGCAGGAAGTCTTGAAACCTTCAGAATGCTTACGGAGTCATAAAACCTCCAATATGAAGTCACCCTCTTCTGTTGTGTGAGTGGTTATGCCAACAACGCCATGACTTTGAACGTTAATGCTGATGCCCAATACATCTTTAACTCGGCACTATTATCTCTAACACTACCGAGCTGGGGGCCTAACTGTTGGGGTCGGTTTTCACCCACTCAACATTAACGTTCAAAGATGGACGGCTACAGAAATGACCCTCCGGACTCCCAATTAACAAGGCGGAATAACACCTAGGTATTCACGCGGAGCAAAGCAGGTAGCCATGGAAGGTGTCTGGGCAAGGCAGAGGGCCGCACAAGACTTCACGAGTGAAGACGGGTTCAGCACGACGGAGCCGACCACGGCCTCGGCCTCACGGCCGACCGCGTCCTCGGCCTCATGACCAACCACGGCCTCGGCCCAATGACCGACCGCGTCCTCGGCCTCATGACCGACCACGGCCTCGGCCCAATGACCAACCGCGTCCTCGGCCTCATGACCGACCACGGCCTCGGCCCAATGACCGACCGCGTCCTCTCCTCGGCTGCTGATTACATCAACGGTCCAGCGTAGCCTCCAGCCCAACGACATAGAGATAGCCTGAAGCCCGATCCAGACACGAAGCCCAAGTTGGTGCAACCGACTCCGCGAAGACTTAGGAGGCTTAGCCGACTTAGGAAGCTATATATACTTTTTTGTACAAACCCTAAGGGGATTCATAGACAATCTTGTACTCAAACACATTCAAAGCAATAACAAAACTTTTTTCTCATATCTTGTCGTCTTAGCTTACCCTAGAAGTCTCGAACCCTAAAAAATTTAATTGTGCTAGTTTAGGCTCCCACAAGGATGCAATGCAACAATGTGGAAATTTAGAGAAGAAGTTTAATGACATCACCAAAAGTAGAATTGGGTGTTTTCTTGGTGGCTAAGAAAAACAAAAAGAATTGGTGATTGATATAACAATGTGGACTTTGCAAGTGTTTGTTTACGCCCATCTTCGTTCCAATCCATCCTCACTTGTCTTTGAAAAGACCAATTTGTCCTTCTAAACATTTTTCCTTTCATATTAAACAATGAAATATATATGTAACTTTAATAGTCTTCTTTTAGTAATGGTGGATGTTCTTTATATTGTCACTCTCTTTGACTAGTTAATTGAATTGTATAATTCATGACTTAACTAGTGAAACATTAGGAAATTTATTTGCCAAAGTAGCAATAACCCAATGTTGTATAATGTATATATATATATCATTTACTTTCTTAACTGTGACATTCGACCACAAATCCGATGGTATTAAATTTTTATAATATATATCTCTATAACCAGTAAAGAGAACCAAATGTGAATTGTATGATTATTCCAACGAAGTATGGTCGGTACCTTGGTTCAATGGCTCGGTGTTTGAGTGGTAAAGAATTCTCTTGTGGGATTAGGCCAATGTTCGAATCCCAATAACTACGGCTACGTTGAATTAATTTTTTTTTCTAACCATTATAGATGTTTCAGATAATAAGACTACTCGGCGGTCGGAAAAAAATATGAGTTTCAATCCAAAATCTACTCCGATTATAAGAAAAAAATTACATTATTAGCTTAGAGAAATGATTCTTTTGGCATCCATATATATATATATATATATATATATATATATATATATATATATATATATATACAAAGAGATATTTTCCATATAAACGAATGTTGTTACATATCATGTTTCTTTCTCTTTTTTCTAGGGGCACATTACATTCGAAAAGACATAATACACAGTTTAAATTTGTAGAGACTGAAGTAGAAGCTTGGATAAACCGTTAGAAGGAACCAATTTACTTACTAGGAGTCTTTTGTTTTAGCCATTGTTCAGAGCTAATTGTACGAACGATTCAAACCAGAGAGAGCGGAATAAAGGAGAAACTTGTCGATTGTTGATATGTACCGCTACGTTACTCTGAGCAAGAACTGTTAGATTGCATCGCAATACCAGCTTGAAGCATCCAAATATTTACTTAACAATTTTTCCTTTTCTTAATTGATAGCTTATGTCACGTTTTTTTGTAATTGAAACCATTTCACATCACATTTGACAGATATTTCCATCATTTCAATTCGATATTTTTAATTTCGGGTAGCCCGGGGCCCATGTCGTAGTGCAGCATGGCGACACAACCAAATTGTAGCAACTCTGTTGGTCGACCTTTGTCCTAACTTAATTGTTTTGTATATTAATTCAAAACGTGTGCATGGTTTAATGACGTTTATCTTCGTTTAATACATATATAATGATTTTTAATGATTAAGAGAAAACATAAATTTAAACCAACGAGAACATCCCCCCACCCCCAAAAAAAAAGAAGTCCAAAGTTTATAATTCTTGGACACGAATTTTGGAGAGAAAAAAAAAGGAAAGAAACAAAAAAAACCATTCATCACAACGCATACACTTCACACTTCTCACTATCTATTATTCTTGTGAAATTACTGTGGATAATGCACTGCAAAATTCGTAGGACCCAATCAGATCTCAAGAATTTGAGTTAATTATATATATGTCCACATGAACTAATAGCATTTGTTAGCTTCTGAGAATATTTGCATAAATACGAATTTCAGCCTTTCTCTTTTTTCAACCCTGGATTAGATCCAGGAAATTACAAAAGCCAAACCAAACAACATGAACGAGAAAAACTTTGTTCTATTGCAGAAATACTGCAGTGACAACAAATTATATTTAAAACACACAAAAATAAAAGTAAAAATTCAGTCAAAATTCCGTTACATAAAAGTTAGCGATGATAATGAATTGGTTATCTTTAAATGTCTATTCTTTTTATAAACTTGCTCAATCTTCAAAATGACGAAGAAAAGGATTCACTCGCTCTCTCTATATCTCTCATATCATTAGATAGGGACTTGTCGAGAACGTACACAAAACCCAAAATTCACATGTCCTCTATTTAATTTCATTTTGGAGATATATGTATTGTAATTAAGGGTATCTTATACATATGGTCAAGACCGCAATCAAAAACGGTCCAAACACTAAAAAAAAGAGGAAAGCACAAAATCTAAATGTTGATATTAATAAATATGGAAGAGAAAATCAGGAAATTTAAAAGCAAGAAGATCTTCATGTTTCTCTTTTTTTATTTTTTATTTGACAGCCCACCCTCCAACCAACACCATTTTAACAAAAATTTTGAAGTAAGCACTTTGGTTTATTTTCTTCTTTTAATTTTGTTTGGTGAGTGATTGACTGATCAGCCATGTAAAAGAGAAGAGAGGCAAGTGGTAGACAGGTTACGTCGGAGAGGCCATTTGTATGTACGATCCTTGCATTTTAAGTAATTATGACATTTGTCTATATACAATCTTAAGAATATAATCAATGTTAAAATAATGATAACTAACCAAGTCATGTTACCTTATTTAACATAAATAGTAAAATAGTTATAGTTTGAGTTGGTATCTCCTTCCAAGTTCCAACCCATGAAATAAGTAAGCCGAGTCAATTCCTTCGGTTTAGTGAATTCTTACCTTACATGAGTTCAACATCTTCTTTTCAACATGTTTCATTGTAAAGTTTCTACTCTTGTTTCCAAAAATAAAAAATAAACAAATTCGCAAATAAGTCAATATTAGCATAAAGTTGGATTCTAATAACACTATAGCATAAAGCTCTTCATAGAGTTCTTCTTCCCATTTCCGTCGTATCTCTGAAAACTGAGGACAGATTCAAAAAAGGAAACATCAAAACACCAAAGAGAAACCCAATTTTTAAGGCTTTTAAAAGCAGTAATGCCAGAACGAGCTAACTCACCAACGGCTATTCTTGGTTGACTCGTTGAGTTGAGTTGGTTTGAATCCTGGCTGCATCACTCTGCTAGTGTTCAGGGTACGTTTTGAGCTTTTGACTGGGCTAGGCATTGCATCACTGATTGCTGAGAGTCGCCTGCTCGGAAGTCGTTTAGGTGACTTGCCTATAGTTGGTAGGTTTGGTAAATTGTAGCTATTGCCTATTGGTGTCTCCAAGTGCACCTTGTCGTGTTCCTGGATTCATTGCGTTGTGGAATTCTTCGAGCAGAGGCGTCTGCAACTTTTTCAAATCTTGAGCCTTGACAACAGAAAAAAAAGTGATCAAGATTCAGATATCATCACAAAACCCCATTTGGTAGCAGAGAGGCACTTAAAATTATAGGTAGATCAGAGCAAAGAAGAGCCATACTTTCAGAGGAGATGATAAGGACTAGGAAGTGTTGGAAATTTATAGACTATACCAAACAAAGCATGAATCTAGTGTTGTGCATGCATTCAAAATTATAAGTTCCAAACTTTATCCCATGAATGGACCATCAATAGTATCAACTGAAAGTCTTTAGCTAAAAGACAAAAGATTTGGGAAAAACAAAACTTGTGGCTTACTTGTGTAAGCATTTCAATAGAAAGTCTTTAATTAGCCTCTGGTGAAAGGTCTTCTGGAATTGGTGGATGAGCTTTTGTTCTACCAATATGAAGGACAGCGGCAAACTGGAAAATACACTTCTTAGTTTTCTAAATTAAAAGACAAGATAATGGAAATTGTACTTCAGATATGTCTACCTGCTGATAGTGCTCGCTCCAGGGAGGTTTCCCTGTAGCCATCTCAATCACAGTGCATTCAACACTCCATATATCAGCAGAGCTTCAGATTTTGGAAGAAGGTCAGAAAATGAAGTTGCAATACACAAGGAAAATGAAAGCAGGAGACAGAAGAGAAGAAGAAAGCTAGTATGGTACTCTAGTAATACTTACAAGCTATGACCTGTCTGGAGAATGACTTCAGGAGCCATCCAATACGGCGTTCCCTTCATAGATTTTGCACCATTTACAGTTGCCTGGAAGCATAACAATCACAAGTCTTAAGAGTACAGACAACATATTGAAATATAATGGAAGAGGAAGAGAAACGCAATCATACTAGCTCTACAACTTTCTTGGAAGCACCAAAATCTGCAAGTCTGATGCACCCGTTCTTATCCACCAAAATATTTGCTCCCTAGGAAAAATGTGACAAAAGTTATACACGAATTCTGAGCAACCAAAGCCACTATCATTCATTTCTCACCCATTTTGGCACCAAAGAATAAAGCTTAGGGACATAATTCTCATGAGACGAGCCTCCTTTGCTGTTCTATCTGCCACACTATTACATTCCCTAGAGCTGAACCTAACCTTAGCCTCTTCAAAGAGATTGAGCAAATGAGTTATGTCATGCAATATCGGGATGAGACTGAGCCTCTCTTCTTGGTAGTACACTGGTTTCACCAAGCTCTGTGAATCTGATTCAAAGAACAGTCGGTTGTATCCATCCAAGTTGTCGTATCATAAGAACATCTAAGAGCTTGTGCTTCAGCCTCTAACGGGCGTCCTCGGAAAACTCTTTGCTCCAGTCTATCTAACCTTGTCTCTTTGAGCTCTTAATACCCAGCCGAGTCCACACTGTATTCCCTCACCTCTCCAGGCTCCATCACTGCATTTAAATATTCCAAATGTTGGTGGCTGCTATTGCTTATGTTTTTGTGGAGGCTGGTTTTCAGATATTCTCTTTTACTATATCTTTCCCACTCTTCTGCATACTCCTCTGCCCTTGTGATAAGATCTTGAGATTGTAGTTCAAATGGATTCTGTTTTCCCAAAGCATCCACATAAACCACGGTGTAGATTCTCTACAATAAAATTAAAAAGATGTTTAGTAAAATGTTTATGACCAAAGTTTTTAGGCTGGAAGAAAAAACACTTGCCTCGATGCTCTTCATAGAGTTCTTCTTACCATTTAAGTCGTACCTCTGAAAACCTAAGGATAGATTCAAAGAAAGAAACATGAAAACACTAAAGAGAAACCCAAATTTTAAGCAGAAACTTGAGGACAAGCAAACTCACCAAAGGCTATAGGCTAAATCCCTTGTTGGTTGACTTGAGCTGGTTTGGGTGGTGGTTTGTGTTCAGTGTACGTTTGGAGCTTTTGACTGGGCCAGGAAATGTGTCACTGAGAGTCGTCTGCTCGGAGGTCGTTTAGGTGACTTGCTTATAGTTAGTAGGTAGGTTTGGTAAATTGTAGTTATTGGTATCTCCAAGGGCGCCTTGTCGTGTTCGCATTGTTGAATTCTTCGAGGAGAGACAACTTTTACAAATCTTGAGCCTTGACAACCGATAAACCGAAAACAGAAAAAGTGATCAATGTTCGAATATCATCGCAAAGCCATAGTTGCAGAGGAGAGGACTAGGGAGTATTGAAAATGAGAAACAGAATCAAATGTTGTGGTTGCATTCAGAATTAAAAGCCATGAATGAACCATCAACTGATTTCTCACCATGAGTGAAATGTTGATACTGCTAGGTTTTTCCGCTGGATCACAGTATATCAGTAGAGCCTCAAGATGAAGCTGCAATAAACAGGGGAAAATAAGATTTCACACTAGCCAAAACATTATCCTTATAAAAAAAAAGTGAGTAATTTTGCACAACACTCTCTAGTTAGGGAACCCATAACAAGAGCAATAAAGAAAAAGAGAGACGGTTATTTCTCCTTTTAACCCTAGTTACCAGAGTATATATTGGATTTTCATCTCTTACTTGCGAAACAAGTTTCTCACTTTCTCTCTCTAGATTCAAACTCCATTCTCGCGCTCCATTTTTTCTCTCTGCAACATGGAGGATCTAGAACAGGTATCGTTCGATTTTCTGTTTCCCTTTCTTCTCTGCGTGAAATCGAACATTGATTAGGAAAGAAATCTCGAGATTTGCGGTGAAATCGAACACAGATTAGGAAAGCGTGAAATCGAACCATTGATTAGGTTAAAAATCTCGACATTTCCTGTTTCTGCGTGATATCGAACACTGGATTAGGTATGAAATCTCGAGATTTCCTGTTTCTGCGTGATATCGAACACTGGATTAGGAAATAAATCTCGAGATTTTCGGTTTCTGCGACAAATCGAACCAGATTAGGAAAGATTGACGAAGATATTTCGGGATTTAGGGTTTCTGCGTCAAATCGAAGAAAGATAGCGCAAGATACTACGTGATTTGCGTGAAATCGAAACCGCTAAATCTCTGAATCGAATTAAGAAAGATATATGAGGAAATTTAGGGATTTTCTGTTTCCTTTTGCGTGGAATCGAACAAAATTTTAGGGTTTTCATTTTTGTTTCTTGCGAGGAATTTGATTTGGTAGATTATTTGAGAAATTTTCAGGCCATGATTTAGCCCATGATTTACAAGTCTTTTTAAGGCCCAAGTTACAATAATAATACTCTGTTTTTCTTTTTTTCTCTGTTTCTTCAGGAAGCTGTTGGAGGTCTGTTAGCAATCCAAGTTCCTCCTCCAAATCCAGGTCTATCCAGACTTTCTAATACGCATTACCGATTTTGCTGCGGATTGCTCGGGTGCAATCTCACCGTAAGGAATGGATCAAATTACTGCTGCCTTGATCACCAACAACTTGGTATTGACAACATCACCAAACGTGGAGCGTTTGAGTATATTGGTGGATTCAGGGACAAGAAAGATATGGATAGGAGCTGCTACACCTGTCTCCAAAACAGGCTAAGGGGTGTGGAGGTCGGGATTCCGACGTTTACTTCAGACGTATTCAGGAGAGCTCCTTGGGTACAAGTTGATGTTTTCAACACAGGAGGTATAGGAAGATGTCACTGGTTATTTTTTGTTCAGCCTCCTATCAGCTATAGTTCCATGACAGATCAACCCAAGTGGAAAGTTCAGCCAAAGCATCCCCTCAAATTCGGATCTGATTTACCTCCGAGAGAAGAAGATTGGGTTTACCGTAATCCTTTTACCTTAAAAGATACCGAGACTCACGACTTTCACCTAGAGGCCCAAAGATGGGACCTCTATCTTTTCCAATGCAGACAATACCATCTCTATGTCCTCACAAGAGATGGTATTGACTGTGGGATGAGTGAGATGGACATTGTAGAAGTAAGACCTATCCCTAAGAAGAAGAAGAAGGATCAGGATGGTGATACAAAAGATGGTTCTAGGAGAAAAGATCCTTCTGCTGGAAATAAGAGATCCAATGATGGCACCGTGAAAATTGCACCATCCATGGTAAGCGTAAACAGACTTTAATTTGACCAATTTAGTTTGAAACTCAAACTGATTGTTTCTTTGTTTTTCCTTTTGTTAGGGAAAAGGAAACAATTCCTCGGGTATTATGGCTGGAACTGAAGGAGATCTTTCCCAGCAGCTGCTACTTGAGTCTGATCTTTCTACTTTGGTCAACTTTGTTTCTTCATTTTGATCATTGTACTTTGGTTCTTCTTCTTTATATACTGCATTGTGTATCTATAAACCTCTGATTTTAAGTTACATTTCTCAATGGAGTTTGTGATTTTAAGTTGCATTTCTCAATGGAGTTTGAGTCTTCTTTTTGGTTTTGTTAGGGAAAAGGAAAGGGTAGCTTGAATATTTTGAATGGAACTGAAATCGTTGGAGGGGATTTTTCCCAACAGCTGCTACTTGAGTCTGATCTGTCTTCTTTGGTAAACTTTGTTTCTTCATTTGATTATTGTACTTTAAACCTCTGATTTTAAGTTACATTTCTCAATGGAGTTTTTGTCTTCTTTTTGGTTTTGTTAGGGAAAAGGAAAGGGTGGCTTGGATATTCTGAATGGAACTGAAATCATTGGAGGAGATTTTTCCCAGCAGCTGCTACTTGAGTCTGATCTGTCAACTTTGGTAAACTTTATTTCTCCATTTGATCATTGTACTTTGGTTCCTCTTCTTATATACATACCGCATTGTGTATCCATAAACCTCTGATTTTAAGTTACATTTCTCAATGGAGTTTGTGTCTTTCTTTTTGGTTTTGTTAGGGAAAAGGAAAGGGTAGCTTGGATATTCTGAATGGAACTGAAATGGGGCTCGGTAACTACAGTAACATTGGAGGTAAGCAAGTAGATATGCTAAGTTTACCGTGTTAGATCTTCTCTGGTTTTAAAAAATTTCAGAACTTGACATGGCTATGTGTGTGTGTGGCAGATGGAGAGCATTAGAAGAAGAGTTTAGTGTTGTGATACTAAAAACACAAACAAAAGTCTGGAGTATTAACAAGAACTTGGTCTCAGATGGAGAGCATTCGAAGAAGAGTTTAGTTTTGTGATAAAAAAAAAAAAAAAACAAACAAACAAACATAAGTCTTGAGTTTTTGTTTGGTTCTGGTACTTTTGGTTTATATGAGTTCTTAGCACAAATTGTATGATAAATCTTGGTTTAGTTGATGCGTTTGTTTGGGAATCTTTGGATCTTGTTATGTTTCAAAGTAATTGAATGAATAAATCTACTAGTCCTGAAAGAGTCTGACTCACGGATTCCATGATTATTAGCCAAAGCAAGTGTTGTGAGGTAATATCATAATGCTTACGAGTGTTGATTAAAGGTAGGGAAGCTGTTAAACCACAGGAAGGAGAAGAATTTCCCAATTTTTTCCTGATACAGCTTCTTGTTTAGAAAATTAGTCTATCTTTTGGCTGAAAAATTGTGTGTCAAGAGGTGACGTAGTGAAATGCAATATCCATAACGCAGATGAGTGATCGAATTGATATAATTTTATACAGATGCCGGGTTTACACCAAGTATTGATCAAGAACGATGATCATATTCTGACTGGAAAAAAATGTTAACAGAGAAAAGTTTGTCTTGTTTTCGTATTCTAAAAAGGTTAAATAATCGTTCAAGAACGAATCACGGATGAAACCGGTTTATTGTGTCTCGCAATGATCTCTCACTCTCTCTTAACACTATGAGAGCCATGGCAATCTCCATCCAAAACCAGTTCTTCATCAAACGGAGAAGGAAGAAGACTTGCAGTTTCCAAAATCCAAAGATCATCTCTTTGTCATCAAATAGACAAAATCCACATATCAACCAAACAATCATATGTTGATGTTAGGACCAATCCTGATGTTAGGACCAATCCTGATTCTTATACCTTACAAGCTTGAATTTTCCGACAGTGCTACAAAACCCAAAGATCATATCTTACTCATCAAATAGACAAAATCGAAAGATAAACAACATTTTCAAATCGAAAGATTCATGCTTTTCTTTGTCCGAACCTGATATTTCTTTTTGTCAGGTTGCAAATGAGCTGAAGCAAGAACCCTAACTCGAATTCCCTTTGGAAATTTCTCCAATCGATCCATGATGATGAATACTGAAATTTCTGTACAGTACAGTTAGCTGCTTCCATAATCTTGAACACAAAGATTTTAGAAAGCAAAAATTATTTGCTCAACGGAACTTCAAAGGCCAAACAAAGCATAGAGGGTAATTTGGTAATTTCCCAACAGATGGAAAAAGTAGGGTTGAGTTGTTGATAATAAAGTTGTACTTGTTGATGAGGAGGCTTATTAGATCTGCTCAAATCTAGTTTCTTCTTCTTTTAAGATTCGAAACGCTTCCATTGTTTGACTCCAAAATATTCGATAGGATTATTTTGATTTTGCGATCCTAATCGCGTTTTAGTGTGTGTTGGTAGAGTTAAAAGTCCCTAATTTATTATATAGGTTGGAATTGGATATACGGAACTCGTTCTCTCCACCCTCCTGTTTAATTAAAACCATAAGATTCGAAACGCTTCTAAATTCCTTTGTCACCAAGATCAAGCAAACCAAGCTTTTCGATCTTCCTCGTCGTCTCTCCCCTGCCCTCTCGTAAGTTTTCCTATTGTTTGGTCCAAAATTTATTCTCTTACTAAATTAAACGATTTAAAAGGATCATCTTTGATTCTGTTTCTGGGTATTAAGGTTGGAACAGTCAAAGGAGAGCCGTAATTTATTATGGGTAGAGATTTGATAAGCAATTTGCCGGATGAGACTCTTGGCAAAATCCTGTCTTTACTTCCGACCAAAGTGTCTGCTTCCACATCGGTTTTGTCCAAGAGGTGGAGGAACCTTTTGCCTCTTGTAGACACCCTTTGCTTTGACGACTCTTTGGTTACGTATCCCAACAATGAAGAAGCAACATCAAGTGGTTTGCTTGGCTTCACTGATTTCGTGGACAAGACTTTTGCTCTCTTAACCCATTCTCCCATCAAGAAACTCTCTCTGCGTTGTGTCCAGCGTTTGAACTCTGGGCATGAATACTCTCGTCTCAACGATTGCGTCAACCGTTGGATTTGGACTGCTATGCGTCAACACGCTTTATCGGAACTACACTTGTACGCGTACCCTTACGGTGCTGAGTTAGAGACCGAGTTGTTCACGAGCAACACGCTTGTTAAGCTCACTATATCTGGACATTGTGACCTTATGGTCGAGCGCGTGTTTTGCCCCGCCCTCACTTCGCTTTCTCTCGTCTCAGCTTTGAGTATTGATTACCCCAACTTTGCTCGCCTCATCGATGGATGCCCTGTCCTGCAGGAGTTGTTCTTAACTGATAATGATTTTAACAGTAATTCGCCATGTATCAAGACGCACGTGGTAAGTGCATCCATCAAGCGACTTGTTGTTTTCTCCAATCTACCTAACCATCAAACTTTTCACGACATAGCTTCTTTTCAAACACCAAATCTTGTGTACCTTGACTATTCTAGTTATGTTGTCGAGGATTATGTTTCTCTTGATTTGGCCATGCTCGTCGAAGCAAGGCTCAGCCTCAAGTTATGGGAGTCAACTAGCCAGTATGATTACGATGATGATGATGATGATGATGATTATTATTTTTTGGCTCATGTTGTTGTTGCACCAAACCCGGTTATATTTGGCAATGTTACAGAACTTGTTGCCGCTATAAGCAACATTACAACCCTTCACTTGTCTCCTGATTCCCTTGAGGTTAGTCTTTGCTATCTTCTTCTTATTCTATTGGCTTATGTAAGATTAGAATCTCAGTCTATGGTCTTTATCTTATGATCATAGGCGTTTCATTTCTGCTGCACGTCCATGCCGGTGTTCAAAAACCTCCTTAATTTATCTATAGAGAGTAACAAGGAAAAAGGTTGGCAAGTAATGCCACTTCTTCTCAAGAGCTGTCCGAATCTGCACACTTTACTAATCAAGGTACTATCATTTTTCCTTATTGAGATTATTTTTTTGTTTTTTGTTTTTTTCCGCATTATATACATGTCGAATTGGTGTGGTTTTCAGGGTCTTGTGCACAGAGTAACAGATAGATGCGGAGATGCATGCGCTTGCATCCCAAAGAAGCCGAGGCAGAAAAAGAAGGAGAGAGCATGTTGTTTAGGGACATGTCAAGTTAAAGTGCTAGAAATTTCAGAGTATGGAGGTTCTCTTCAAGAGCTGAGTCAGATGAGTCATTTCTTGGGCAAGTTGAATTGCCTTGAAACTGTCAAAGTTGGTGTCAACAACAACAACAATGAGTTCTTGCGAGCTAAACTGCTTACTCTCCCAAGACTTTCGTCAAAGTGCAACAACATCCAATTCATCTGACTTTTATTTTTTTTCTTTCCTTTTGTCTTTCTTGTAACTTAACAGGAATAAGATAATAATCACTAAAATTTCTTTGAAGTTGGTTTTATAACATGTTTTTGAAAGTTAATTACTACTTATTTTGTATGTCTAAACTCTAATAATTGTCTACATTACTTGCAAAAATAACTTCTCTATAATAGAACACCATCACAGATTCTGGAATAAGATCTTTAGATGGTTGATGCCATCTGTAAGTCAAATTTAAGATATATATAACAATCACAATACTATGAACCGTTTAAGAACTATCTACATATATCAAATATCATAATAGGGTTGAGAACAACTCCACCAAAAACAAAAACAGAGTAATTTAAGGTTAAGTAACATAAGAAAGAAACGTAACAATTCTTCCCTTAGCCGT
This sequence comes from Draba incana, assembly GCA_963576765.1. NCBI lineage: Eukaryota > Viridiplantae > Streptophyta > Magnoliopsida > Brassicales > Brassicaceae > Draba > Draba incana. Next base: position 30,519,196 of record OY755213.1, read on the forward strand.
TCTCTATCCTTTATGAGCTGATAATGGAGATTTCCCTCCTGCACCGGCATGTCGCAGATTCTCTACAATAAAATTAAAAAGGTGTTTAGTAAAAAATGTTTATGACCAAAGTTTAGGCTCGAAGAAAAAACACTTACCTCGATGCCTATCAAGCTCTTCATAGAGTTCTTCTTCCCATTTCCGTCGTATCTCTGAAGAACTGAGGATAGATTCCAAGAAGTAAACATCAAAACACCAAAAAGAAACCCAATTTTTAAGGCTTTTAAAGCAGTAATGTCAGAACGTGCAAACTCACCAACGGCTATTCTTGGTTGACTCGTTGACTTGAGTTGGTTCGAATCCTGGCTGCATCACTCTGCTAGTGTTCAGGGTACGTTTTGAGCTTTTGACTGGGCTAGGCATTGCATCACTGATTGCTGAGAGTCGCCTGCTCGGAAGTCGTTTAGGTGACTTGCCTATAGTTGGTAGGTTTGGTAAATTGTAGCTATTGCCTATTGGTGTCTCCAAGTGCACCTTGTCGTGTTCCTGGATTCATTGCGTTGTGGAATTCTTCGAGCAGAGGCGTCTGCAACTTTTTCAAATCTTGAGCCTTGACAACAGAAAAAAAAGTGATCAAGATTCAGATATCATCACAAAACCCCATTTGGTAGCAGAGAGGCACTTAAAATTATAGGTAGATCAGAGCAAAGAAGAGCCATACTTTCAGAGGAGATGATAAGGACTAGGAAGTATTCACACAAAGCATGAATCTAATGTTGTGCTTGCATTCAAAATTATAAGTTCCAAACTTTATCCCATGAATGCATGTGTGTTTTAAGCCTAGAAGTTGAAAAAAGATGATGAATCTCCAAGAATTCGGTACAAATTGCATGAATTATCACTAAGAATGATGAATCTTGTGAAAAAAATGATGGGGCATCGAGATCTAGGGTTTGCAGATGGTTGGCGAAAGGAAGAAGATGAATGCAAAAAGACGATTTTGCCCTTCATTTAATTAAAACGAAAAAAATCTTAAATTTTTCGCAGATCTAAGCTTCGAACCCGCGCACTCATGTATAAAGGAACTACAAAACCACCAGACTACCATCTTTTGTTGCAATCAATCGCAAAATCTAATATATAACCATGTAAATAGGTAAATATCATAGAATACTACTCCCCTAGTACTCCCCCGATTTATATCCGAGTTCTTGAAAAATCGCTAGGCCCAGACCAAGCGCCTAGCGCGTTTTCGAACCTTGGGGATGATGCATGCATATATTCAGTTCACGAACGTTCCTCTTTAGATGTTTTTTTTTTTTTTTTTTTTTTTTTTTTGAAACTTCCTCTTTAGATGTTAACGCCTTGATCGATGCCCATAATCGTATTTTAAGTTACTTTTGTGGTTATAATATGTAAGTAATTTTTAAATTGTTTGGATGTTGTCATGTTGGTAAGTTGGGTTTAAGAATCGACCGGCACACGAATCTTTTTGCGTATTACGGAAGAGTCATTTTCATTATCATCATGGGGAAACGAGACATGTTCATTGTCTGGCTCTTTTAGGTTTTGGTAGGTAAAATAGACAACAAGGAACAAAATTTTCTTTAGTAAATTCTACCAGACCCGTGTTCGAAGTTAAGCTATGAGTAAAATTTACATATCTTTAATTTTGTCTACAGATCAATAAAAATGGTGGTCCGAATCAGGAAAACAGGTTTAGCTTTTCTATATTTATTTTTCAAAACCTCGAATAATATTAGTTTCAAATATGTATAAAATTATATTATTCTTTGATAAAAATATTGATTTGAAGAATAAATATGGCTCTATAAAGGTAAATAAGTAAACTTTGAAACATATTAGTTAGAAGAAAAAAATTTGGTGGTCTAAGTCATTTGTTTATCCGGCTTATCACTAAGCCTAATCCAAATGTAACAAAATCTAGCTTAGTCCGGTTTAATCTGATTTTTGTTTGTATATCAGATTTTTAATTAACATATATCTTTAAAATTAAAAAAGTTGTAAGAATTTGAGGTACGTTTCATTTTTCTTAGTTTGTAATTAGTTTGGTTCAGTTTATAAGAAAATAAATAAATTCTTGATCAATTTCGATTTTTCTTTTTGTTTTGTTTTCGGAGTAATACACTAATTCAGGTTTTTTTTTTTTTTTTTGATAACTACTAATTCAGGTTTTTAATTTGGTTTATATTGTTTTTTTCTTGTTTTCAAACATACATGTGCTCTATTTTTTTTCCTTTTTTTGGTCGAACATTTATGTGCCACATTTTATGATTTTTCAGAGGAAACTCACTTTCCCATTCTTCCTTTTTGTGGGGAGCCTCTTTCTGGCCACATCACATGCATGAGGATCGATACCTTCGATCTCCTCTCTGACTCGATCATATCTTTTACATATTTTTGCTATTTATGTGTAAAACTATGATTGACCAAATTTCATTCATTTCTACAATTGCTTTCCTTTTACTATATAAGAAAAAGTTTATATATATTTTAGCAAAAAAAAAAAAAAAAGTTTATTTGTATGAAAACGTAAAATGACACATAAAGAACTTTATAAAAACTCTATTCTATTCCTTCAACTTTTAAATGTATATATACAATATATTCTCATATAAATTATGTGGCATAATTAATTTAAATACTTTTCATTTTATTCAAGTGGTGGTGTGGAAAAAAGCTCTCTACCCACCATCTCTCTCTCTCTCTACACACTATACTAATGCTAGGAAGAGAAATGCTAGGGCTTCACTTTCACCTCCTTTGAGAAGTATGAGTAGTTTTGATGGCATTCAAGTCAAATCTCACCGTGAAATGGAAGATTGGTAATGACGGCCGCGAGAGCTCCACCACGTAATCGGTGCTTACAGGACAGAAGCAATGGTTGTGTTCGACTCGTGATCTTGATTGATTCCGATGACCACATCACAGAGCCAGAGAGCCACAAAGACGAAGAAACAATAGAGACACAAAGAGATAACGAAGATGAGATTCTAGAAGAAGAAGAAGTTAAAGAAGAAGAAATTGAAGTGAAGGGTGTTGAGATGATTCAAAGATCAAGAAGATGTGTTGAAGGGGATCGAGAAAACAGAGGATTTCTAAATTGGGAATCTTTTTGTGTTGCCACTTCCTAAAAGAATAATTCTTTTTCTCTTTCCTTTTTTTTCTCCTTCTTTCTGATCATCTCTATGTGATCACAGTTTTTACCATGCATTGTGTTTTCGTTTTTGTATAAATAACAACGGTTTTTTAATCACTTCCTATAAGAGCATCTCCAACAGTTATTATGTTTTTAACTTAAGAACTATTGTTTAAAGCCCCTGATGGAGATGGTCTAAATGATGAAATTTAATCCTAGATTACAAACTTCGAACGTAACGAAGACCTTAATTGTCTAATGTTTGCGTTTACTGTATATGATAAATGTTTTATTAATCATTTTTGTCAAGAAAAAACATTTTTCCCGCATCTGATACGCTTTTAGCTCATTTTAGTATAGTTTTTTTTTTGTCGGCAGTATCATTAGGCTGTTGCAATTGCAGTTTCCTAGCAATTGTAAACAAAAGATTAAAAGCTTAACCAAAACACCAAAAAAATAGGAAAATAACAATTTGATAAACAGTAACAAAGCATCTAAGTTGCTCGATTATGATCACATAATATAGCGTTTACGAAATCCAACAATTGCATTTTATTATAAAGAAAAGGTTTTTATATTTGGATGTAAAATAACAGATCCTTATTCTTTATCTTATCATCCCATGGCGTACTTCTGCGTCCAGCTTCGGGCGGTGGACTCATACTTGGACTTATCCGTCTTGTACATATGAGCTATCTCCGGCACAAGAGGATCATCTGGGTTCGGATCAGTCAACAACGAGCAAATCGACAACAAAACCTGAATCAACACACATTATAAAACATAATCAGCTTAAAATAGTCTTCTTTTCGAACATAATCGTGTTAGTATAGAAACCAAAAATTAAACCTTGGATATGGTAAGAGCAGGACTCCATTGCTCTTTGAGGATATCAAGGCAAATGCTTCCATTGCTGTTGATGTTTGGGTGATACACCTTAGTCTTGAAAGACACCTACACAATAAGATTATACACATCATCATAAGATCTCTCTACTAGACCCAGTGACCATAAATTTGACTAAAACAAACCTTTGGTGGCTTGAAAGGATAATCCGGAGGGAAGTGAATGGTAACCAAAAACACGCCTCCCGCGTACGGACTGTCGGGAGGTCCCATGATAGTTGCTTGCCAATGGAACATGTCCTCAGCCACAGGACCTATAACCAAAAAAAAAACGTTACAGTAAAACCAAAACCACATCAGTAACAGAGACATATTAACCACAACAATCACAGAGACAAATTAACCACATCAATAAGAGAGACATAGAGCTATAAAAAGGAGACACTTGGCATAAAATCGAAATCATGTTTAGCTATGGACACTCTTTAAGATTACAAGAAACAGTTAAAATTTTCAATACGATACAGGACAAACAAGATTCATGTATAGAGTGCATGTAACAAAACAGACAGGGGTCAATCAAAAAGCCTAACATAATCAAACCAGCAAAATTTCGAATTGATGAAACCAAAGTATGATATGTCAAACCCTAGTTTCAAACTAGTGAATTTAGTTGGTTAAAACAATTTCTTCTTTGGAAAAAGGGAGATTTACCTGCGCTGCAATTTGAAGGAGGATCCTTCTGCAGATCCTTGAGCTCTTTCAAAATCCTCTTCGAAGCCATGTCTCACACACGAAAAACCTGCAAAATTACCAACAATCACAACTCAGAACACAGCAGATCGGAGAAAAATATGGAAATTCAGAACGAAACGTCGGTGATCAGAAACCCTAGAATTGGTGTAAACCAAAATCGAGGAAAGAAGGTTAGAGAGAGAGAGAAGAAATTAGGGTTTAACAAAGAAGATATAATGGAATTGGATCTGAAAACCGACCTTCTTCCTCTGTAACTGCGGTACCAAGAGAGAGAGAGATAGAGAAGAAATCGAGAAAAACGAATAAGCTTCCTTCTCTTTTACTACTTTGCCTTACTTTATAGTCAGAGAGAATCAACTAGTCTGACCCCGAAGCTTCTGATTCCTTCAGAAGCACCGTTTAACCTATTCTTATTTTATTAATTATTAATTTACGTCCTAAAGTTTTCCATTTTGACCATATTATTACGACCCACGTGGATGTATATATCTTGTAACCGAAAATTATTTATTTCTACTTGCTCAAGAATTTAATGGGCTGGAATATGGCCCAGAGGCTCAATTAAGTGAAATTGTGTAATTAATTACTTTACGAACCACACACACTAAAATAAAAACAATCTAAGAATTACAAGTACAAACCATTCAAGAACAGAGATTTTCAATTACATTACTTTTCTAGATAATGTTTGGAGGAAATTATGCTCAAGTAGTCAGAGACATAAAAACTACGAAAATGTTTATTACGAAAAAGAAGAAGAAAAAGCAAAAATAAATAATGATTTTGAGAAAGAAATAAATCTAAAGCGGACTATCAGAGCTTCTGATCATCTCAGGCGAGGAAGCACGGTTAGCAGAAGCAGGACCAGAACCATTAGAAGGTCGAACTTCATCCATCATGTTAACAACTTCTTCCATTGAAGGTCTAGCATCCGGATGCTTAGAGACGCAAGCCATTGCTATCTGCAACATTTGCACCATCTCTTCTTCAATGTTGTGTTGCTGCTTGATGAGTTCTACGTCAAACACTTCTCCGGTCCATTCCTCTCTCACAACTGACTGCACCCATTTGGGGAGGTCTACGACTTCCTCGTGCCCGGTTGTTTTCCCGGCGGCTTTCCCTGTCAGCATTTCCAACAACAGTACACCGAAGCTGTACACGTCGGATTTCTGGGTGTGTTTTCGGGTTTCGATGGTTTCTGGCGCTCTGTACCCTAAGCTTCTTGATGGGAGTAAGGTGTGATGGCTCATCAATGGAGCTATACCGAAATCTGAGACGCAGACTTGGAGGTCTTGTGTTAAGAGGACGTTTGGTGATTTGATGTTTCCGTGTAGGAGTTTAGAACCGGATGCAGAATGAATGTGAGCAATTCCTTTTGCAGCTCCTAAACAGATCTTTAACCGAGTTTCCCAATCTAACGCCGCTTTTCCTCCATCATTGCTTCCTGCATAGAGTTCATCAATAATGTCAACTTTGAAGCAAATAATGTGTAAGGCCAAGTGAAAAGCATGTAAAACATCATTACCATGAAGCAGCATGGAAAAATTTCCCCCTTGGTAGTAATCATACACGAGTAGTTTTTCGTCTTTTGAGAAGTAATAAGCACGGAGAGGAGCTACATTCTCGTGTGGACTGATCCTTCCCACGGCTTCCATCTGCTGCTCGAACTCCCGTTTACCAGCTGCAACTTCTTTCAGTCTCTTCACCACAACCGTAGTTCCTTCCTCTAAGATAGCCTTATACGTCGTACCATAGCTTCCTTTTCCTAGAACTTCGGCCGAGGCTCTTAGCAAGTCTTCAAGATCAAAGTTATACGAGCTTCCTTCAAAGAAGACCAGCTTGTTCTTCTCTGCCTCCTGCACCCCACTACCAAACTCCTCGGCCTTGTTGTCACTCCTCCCGGGTTTAGCTTTTGGCACCGTAGTGCTGTCTTGTCCGCCATCTTTTTTCTTGCCGCAGCAAAGGGCTATGATGGCAATTAGGATAAACAACAGAACCGAACCTCCAACAGCAATTCCGACGATAGCTTCAGTGGAGAGAACTCTTTTGGATGTACCGGGACTTTTGGTTGTACCGGGACCCGGACTTTCAGTTGATGGAGTTGGGGAAGGAGATGGTGCAGTGGTGTTCTTTGGACATGGAGTTAAGGGACCGCCACATAAGAGGCTATTACCTTGAAACGACGACGCTGGGAAGGACTTGATAGACGATGGAACTGACCCATTAAGGTTATTGAAGCTCACATTCAAGTATTTTAGACTAGGAGGGAGGTCAGGGATTGGCCCAGTGAGAGAATTGTTTTGTAGGCTGAGACCAGTGAGCTGAGTAAGATTTCGTATACTAGCGGGAATGCTGCCCGATAGCGAGTTGGTGGAGAAATCAAGATTAACAAGGCGCTGAGAAAGAGTGGGAGGGATAGTCCCAGATAAGTTGTTGTCGTGAAAGTAGAGCGATCGGATATTAGGAAGTGAGAGAATGGCAGACGGAATGTTTCCTTGAAGATTGTTGGATCGAAGACTAATGATCCTGAGGGCGTCGAGCTTCTCGAATGTTTTCTCTGGTAAAGGTCCGTAAAGTCCTGATCCAGGTAAACGGAGTGCGATTACACGCGCATCGTTCTTGGAGCAGGTGATCCCGGTCCAAGAATCGCAGATTGGAATTGAGTTGTTCCAGTTGAGTTTCCGACTGTGAGGAACAAGAGAAGCAAATTCAAGCAGTGCTTGCTTGTCTGATTCTATGTCAGCAGACAAACAACGGGAAACAAAAGGCGAGACCAATAGGAAAACGAAGGCCGCAACAATCATCTTCATCAGTCCTTTGAAAATAATAATCTTTAGAGGCTCACTCACTCACTTCAAAGCTTTCTCATTCACCTGTAACTGCAAGAGAACACAAAAACACATCAGGTTCTGATTTAGAGCCATATAACAGTTAACTTCTAAATTAGAATTGTATTAATGAAAAAAGTACACAAGAATGACACACAGGCTTCTTCAGGAGTAAAGATCAACACAAATAAACACAATTGAAAGCTTCCTTAATAAAGAAGACTAAAATGTCAAAGAAAGACACAAAAGCTTTATCATCTTCCACATAAAATCTATAGTGAGGATGATGATGATGAATCCAATGCGACATTACTCGATCATCAATCGAAATCAGAAATCATGGAAGCTAAATCCACACATTGATTCAATGCACAATGAGTGGATCCTCACTCAATGGTTCAAGAAATTCTCGAGTTCATACGCAATCTCCAAACCCCCCCCCCCCCTAAATTAAGAAAGTTACTAATTTTAGAAACGATTAACAAAGAAAATGTAAACCCATGTACTTGATTAACCCAGATCTGTAATCTACAATGAACATTAGAAGAAGAAAAAACTAGGGTTTTTCCCAGCTAGCCAAACTTAGAAATTGAAATTGAAAACGGGATCAAGAATTAAGAAAGCGAAACTAAACCCAAAATCAAAATCAAGTAAAAAACAAAGATCGAGAGAGATATAGACCTTAGAGGTGGGTTTAGAGGAGAGGCATTGGAAGCTGATTGATCGTAGAAGCCGAATGAGAGTATAATAAGTGCAAAGGAAGAAGAAGATAGTGGAGAGGAATCACTTTTTTAACAACGGCATTTCGTGAAGAAGAAGCTTAAGGTAAAGGCAAAAGCGGAAAAGAGTGAGGAATCTGGAATCGCCATTGTAGAAGATTCAGTGGGCATCAAAGTGATGGAACAGTCAAAAGAGAGAGAGAGATGCAATTTTGATAAAACTTTGGGTTTCCGGTGAAAAAAAAAGTATGGAAGCTTCGTCGTGACGATAACGGAGAAACGTAAATCTCGATGGTCAGTTTCAGATTTCCAATCTCTCTCTCTCTCTCTCTCTCTCTCTCTCTCTCTCTCTCTCTTTCTCTGAACTGTGATTTGCTTTTGCTCTTTGGCCTTTGACTCTCTTCCGAAGTTTAGGTTTTTATAATTGTTTACAATATTATTTGTCCTTTTGTTAATACTAGTATCTTTTTGTTTTTGAGTATTATTCTAAACGAATTAAGCTTTCAATTAGGGGCATTTACGATCCAAGTACTGAATTCCTAACATTTCATTTTCGTTTTTTCTTTTTAAAATCATACTAGTAATTTTCGTATTGAATTGGTCAGTTGATTTAAATGTAGTGTGTAGCTTCTTTTATGACTGGAATTTTGTATTTGAATAGCTAATGTCAAAATATGCAGCTTACATTAATGTATAATTCAAAATGGAATATTTATGGTTTTCTTTAAATAATGAGAAAGATAGTATTTGAAGATGTGTAAGGAAAACAACAAGAAAAAGGAATTATATAACTTATGTTGCAAATTGAGATTAGTTTAGTTTATTTGATATTTATAAAGTTTTTAATTCGGGGAAGAGGGCATCTTTTCTTAAACATGGACCCCCTGAAGCTGAAGGGAAGGAGTTTGGTATGTGACATAAATGAGGGTAATATTTACAAATAAAATAAAATTGAAATATCTTGAATTTCAAATAAGTCTTTGTTCCAACAACAAATAAAAATCAAATACGTCACTGATGAAAGTCAATTTACAGAATTAAATTGTAAAAAACACACACTGGCAGTGTTGGTTGTGCTTTCGCTGTCTCCCATTATTAACTTTAGCTCTGTCTCAGATTCACGTTAGGCGCGTGAATCTCTCTTTTCCTCTTTTCACATTCTTATTGTTTCCTTCAAGATCCTTTACATTACATTATCGTAAATTCCAAGAAGTGACCTTGAGGTTCCACATTACGTTATAACTACAAAGTTACAAACCTCACTCATGAACCAAAGAACCAAGGAAACAAGAACCAAAGAAACAAGAACCACCAGAGACTTATATCTGATTAATTTGTCTCATTCCATGATTAAGAACAAGCAAACAAATTGTGTAGAAATAAATAAAAAAGAGACGTGGTTTCAGAAGAAAAAAAGGTTGTTTACTTGTGGTATGTCTGTGTGTTATAGTGGGGCAAATGGCTCTGGAAGTAGCTCGAATCCACCGTTGTCGAACATGAGACCGTGATCCGATGATCTATCGTCGATGCTATGTAACCAATTCGTGTTCTTGACGTCTTCTTTCAGCAACAATGCGTCATACCTTGAGCTTTCGTACATGTCCATGTCGCTCAACTTGCCCAACATTCTTCTTCCCTCGTTTCCTTCGTTCCCGTTCTCACCGCTGTTGTTGCTGATTGAATCCGAAAGGTTATTTCCTGAACGGACTGGCTGGATTTTGGACGAGGCTTGTCTGATGCTCTGAGGGAATAGCGTCGTGGTTGATAGTGCGCAACCATTGCTTTTCCCATTTCTTATGTCCTACACACCAACAAAATTTCAATGTTTTTAACATCATGATAAAAGATTTTTAAATGCACAAGTCACTTGCTCCTAGTGAGATGAAATAAACGTACCATGTGCCTAATGGCCATATCGAGTGAACTTTTTGAGAATGACCTCCCGAGCCCGTTGTTATTCTCCATTACAGGTGAAGAAGCCTTCAGGGTTCTCCGTGAAGTGACATCTGAAACGTTTGAAATCCGTCGGGGCTCTGGTGCATCTGTGAGGTGCTGCCCATTACCACCACCATAACGGCCTTTTCCTTGAGTCTCCGAGTGTCTTCCTCTGGCCACAATAGGAGATGAGTTCCTTCTTGTTATGGGACCTTTGGGTTCTGGACTTGCTTTTGTCGTGCTGTTACCAGCGAGTGGCCTAGACCTGCCAGCTGATAACGGTCTGTCCGAGAGAGTTGTTCTGAGATTAGGTGGTGTATCAAGAGGGAAGTCTGCTAGTACAATTGGCTGTTGCGGGGTTGTTCGGGGTCTAGGTCCAGGAGAGCTTGGCCTAGACAATGAAGGTGTGGTGCGACCGTTTGATGCAGCACGTCCACCTGAGATATTGGATCCTGATGTTGCAGATACCGATGAGGATGGGGTTCGACGGGTAGGTGTTGAAGGACGAGAATTTGGTCTAGAACCATTTGTGTTTAGGGAGTTTGCTGAGAGTTGTGGTCTAGAAGTTGGAGTCGATGGTCTTGAGCTCAGGGACGGTCTGGGTTTGTCCATTGATGAACTAGATGACCCTGGACGGATTCTCGACGGAGTTGAGGCCCGTGATGCCGAAGATGTACGGGTGGGAGTTGAAGGTCTAGCTGAAGATGACGAACGGGAACTCGGGGATGAAGGTCTAATGTAAGATGAGACTGAAGCTGAACTAGTGTTCAAAATGGAAGACGGTGAACGGCCTGAAGTAAAAGAGCTGTATTGCGAGGTAGAAACGGATGGGCGAGTCACGGAACTACTTCTAGCCGGACGTGAGGAATGGTAACTAGTCTCTGACTGCGAAACTGAAAGCTATAAAAGGAAAAACAAACAGTATATATATGAATACGGTAATGCCGTTTTCATTTTAAGAAACTTTTTATGGATAACAACTGTAAAAAAAGCAACTTCTTGAAGTTCTAGAATGTCATCAAGAATCAGTTCGGTTCATACCCTTGATGCCTTTGATGCAGAACTAGCTCGAGCAGTAGATGTAATCTTTGGAGCTGCCAAAGATGAATGAGAATCGCTTCCAAGAGGTGTTCCAGGAGGAGTAAGAAGCCTAGAGAAAAACACAATTATACCAAGAGATGAAAAAAAGCTTCAGTTTCCATAACCTTTCCCATATACAACAACAACAGAAAATTCTGACAATCCAAAAACTCCCAAAAGTGCAGATAACCAAAAGACAAATAACTAAATCAGCCACTGTTTGATTGGAAGAGATTCGGTAGAAACTTACCAATCGTAATCATTTTTGCCTCCTTCACCTGAAGACAATAGATCATCAGCTTTTACTCTAGGAGCTGGTTTAGATCCAACCGAGAGTCTTCCAAGTTTTGCAGAAACTAGAGGTAAGCAAAAAAAAAAAAAGTTGAATACAAAGAGTTAGTGTTAATTACGAAAGGAATCAAAGTGAAACAAGATCCAGCAATTCCTTCATTGGTCCCAAAAAGTACTTTTAAAAAAAAAAAGATCGAATCTAAGAGATGAAGACAGTTCGAAAAAATTAGTGTAGCGACGACCACTGAGAAATTAATTTAGAGTAGAGTGAAATTAGTGAACATCGTTTTCGTCTCTAAATCAGACAACTGTGGTCTCTTTAGCAGCGAAATTCGGAGATCCCCAAATATATACTAATACGATCATATTTAGAAACTTCTATGTAAAAATCGAAATTTCACAAAATTTCTGAAATTAGAATAGTGAATCTGAAACGAACCGTCGGGTAATTCGTCGGAAGAAGCCAAAGGGAAAGAGCGACGGATCTTAGAGAAGAGATCCAAATTCTCATCAGATTCTCTAGTGAATCCGTTTTGAGAGATGTTGTTGTTATTGCCTCTGCGAAATTGAGACATCGCCGGAATATTCCTTCCACCGGCAAGAGATTCTCTCAGATTTCTATTCATTGTTGGTGGAGGGATAAAGAGAGAGTAAAAAGAAGTAGAATCAAGGCTCTATGTGAAGAGATTGCTTATAAATTACGCCATTAAAGAGAGGAAAAAGAGAAGAGAGATTCAGATCTAAGAGAAAAGTAAAAATTTTATGTGTAATGTGTCACTTCCAAGTTGTTGAGACTAAAAATTGTAACTATCTAATGTTATCACGATGCATGTTCTTCTTTCATCAATCATGTACTCTTTTTTTTAATTATTTTATTTTCATTTATCATAGTCTATAAAATGAAATTATTTATGAGGCGGAGAAAGGAAGGTAGTTTCCTAATTTCTTGGTATATAAAGAAGTTGAATTATGAATGTGTATGAGTTAGACCCCACGTGGTCTTCTCTTTCTATACTCTCACTCAACCTAAGTTAATTATAGAAGATGATGAGATTCAACCAAAATCTTTAGAATAATTTGTCATTACAGGTCATGTACTTATGTCCGAATATGTATATTAACAAAAACATCAAAATTTGTCGGCAAAAATTTACAGTAATTAGCAAAGTTTCTTATTATAACATTTTTTATAGTTTTCATATCCTTTTTAAGCTTACTTTAGAGGAAAAACAAAAAACATTTTTATCCTTTTTTCTTTTTTCTTTTTTCTTTTTTCATCTTACAAGAATAAAGAAACATACATGGATAAAGACGGCTTTGGACCCTACCACAATTATACCCATGTTTTCATTGTTCTTTTATAAGCTTGAAAACGATACCTCATTTGTTCTTAAATGGGCCTACTACACACTCTCTCAGGCCCATTCTATTATCCTTAACATGTGACTTGTCTAGTAGATAGCAACTACCAAAAACGGCGACGTTTCACTATTTACGAGTTGTCCTGTCTTTGTCATCATCATCTACTCCTCCGACTTGGTTTTCTCTCCGACACCGACCAAGATTTCCGGTGAACTTTCCGACGGTTTTCTCCTCCGAAAATCGTAATCCTCCCAATCCCTTTAGACAGTGAAGTGAAGAATGTTCCACCATTATTATTATTACCAGATTTCTCAATCATCTCCTGTTTCATCAACATTTGTTCTTTCTCTAACTCACTTACTCTCACTCTCATCCTCGCTATCTCAAGCTTTAGCTCTCTGTTTTCTCTTCTCAACGATGCATACGTGTCTCGTGGCGAAACCGCTCTGATTTGTAATCCAGAAGACAAAACCAAAAACCCTTCATCAGAATCTCTTGACATAGCCTTCTTTAGCCGTAGTTGTTCCATGTAAAGCACTCGAACCACCATTTGTACCGGAAGCCGATCATTTTGCGCCACGTGGCTGCTTGCTTCTTGTGAAAGTTTCTTGCAGTCTATGTATTTGCATAGCTTCTTGCATTCTTCTTCTGTTAATAATGGATGAGCCTATAAAAATTTGATTATTAGTCTAAAATGTTTCCAACACATAAAGAAATGACATTTTTTTTTTTATGTTTGTTTACCTTTAGATACATATCGATGGCTCGGTAGATTCCATCGTCGATGATACGTGTGTAATCCGGTAATGTCTCTATAATGGATATGAATTTGTGTAGATTCAGGTATGGATCCGGCGCGATCTCAGCTAAATAAGCATCCATGAGCATTCCAACTTTCAGTAACGAACCGTGTTTCCCTGTGGAATCCGAATCGTAACCACATTCTTCATCTTCTTCATTAATCCTCTCAAGAAAACATTTGAGTATCCTATGGACAGTATCCACATCGTACATGGAATCATGGGTTTGGACAGAAGGTATAAGTAGATCATCGAGAGATACGGTCTCTAACTGGTGACCGATTCTGCGTTCAAGCTCGAGTCTGTAAGAGATCTCTATATCTATTGTGATACCAATCTTCAACATTCCAAACAAGAAACTTAGAGGAGTCACTGATACTAAAGAAGAAGAGCCTTTGTTGTCTTTCGGTAAAAGGGTTACAATTGCTTCAACGGTTTCTCTCTGTTCTCGGTAGTTTCGAATGATTATACCTTTTAACGATTCTTTAGCGTAATGCATCAGAGAATTGACGATACTCTTGGATCGCACGCCTGTTCTCGCCATCGTAGAGACAACTCTAGCGTAGTAATCGATCCCGAGAACAGAGAGTTCTTCGATCCACCACTCGAAACAATCTCTCCCCTTGAGCTCTTCCGATAAACATGACACTAACTGTTCTCTATAAGCGTTCATAGCGATTGCCTCTACGCACTGATCAGGAATTTTGAATGTTTCAGCCATTTCTTGCGTCTCGCAAGAACATAGCACTTGGAGAGACTTGTGTAGACTGCGAAATGCGACTAGATCGAGGTAATTCTCGGCTCGAGCGATCAAATTCTCGTCTTTATAGTCCTCAGTCATCTCTAGATAACCAGCTGCGCAGCGGAGAGCGACGACATTGGTAGCAGTGATCTCGAAGTTGATGCCGTAGCAGAATTTCATGGCGAGTTCGAACGTTAGAGGTCCACCTGGGAAATCACTGAGCTCAATCATGGAGATGAGATTCGAAGAAGAAGAAGAGTCCTTGAGATCTCTCACCATTCTCCTCAACTTTCCAGACCGAGCTACTAGTGGAAACTGCAATATTTTTTTAACAAGGTAGGTTTGTTCAAAAACTGTAAGAAAGAAGAGGAATTTCGTCGAACAACTTGTGTGCACTAACCTTATGGAGAAGAAATGACTCTTCATCAACAATAACGGTGATATCTCCTGCAACACCGGAGAATATGCTGCAATTTTCATAAAAAATCAAACTCAAATCATTCGTTCATATGAGCAAAGTGAATACAGTAAAGGTAAACAGAGATTACAAAACTAAGGAGATAGAGAGAGGACGAACCAGGTGGAGAAGCTGGTAGGAACAGAGGAGCGTCTATTACGAGGAGAAGAAGAAGGAGACATAGGGCTGTCTGAAATACTGCCCATCGTGAATCACTCACAATCTCACTTCGTTGAAACACTCAGGTTTTACGAAAAATGCTGTCTTGGGATTTTACAGATCAGTGTCTCTGCTTTTGCTTTGTGTGCAGAGAGACAGTTGCGTTCTTGAGAAGTAGGAAAGCAACGGAGAATAAAGATTCTCGAGTGCTGTGAAGGAGAAGCTTTAATTAAAAAGCATTAACGGATATATATATTTTTTTCTTTTCCTCATCTTTCATTTTGAAAAAGTTTACACTTTCCGTAATAGGATGCTTAAAAACAAAATAAATACTAATCACGCCAACTATGTATAATTTCACCGTTTGCTAGCCGTAGGAGGTTGTGGTCAAACGGTGTTAACGCATCCTCAAGCGGCAAGACATTGCGTTAGCGTCTCGAAATTTACGATTTTCGGGTCACTATACTATATATGATGTAAGCTTTCGATTGGCGAAACGTTTTTTTCACAGTTTTTGTTCTCGAGTTAGGTTATAACTTTTTAAGTTTGTTTATGTTTTGCTATATTTTCGGATCGGTTCATGGCTGCTCTAAACTACTTATCAAGGACGGACTCGGACCAAGTCCCATTTCACACACTAGTCTCTATAGATGATTAACAGCACGTGAGAAATGCCAAGAAAGTGTGACACGAAACTCCATAAAATCTCCATTATTGTTGTATCTTGGAGACGTACACACTGAACATCTCCTTTTTTTTGGGGGTCAAATCACACTGGACATCTCCATCTCAATTATTATAGCACCAAATTGAAGGTAATATCACGTTACTTCAAAGTTCAAACCATAAATGATAAAACAGTAGCTCCTCGAAACAATCTCATAGTGGAATTTAGTACAATGTCACTATCAAACATCTCCAACCAAGACTTTAACCATTTTTGGTTTGAAAAATGGGTTGAGAATTGACCAGAATTGACCCAAGGAATCCATTGTTAGACCAAAACCCACCAAAGAAGAGCAAACAAATAGCAGAGGACATAGTTTATTTAAAGGAGCTACTTTTGTGAGAGAGATTTCTCATCTTATCAATTAGTTGTGTTTTGTTTTGGTATGTTCTTATTGTAGCTTCTCATGCTTTTCATTTATATACACCATTTTCATTAGCCAAAAATGATGTGTAGTTTTCTATACCACAAAATTAAAATATTATAGAAAAAGAGTATAGTTACTCTTTATCTAATTGTCTTGGACGTGATTGGTTGGTTATACTCTTTATCTAATTGTCTGGACGTGATTGGTTGGTTGCATATGTCGTTGATACAACAATCGCTCTAGCGTGATCAATTTGGGACATGCTTTATGTGGTTTATATATTAAGACTTTTATATTATGAGGCATTAATTTTGATGTGTCTAATGATCTTGTGCGTTTAGTTCGGCATGATGGATTTTTTAATCACAATAAATAATTATGTTCATCTATTAATATCCACTGAAAATGTGAAGAATATATTACATAACTTAATCACATGAATATCCACTGAAAATGTGAAGAATATCTTACACAACTTAATCACATGAATATCCACACAACATGTTAGTTGGCTTGAATGTCAAGTTGTCAATTATGTTGCACTTAAAAAAATATATCTAGAAAAAAAAAATTCTCACACTTCTCAGCCACCCTAATAAACTATTTGTATACAAGATAATTAAATTGGCTATGTTTCGTTGTAATTGTGGTCAATTGTGATGGTACCGACAAGAAAATATCTTTCGTTTTTTATGTCGCAATCGCAACTATAAAAATATTTTGAACACGATCTTACATAATCGTATATTAGATGTAAATACCGGTTTAGCTGGTTTAATTAACATTGGTTTGTTTCCTTTAGCTAAACCATGTATATATATGAGACGATGTACAGTTTTGATGTTTAATGAGAAATAACAAGATATTCTTTAATATTGTATCAGAGCCTAACAACTTTTTCCTTTTTCCGCCATTGTTTCTCATTCAAATTTCTTTAAGATCTCCATGAAATCGACCTCGGATTGTTCGATTTGAGCTCTCCGACTTCTCGATTCTTTGTCAATTTCAGTTTCTCACCGTCAATTGCGGCGATTTTGGTTTTCTCCGATCAATTTTTCATTTTCTGAGCTTTTTTTTTTTTGACCTAGAACATCGTCATCTTCGTTTTCTATACATCGCGACGAGTTCCTTCATCATCGATTTCAATTTCATCATCAGAAATGGGATCGACTGAAACTCCTCATACAACTCCTGTTACGAGTGACCAAAATCGATTCCAATCCATGGATCAGTATGAGAATCCTTATTTTCTTCATGCTTCTGATCATGCCGGCTTGATACTTGTCTCCGATCGACTTGCTTCTGGATCTGATTTCCATTCATGGCGTCGCTCTGTACGAATGGCTCTCAACGTTCGTAATAAGCTTGGATTTATCGACGGTACTATTTCTAAACCTCCTATAGGTAGTCGTGATGCTGGTTCATGGTCTAGATGTAATGACATGGTTGCTACATGGCTCATGAATTCTGGTTCCAAGAAAATAGGTTAGAGTCTTTTATTCATGTCTACTGCTGAAGCGATTTGGAATAATCTCATGTCTCGTTTTAAGCAAGATGATGCACCTCATGTTTATGAAATTGAGCAGAGATTGAGTTCTATTCAGCAAGGTTCAATGGATGTTAGCACGTATTATACGGAGCTTGTTACTCTATGGGAAGAATATAACAATTACGTAGAGTTACCTGTTTGCACTTGTGGTAAATGCGAGTGTAATGCGGCTGTTCTTTGGGAGAAGTTACAACAGCGTAGTAGAGTAACGAAGTTTTTGATGGGATTGAATGAAGTATATGAGCAGACTAGGAGACATATATTGGTTTGAAGCCAATTCCATCTATTGAAGATGTGTTCAATATGATTACACAAGATGAACGTCAGAAGAATATTAGACCATCTGCAAGATTGGATAATGTGGCTTTTCAGAGTACTGGACCTCCTGCTACAGGATATTATCCTGCTCCAGAACAGCAGCCTGCTAGTCACTACACTGGACCAGAGGAGAATGCAGCTTATGCAGCTACTTATACCAAATATAGGCCTCAACAGCGTCCTGTATGTACCTTCTGTGGTCGTACTGGTCACACTGTTCAGAAGTGTTACAAGGTTAATGGCTATCCACCTGGACATAAGATGTATCAGAAACCTTCCTCTCAACCTCCTCTGCTTCCAAGTGGTCCAGCTCCTTCAGGATTCAGGCCTCAGAATTCTTATCCTAAACAAGGTGCAGTGGCTAATGCAGTGACTGGTCCTGCTCCTTATCTGCCACCACCTGCTCAAAATACAACCAATCTTGATCTTAGTCAATTCAGTTCTGCTCAGGTTCAGTCTTTGATCACACAACTTCAGACTCATATTAAGCCACCAGAGCAGTCGTCTCCTTTCCCATCTGCTTCTATTACCAACAATGGATATATGGCTGCAACTTCTACTTCAGGTAATGTTTCAATTGTGTTTCCCTCTTCCAGCCTTCGTTTTGAAAATCACTCACTCACCTTTCAACACCATTGTCTTTCTTCTTTACATTCTATTCTTCCTAATGGTTCTTGGATTATTGACAGTGGGGCAACAAGCCATGTTTGTTCTGACTTAGCAATGTTTAGTGAAGTTTTTACTGTTACAGGGGTTACAGTCTCCTTTCCAGATGGTACTAGAGTTCCCATCAATCATACAGGAACAATGCATATTTCTGATCAGCTTATCTTGCATAATGTTCTGCATGTTTCTGCATTCAAATTTAATCTGATTAGTGTTAGCTCCTTATTACAACATCAACAATAGTCAGCTCATTTTTATCATGATTCTTGCTTCCTTCAGGACCATATTCAGGACTCGACGATTGGTAGAGGCTTTCTTTTACACAATCTCTACATATTGGAAACTACAGTTACTTCTTCTTCTACGCATTTCTGTGGATCCTTGGTGGATGGACATCTGTGGCATCAACGCCTAGGACATCCTTCTTCTGCCAAGTTACAAAGTATTCCTGGTATTTCATTAGCTAAGTCTAGTCATACTCATTGTCCTGTGTGTCCCCTAGCTAAACAAAAGAATTTACCCTTTGTATCTCATAATAATCTTTGTTCTTCCCCTTTTGAATTGGTTCATTTAGACATTTGGGGACCCTTTTCTGTTGAGTCTATAGAAGGATATAAATATTTCCTCACTATAGTTGATGATTGTACTCGTGTTACTTGGTTATACATGTTGAGGAATAAAAGTGATGTTCAAACAGTTTTTCCTACTTTTCTTAAACATGTTCATACACAATATAACACTGTTATTAAAGCTATCCGTAGTGATAATGCACCAGAACTTGCTTTTACTTCCTTGCTTAAAGAACATGGAATCTTGCATCAATTTGCTTGTGCTTATACACCACAGCAAAACTCAGTAGTTGAGCGCAAACATCAACACTTGTTGAATGTGGCTCGAGCTTTAATGTTTCAGTCTCATGTTCCATTGGTATATTGGAGTGAATGTGTACGAACTGCTGTGTTTTTAATCAATCGTACACCTTCTTTGCTTCTTCATAAACGTTCACCATATGAATTGCTGCATCATAAGACACCTGATTACTCATTTTTACGAAATTTTGGTTGTCTTTGTTATGTGTCTACTCACTTTAAAGATAGGAACAAATTTTCACCTAGAGCAGTTCCATGTGTCTTTCTAGGGTACTCCTCTGGTTATAAAGGTTACAAGGTCTTAGATATAGATACTCATGTCATCTACATATCTCGCAATGTGATTTTTCATAAAACTGTATTTCCTTTTCTGCAAAAATCACCTACTTTGCCTGTTGATGATTTGTTTTGTAAATCTATCTTGCCTGTTTCCACTCCTATTGTTCTTGATGATGTGCTCCATATACCATGTCATGACTCACCTAGTATCCCTGCTGCATCACATTCTCCTGAATCATCTAGTTCATCTGATGCATCTCATTTTCCTGAAATATTTAGTCCACCTGTTGCATCACCTAGTCCTGTATCATCTAGTACATTTGATGATTCTGGGAGCTCTTCTACTGCACCTGGCACTGAGACTGTGACAGCTGGAACAGGACAAGCTCCACTTCCTATTGCTAGGCCAAAACGCCAAGGTAAAGCTCCTAGTTACCTATCTGATTATCATTGTTCCCTTTTACAAATTTCTAATCCTCTTTCTTCTCCTCCATCTCTTACAAATCTTTCTACTCCTTCTTCTTATATTCCTTTTCCTCTCTCTGCTGTTCTTGACTATTCCAAACTCCATCCTCCCTATCAGTCTTTTGCTCTTTCTATCACAATTGAAACAGAGCCACAAACATTTCAAGAAGCTATGGCCAATCCTTTCTTTAACAAAGCTATGGATGTGGAAATTGCTGCTCTGGAGGGTTATGGAACTTGGAGTATTGTTTCAAGACCACCTGACACACATGTCATTGGCTGTAAATGGGTTTTCACCCTCAAATACACTCCTGAAGGAAAGATTGATAGGCACAAAGCTCGGCTTGTGGCCAAAGGGTATACGCAGCAAGAGGGTATTGATTACATTGAAACTTTCTCTCCTGTTGCTAAAATGGCTAGTGTTAAACTTGTGTTGGGATTGGCTTCCTTTTTTGGTTGGACGTTAACTCAGATGGATGTTACTAACGCTTTTTTACATGGAGATCTGGATGAGGTTATCTACATGAGCTTACCCCAAGGATACACTCCTGCTAATGGTACTCTTCCCCCGAATCCAGTGTGTTTATTGCATAAGTCTCTTTATGGATTAAAACAGGCATCACGTCAATGGTACCACTGTTTCTCAAAGGTTGCTCTTCAATGTGGCTTTGAACAATCCCCTGGAGATAATACCTTGTTTGTCAAATATAATGGTGGTCCTTCCTTTATTGCTCTTCTTGTGTACGTTGATGATATCTTGATTGCCTCAAATGATGATGAGGAATTGTTACTTCTCAAGACTGCCCTACATAAAGCTTTTCCGATTAAAGATATGGGCGCTCCTAAATATTTTTTTGGGAATTGAGATTGCTAGGAATGCTTCTGGAATCTCTTTATGTCAGAGGAAGTATGCTTTGGATATCTTGGCTTCTACAGGATTACTTGCTTGCAAGCCTTGTTCTATACCTATGGATCCTACTGTTCATCTTAGTAAAGATTCAGGTACTCTTCTTGAGGATGCTACTCCATATCGTGAACTTATTGGTCGTCTTCTTTACTTGACAATTACCAGACCAGACATCACCTTTGCAGTTCACAATCTCAGCCAATTTCTCTCTTGTCCCACTGATGTACATCTTCAAGCAGCTCATCGTGTTCTGCGCTATCTCAAGACTAATCCAGCTCAGGGTTTGTTTTATCCTGCAAATTCTGAGGTATGCCTTAATGCTTTTACTGATGCTAACTGGGCCACTTGTCCTGATTCCCAGAGATCAGTCACTGGTTTCTGCATCTATTTGGGTCAGTCTTTGATCAACTGGAAGTCTAAGAAGCAACAGACGGTTAGTAGAAGTAGTACTGAAGCAGAATACAGAAGCATGGCCTTGGCAACATGTGAACTTCTCTGGCTGACACAATTGCTTAAAGATCTCAAGGTTTCCGTTTCAGGTCCAGCAAAACTGTTTTGTGACAACAAATCTGCTATGCATATTGCTTCTAATCCGGTTTTCCATGAGCGTACGAAGCATATTGAGGTTGACTGTCACACAGTACGAGATCAGCTCAAGAATGGTTTCTTGAAGCTCTTTCATGTTTGCAGTTCAAATCAGCATGCTTATATCTTGACCAAAGCTCTACACCCTGGTCCGTTTTATAATCTTCTTAGACAAATGTCTATATCAAGTCTCTTTTATCCACAAACAGGTTCAGTCTTGGGATTATCGGATACTAAATCTATCATGGAAGAACCAGTTTTGATTTCAGAGACTTGAGGGGGGTGTATTAGATGTAAATACCGGTTTAGCTGGTTTAATTAACATTGGTTTGTTTCCTTTAGCTAAACCATGTATATATATGAGACGATGTACAGTTTTGATGTTTAATGAGAAATAACAAGATATTCTTTAATATCGTACTAGTGATAATTTTTCACGCGATTGAATATAACATGTGTCTTCATTTGTCGAAATAGAAGTTTTGTTTCAATTAATTGTCGAGTTCATAAGAAAATCGGATGATGATGAAATATACAAGAATAAATTGAAGAGAAAACGAAAAGAATAAAGTCACGGGGCATTTTTAATGATTTTGGGTGATTTAAGGAAATTGTTATGTTCAATACACTCTTTTAGATATGAAAGAACCTGCTCTCTTTAAGAGACTTGGCTAAGCAATTCCTTACATGTGAAATAGGGAATGGAAAGACAGCTTTCTTCTGGTTTGATCGGTGGGCAAAATTTGGTCTGTTGATTCAGTACATAGGAGTTGATGGTCCGCGTCTGATGGGCATTCCTTTGTAATCAAAAGTATCCCACTTCCTCAACTTAGATGGCTGGAGATTTCCTAACAGGACTAGTCGCTTAACTGTTATTATTACCCTAATAAAATCTCTTCAACGCCATTCTCCAGACCAACAAAATGAAGACCTTTATCAATGGGGTATGGGTTCTGATGAATCTCAAAGGTTCCCTTCTGCAAAGATAAGGAACTCCATCCGGCCAACAAGATTAAAAGTCTCTTGGAACAGAATGGTGTGGTTTAAACATGCAATCTCGAAGCACTCTTTCAACTTCTGGACTGTACATTTAAACCGCCTACCAGTCAAGCAAAGACTCCTATCTTGGGGCCTCTCGGTGGATCCTAGCTGCTCACATCTTCCTATAAGTTTGGAAACTGAATAATCTTATTAAGAGAATGATTACAACTATATATAGGGAGACTAAACATGATTAGGGATTTACTAATTACACAAAGACCCTTACAACATATACTATATCATTTACACACCCCCTCAAGATGGAGGCACTTGAGTGACACCAATCTTGGAACAAGCGAGGAAGAAGCTGGAGCGAGGTAATGGTTTCGTGAGGGCATCGGCAAGCTGATCTTTGGCAGAGACAT
The DNA here is from genome assembly GCA_963576765.1 of Draba incana. Lineage (NCBI taxonomy): Eukaryota > Viridiplantae > Streptophyta > Magnoliopsida > Brassicales > Brassicaceae > Draba > Draba incana. Next base: position 30,542,447 of record OY755213.1, read on the forward strand.
AAGAGACCCGAAGTAAGCCCGACTGGATGTGTCCACGAACAAAATGATAATCTAAAGCAATGTATTTCATTCGCGAGTGGAAGACCGGGTTAGCGCTAAGGTAAGTAGCTCCGACGTTATCGCAATAGATGACGGGTGGACGAGGAATCGAAATGTGCAATTCAGTGAGAAGATTGCAAATCCATCGAAGTTCCGCAGCAGCATTGGCAATAGCTCGATATTCTACTTCAGTGGATGATCGGGCCACACCATTTTGTTTCTTAGAAGACCACGAAATAGGATGGTTGCCAAGATAGACAATATAAGCGTTGGTAGAAACATAATCATCAATATCGCCGGCCCAGTCGGCATCAGAGAAGGCATGAAGGCTGAGTTGATTAACGGAGGGGAGGAACACACCGTGTGTTGTAGTACCAGCAAGATAACAGAGTACGCGTTTGGCTGCTTGCCAATGATCAGAAGTAGGGCGATGCATAAACTGAGACAACCGATTCACAGCGAAGGAGATGTCTGGTCTGGTAAAAGAAAGATATTGAAGACTTCCAATAACCATACGATATTCAGAGGCATCATCAAGGGCTGCGCCAAAGGTGAGAGATAGTTTCGGAGAAGCCTGCATTGGAGTAGAGACAGTCTTGGCACCAAGCATGTTTGTCTTAGCTAGAAGATCCAATATGTATTTCCTTTGCATCAAGTGAAGACCCGTAGGTGTGCGTGTGACTTCAATACCAAGAAAATAGTTAAGATCTCCTTGATCAGTAAGAGAAAAACGAGACGCAAAGCAAGAAATCATCGCAGCGACAACATCGAAATTGTTACCAGTGACGATTATATCGTCAACATAGACTAAGACATAGAGGAGAACGGTACCGTCGAAATAAACAAATAGGGAAGCATCTGCCAAGCTATTGACAAAACCGGATTGAAGTAAGAAATTTTTGAGCTCCATATACCAAGCACGCGGTGCTTGTTTGAGGCCATAAATAGCTTTCTTGAGTCGACAAACATGATCGGGTCGATCGGGATCAACAAACCCGGGAGGTTGTGCCATGTAGACTTCCTCGGTTAAAGTACCTTGAAGAAAAGCTTGATTGATATCAAGTTGTCGGATTGGCCAAGAATGTGTAGTTGCTTGACCAAGAACTAAACAAATCGTGGCTGCCTTGATAACAGGGCTGAAAGTTTCTTGGTAATCAAGACCGTAACGTTGATGAAAACCTTTAGCGATGATTCACGCCTTATACTTATCGAGATCCCCTGTAGCTAATAGCTTCGTCTTAAAAACCCAGCGATAACCAACGACATTTTGATGAGGTGCAGGCGGTACAAGTATCCAAGTTCCTGTATCAACCTGGCCGTTAAATTCAACGGACATGGCTTTACGCCACCATTCATCCTTTAAAGCTTGTGTGTAGGTTGATGGTTCCGGTTTGTAGACACGATTAAGAGCAACAGTAAGAGAGGTTTTTGTTTTGGGTTTAGAGATGTTATTTTTAACTCTAGTAGTCATTTTATGGGTGTTGTTTGGAGGTGGCGGTGCAGATGTTGCCGTCGGAAGCGGCACAACCGGTGGCAAGGAATCAGATCGTGAAATTGTATTTGGACCAGTGGGTCTTTGGATGGTGGGCTCAGTGTGAGTTGAGTGGCTATTTGGGCCAGTAGGCCTTTGAGAAGTGAGGGTAGGGTGGTTCTCTTGAGTTGGGTTATTTGGAGTTTGGGCTTGGGCAGTGGGCCTCTGTAAAATTAAAGAAGAGGATGAATTAGAGTGAGGAGAAGACAATACCTGAGTTATCGGAGGTGATGACTGAGTCGGTGAGGAGTTGTGAGGTGTTGACAAGTCGGGCAAAATCGACGGTGACGATGGAGCCGGAGAAGGCTGTGGCGAGGGTAGAGCTGAAGAAGGTGGCGATGAGGTCGTTGATGATGACGGTGATAAATGCGGCGGACGAGATGGTGTTGTTGTTGCGGGAGCATTCTGGTGAAGGATCGAACACGGAGACGACGGGGGCAAAACCAGAGGAACTTGTTGCGATGAGAGAGAAGTAGCAGTTACTGGGTCCGCTTGATTTGCATCCATTGGAGGCACCTTCAAAGCCTTGAGTTGTGGATAAGGGAAGATTGCTTCGTTGAATTGAACGTGACGTGAAGTAAAAACATGACCAGTGGCGACATCAAGACACATATATGCACTCTGGGTGAGTGAGTAACCGAGAAACACACACGATTTTGATCGAGCTTCTAATTTGTTGGATGTGTAGGGACGCAACCAAGGGAAGCAAAGACTCCCAAAAACCTTAAGCTTTCCATAGTTGGGAATCACACCAAACAACTTATGGTACGTCGATTGGTTTGATAAAACCAGAGTGGGAAGGCGATTAATCAGGTACACCGCCGTTTGAAATGCATAAGACCAATATTCCTTGGGAATCGAGGCTGTAGAGAGCAAGGAGAGTCCTGTTTCGACAATGTGACGGTGTTTACGTTCCGAAACACCGTTATGTTGAGGTGTGTGTGGTGGTGAGGTAAGGTGAGATATGTCGTGCTCTTGAAGATAGCTGCGAAGAGCTATATATTCACCGCCGTTGTCGGAATATAATGTGTCGATTTTGGCTTGAAAATGGTTTTCAACAAGGGGTTTAAAAGCTTGAAGATGGGTTTAACATCAGATTTTCTTTTGAGAGGGTAGAACCACGTATATCGCGTGAAGTGATCAACGAATATAACGTAGTATTTGTGGTTATCAATCGATAAGAGAGGAGATGTCCAAACATCGGTAAAGATATATTGGAGAGGACGATTAGAAGTAATAGAAGTTTGATGGAACGGTAGTTAGTGACTTTTATTAAGATGGCAATCTGAGCAAAACAATGGTTTTTGAAAAGTGTTTCCTACAAGTAAAGAAAACTTAGTAATAATGGATTGAAGCAACGGTGGTGATGGATGGCCAAGCCTTGAGTGCAAAGATGCTAATGTAGCTTTGGACGGTGGAGACGCAAAAAGGACTTGAGCTTGAGACTCAGTGATTGGCCATTCGTAGAGTTCATCCCTGGTTTTGCCTTGAAGAAGAAGAGTCCCCGTGTTGAGATCCTTCACCTGAAAATATGCCGGAAAGAATTCAATGGAGACTTGATTAGTGTTACATAAACGGTAAACATAAATCAAGTTCTTATGAATATCCGGAACGTATAAAACATTCTTAAGCGCAAGAGGACGAGCTAAGGAGGGTAAAAGAGAGGAACCCGTGTGAGAGATGGTTAATGGAGACCCATCTCCGATTAGAACGTCATCACCGCCACTGTATGGTTGATGCAGCGACAAGTTGTTGAGATCATTGGTGATGTGGTGCGTCGCTCCACTATCAAGCAACCAGTTGTTGGGATTGTAAGAATGAGCAAGAGCCATATTAGCACGAGGTTGCCACGGCATGAATGGAGCAGTAGGAGGAGGAGTGGTTTCTTGCGTCATTTGCTGGAGTTGTGGACAGCGCCTTCCGCTATGGCCATACACACTGCAAATTTAACATTTACCCTGGTAAGGACGCGGTTGACGAGCTTCATTGCGTGTTTGTTGCTGAGAATGGCTGGGCCACGAAGTGTTGTTACGGGCTTGAGGACGAGGCTGCTTGTTGTTGTTATTGTTGCGATTGTATGCAACATTAGCCGAGGCAGGAAGAGTCACGAGCGGGATTGCGCTAAGCAATTTAGCTTCATGGTTGAGGAGGCGTTCAAGTAATTCAGGAAGAGACGGTGGGCGATCTCTGCCTTCGACTTGATCCACAACAGTTTTGTACTCTTCAGGGAGACCAACGAGAATAGCGTCAATCTGATCTTCGTGTGAAATAGACGTACCTAGCAAAGCAAGTTGATCGATACGTGTTGTGTGTCCATGAAAGTATTCATGAATCGTCTTGTTTCCTTTGGTCCATAGTTTGAGTTGATCTTTCAATTGGCGGATATGATCGCGACTCGGGTTAGCATACGTCGTGGCTAACGTATTCCAGAGCTGAGCAGAAGTGGTGGATCGTGACACAAGTGGTTGAATCGAGGTAGTAATGGCGCCGAGCAGAGCGCTAAAGAGGAGTTTGTCTTGACGTTTCCAGAGGACAAACTCAGGATTGACAGCGATCGCTTCATTCACCGTGATAGTGGAAGAAGGGACGATGGTGGAGCTGTCGAGAAAGCCGCCGAGATCATATCCATCGAGAAGAGCATGGATCTGAAGACTCCACATTAAGTAATTTGTGGAAGTGAGCTTGGTGACATTGGAAGTGTTGATATGAAACAAAGGTTTAGTGTTTGTGCTCGGGTTTACAGGGATGGTTTCATGAACCGTGGGAATGGGTGTGTTTGTAGGCGTGAATGCCATGGCAGAGATGACGGCTAGGTTTTAGAGAAAGCGTTGAAAAATTTTAGGGTATCGAATAGCTCTGATACCATATAAGTTTGGAAACTGAATAATCTTATTAAGAGAATGATTACAACTATATATAGGGAGACTAAACATGATTAGGGATTTACTAATTACACAAAGACCCTTACAACATATACTATATCATTTACACTTCCTTCATTGTGATTTCTCCTTGGAGATTTGGGACAAGGATCTGTATCGGCTACACGCATTGCCTCTGATTTTCCAAGGACTCCTACAACTCTAAAAAAATATGTGGTCTAATCTCTGATTGTGGAAAGAAAGAAATGCAAGATTGCATAACGACATTTCACTACAGGTGGATACCATCTTCTCAATGATTGATCGCAACATCAAAAACACATTACTTGCTCGGAGAAACCGAAAAGGAAGAAATCTTCTTTCTTTTTGGTTTTCACGATCATAAGATCATAACACTTCAACTGTTCTCAACCTAGCTCCAATGGTTTTTTTTTTGGTGCCAAAATAGCTGTTTGCTAAAGCTCTTGTAATCAAACTCAATGTTCCATTTGGTTATAACATATTCACATTTTATCCCCAAAAAAAATGCACCCTTTTAGATATTTTTAATGATTTTTGGTAATTGTTAATGAACAAATGGTTTTTAAAATATCTTTTCAAATCTAGTGTTATCGGTAATCTTTTAATTATCGAGATTTTAATGACTTCAAAGATTTTACAAATCACAAATTCAATAAATTTTAACAGACTTCTTAAGTTTATTGTTTTGGTAACATAACATTTGTCATTTTTATTCAAATCACTCCAAATACTTAGTTCAATGCACCCTTTTAATATTGGATAATTTTTGCTATGGTATCATAATAAATCTAATAAAATTATGTATATACATTCACATATGCCATCGTATATATACAGCAGACGTGAAGTCACGATGAGCTTATATCAAAAGTCCAAACCTTATATCATATCAAATGTATCCTAACACATAGTGGACTTCAATTTGATTTTCCAGCAAAATTTTGGATTATTTTGGGAGATTAATAAACTTTAGGGTCTTTTTTAAATGTTTTAGTAATGGAGTTTTGGGAGATTAACTCGAGGAATATTTCTTTGATAAAATTTGGCATCCATGATTTATTCCAAAGTCGTCTCCTAAAGCGAGAAGGGATTTGGTCGCATTAGGGTTTTTATTTATTTATTTCAAAGCTTTTGATTCTTCCACCACATTTCATAATTCTTCTTCATCGTCTGTCGGAATTTTGCTCATGTACAACGGATCCAACATTTTTCGTTCCCCGATTTTTTCTTGTGCTGGTAAGTTCTGCGATCCCGTTTTTGTACTGGCATTTGATATGGGTTCGTGGTAGAATTTATGAAATAAATATCAAATCGTGTAGAATGGTAGATCGAATCGTGAATTGCTGCAATCGGGTTTGCAAAGTTGTAACCTGGTAATTAGTTTCGAGAAATGATAGAAATCAAGATATTTATTGCCTTTATCCATTGAAAGGAGAATGGGAACGATTCTGTATATGGGTGATATTGCGAAGATTGTTGCTTTCTTGTTCTGGGTTTCCTGAAAAGACACAGCTTTAGGTTTTTTAGGTTTGGTCGTTTAGGTGATAAAAATATTTTTCTCTGCAATTTTTCTACTTGACTTAATTTTACCAAAACACGGTATTTGGATGATTTTTGTGATATATTAAGCAGATTTGATTTGTTTTTTCTTGATTGCATTTTCTGAGCTGAAATTTGTTCTTGTGATGTGTTGAACAGGAAAATAATAACCTTCTCTTGATGCAGTTTTGATTCTACAAAAGCCTCGGAGTTTATTTGGTTTCTGTTAAATTAGTGAGCGTTTTCTCTAATCTCTCGTAAGGAGAAAACTTGCTTGAAGATTCATTCAGCATCAAAATGATGCATTCAAGCTGCAAACAACTTCTGCTGCTTCTATTCTTATTTGTCGTTGTATTCATCGGGAACACTGACGCAGATGCTCAGTGGGAGATCTCACATAAAGTAAGAGCTGCTCCTCATGGAGACATGGGACGGAATGTTATAGACGGAAGTGGTGTAGAGAAAAGCTTACATGATATTGGAATGGGCGAAAAGAGAGCGAGTCACAACAAAGTTTCAGTTTCGACCGTTGCATTGTTCACCTTGGCAATGGCTGCTGCGACTGGGTTAGGTGCAGTGCCGTTCTTCTTTGTTGAGCTTGATCCTCAATGGGCGGGAATATGCAATGGTATGGCGGCTGGTGTGATGTTGGCCGCTAGCTTTGATCTTGTAAAGGAGGGGCAAGAACATGGGTCTGGAAACTGGGTTGTCATTGGGATCTTAGCCGGTGCTTTGTTCATTTGGCTCTGCAAACAGGTAACTTGAAACTGATTCTTCGCCTTTCAGTCTTCTAGTTCATATGGCTCTGAAAACTCACTTTATCGATAAAACCGTGTATTTTGGACAGTTTCTTGAACAATATGGTGAAGTTAGCATGCTGGATATTAAAGGTGCAGATGCGACGAAAGTTGTTCTCGTCATAGGAATTATGACACTTCATTCTTTCGGTGAGGGATCAGGGGTTGGTGTATCGTTTGCTGGTTCAAAGGGTTTTAGTCAAGGGCTTCTGGTTACTTTGGCCATAGCTGTTCATAATATTCCAGAAGGGTTGGCTGTTAGCATGGTGCTAGCATCAAGGGGTGTCTCTCCGCAAAATGCTATGCTCTGGAGTATAATCACATCCTTACCTCAGGTACTCATACGATGTTCTGTGATCTGTTGTCTCTGTTTGTGTAACATGTTACTTATTCTTTCTTATGTTTTTCTCTGTTTTTTTACCAGCCTATCGTCGCAGTGCCAGCTTTCTTATGCGCTGATGCGTTTAGCAAATTTTTGCCCTTTTGCACTGGATTTGCTGCTGGATGTATGATTTGGATGGTTATTGCTGAAGTGCTTCCTGATGCATTTAAGGTGAATTGCATGTCGTATTCGAGGAAGATGCTGATATCACTGAGTATACTGACTTAAATTATCTTCTTTGTAACCACAACAGGAAGCATCTCCGTCACAAGTGGCATCTGCAGCCACAATATCAGTAGCATCCATGGAAGCTATGAGCACTCTTTTCGAGAATTTCACACATGATTACAAGTAAAACAAATGAAATTCTAGTATAAAATTATAAACTGTTGCATTTGATTGTTTCGTAAATTTAACTAAGGCATCGATTTCTCCAATCTGCAGCTCAGAGGATGCTTCCGGCTTCTTTGTTTCTCTCCTCTTTGGTCTAGGTCCATTGCTCGGAGGCGTATTTCTGGTTGCATCGGCACTCACCTTCCGTCTCCAGCACGCCCTTCTCATGGGCATAGCCTCAGGCATTGCCTTTGTCCTCAGTGTCTGGCGTCCGCTTCAACTGCTGCTATCAGCAAAAATGGGATTCATCCCTCTGGTTAGTCTACTTGCAGTTGGGGCCGGACTGGGCCATATCTTGAGCTCGACTATCCTGAATGCGACTTCTCTTAAAAAGTCCCGGGTTGGCAGTTTAATAAACCCGGTAACCAATTTTCCAACCAGTGTGATAACACTTCAATCCTTATTAGCATGTGGAGCAGTTGGGTTCCACGCACTAGCCGAAGGGCTTGCTCTAGGAGTCGCTGCTCCAAAAGCTTACGGTCTCGGCAGACACATGGTTCTTCCAGTGTCCTTGCACGGTCTCCCAAGAGGGACAGCGGTTGCAAGCTGTGTCTTTGGAGCTACAGACAGTTGGCACGCAGCTCTCGCAGCAGCAGCTTTGATCGGGTTTGTGGGACCCGTATCAGCCATAGGTTCCATATTAGCCGGGATTGATTACAGTGGACTAGACCACGTGATGGTGGTGGCGTGCGGTGGATTACTGCCTAGCTTCTGGCAAGTGGTCCAGAGAGCGGTGAGGTTAGAGAGAAAGAAAGGAAGTGCCGGGATGGTGCTGGGAGTAGCGTGCGCGGTAGTGTGTCTGACTTGTACACGACTGGTGTGCTTGCACACACCTTACTGCAATTCTGCACCAGAGGCTGTTAGGTAAAGTAAGAGCCTCCTCTTGTGAACACACACTCTCTTATTCTATGTTGTATGATATATATATACTTGGTACCCTTAACTCGTGTGTCTATACAAAACTTGTTGGATTCTTGGGTCAATGGAAAAGAGGGTTTCTTGTACTCCTATTTAATTGGATTTATGTGTTTGGGTTAAGATAAAGTGGGGGCTTTACTTAGCTCTCTAATCTACTGTAATCTTAAAAAAAAATAACAGCAACAAAAGTTAATGTTTTTGCAAATAGTACTTGTTTCCTAGTTTAAACCTACAAAGACTCATCATCAGTTGCATCATCAAACTCTGTCCCATTACTCATAAACCCATTCTTAATCAACACCTTGATAATGGAAGATGCGTCATTAGTTACGTCACCACTTTCTCCATTAAACCTGATAAAATTCTTATGCTTAGTTGGACCTATAGTTTGTCTACTAACCACCATCAGCATCACCACGTCATTTGGTACGACATCGTATCTTTTTTCAAATTACCATGACCTCGTACCATTATAAATACCCATTTTCATATTATCACATTTCACTAAATCAGAACAAAGAAACACATTCAAAGCAAAATGGCTAGAGCAGAAGAGAGCATCAGAGACGAGAGATGGAGTCTTCAAGGCATGAACGCTCTTGTCGCCGGAGGAACAAAAGGAATAGGGTTTGGCTTCTAAGTCAAATCAAAAGATTTATAAACTTAGAAAAATATAAAGAACAACTTTTCTTTATTAGATTTAGAAACTTTCTCAAAACTAAATCTTTCTTCTTTCTAAGTTATGGTGAAGTGATGAAGTGATATGGAACAACTCTCCATTAGCACTTGTTTATATAGAACTAGGAAACTTGTTCTCCAAGCCTCGGTAGCTTCCTCTCCAAGTCTCGTAGCTTCCTCTCCAAGTCTCGTAGCTTGCTCTCCAAGTCACCGTAGCTTGGTCACCAAGTCTTGGAATTATCTAACATTCTCCCCCGTAATTCCAACTTGAACTCCGGGAAGTTTGATCTCTTGAACTCCGACTAGACTTCTCATTTCTTTGAACTTGATCCTTCCTAATGGTTTGGTAAGGATGTCCGCCTTTTGCTCTACACCGGGTACATGTTCTACTTCAACTTGGCCGTTCTCTACACATTCACGAATAAAGTGATAATTTTTAAGAATGTGTTTACTTCTTCCATGAAACACCGGATTCTTGGTTAAAGCTATGGCCGACTTGTTGTCTATCCTTAGAATGACCTTCTCGTCCTTGCTAAGAATCTCTCTCAACAGTTCCTTGAGCCATATAGCTTGCTTTGCGGCTTCTGTAGCTGCCATAAACTCGGCCTCGCATGAAGACAATGCAACGGTTGGTTGCTTTTGTGATGTCCAAGTAATCGGTGATGCGCCATAGTAGAAAACGTGTCCTGAGGTGCTTCTTCCATCATCAATGTCGATATTGTGACTACTATCACTATATCCAATAATCCTCCTTGACCCGTTTCTCTTGAAGTATAAACCAAAATTAGTGGTCCCTCTTACATATCTTAGGATATGTTTAATTGCTTGACCATGAGACTCTCTTGGACTTTGCATATACCGGCTTAGAACTCCAACTGCATATGATAGATCCGGTCGCGTATGGAGAAGATACCTTAGACAACCGATCGTTCTTCTATACTCCGTGGCATCAAGCTCCGTCTCGTTTTCAGCCTTTGAAAGCTTTAAACCCGACTCCATTGGCACGTGAGTCAAGTTACACGTCTCCATCTTAGTATTAACAAGAATTCCTCGAGCATAACCTTCTTGTTTAATCCTTATCCCGTCTTCTTCTTGAATTACTTCAATGCCAAGATAATACGTTAGCTTTCCAAGATCCGACATCTCGAACTTCTTTGACATATCTTCTTTGAATTGTTTAATGATTATAAGTGATGTTCCCGTCACAAATAAATCATCAACATAGATAGCCACAATCAAGACATCATTCTTCTCTTCTTTCCGGTACACTGATGGTTCCTTTAAACACTTCTTGAAGTTCATCTCCTTTAGAACTTGGTCGAGTTTAATATTCCATGCTCTTGGGGCTTGTCGAAGTCCATATAGAGCCTTGTAAAGTCTATAAACTCGGTTTTCTTCTCCCTTTTTCACGAAGCCTTCGGGTTGAGTCACATAAACCGTCTCAATTAAATCACCATTCAAGAAGGCGGTTTTCACGTCTAGATGATGTATCTCCCAACCATTTGTTGCTGCAAGAGCTATGAGAAATCGTATAGTTTCGAGTCTTGCCACTGGTGCAAATACTTCTTCGAAATCTACTCATTGTTGTTGCACATAGCCTTTTGCCACAAGTCTTGCTTTGTTTTTATTCACCGAACCATCTGCTTTTCTCTTTATCTTGAAGATCCATTTTAGTCCAATGGGATTTACTCCTGTTGGCTTGTCAACGAGCTCCCATGTCTTGTTTCTTACAATGGAGTCCAACTCGACTTTCATTGCTTCTATCCATTCAGGAAAGTTTGCAGCTTCAAGATAGTTTTCTGGTTCTCCATCCACTGTGAGTAGTAGCTTCACACTTTCTAGGTCTGCCATCAATACATAGTCGTCAAGATATCTTGGTTTTGTGATGACACGACCATATCTTGTTACTCCTTGTTGCGGTTCTGCTTCTTGATTCTCACCATGGTTTACGTTTTCTTCTTCTTCTTCCTCGACTTGGTTTATAGGTTCATCATCTGGTTCTTGATGATCATTGTCTTGATCATCTTCATTTCCTCTTCCGTCTTCTATAACACCATCACGAGTAAGTTTAAACATGCCCGGTTCTCCATCATTTTGTTTTGTTGTAGAAGACCAGTCCCAAACCTTTTTCTCGTCAAAGACCACATCTCTACTAACAATCACCTTCTTTGCATTCGGATCATAGAGTCTGTATGCTTTGGAACCAGGTTCTGTTCCAAGATTGATCACACTTCTTGACCTGTCATCTAGCTTCTTAAGATGTGGTCCAATGATCTTTGCATATGCAACACAACCAAAAACCCTCAAGTGTTCGATGTTAGGTTTCTTGGATGTGAAGCTCTCGTAAGGAGTTTGATTCCGCAATGCTTTTATTGGAACTCGGTTTATGAGATAAGTTGAATGACGTACTGCTTCCCCCCATAAACTGTTTGGAACTTTCATTGCTTTAAGCAAGCTCCTCGTCATCTCCATCAATGTCCGATTTCTTCTCTCAACAACTCCATTTTGTTGAGGTGTATATGGTGCGGTTAAGTGTCTAGAGACTCCTTTCTCTTCACAAAACCGGTTGAATTCAGCTGAAGTGAACTCTCCTCCTCTATCGGTGCGAAAGGTCTTCACGGATAAACCGGTTTGTTTCTCCACGTATTCCTTAAACCTTTTGAACCGATCGAATGCTTCACTTTTCTCCTTCATCAAGATAGTCCACATGTATCTTGAAAAATCATCGATTAACACGAAAACGTATCTGTTATTCGATGGTGTTGGTGGTGATATTGGACCGCATAAATCTCCATGAATCAATTCTAAAGGTTGCGTCGCACGAAATCTCGATGTGGTTGGGAATGAATTTCTTGTTTGTTTTCCAGCTTGACACACATCGCATATACTCGTCTCATGGGACACTTGCGGCATTCCTGTGACCATCTCTTTATCAATCATGTTTTTCATGGCACCAAAGCTTACATGACCAAGCCGAGCATGCCATCTCCATGCTTCTTCATCGTCTTGAGTTTGTAAACACATAGGGTAGGAGATTTCCATTGGTGTTTTGTAGAGGAAATTTGGTGATCTTATGACTCTTACAAGTAATCTCCCACATGGATCTTTAAGCGTCAAAAAATCGTCTCTCATGTAGACTTCACACCCATGTTCCGTTGCTTGTCCGAGACTTAGTATGTTGTGTTTTAAGTCGGGAATAAAATAAATCTCCTTGAGTGCTCTTCTTTCTCCGGTCTTGCACACAAAATCTATGGTTCCCTTTCCAACAATATCAACATACGAGCCATCTCCGAATCTTACTTTTCCTTTGATCTTCTCGTCTAAACTTGAAAAGAAGTTTTTGTTTCCCGTCATGTGGTTACTTGCTCCATTGTCTAGATACCACACACTTGTGTTGCCATTGTTGATATCAAAGTTCTTCGGAATCACCTTATCTTCATTCAAAAACACCACCTCATGAACATAAAGAGCATCAGCTTCTTGAGTTTCATGTAAATTTGTCTCTTGTCGTCCTGCACCTCTCTCGGGACACGTTGAGACATAGTGACCAGCCTTGTCACATTTCCAACAAATTATCTTGGACATATCCTTCTTCGGCTTATGGTCTCCGGTTTCTCCTCCTTGAGATTGCCAATTGGATCTTCCTCGACCCCTGCCTCTACCGGAACCATCACCGCCGTTACTTCCTCTACCATAACCACTGCGGTTAAAACCTCCTCTGTTGTAACCTCCTCTGTTATAGCTCCCTCTGTTTCCTCCTCGAAAATTTCCAAAAGCTCCACCTCTTGAAAACATAAGTTTTCCTTGGTCCTCACTTCGGGCTTCTTCTCCCACACGTTCTTCATACGCCTTTAGCCTCCCAACTATATCTTCAAATCCTGTAGTATTCAGATCTAGGACTTGCTCAAGGGATGCTACGATATGAATGAACTTTTCTCTTGGGAGCCCCTTCAAGAACTTCTTCACCAACTTTGATTCTTCGATGGTTTCTCCCAAAGAAGCTGATTGACTTGCTAGGCCTGAGATCTTGCCCGCAAAATCATCAACCGAGTCGGTGCTGCTCATCGTTAACTTGTCGAGTTCCGTCATTAAGGTTTGTAGTCGCGCTTCTCTTACACGATCTGCTCCAAGATGACGTGCTTTGATAGCCTCCCACACTTTCTTTGAAGATGTTTGTTCTCCGATTTGCAAAATTAACGTCTCGGGGATTGACTGAAATAATAGTGTTGTCGCCACATCGTTCTTCTTCACATCGGTGGAACCTGGATCTATTGTTTCCCAAACTTCGCAAACTCGCAACGTGATCTTCATACGCATTGCCCAAACTGTGTAGTTTGTTGGTGTGAGCATGGGACAATGAATAGATGCTGCGCCAACGTCTTTTGGTCGCGGCTGTTGTTGGGGTTGAGGATTGTCTTCACCGGCCATGCTTGCTTATGATAATCACTTAACACCGTTCTTGATCGAGTCTTCGACTTAAGGCTCGTTTGAAATTCTCGGTTTCCTAACAGGAATACACAATTCTAGTTCTTTCACAACTCAAAATCAAAAGATTTCAAGGATAATAATCTCAGAGTGAATAGAACTTAGCAAAGTGTATTAATGCTAGCTCTGATACCAATTCAAATCAAAAGATTTATAAACTTAGAAAAATATAAAGAACAACTTTTCTTTATTAGATTTAGAAACTTTCTCAAAACTAAATCTTTCTTCTTTCTAAGTTATGGTGAAGTGATGAAGTGATATGGAACAACTCTCCATTAGCACTTGTTTATATAGAACTAGGAAACTTGTTCTCCAAGCCTCGGTAGCTTCCTCTCCAAGTCTCGTAGCTTCCTCTCCAAGTCTCGTAGCTTGCTCTCCATGTCACCGTAGCTTGGTCACCAAGTCTTGGAATTATCTAACACTAAGTTCTCATGTTTCTTACATTACAAGAAAATTAAAACCCTAATTGCTACTTATTATCTTCAAATCTCGTTGACCAATCTTTAGGCATGCTATAACTGAGGAACTTGCAAGTCTTGGAGCAAGAATTCATACATGTGCAAGAGACGAGTCTCAGCTTAACCAGTGTTTACAAGAATGGGAATCCAAAGGCTTTAACGTCACTGGCTCAGTCTGTGATATATCGTCGCGTGCCGAGAGAGAGAAACTAATGCAAACTGTCTCTTCTTTGTTTGAAGGAAAACTCAACATCCTCGTATGTCTTCTTGACTCTTTTCACCTCGTTTGTGTATTTTAGTGGATTTGTATATCTTACATGATTTAGAAATCTTTAGAAACCTTCAAAATTCACGGTGAAATAAAATCCATAAGTAAATCTGTAGGATTGAATAACACATGATTTGAATTAGTATTTAGAAATGATAGAAACAAAACACAAGATTTGAACATGGATTTTAAAATAACAAAACCAATAACACTGGATTTGGTCTTGGTTTCCAAATCTATTTAAATTCACAAACCAATAGACCCCACTTAGGATCAAAAACCATATACTAATTTTGTGTATTTATATATGTAGATAAACAATGTAGGCACATGTGTGACAAAGCCAACTACAGAATACACAGCAGAAGATTTCTCATATCAAATCTCGACAAATTTGGAGTCTGCATACAATTTGTGTCAGCTTGCTCATCCTCTGCTCAAATCCTCTGGATCAGGAAGCATTGTCTTCATTTCCTCTGTTGCTGGAGTTGTATCGTGTAATGTCGGATCCATCTATGGTGCAACCAAGGGAGCTATAAGCCAGCTTTCAAGGAATTTAGCGTGCGAATGGGCTATCGATAACATAAGAGCTAATTCCATTGCCCCTGGAGTCATTGCAACTCCTCCAGCTAAACCTGTAAAACTCAAAAAAAAAAAACACTTCTTTAACCAATTTAATATTTCATCTTTTGTCAATTGAATTGAATTGAGTGTGATGGATTTTGTCCAGTTTATACAAGGAGAGGAGTTTGCTAAGAATATAGCCCCAAATATACCAATGCGCCGGGCTGGAGAGCCGGAAGAAGTGGCTGCAACGGCTGCGTTTCTGTGTCTTCCTGCAGCTTCTTACATTACGGGTCAAACTATTTGTGTTGATGGAGCTCTCTCTGTTCACGCCTTCTGATGTTTGTGATTCTGATTACATCTTTCTTCCATTGCTTGTTGTTATTTGATTCCTATGTTTGCCTCATAGTTGCTTTTCGAGTTGCATATTGTTATAAATAGGTCTCTTTGCTTGTAAAGAGATCTAGTATCCTTTGATTTTGAATAATAAACAGAGAGCTTATGCTTCTAAATAACCAGAATGTAGTTTACATGTCCAATAGGTACACCATTGGGTCATCATTTGGTAACTAAAAACTTCTTATTGAATTTATGTTCTTGGAAAGTGTTGAGATAAAGAAAACAAACAAACTTGGCAGTACAATTGACCCTAACAATGGTTATCTAAACATGAAGATGAACCTAGAAAAGGATTTTGTCTTATTTATTCCAACATACTAGAACTTAAAGTCTCATGCTTTCATAAGAAACTGATAATCTGCAGAAAAAGGTTTCAACTCAAGATAGATGCCTATGAACAATGGAGAGGCAAAAAAACTCTATAAGATCATGATGAGATTTAATCCTCCTTGTCCACCTTCACTGAAACCTCCGTCTTCGTCGTCTCTTCCTCCACCGACTGTGATCCCGTCATCCTCGCCAACACAACAAACGACATTCCTCCCACAACATTATTCATACACCTCAAAACCACCACACTAGTCTTAAACACCAATGGAGGCAACCCTTTAGCAAGCAAGAACTCAATCCCATTCAACGTTTGGTACCTCACATTAGCACTAACTCCCATATGCGTAGCCCAAGTCAACGAATTCAACACAGTCGGAGGCGGTTTATTCGGCGTTTCGAAACCCGGATCCATCTTTTTCCTCAACGCAATCAAACCATTCGAAACCGCGGTCCCAACAAGACCTGCAGCTAATCCAACAGTCGCAAACACCAAACCCTTGTACACAAGAGTCCCAAAACGATTCATAACAGTAAAACTCCCTTGTTCAAACATATGACTCGAAGGACAGTTTCTAAAGATTCCAGGTAAGTTCTGAGAGACACCAGCAGTTGCTGCAGTTGGAGCTAAGAGATACATAAGCGTGAAATTGAGGATCGAACCTACGACGAGTGTCGAAAAGACGAAATCGAGCTCGTTTAAACCGAAATTTGGCCGTGAAGCCATGTCACCAAGAACACAAGCGCTTACTCCGACAAGCTCTTCCATAAGTACCTTGAAAGGGAATTGAGGATCTGCTGCAACTCGTGATTTCCATCCTTGTATGAACATACCTATTGGTCCCCATGAAGAAGAAGATGGTCCTTCTTCTTCTCCATCACCTCCTCCTCCGCCGCTTGATCCGCCGTGACCGCCGCCTAAACCGGAATTTCCACCACCACCACCACCTAAGGCGCGTGGAACTGCGAGTTTTGGAGAAGTAAAGTTTGTGTGGAGTGAACAAACTGACCCATTTCTTGGAAACGACACGACAAGCTTTGGATCACGCGAGAGGTTAAACACTCTCGGTGGTGGTACACTGGTCTGGTTCGATTTCGCCGACAAATGAAGCCGAGAAATAGCCGCCATTACAGTAAGTGAGTTGCCGGAAGAATTGTGATCCTCTCCGAGAATCGAAAGTGTCTTCCTTTTTTTTCCTTCAGAATTTGGACAGAATTACGGCAGAAACAGTGTGTGATGAAAAGTGTAACCTCATCTACCTTTAAAACCCTAATTTTTTAACAACATAGCAAAATTGATCGGCCCATTTCCCACGTGCGAACCTACCCACGTGCCACTTCATCATTCAACTACTTGTTCACCAACAAAAATATGTTGACCTGACCCACCACCATTGTTGATTACTATTTTTTTTTCTTAATGAGATTCATTTGGTATTGGACAAAAGGATCCAACTTTCAATGTTTTTAAATATAAAAACTACTAAAAGACAACTTTTGAACAAACTCACTGGCAGATCAACACATGAAAAGATCCAAAGATTGTATCATAATGTTTTACATTGCATCAACCATCTAGTGCTACTTTCACATTTTTTTCATTTATCTTAATGTTTTCCTCTCTTTACCGGTTTAAGAAGAAAACATAAGATATTGTTGGGCTTCTCTCTTGGTGCTTTGTGCTGAATTTCAGTGTGGATCATAGAATAAGCAGAAGAATCAAGAGCAAACGCAACCAATACCATTAAGTCAGTAATACACCCCACAAGTACATTTATCAATATCTCATGCTCCCTTAGAGTCCTGCTTTTGGGCTTTTTGGTACATTTGAGTAAAGGAAAGACACTACCGCTCGACCCCGGAGTGTTTTCTCTCAAGTTTGAATTCAGCAACGCAAGCGGTATAGGGACAAGTGAAAAACATAGCAAGTTTGAATTGTTTATCACTGATCAAATCATGAAAAAGATATAGAACTAAGTAATCATATTCCAAAGGGACACAAATAGGCACATAATGGCAATTGTTTTATTGAATTTCCCGTGAAAAACCGACTATGTAATCTCATAATCTCAATGAAAACTGATGTTTGAGTTCAAAAGAAAAAAAAAGAAAGAACAATGTCTTCTTCTTTTGTAAGTTAGAAAGGGAAAATTGCTAGAAAAAGGTTTCAACTCAAGAAGATACCTCTCTTGTGCCTTCTACCTATGAACAACATAGGAACCAAGAATACTCTATAATGAGATTCAATCATCTTTCTCCTTCACTGAAATCTGCGTCTTCGTCTCCTCCTCCACCGATTGTGATCCAGTCAACCTCGCCAACATAACAAACGTCATTCCACCCAAAAGATTATTCACAACCCTCAAAACCACCACACTCGTCTTAAACACCAGCGGAGGCAACACCTTCGCCAGCACAAACTCAGCACCATTCAACGTTTGGTACCTCACATTCGCACTCACTCCCATATGCGTAGCCCAAGTTAATGAATTCAACAAAGTCGGTGGCGCTTTATTCGGCGTTTCAAACCCCGGATCCATTTTCTTCCTCAACATAATCAAACCGTTTGAAATCGCGGTTCCAACAAGACCTGCAGCTAATCCAACAGCAGCAAAAACCATTCCTTTGTACACAAGAGTTCCGAAACGGTTCATAACGGTAAAACTCCCCTGTTCAAACATATGACTCGAAGGACAGGCTCTAAAGATTCCAGGCAACAAATTTGAAGATCCAGGAGATGCTAAAGAAGGAGCTAACAAGTACATGAGTGTGAAATTCAGAATCGAACCTACGACGAGTGTCGAAAATACGAAATCGAGTTCGTTTAATCCGAAATTCGGCCGTGAAGCCATGTCACCGAGCACATTAGCGGTAACACCAACAAGCTCTTCCATTAGTACCTTGAAAGGAAACTGAGGATCTGCTGCAACTCTTGATCTCCATCCTTGTATGAACATACCTATTGGTCCCCATGAAGAAGAAGACGACGATCCTTCTTCTTCTCCTCCTCCTCCTCCGCCGCTTGATCCTCCAAAACCGCCTAAACCGGAATCACCGATGTTTCCACCACCACCACCACTTAACGCGCATGGAACCGCGAGATTTGGAGAGGAGAAGTTGTTGTGGAGTGAAGAAACTGACCCATTTCGTGGAAACGAGACCACGATCCTTGGATCGCGTGAGAGGTTGATCACTCTCGGTGATTGCACATTGGTTCGATTCGATTTCGCCGATAAATGAAGCCGAGCAATAGCAGACATCTTCTCAACAAGTCACTAAGATTTGTAATGAATAAACGATTTGACCTAAAGATCAGAGATCTGAGAATTTAGGCGGAATCTCAGAGTGGAAAGGTAGAAACTTTAAAAACCTTTCTTTATTTTAAGTTTTTAACAAAAGCAAGAATCATATACCAAAAAGGGCCCATTTTTAACTACTTCACCAACCACCATTGATGCTTTTTATTTATTTATGGTATTCAATTTTTTTTTTCTTTGAACAAAAGGAATATACTTTCAAGTTTCAAACGATTTATTTGTTAAGATTGGATTTTCCCCATGCCGACATGAAATTTTGACTCCTGAAACTTACATGAAGGCGTGATCTTGACCTTGTTGATTAGTATTTTTGTCTCTACTACTAAAAAGACAAAACTCATGCTGTCTAAAAATCTCAAAGGTTACATTTAACTTTTCCTCTCTGAAAGCGAAACTATACTATGTGAACAAGATAGGAAGCAAAATCATAAATCCATACTCCATTACAAAATCAAGAAGACTGTAATTACTTCAAAAACATGAATAAATCCAAAGAATCTTTTGTCTTTAAATGTTTTCACCGGTTTAGGAGTAAACACACGAGAAACTATAATGGAGATTCTTCTCTTGGTGCTATATGCTTAAGAATCAGTCTAAGCAGAAGAACCAAGAGCAGATGCAACCAAAACCATTAGGCTAATTATACACATTTACACATTACTTTTATCGGTACCTCATGGCTCTCTTAGCGTCCTGTTTTCGGGCGTTTCATTGCGTTTGAATTGAAAGGCGAGACACTACCGATCGGACCTGGGCTGTTTTCTCTCAAGTTTGAATTTATCAACGCAAGCTCTCGCAGCTGCTGCCTCTTGATGTAATCCTGTGACTCATCCTGCGAAAAATTAATACAAATCCATGTTATGTGGCCGCTCAAAAAGATAAATCGAGAACAAGTACGTTAAAAGTACACACCACTGGCTTGACCAACTCCTCGATAATTTCTTGGGCCTGACGCAGATTTATATCCACAATATCGATAGGAAGATCGGCCTCAATGAGGATATGTAGCTGCTCATTGAGATGCTCATAGCCAGGCTTCCCTCTCAGTTTCTCTTCCTAGCAACAAACATAACAAAGGAAAACATGAATACAAACTTGGAAAAGCCGATAGATTGGGAAACGGAAGAAAATGTGGCAATCCCTTACTTTGTCAGGATCTTTAATTGATCCTTTCCCTCTAATAAACACACGGCAACCCGTAGTTGCTTCCACACGCTTCAACGAGTTACCTCTAGGACCCAGAAGCCTTCCAACAAAATTGAACTAACCAACCAGAAAGCAGAAGAATGGTCATTCACCTGAAATTTCATTGTCTCAAAGAAACAAAAAAATCCGGCGAATCTTACATTTGGATAGGTATCAACTGGAAGATCTAGACGCAAGATACGCTTCACGGTGTATGAACTTGGACTAGCAGGCGTACCTTGCCACTCCATCGCCATTCCATGAGGACCACCCATTCTCTTCAAGAAATAATTATGTTCCATTTTATTAGAGTTCTGAAAATGAGTATTGAAATACGGTACATCAACTAGACTAAAAAGGTTTAGTTGGTCGCTACAAGAAATCAAAAGGTTCCACTATGAGGATTTACCTAGACAGTCAAGACTACCACTACTTATCGGGCATACAAAGACCGAAACTTTTAACTATTGAGCATACAATGATCTATATAGACTACAGATGGCACCACATATTCAAAATAGGAGATGGAGAGCTAAACTCATACCTTATATTCCTTGCAGTAGGAATATTAGGCTTCTCTCCAACAAAAGAATACATGAGCCATCCAAACATATTTCATGTGCAAGTGGTTGTCAACCACAATCCTCTGTTAAGAAATTATCTATGTTCTATTAAGATAAAACCGGGGATGAAAAGGACGCTTCTTTAACAAACAGATTACGAAAAGATCCGAGAAAGCACAGAATTTGAAAGAAACTTGAGCATAAAACACACAGATAAAAGGAAAATGGATACTACCTCTGGTGGAAGACCATTCCAACCACCTATTCCAGCACCAGGAACATCAGACATATAATTTGGTGAAGCCATTGGACTAGGACTTCGGTTCCGCAATCTATCGAAATCCGTAAAACCTTGGTTGGACATCATTCCACTAACCCGAAAAATCTCTGCACAAAATAAAAAAAATGTCATGATGATACCAATAAAAAACGAGTAAGAACCAACTGCAATAGTTTACAGAAAAACATCTACTTTAGGACTTATATAAATTTAATCAAAGAGAGATCATATCACCAACATGGACTAGGAATATGTATCAAAGAGTATGATTTTCACCAATTGGTTATTCAATTAGGTGATTTTTAAATTTAGTTTTACACCTGAATCTAGATTACAAAGCTTTATAAAGCTATCAAGCAAAGTCAAAGTATAATCCAACTAACCTATCTTCATTGGTGAGTCTAAAGGCACAGATCCTAGTAGAAAAACTGACAACAGTAGATCTAACAAGGAAGAAATGAATAAAAAAAGTGAGACCTTGATTTAAGAGTCGGCTACATATGGGTAAGACTTGCATGAAAGGTCCAAGCTTTTGATGTTCTGCTAATAATTGAGATAAGTACTGACTGCAGAAGAAGAAGATGAGGAGGAAAAAAAAACAAATTAGAGACATGAAGAAGAAGAAGAAGAAGAAGAAAAGCCAAAAGAGAGTCAGAGTAAGAAAGACCTATCAACATCGGAGGTGGTTCGAATCTGAGGAGAAGCGGCTCTAGAAGGTGAGAAGCTGGGATTATACAGACCAGACATGGTAGAGAGATTTTCTCTATACTACTCTGTCCTCTTCACGCAATTCTCGAGTTGTCATCACCGAGACCATATATGTATCCATTTAAAAAAAAAAAAAAAAAAACGCTTGATTTATATATTGGGCTTTAAGAGAAAAGCCCAATAAAGCCCATTTATTTTTCTCAATTTTAATTTGGTTGGTCGCTAATCTCTCTCAAATCATTTGGAGAATTTTAACACAGATCGAAGAAGGAAGAAGGAAGACGAAGAAGAAGAAGATGTCTTTGGTGTGGCTTGAAGCAGCTTTGCCTCTCGGAATCATCGGAGGAATGCTCTGTATCATGGGGAATTCTCAGTATTACATCCACAAAGCTTACCATGGTCGAGTATGATTTTTCCCCTTTTTGTTATCTCCTAGGGTTTGTTCGATTTGATGAATCTGTGTAAATTCAATTGAGAATTTGGTTTGATGATTTGAATTTTGGGATTTGTGTAGCCGAAGCATATCGGTCACGATGAATGGGATGTTGCTATGGAAAGACGCGATAAGAAAGTCGTGGAGAAAGCTACAGTTTCTTCCTCATGATCTGCTTCGTTTCTTTTGTCCTTCAGGTTTGTGTTCATTCTCTATTTTTTCTTATTAGATCTGCCTTCTCTGTGCCATTTCTTAGTTTAGTCCTGTTGGATATATATAAGAAAGACCTTGTGGATATAGCTACTATTAGTTATCTTAAGCAACGAGCAGATGCATCACTGCTAGTTCTTTGTAAGCTTCATGTTGTTGGTTTGGTTGCTATTTTCATAGTGCGTAGCAAAGTCCTTCAAGGGAAATGAATAAGATCATGTGTTTTGGATACTCGACATTGTATTGTTAGGCAGTTCTGTTTAGTTCTTTGCCACTTGAAGCTTCTGGATCTTGTTTTTTGTTTTTGTTTTCCTGCCTAGAGATGACTGAGATCCTTGATATGGCTGGTTTATTGTTCATTTTTCGGAGCTATTCTTATTTCTTTGTTATGTAAAGATCTAGGGCTCTGATGTTTGTTTTCTGTTTCTTCTTTTGGCTTGTTAGTCACAAATAAAGTGTATAACTAGAAGAAGAAGATGAAGAAGAGGCTGGAGAATCTAATACTGTTATTCCCATTTCGTTTCGTTGAAGACAAGTTTGGATAAAGCTTTAAGCTTAGAAAACCTTTTTTTTCCTGCTTCAGAATTCAGACCTGTGGTTTATATAATTTCTCTGTTTGTGATATGTTGTGCATGCTCTTAAGTTGCATGATACACTGAACTACATTCTTGCTGTGTGAGTGAATAAATGAGGATCTTGAATGATGGCTCATCGGAAATGTTTGAGCGAGGATAGAAAGAGGAACTACCGTCTTTTCAGGTGTGCGGTTTGTTGCGGTTATGATCAAAATTGTACAGAGTATGTTTTAGTATATAGATGAGAGATTTTGTGAAGATACTTGTCCTATGAAGGCTTGTTGTGATGATGAATCACATGGATTTATAACTGTGGCTAATATTAATGGAGGATGATGAATGAGAACGGTCAAAGCTTCTGTCTCTGCTTGCAGATTTCACATGGGGTCCTTCTCGCTATGTCTCTTTCAAGTGGGCTCGTCTCTTAATTCTTCTTCAAAATGGTCCACGTTTCTTACCAAAACCAAGTTTTCTTTATTACTTTCTTCAAAGAAATTAGACTTTCATGTCCCTATGTTGTTCTTACCAACTAACACGGCTTCATAGATCATCCACTTATAATTTCTCCTTTAAACCAGACCAGATTGAGCCAAGCTGAGTCAGAGATAGAGACTGAGAGGATTAAAGTGTACTTGACTGGTTTATAATAAGAGATTATGCACTATCTATTAATCTAAGAGGTTTGATTAAACCACACCTGAAAATAAGGAATGAAAAAGTGGGAAAGACTAAGGAATCACTTTGCTCTTTAGTGAAAACGAAGCTTGTTTTTTATTTTACCGTTGAGACCTAACTTTGATGTAATAACCTTTAAGCTTTCTCTTAACCAATATTCCAGAAAGAAAGAACCTAGGAGAGGAATATTCTACAGAAATGGTTTCCTTTAGGCAAAAAAACTTGCAATCATTCGGGTGTTCCTTAAAACATAATTAATACAGCATTTATACAGTTGCACTTCATCTTTCATGTTACAAACCCAAACATTAAGGTTTTGGAATGATGGGACAAAGAAACATGAGTGATCAAGAATCTCCTGATATCTGCAGACGTCAGAGAAGATATCAACATTCTTGTCTCATGGCATTTTTCTTGATATGAAAATATGCATCACAGTTCTAAAAGGCCCCAAGCCATCTTAATCCAGTCATACATTCAAACTTTTTCCCCAAATCAGTTCAAAGCAAAGATGAAACATACAAATTTCTGCATTACAAGCCATCTTCTCAAGAAAAGTCAGGAATACTATAAACTACACACAATTCCTCATAATGTCTTAACTCTTTAGGTTCCAAAATCTATTTGCTCAATGAGTGATCATCTAATAAGAGACATGATTAGGATCAACCAGTTACACGAAACTCATAGTTACAAGAATAACACTTGAATCTAAAGAATACACTACTACTACTACTACCTTTTTGAAGGTGATGATCTTGTTAAGCTTTCTGTTTGTCCAAACAAAAGATGTTGGCATTATTACAAAGCTTTACAGCAAAAGTAGTTAGAAAGAAAACAATGTGAGTGTAGTCCAGAAGCAATTCCAAATCTTCCACCAAAGTTAATGATTTGAATTACACAAAAAGAGAGAAAAAAACCAATACTTATTTCCTTAATCACCCGTAGAGAAACAAGATGAATGTGGAAGTTTTCAACTTGCTAACAACCACAACGAAAAAAATAATCAGAAACAAAAACACTTTACCAAAAGAAAAAAGACAGTAACAGATGATCAATGACGAACAAGAAGAAGGTGATGTACACAAAAACGCATCACAAAAGTGTTTTCTTTACTCTAAGCTGCGTATTCAGTTTCAAGCATTGGTTGTGTACGAGTAGTTGTAGCAGTTGGAGCTCTTGTCTCACCAACTTGAGTCATTCTCAAAGCTTCACCTGTCTCTCCAGCTCTCTCCATCTCTCTCATCTTCTCTTGCTTCTTATAATTCCGACATCTCAAAACCAAAAACACCAAAAGCCCCAATAGTATCAATCCACCAACCACAGAACCAACAATAATCCAAGTCTTGGAATTTGAATCAGAACTCTTCTTATTCTTCTCCTTATCCCTTTTATCACTCTCTGGACTTGGAGCAGAAGCTACAGATTTCACAACAACAGAGAAATGTCCTTGAATCTCAGTCTCGCATGTGTTTCCAGGCTGAATCGATTCACTAAACGTAGCTTCACCTTTTGAATCAAATCTAACACACTTAGCACTAGACCCTTGTGGAATCCGTTCCAAATCAGAGAAATCAATCCTAATTGGATCATTAGAGACTTTCAAATCAAGCTCAGGGAGATTCAAAGCAGAGAGATTCTTAGCATCGTAAGCAAGAAGACCCAAAACCGGTGCTACATAATCATAACCAGATAAAGGGTAATACAAGTGAGAGTAATTAGCTAGGTTTTGATAAACCAAGACTAATCTTTTCACATACGGCTTCACGATTAAACCAGACGGGATTGAGAACTCTTTGAAGGAAGATACTCCTCGTTTTCTTAAGCTTCCGCTTCGAAGTCTCATGGCTGCGATTTTGATTCCGGTTAAATTCGAAGGAACGGTGCCTTCGTAGAGAATGCCGGTACGGGGACGAACAAAGGCTTTAAAAGCGTAATCTTGAAGAAGAGGGTCAAGAGAAGAAGAAGAAGCATTGGTCGGAGATTGAGCAGAGAGATTAGAACAGAACAAGAGAAAGAGAATCACCTGAAGACAACAGAGAAACCCCATTGTCGGATTCTTCGCCTCTGGAGCGAGTCAAATCCCTCCAGGGCGAGTCAAAAGCGTGTGACTCAGTAAAAAAAAGTCGCCTTCACGTCTCTTCTTCAAAGTGTGACGACTCGAGAAAAAAAGGGGAAAAAAGTTTTAAATGTTGAGAATTGAAGAGACTAAATCGAGGAATAAGGGTTTGCAGCAATGGAGAAGAAGAAGCGGAGAGGAGAGAGAATTAATGGTCGCCGGTGGAGAGAGAGAGAGAGCCAAAAGGACAAAAAGGAGAAGAAGAGTGTTGTCGTCAGTCCCATTTGTTCACAAAAATTATACAGCCTGTTCATCTGATTTTTCTACTTTTCCCATTAAACTAAAAAATAAAAATATATTTCTCATTCAATATCTTTTTTATTTTTACTTTCCTTATCAACCAATCATATTAATACATTGCGGCATTCAATTTAGCCGTAACAGTTGTCCGTCTACCCTTATTGTTGTTATCTCTACCTCTTTGTATATAGTATCTTTTTTTTTTTAGTATAAAACTGTATAAATCTGCTTTTTGTTTATACTTTTTCTTATTGCGGCCCATTATTGATTTATCTACTAGCCCATTACACAAGCCTTGTGAAGAAGCCTTAAATAGTTAGATTTTTAACATGAGCGTTGTGAAGCCAATATAATAATACCTCAACTAATCTCAGATAAACGTTTTAACACCTAAACCTTTTTGTTTTACAATTTCATGCTTTTCCTAATTAATTTGTTTATTTTAATGCATCAATTTTCAAAACCATATAAATTTAACACCTTCGTTATAACGGAAACATTATACAAAACCATTTGTTGAAACATGACGGATCATTTGTTGATTTTGTATAATGTTTCAACATTTTTCATGTTGGTCAATTGCTATGATCCGTCATGTGGAATCGCGCGAAAACAAAACCATTTGTTGAAACATGTTCGATAGACTATGTTGAAACACCATTTGTTGTGCTGCTTGATAAATTAATTCCACATGTTGTAGAGATAACTTATTGCGGAAGCAAGTATCTATGGCTCTATCTAACTCGTTTGCTTTGTGTTTGATTTGCAAGAACTAAAGAACACAAGATAATTAACGAGTTCCCAGCCAACGACCGGTACTTCTCGTGGGATTCTCTTGATCCCAAACTCTACTAGAAGAAATCAAGAGCTACACACCTTTAATGGTGGTTATAGGGTTTTAATACAAGAGAAATTAAGAGAGAGATTAGAAGGAAACTATTACAAAGAGATTAATAAGAGAACTCTTTGTAAACTTAGAAGGAGACGTGTGTTTTTGATATCTTGAATAAGAGAGGCCACCTCCTTTATATAGCCTCCTCTGTTTCCTTTCTTCTTCCCTCTGTTTCCTTTTATTATTTACGTGAAAGAGGAAAACATTGACCGACTATTAACCAAACCAATATTGAACCATAACCAAACAATAGTTGGTCCAATACTCTCTCTTCTCTTGTTTAGTCAATTGGGCTTTAGCATCCAAGGCCTAATTTCGTTTTTCCCTTGTGTCGAAACCAAACCCAATTTCACAAACTCCACCTTTTGGTTATCGACAACAAACAATCGACGATCCTCTGAAACCCTATAGCTCTCGATCTGATTCTTCCAGTGGCGGAGAACAATGGAATTTCTCCGATCCAAATGTAACTCCGGCGGTTTCACCTTAGCCTTCAAACTGCTGCTGCAGTTGATCCTCTCAGCCGTCTCAGGTACATCTCCTTCTTCTCTCATCAATTTTTTTTAAACTTGATGATTAAGAATGAGGATCATCTGAGATCCGAGATTTTCCGAAGTTCCGATCACTGACTTCTTTGCTTCTTCTTTTTCCGGTGACTTGAAAACCCATTTGATGCCTCTGTCATCTTTGTTCTAATGCTTTGAGTTGATCCATCAACTTCCATCTGAACCCAATCACTAAGATGATGCACCAACTGTCTTCACACCTCAAACCTTGAAGCAAAACCTCTTAAAAAGCCTCTGATTTCATAAACCAAGCCAGGTAACTTCAATTCCTTTGAAACCACCTTTTTTTTCCCCGATCTGGTAAAGCCTTTACCGATCTCTGCGAAATTGACCAATTTCGACTTTTATTTGCAGGATACTCCACCTGGAACTGAACATCATCTGTTCCAATCCCTTTTCCTCACAGGTAACTCTTAACCAAAACCTTTTAAATAATCTATCACACTCGCTTACGCCTACGATGAGTCTTCTTCATTGTTTCTTTCTTTTGCGAGGTATCCTTGTTATAGAGAGTTACCTGGAGCCGAACGTCTCTCAGGCGATGTTCAACAAATCACAGCAGAGATGAAACTTTGGTCCAGGTAAAACCTTAGTTAGAAAATCTATTGGATTTTTAGATGTGTGAATCTTAGATAGAGTGATAATCCTTGCTGCTGCTGTATCTCTAATATGATGAAATTTGGTAGCAACATGTTTAGTCCACTCATAGTGTACTGCGTTCTTAGCCAAGGCCAGTGCACTTTGAGAGTCACAATGTAGTAAAACACTCTTTGAATTAAAACCCAGTTCTTCACTGCAATCTTTAATCCAGATGGCCTCTTTCGCAGCTGATGAAAGAGCCATATATTCAGCCTCCGTTGTTGAAAGTGCAACTACCTCTTGTAGGTTAGACTTCTAACACACAGTGTTGCCCCAAACTTTAAAAGCATATCCTGTAACTGATCTTCTTCTGTCAAGATCTGTACCATAATCTGAATCACTAAATCCTTCAATGCTAAAACTCTTAAAACTTTTCCTGAATGTAAGATTAGACTTCATAGCACCTTTTAAGTACCTCATAACCCATTTCAGTGCAGACCAATGATCTTGACCTGGTTGTGACATAAACCTGCTAATAAGGCCTACTGCGAAACCTAAATCAGGTCTTGATCCAATCATGGCATACATCAAACTCCCAACAGCACTAGCGTATGGTACCTTATCCATCTGGCTAGCTTGCTCTTTCTTTTCCTCTGGAGTTAAACTTCTTAGCTTGAAATGAGTGGCTATTGGAGTTGTAACTGGAGTCGAATCAATCATTCCAAACGTTTTTAAAACCTTTTCCAAGTAGCCAACCTGAGATAAAACCAAAGTACCCTTTTCTCTGTCTCTGATTATATCCATACCTAAAATCCTTGAAGCCTTTCCCAAATCTTTCATTTCAAATTCCTTGTTCAGACTTTCCTTCATATCCTTGATCACAAACTTGTTACCTGACGCAATAAGCATATCATCTACATAGAGAAGTAGATAAATAACTTTATCAGTCTGTGCATCTCTCATGTAAACACATGAGTCCTTGCTATTCTGATGAAATTCTGCTTCTTCATGAAACGGTCAAACTTCAAATTCCACTGTCTAGGAGACTACTTTAGACCATATAGACTTTTCTTCAATAAGCAAAATTTATTTTCATCACCCTTTTTAATGAATCCTTCTGGCTGGTCCATTAAGATTCTTTCCTCTAAATCACCATGCAGAAACGCTGTCTTAACATCCATCTGTTCCAGCTCAAAATCTAGATTAACAACAATAGAAAGCATAATCCGAATGGAAGTATGCTTAACTATTGGTGAGAATATCTCATTGTAGTCTATACCTTCCTTCTGTGAGAAACCTTGAGCAACCAACCTAGCTTTATGCCTCTGTTCCTCAACTCCTGTAATTCCAGGTTTTAACTTGAAAACACACTTGTAACCAACACTCTTCTGACCCTTAGGTCTCTCAATTAGAATCCAAGTTCCATTCCTTAGTAAAGAATCCATTTATTCCTTTGTAGCATTATCCCAAAAAATTTTCTTCCTACAACTCATAGCTTCTCCAAAAGTCTTAGGTTCTTCTTCCTCAATATCTTCAGCAACTGATAGAGCATAAGCTACGAAATCACCATCTTCATACCTAGCTGGTTTCTTTATATTTTTTCTTCTTACCCTATCTCTTGTAAGAATATAACTTTCCAGCCCCTGATTAGATTCATCTTCTGAACCTGTACCAATCTGTGTAGACTCTTCTTTATCAAAATCATCATCTGATTCTGAATTTTTAGTATCTTCTGATTGTACTGAACCTTCTGAACCCTCTGTAGCTCTACCTTAATTTATATCATCTTCAATATCAGAAGTAGAAGCTCCTAGACCTCTGATCAATTTATTACTGAAAGTGACTTTCTTAACCCTTTTATCTTTAGAGACTTTCTCAGAGTTTGCAACCTCTGATTTAGTATCTTCAGAATCTGGAATGATGTGCTTGTAGAGCTGATTTTCATTGAACACAGCATTCCTACTTGTAGTACACTTTCCTTCTTCAATTAACCAAACTCTGTAACCCTTAGTGCCATAAGGATAACCCATAAAGATCCCTTTCAAAGCTCTAGAACTTGTCTTATCCTGAACAACATGTACGAATGCTGAACAACCAAATCTTCTTAGGTTTGATAAGTCTGGCTTTGATTCTGTCCATAGTTCTTCTGGCAGTTTGAACTCAATAGATGAATTAGGAGATCTATTGATCAAATACACAGCTGTAGAAGTAGCTTCTGCCCAAAATTCCTTGCCTAGTCTGGTTTCTGCTAGCATACTTCTAACTTTATCCATAATAGTCCTGTTCATTCTTTCATCCACTCCATTCTGCTGTGGAGTATAAGAACACGTTCTATGCCTTCTAATTCCAGAGTCACTACACAAACCATCAAACTGATTATTGCAAAATTCCAGACCATTATCTGTTCTTAAGCACTTTATCTTTTTTCCAGTTTGATTTTCGACTGCTGATTTCCATTTTCTGAATTTGACAAATGCTTCATCTTTTGTTTGCAGAAAATAAACCCAAGTCTTCTTTGAGAAGTCATCAATGAAGCTAATGAAGTATCTTGCTCCTTCAAGACTCTCGGGGTTAGCAGGAGATCCCAAAGATCTGAATGTATGTATCCCAAAACCTCCTTTGTTGTATGCTTAACAGCTGGGAATGGCTGCTTGTGAGACTTTCCTAACACACAGCTATCAGAAAAGCTAAGTCTCTCAACCTTGAATTTGTTCAAATAACTATCCTTTATAAGAATACTCATATGTTTTGCACTCATCTGTCCCAATCTCGAATGCCATAAGTTTGCATCATTCTCATCTGGTTTTACTGTGTTAGCTTCTGCATTAACTACCTTAGCTTGTAGATAGTATAGAGCGTTGTCCCATTTTCCAGTGAATACTTTCTTACCATCTTTGTAATAAGTTTGAATGCCATCTCCTCCTTTATACTTGCATCCATTCTTGTCCAACATTCCAACTGATATGAGACTTTTGTCGAAATCTGGAACATACCTGACTTCACTTAGAATTACCACTGAGTTGTCTGGATTCACAATCCTAATCTTTCCCATTCCTTTGACTTGACTGATAAATTTGTTAGCCATCCTAACCTTGGCTCCTTCAAATTCTTGCAGGTCGTATAAGAGTTCCTTGTCGTGTGTCATGTGAAAAGTACAACCATAATCCAATATCCATTCTCCATTAGATGACTCAGTGCTTACTGTTAGCACCATGGGAGATGCTATTTCAACCACTACATTAGCTGAGTTATCAGGTTTGTTCTTGCCCTTGTCAGGACACTCTCTCTTCTAATGCCTTTCCTTACCACAGATAAAACAAGCACCCTTGTTAGCATTGTTAAAGTGAGGTCTAGACTTGGATCTTCCCCTACACTTAGACCTTCCTCTGTAGTTGTTATTGTTCTTCTTATCTGATCTGCCTCTTGAACCCACATAGAGACTATCAGAATGAGAATTTCCTCTGTAAAGCTTGCTCTTCTGTTTAAGCTCCATCTCTTTATCATATGCTGCACTTGTCACCTCACTCACCGTGATGGTTTCCTTTCCTATCCCATATTTCAGGGTGTGGACCAGTGGTTCAAAAGGAGGGGGAAGACTAGACATAAGCTGGATAGCTTGGTCTTCCTCAGATATCTCAACCTTGAGACTAGCTAAGTCTGCAATCAACTTCAAAAAGGTATCTACATTATCCTCAATAGACTTGGACTCTTCCATATTGAAACTAGCAAACCTCTGCTTTAGGTAAATACGATTCGGTAATGACTTAGTCTGATGTTCCTTTTCTAGTGCCTTCCACATACCAAGTGCAGTGGTCTCCTTCATAACCTTTCTTAGAATGCGATCACTTAGACATGTAGCAATGAGATTCCTAGTCCTTAGATCCTTTTCAGCTTTCTTAGGATCAACTTTTGTCTCCTTTACTGCTAACTGTGTCTCTCCTGCTTTTAGTACTTCTGTTGTAGTCAATGTGGTCCAGTCTTCACTTAAGACAGATAACAGCCCCTGTATCTCAAGCTGACCCATAAGCTTGAACTTCCACAGACCAAAATCACCAGTACCATCGAACTTCTCCATCTCAAACCTGCCTGGTGTGGGATCCATCTTGTACAAGATTAGCCTCCAATAATCAAAAGACTTTGACTATTTCTAGATCTAGTACACGATCTTCTTCACAACCCTAACTTCCGTAGCACTCTTGTTACGAATCCTTCTTCCTTCGATTACCAACAGATCCGGTCACTGGAAATCTTCTTTCCGGTAAGATCTGCTTATTCCGATCTCTTGTGTTAAACCCTAACCTTCCCTAGCACCAACCTGGATGCTCTGATACCACTTGTAGAGATAACTTATTGCGGAAGCAAATATCTTTAGCTCTATCTAACTCGTTTGCTTTGTGTTTGATTTGCAGGAACTAAAGAACACAAGACAATTAACGAGTTCCCAGCCAACGACCGGTACTTCTCGTGGGATTCTCTTGATCCCAAACTCCACTAGAAGAAATCAAGAGCAACACACCTTTAATGGTGGTTATAGGGTTTTAATACAAGAGAAATTAAGAGAGAGATTAGAAGGAAACTATTACAAAGAGATTAATAAGAGAACTGTTTATAAACTTAGAAGAAGACGTGTGTTTTTGATATCTTGAATAAGAGAGGCCACCTCCTTTATATAGCCTCCTCTGTTTCCTTTCTTCCTGTGTTTCATTTTTTCCCTCTGTTTCCTTTTATTATTTACGTGAAAGAGGAAAAAACATTGACCGACTATTAACCAAACCAATATTGAACCATAACCAAACAATAGTCGGTCCAATACTCTCTCTTCTCTTGTTTAGTCAATTGGGCTTTAGCATCCAAGGCCCAATTTCGTTTTTCCCTTGTGTTTAAACCAAACCCAATTTCACACATGTAATAAAGTTATTGGAGCATGACATTAGTTTGTTCATTATGGATATATGTATACATAATACATGTTCTGATCACGGTTTGGTTTTGGATCAATGATTTAGTCCCTTTGGTTTCATTTCGGTTTAACAATTTTTATGATTCTGTTTGGTTTAGATTAAATTTACTTATGTATATCAGTTTCATTTTTTTTTTTTTTGGTATCATAAGTTTACAAAAACCGAAAAAAAAAAATTTACAATAAAATATTGGTCCATTTTCGGTTCAATTTTTCTGTGTTTACATGACCGCAAATCCGCAATGTTCTAGCACATTCATTCGTAACAACAGCGACCGAAACTAGAACATTCGTAACGTGAGCCCAAAGCAAAGCCCATTTATAGCTCACCACGTCATCTTCATCTTTTTCCATTTTTTTAAAAACATCATATTTTTTATTTATTATTAGTGAGAGCTCTTTGAACCTACCATACCACAACAAATCACCCTTTCTTCTCCGCAAATCTCCATACGTCTCTTTGATCTTTCTCTGTTTCTCCGCTAGTAAGTTTTCCGATTTCTCAGATCTCTATCGTTTACCTTCGATTTCTCACCGGCGAGTAAATCTGAATTCCAGAAATGGGTAGCTCCGGCGACGTTAACTGGAAACTTGATGACCACCCCAAGCTTCCCAAGGGTAAAACCATCGGACTAATTGTTCTCGATGGTTGGGGTGAATCTGACCCCGATCAATACAATTGCATCCACAAAGCTCCAACTCCTGCCATGGATTCCCTCAAAAACGTACGTTTCGGCGTTTTCTCCCTCTCCTAACGAAATCGCTAGATTTTTTCTAAACGTGTTGATTTTTCACAGGGCGCTCCTGATACATGGAGGCTAATCAAAGCCCATGGTACTGCGGTTGGTCTTCCGAGCGAAGATGATATGGGAAACAGTGAAGTTGGTCACAATGCTCTTGGAGCTGGGCGAATTTACGCTCAAGGAGCTAAGCTTGTGGATCTCGCTCTTGCTTCTGGGAAAATATATGAAGACGAAGGTTTCAAATACATTTCTGAGTCTTTCGAGAAAGGTACTGTGCATCTTATCGGACTTTTAAGCGACGGTGGAGTTCACTCTCGGCTCGATCAAGTTCAGGTAATAACAAATTGTGAAAATGTTGAAAATATTGGGCGTTTGTGTAATTTCTTTCTAATTTTTGGTTTTTGTTGTTGTGTAGTTGTTGTTGAAGGGTTTTGCAGAACGTGGTGCTAAGAGAATCCGTGTTCATATTCTTACTGATGGTCGTGATGTTTTGGATGGTTCTAGTGTTGGATTTGTGGAAACTCTTGAAGGTGACCTCGCTGCGTTACGTTCCAAAGGTGTTGATGCTCAGGTTGCTTCTGGTGGTGGTCGCATGACTGTCACAATGGACCGTTACGAGGTACCGGAAATGCTCTCTTTAGGAGATATTTGTATGAACGTTCTTGACTTGTCTAATTGAGAAATGGATTAGGCTTAGCTTTAAATGAAATTGTGCTTTTGTCCTATTATGTAGAATGATTGGAATGTTGTTAAACGAGGATGGGATGCTCAAGTTCTTGGAGAAGCTCCCCATAAATTCAAGAGCGCTCTTGAAGCGGTTAAGACATTGAGAGCCGAACCTGGTGCGAATGATCAGTATTTGCCTCCGTTTGTCATTGTTGATGATAACGGAAAGGCGGTGGGTCCAATTGTTGATGGTGACGCGGTTGTTACTTTCAATTTCCGTGCTGATCGGATGGTTATGCTTGCTAAAGCGCTCGAATATGAAGATTTCGATAAGTTTGATCGTGTACGTGTCCCAAAGATTCGTTACGCAGGAATGCTCCAATATGATGGAGAGCTTAAGCTTCCTGGCAAATATCTTGTTTCTCCACCATTGATTGATAGAACTTCTGGTGAATATTTGGCACACAATGGCATTCGTACTTTTGCGTGCAGGTTAACTTTTAGAATCTCTCAAGTCCCTATTTTATTCTCTTTGTCATTGTCATTGTCATATGTTGCAAACTTATATACTTTTAGCACATATTTGGTTGAACTGGAATTGGAAACGAAATTGTGATATTAGTAACCAAGTCTTCTCTACTTGCTAGTTAGAGGTCTAGGTTATGCCTGGGGGTTCTTGCTGATTAACTAGTGAAATGTTCTTTTTATTGATGAGATTATACATTTGAAGGTATATTTCATGGATTGAACGCAAATTGTATTTCATTTGAACAGCGAGACTGTTAAGTTTGGGCATGTCACCTTCTTCTGGAATGGCAACCGTTCTGGCTATTTCAACGAAAAGTTAGAACAGTACATTGAGATTCCGAGTGATAGCGGAATATCTTTCAACGTCCAGCCAAAGATGAAAGCGTTGGAAATTGCTGAGAAGGCAAGAGATGCTATCCTTAGTGGCAAGTTTGACCAGGTAAAGTGTATGATCTTGTTATACCGTATCAACCCATTAGAAAAACTCGGTTTCTGAATTTGGTGTGAATGATGTTTCAGGTGCGTGTTAACTTGCCAAATGGAGACATGGTTGGTCATACTGGTGATTTCCAAGCTACTGTTGTTGCCTGTGAGGCTGCTGATGTTGCTGTGAGGGCATGGTTTAAATTCAACCTTTTAACATAAAAATGTGAGAAACCAGTCTTAGTTAGTACCAATGACTCACAAGTGCGTGTGCACGATTTGCAGATAATCCTCGATGCCATAAACCAAGTTGGAGGGATATATGTGGTCACTGCCGATCACGGAAATGCCGAGGACATGGTTAAAAGAGACAAAGCTGGCAAGCCCCTTCTCGATAAGGAAGGAAACCTTCAGATTCTCACTTCTCACACCCTGAAACCAGTAAGTCCTAGTAAAAATTACTAAAACAATCTGTGTTATGACCAAAATGTGAAGTTACAAATAAGCATCATAAAGATTTAAACTAAGCATTAAAAATTGCGAAATTTGGATATGATGTATGTGTAGGTGCCAATTGCCATAGGAGGTCCTGGTTTGTCAGCTGGAGTTAAGTTCAGACAGGATATTGACACACCCGGGCTTGCGAATGTAGCTGCGACAGTGATGAACCTCCATGGATTTGTGGCCCCAAGCGACTATGAGCCGAGTCTGATTGAAGTGGTCGACAAGTAATGATTCTGGTGGTTGTTCCCTGTAAAAATACTCCTCACTCACATGAGCCTCTTTAATCTATGGTTATGTCTAAGTCACTTTTTTTTGTTCGTGTTCTTGAATAAGGCTCAAGTGATTTTGAAAGAGCTATACTTTTTGCTCGCAACCCTCTCACGATGTGGTTTATGTTAATGACTTACATTTGCTGCTCTCTCTCTCGCTAAGCTCATTTGGTTTTCCGAATAATATTATAATCTGAACTAATTTGGTTTTCAGAATAAAGTCAATAAACTAATTTTGATACTAATTACATTCAGGTGAGTGAGTAATGGCGGTGACAAGCATTCGGAGTCCACATGGGAGATAATTAGAGAATGTTAAAGAATAAACTTTATACTAACAATTTCATATGCGAATACTCCTTCCGTTCTATGAAGAAGAAGTTTTTCCAAAACAATTTTGTTCCACAAAGATAAATATTTTGTGTTATCTAGATAAATTTATCATGTGTAATTTTGGAAAAAAAAATTCAAATTCTATTAGTTGCAAGTTTTTGAAAATTTTGTATTATAAAATTCAATATATTTTTTAGAAAATATTATTGTTTTTCTTAATATGTATGAAA
Organism: Draba incana; assembly: GCA_963576765.1. Lineage (NCBI taxonomy): Eukaryota > Viridiplantae > Streptophyta > Magnoliopsida > Brassicales > Brassicaceae > Draba > Draba incana. Next base: position 30,579,126 of record OY755213.1, read on the forward strand.
AACTAAACAAAATTCATTTTTGTGGAAATGATGGAGTATAGTTATAAAATACTGTTATATCTAACTTTTTTTTTTCCGTCACTGTTACATCTAACTTAATAATAGAAAGAGAGAATTACTCAAATCCCATGGAACTATGGTTATATGACTAGAATACCATATATCTTTTAAAAATTATTCAAATCTTTTCACACCCCTAGTAAATTATGATAAACACCTTTGATTAGTTTTTCTTAATTGAAATTATTGTTAATTAAAAAATAAAAAACAAATCCACGTCAGTGTGACCGTGATCAGAAAAGAGAGAAGTGTCAAAGGAAAAAAAGAAAAAAAGAAAAAAACCACAAACTTTCTCAACTGTCTTCTCCGTTTAAGATTCTTTCGAAATCGACATTGTTTCTTTCCTCGTGATCGTCTTCTCTCCGCAATCGAAATCGTCTTCCCTCGTACTCGTCGTCGCCGAAAATCGTCTTCTCTCGTAATCGTCTTCTCCGCAGTTGGTCGCCTGTAATCGTCTTCGAAAGGTAGGTTGTTGCGGAGTTGGATGTTTTTTATTGCAGCTGAGTTATAAATTATGTTGTGTCTGAGTTAGGGTTTTTTTGAGGCTGAGTTATCAATTATATAGTGGCTGAATTAGGGTTTTTTGCGGCTGAGTTATAAATTATGTTGTGGCTGAGTTAAAAAATATGTTATGGCTGAGTTATAAGTTGTGTCTGAGTTAGGGTTTTTTGCGGCTGAGTTATAAATTATGTTGTGGCTGAGTTATGGTTATATTGCGGCTGAGTTATAAATTATGTTGTGGCTGGGTTAAAAATTATGTTGTGGTTGAGTTATAAATTGTGTCTGAGTTAGGGTTTTTTGCGGCTGAGTTATAAATTATGTTGTGGCTGAGTTATGGTTATATTGCGGCTGAGTTATATATTATGTTTTGGCTGAGTTAGTTTTCTATTGCGGCTGAGTTATTTAAGTCTTTTGTGATCAGATGGAACAACATCAAGCACCTGATTAACCTAGAAGATCAAGACGCGCTGCTAATCTAGAAAATAGAGCGCTTAATCACAATTCCTATATGGGAGATTTCGGTTTTGTTAAAGAACAATTAGGACTTGAGGCGTGGGAAGAACTGAAGAAGTTTCCTGTTGGAATAATTTCTAAGCTATTTGATGGAAAATGCGGGTAGTCTGCTAGGACTGTACACTATCTACTGTGCAGACCGCTGAAAGTAGAGAAGAAGGAAATTTGGAGTGTGGTTGGTGATCAACCTATCAGGTTTAGCTTACTCGAGTTTGGTGAGATCACTGGGTTAAACAAAGATCCAGTGCCAACAGAATGTATTGAACCTGACCAATACAGAAAGTTCTAGGAAGAGTTGAAGGTGCCGCATGGGTTTGGACCCAAGCCTGATGAACTGAGGGCAGCAGTAAGAGGCTGTCGGGCGTAAATGGTTAGGGCTGTTAGTTCTTCAAGCCATGGGAATTTATGCTGGGCATTATAATTCTAGGACACCATTTGAAACTGCAAAAAGAGTATTTGATGATGAAGCCATGATGACTTATCCATGGGGTCGGGCTGCATTTGAAGCTCTTGTTGGTAGTATTAAGTCGTTGAATCCAGTAGGAAAAACATACTACATCCACGGCATGAGTTACGCTTTATTGGCTTGGGCGTATGAATCTGTCAGTTGCTTTCGAGAGCGTTTTGGCAAACTAGTCGGTGAGGAAGAAGTTCTGCTTCTTCGATGGGATGCAACGCGGACACGTGCAAGTTTTGATAGTGTCCTGAAGAAGGAGATTAAAGACCATGGTCATGTAAGGTTTTAGGCTGAGTTATTCTTTATTTGATGGCTAAGTTACTCTTTATTTGATGGTTGCGTTATTATTTATTCTACGGCTGAGTTATTATTTATGTGATGGCTGAGTTATGGTAATTTGATGGTTGAGTTATGATTTGTTTGATGGCTGAGTTATGATTATTCGATGGCTAAGTTATGAGTTACTGTTGTAGGTGCGTGTGAGGCATATGGTTTTGAAGGATTTTGTAGAAGACATGTTTCTTCAGTGGTCGGGTCAAGACGATGACCCACAACTGAATAACCTGATAAGAGACCTACATTCTGGTAGGTATGTACCAGGTGATTATTGGGATGTGGAGAGGAAGGAGGAGAAGAAAAAAACCAAGTTGGCTTTAGTTCTTTATGACTCTGAGTCTGAGCCACCCAAAAAGAAGCAGAAGAAAGATAAGAAACACGAGGGTGAAGCTGCTGAGGAGAATGAAGCTGCTGATATAGAGAAGAAGGAGGATGCAAAGCGAAAGGGTTTAAGCGAGGATGTGGCGGCTTCGAATACCATAGTCACTACGCTACAACAAATTGCGAGTAAGTTTGAGATCCATGACTCTATGTTTCGGAAGGTTGACTCTATGTTTGAGAAGTTTGGGTCAAAGTTTGAGGCAATTGATTCCAACGTTGGAGAGTTAACCTGAAAATTTGATGATATGGAGAACAAAATTGGTGATTATGTCAAAGATGCAGTGGATGAGCGTCTGAAAGTTCTGGGTTTATCGGAAAGTGCCCAAAACTATGTTCCCAGCCCAAAAATGCAAACAATACCACGACATAAGTCAGTTAATAGTCCAACGGTCCTTAACACGGAATCTGAGACCCCTGATAATGTTGTGTGGCCGAAAAAGCCTTCGGTTGATGAGCCGGCTAAGGCCGAAAGTTGAACTCCGCAGCAGTATTTTCCAAAATTGAAGGCCGAAATTCCTAAGGGTACCCCTAATGAGCTTGGTAAGGCCAAAGAGAAAGCTGTGGGGTCGAAATTGAAGACCGAAATTCCTAAGGGTACTCCTGAGGCGAAAAAGAATTTGTTTGGTACTGGTCAGGCAGATTTCGTTTCTATTTCTCCTGCTAAGCAACCAGATTTACGACGCCGCTCCAAGAGGCAAAAACCAAAAGAAAATGAGGTTGCTGCTGATTTGAAAAAGAAGGCTGATGATGCTGCTAAGAAGAAGACTGAGGCTTGTGCGTGCTGGAAAATAACACAATATAAATTGTGAAGATTCTACGAAATAGAGCTTCTTTAGGGTTTCAAACACTCAGAAAGATTGCGAATTAGGGTTTTCAGAAGTTGTTCTTATTCATCAAGATCAGAGCTAAGAGTTTTGTCTTATTATAACTCCAAAAATCGGATCCCCTCAAATGAGGAGGATACATGCTTATTTATAGAAATACAATTCGGTTGAGGCAAACAGTAATGGGCCTTTAACGGGCCTTTGTCTTCTGGGCTTTGACCGCTGGGCCGATTTGGCGAATACGACGTCGTTTAGGCTTATCGATTCTTCTAGGGGAGATTTGACCCCTACAAGGCTGCTGCTAAAAGGAAGGAGAAGGCAGCGGCTGAGTTAAAGAAGAAGGAAGCAGCTGAGTTAAAGAAGAAGGAAGATAAGGCAGCGCCTGAGTTAAAGAAGAAGCCGGCTGAGTTAAAGAAGGAGGTCCAAACAAAGGGTTTACGTGACGGTGTAATAAGAATACCTATTATTCCACCTACTCCTGGGAAGAAGAAGGAGAAGAATGGAGGTGAAACTGATCTTGAGGATGTGACCGAGGAAGCGATCGCAAAAGGAAATGAATTGTTACCGGAGTCTGATGAGGACGAAGATGAAAGGCTTAAGTTAGCGAAAATTAAGATGTATCGGGCGAGGGTTGTTCAATTAGCTACAACTGGGTTAGCAGCGAAGTCAAGTGCTCCTTCAGCAGTTTTTCCTTATGTTGGAGACAATGGGACGGCGTGCATGAGGAAGGATTTTGAACCTTCATCAGCAATCTATGATCCTCTCTCACCTGTTGATCCGGCTAAATTGGATAAACTTATGCAACATCTAAGGCCATTCGAGTATGGACCTTTACACCATTTTTATTTTATTTATACAGCTATTAGTAATATTTGCCTAAACTGACTTGTGTTTGATTGTTAGGGACATTCAACTGACAGATGGTAGTAACGAGGAAGTTAATTTCTACAGAATACTCATCAGTGAAAGAGCGCAGTGGCCGAAGCGTGATTATGGATAGTTATTTGACACTGTATGTATAAGTTACGGCTGAGTTATGGTTGTTTGATGGCTGAGTTATTGTTGTTTGATGGTTGGGTTATAGTTGTTTGATAGCTGAGTTATGGTTGTTTGATGGCTGGGTTATGTTTAATAATGGCTGAGTTATGATAATTCGATGGCTGACTTAATATTCTGTGTACAACATGTTGCTTCGTATATCAGAGTCCTCATCAAAAGGTCCATGCAAGATCCCAGCCCATTTTGTTCCAAGCGCATTGCCTTTGTGGACCAATGGTTCCTAGGATCATGGATTCGGGATTTCAATCAGTTCAAGATGAAGCCAAAGATGTTCAAATTCAAACACTCAGGTTATGAGTTACTTATAAACGGTGCGATTCCCTCAGACCTTCAGACAAACAAAAAGTGGTTAGAAGATGTCGATCACTGTTACGGAGTTCTTCATACTGGAGGCGATCATTGGGTGGCGTTTCACGTGGATCTTCTGAAGGAGAAGATTGATGCCTACGATCCCATCATTGGACAAGTAACTCCTGAAAGTCAACAAAAAATGCTAGATGCATTTAGGCCGCCGAAGCAAATGATCCCTGCAATGATCAATGCTGTAATTCCTGGCAAAAAAACCGTTTGCGAAAAACAATTTGCGTTCAAATGGAAAAGCGGCAAAAACATTCCCCAAAACTCCCAAGTTGGCGATTGTGGGGTGTATTCACTAAAGTTTATCGAGTGTCTAGCGCTTGGTGTAACTTTTGATGGGATATGTGATATGGTCAAATTTACCCTAGACCTACTCTCTCAAATTAAGAGATCGATTGTAGTACTTGAGGTTACCGAATCCACAGGGAATCAGGGACACAATAGATAATTAAATTCAGACTAAGCTAGGCAAATATAATATAAGAAAAAGCAAATAAAACAAAGCAAGATAGTGGTAAGCTTTAAAAAATGAAGATAAAAGCTAGGTTCAGAGAAATCTCAGGAGAATCAGAATTGCAGGGATAAACAGATAATTAAGAATATGAAAGCTCTGTTCCTAAACATGAACACGAATGTAAAATAAACCAGTTGTCGCTGCGAATATTATTTATGCTTAAACCCTAGACAACCAACTGTCGTTGCGAAATCAGATTGATCTAAACAAGCATTAAAGTTCAAGTTCAATTGTTCACAAAACCCTAAACCAAATGTCTTTGCGAATAGGAATTTTGCTCATCAAAGACTAGTTCAAGCAATCAATAACACTGTCGTGTCTATCAATTAACCTAATATCAGATTCTAGTTCATGACGCTAAAATCAGCAATAAACACAAGTAAAGATGAAGAACTTCTAATGATATTATCCTAACAATGAAATCAGATCTAGCAATTCATCAAAACCCTTAAAAACCCTAAACCTAACAGAGAAATTACTCAGACATGTTTAATGAAGCACAAAACATCTTTATTTGAGATATCTCTTAAGAGTAATTCTAAACACAATAAAATAAAGCTTAAGCCTAAACAATGGCTGTAAAAACGTATATATAGAGTACAAGGACGGTCATGAGCCCAATTGCAAACATCTGGGCTTTTCTGGCGCGAAAACGGAAATTTTCCAAAAAGTACTATTCTGTCACCATTTGGTCGCGTCGAGCGACAGGGATAGTGCGTCGCTCGACATAGTCTTTTTCTTCGCGTCGAGCGACACAGAGTGTCCGTCGCTCGACACAGCCTGCAGATTTTCACTCCGACCTTGTGACTTTGACAGCTCATTCCATTCTGCTCCAAATTGCTCCAGTAAACACCAATTGAGTCCAAAGCATCCTTGTACCTAATATTAAACACCAAATACTAGAAAACACCAAAAGACTGGATAAAACAGACATATATTATGGTATAAAAACCGGTAAAAACATGATATATCAATATGCGATGTAAATATTATGGGTTTACGGGTGAAGATGGCAGCAGAGATCTTCGATAAACGAGGACATGATATGTTATGCGCAGTTCAACAGTCGATCGACAAGCTTTTCAAGCCGCTCGACGCGACCAAATCTCCAGTGTTGATCGACACTAGGGTCGTGTCGCTCGACACGACCCCCATGTAACACATTCTCCTTTGTTTTTTGTTCGTTTCATTTCTTGTTTATCTTGTTTCGCCAATCTTAGGCTTAATAACACTGGGGACAGTGTTATTTAAGTCTGGGGGAGGTGGTTGCTGATGTTGTGTTTTATTTTAAATTTTTGAGTCAGTTTTTCAAATTTTTGGGTCGAAACTCCTCTTTCCACTTGCGTTGAACAGCACTCAAGGAACATTTCCGATGCAAGTTGGCTGGTTTTACTGAGGTGGGTAACTGGAGGTGGATCGGTTTAACGGAGCGAGTTCAGATTTCTGGAGAACGCCAGAAAGACGTTGCAGACTTCGCCCTTAATGAATTTCTAATCTCTTGTCTTGGGCGTTTGAAATCGCAAGACTTGATTCATCTTCCAAACGCTTGAAAGCGAGGACAAACCGCTCTTGAAATTTCTTCCCAAATGACGAATTCAACTGTCCTAGATCAAAAAGAAAAAGCCTCATGACCCTGTCTCCACAAGAACACTAGTAGTGAGAGCTGATCTAGTGATCATAGAGATGCCAAGGATCTAAAAAAAAAAAAATCTACAAAAAGTGCAAGTCCGAAAATCAGAAAAAACCTTGAAGAAAAAGTTCAACAAAGGGCATTGCATCTCTATGATATCCCTAATTGGATACAGTTTCAGAGGGAAGAGAGAGGGTGAAACGCAGGAAAGTGTTAAAGAAAGTGAAAGAATCTAGAAGGTCCAACGATCGATATTCCCTCGGTGATACCGCACCTAAATAACTAAAGGAGTTTGCGACCGAAAGTCTGAGATTCTCTAAGAAGTTTGGAATCAATCTGGAGGACTTCTATACTTCTAGGGAAACATCGAAGTATCACCGGGTGACTTTGCAAGGTATGTGGTTCCTAAAGGAGTGATAACACTGTTTTGCTTAGGGACAAACAAAAAGCTAAGTCTGGGGGAGTTGATATATCATGGTTTTTACCCTGTTTAAGTCATGATATAAGTCCTATATCTAGAGTCTTTTGGTGTTTTCTATTTGTTTTTAGAGTCTTTACAGGAACTAGACCGTTTGGAGCATAAAAGATGTTTACTGGAAGTTTTGGAGCATTTCGGAATGAAGTGGCAAAGATGCAAGGTCAGAGTGAAGTTTTAGAGTTTGTGTCGAGCGACGTGAAGAAATGTGTCGCTCGACACAACGACTTGAGAAGCAAAAGAACCCGATATTAAGATGGTGTCAATCGACACCACCTCAGGGTGTCGATCAACACCCTGTCCAATCAAGCCAAAAAGCCTAATCGAAGAAGCCCGTTCGAAGCCCAAAAGTTCCATATATTTGCTTTTATGTTTAAGACGGTTTAGGACCTCTATATATACGTTTTTACATCCATTGTTTAGGCTTAAGCTTTATTTTACTTTGTCTTAGAACTTACTCTTAAGAGATATCTCTAATAAAGATGTTTTGTGTTTCATTGAATATGTCTGAGTAGTTTCTCTGTTAGGTTTAGGGTTATTCAAAGGTGCTTGATGAATTGCTAGGACTGTTCTTAATTGTTAGGATAATATCATTAGAAGTTCTTCATCTTTACTTGTGTTCATTGCTGATTTTACCGTCATGAACTAGAATATGATTTTAGGTTAATTGATAGACACGACAGTGTTATTGATTGCTTGAACTAGTCTTTGATGAGGAAAATTCATATTCGCAAAGACATTTGGTTTAGGGTTTTGTGAGCAATTGAACTTGAACCTTTAATGCTTGTTTAGATCAATCTGATTTCGCAACGACAGTTGGTTGTCTAGGGTTTAAGCATAGATAACATTCTCAACGACAGTTGGTTTGTTTTACATTCGTGTTCATGTTTAGGAACAAAGCTTTAATATTCCTAATTATTGATTTGTCTGCAATTTTGATTCTCCTGCGATTTCCCTGAACCTATCTTTTATCTTCATTGTTTTAAAGCTTATCATCTTCTATCTTGCTTTTATTTTACTTGCTTTTTCTTATATTATATTTTGCCTAGCTTAATCTGAAAGTATATAATCTATTGTGTCCCTGATTCCCTGTGGATTCGATCCCTAAGTGCTGCAACTGATCTCTTAATTTGAGAGAGTAGCTCAGGGTAAATTTGAGCATATCACCTACTTCCGCCGTTTCTTCGTCTCTCTCCACATGGACTTATCTACCTGGTCACTCATGGTCCCTAACGCACATCTCGAATTCGGTTTCCACGGTTGCGTGTTATGGAACATTTCCAACTCTCCAGGTTTTTATCTCACCCCAGATCCCACGAATGTCCCTACTTTCTATCGAGCTTCATCTAATGGCTTGGTTTTGGTCGAGATTGGTCGCGATTCTCTCAAATCCTTTGTTGGTAATCCGGTTTTATAAAACTGGGTCGAGATCCCTCACCCTCCTCAGCCATGTAAGTTCACTGCTTTGGTAACCCCTGTTGAGGAAGACAGTCAAGCCTCGAGCTTTAAGGTGGTTAGGACTTGTGAGACTAGTGCTACTGATAGTAAGGAATAGAGAATTTGTTCGTATTCGTCTGACTCGGGTGTATGGAGTCAAAAGCGGCTTTTCCTGTCGTTAGATTCCGAGATCATCTATCTTTGGCCATGAATCCGTTTGATTCCAAAAAATTGGTTTTGTGTCTGTTTATTCAAACTCAGCCGTAATGTAAACAAAATCCATAACTCAGCCGTATCGTAATACCATAACTCAACAATTTTTGTTTTTGGTTTAAACATAACTCAGCCGTCTTAACCATAACTCAGCCGTCTTTACCATAGATGAGCCGTATCGTGATGTTTCGTCTTTTTATACCATAACTCAGTCGTGTCACGACATTTCGTGTTTCTATTTTGGGCGAGAAAAATCCCGCCAAAAATCCATAACTCAACCATAATAATGAATCTATAACTCAGCCATTATGTAAACAAAATCCATAACTCAGCCGTATCGTAATACCATAACTCAGCCATAACATACAACAGTAAATGTTGAACAGTACATGTTGCAAGTTGACCGGCTAACAGTGTCGTTGAATAGTAAATGGCTCGGATTAAATGTTGCAAGTTTCATTTGAGCCTATATATACTTGTTATATGGCTCATTTGTATGTATCCAATTATCAAATAAAAATCAGAAAAGTCTTTGTTCTTCTTTTATATCAGAACAATGCTTTTGGGTTTGTGATTTGGAGTATTCGGTTTTCAAAAAGTTTTTGAAAATTTTATTTAAACTTGTTAAGATTAAATCGTTATAAGTGTGGTTTCCATTCCCCTTATGCGCTATATCTAACACATATTTGGGTAATTTCTCTTGCAAGCGAATGATTGCCTCAGTCATGGTGTTAAGTCCCACAAGTTCTCATACATGGTTGAAGTTACACCGGAACCCATTGGAGAAGAAAAATTTTCACCATCCGGGGCCAAACTTGAAGAATTAAAGAAGAAATTGGCTGGGTTATAATGTAATGGCTAATTTATATGCGTTCTAAGTAGGAATAGATTATAAATGTAATTGGTTGGGTTAAAATATAATGACTGATTTATAATGATTAAGTAATTCTGTAATGGCTGATTTATAATGCACTGGCTGATTTATGAATCAAAAATTCGTGGTTTGGCTGATTTAAGAATATATGATGGCTGATTTACGAATGTATGATGGCTGATTTATATAGATAAGATAATACTGATATGGCTGATTTATAATGCAATGTCTTAAAGAGTACGAAGTGAACAACTAGATAACACAGTTAAACTATAATGTACTAAAGCGTGGTTAACTGCGATCTAGCATCCTCTCTCCGTAACTCAGCCATAATAATGAATCTATAACTCAGCCGTATCGTGACGTTTCGTCTTTCTATACCATAACTCAGTTGTGTCACGACGTTTCGTGTTTCTATTTTGGGGCCCAAAATCCGTAACTCAGCAATAATAATGAATCCATAACTTAGCCGTATCGTGACGTTTCGTCTTTCTATACCATAACTCAGCTGTGTCACGACATTTTGTGTTTCTATTTTGGGCGGGAAAAATCTCGAATCTATGTATTTAATGCGCCTATTTGACAGTGACCTATACACTCGCCGAAGAGCCGCTACACCTAGCGTAGGTGTGCAGTGACCTATACACTCGTCGAAGAACCGCTACACCTAGCGTAGGTGTGCAGTGACCTATACACTCGCCGAAGAGCCGCCCAAAATCTCGCCCAAATTTAATTGGCTGATTTATAATGTAATGGCTGATTTATAATGATTAAGTAATTCTGTAATGGCTGATTTATAATGGACTGTCTAAATTAAGTAATTCTATAATGGCTGATTTATAATGCACTAGCTGAATTAAGTAATTCTGAAATGTTACGGCTGACTTATGAAATGTTACGGCTGAAGTATGCAATATTACGACTGACTTATGCAATGTTACGATTCAGTTTCTTCAGAACCGTTAATCAAATTGGGCGTGAATATCGACGAAATGTAAACAATCATAATTCAAATTGGGCATGAATCCATAACTCAGCCGTAGTACAACAAAAAATTTATACAAACTTTCTACATTGGACAAGTTCTTGCATTATGTCCAACCTGTTTACAACGAGAACATGTGTGTTCTTTCCTAGGACGTTTCTTCTCAAGTACAACTTCTAGAGCAGATTTCATCCTACCTTTCTTAGGCCTTCCTGGTGGTTGACGAACAACCGGGGGAAAGCACGGTTGGTTAGCTACGTTATCTGGAACTTGGAGCGCTGAATCTACCGGCATGATCGACTCAGCGTATGCATTTACTAAATAATTGTTGTGATAGTAAGGGCTGCACAGGGATATACGATATTTATCCCTGTACTCGGCTGCTGCGATTGCATGCACACATGGTAATTTCTCGCTTTTGAAACGCCGGCATGTGCATGTTTTTCCGTCCAAATTCACAACATGCAAAGAATCCCTAGAAGATCCATATATAACTTCAGTGTGATAATCATCAATCTTTTGTACCGTCATAAGTCTGGCGGCAGTAACACGACCCTATTATAAATACAGAATAAAAAATGTTATGGTTGACTTATGAAATGTTACGGCTGACTTATGCAATGTTACGGCTGACTTATGAAATGTTACGACTGACTTATAAAATATTACGGCTGACTTATGTAATGTTACAGCTGACTTATGCAACCTGTTTACGGCTGACTTATGAAATGTTACGGCTGACTTATGAAATGTTACGGTTGACTTACATGTATTAGTTTCTCGACACCACGCGAAAGCGTTGTTAGCTGCGATATAACATCCTCTCTCCGTTCAACAAACCAACTGGTCATCATAGCCCTTATCGATTCTAATAGTCGAACAATGTTAAGACTTCTAGCATTTGACAGTGCATGGTTCATTGATTCCGCTATGTTCGTAGTCATCAAATTGTACCTTTCACCCGGGAAATGAACACGCGCCCACAGTCGGACATAAGCTCTTTCGAGGTAGCCATGGAGTTCAAGATTAATCGCTTGAATCTCCTCGTATATCGCAGTAAAATCAGGCATCCTACAACATCTTGCCGCTTCCTTCACCAGACGAAAGACATCTTTTCCTTTGTACTGTCCCAAAATGTTCTTATATAAATGATAAGTGCAAATTCTCCGAGAAGCCAACGGATACACATTCTCAATTGCTTTCCCTATCAAGTTATGCCTATCTGAGATTATCGCAAGACCCTCATCGTCAGAAATCACAAGTTTTAGCTGCGTAAAGAACCAGTGCCACGAATCATCATTTTCAGTGTCAACCACACCGGATGCAATTGGGAAAATCTGAAAGTTACCATCCTGGGCTAGTGTTGTGAGAAGCGTCCCTTTGTATTTACCCTTAAGAAACGTACCGTCGACAACGACAACTTTGCGCATGAAAGGAAACCCATTTACGCTCGCACCAAATGCAAGAAATACATACATGAATCTTCCAAACTCATCGATTTGAAGACGCGTAATTGTACCCGGATTTAACCTTCTTATCTTGTATAAGTAAAAAGGCAAGTCTTCAAACCCACTCTCAGGAGTTACCATCTCAATTTCCCTTGCAAATCTTAGCGTTCTATGTGATTTCCAATAATCCATCTGACCACATGGAAAATTATACAAATAAGTCAGCCGCATCGTAACAATAAGTAAGCCGAAACGTACTAGTAACTCAACCGTTAAGTTTAAATAACTCAGTCGTTAAGTTTATAATATAACTCAGCCGTTGAGATTATATAACTCAGCCGTCTCGTTTATATAACTCAGCCGTTAAGTTTATAATATAACTCAGCTGTAATATAACTATAAATCAACCGCATCCTAAAATTAAGTCAGCAGCAACGTACTAATAATTACCTTTACACCAAATTGCTTCTGGATAGATATTCCAACACTCCTAGGTCGAACTGACGGACCAACGTCGCCGAGAAAGTCCTTGTACAACTCTCCCAAAATAGCCGTTGTTGCTTTTCGTGATCGACCAGAACGCTCAGTTATACAACATGTATGATCCGAATCGTAAATACGAACATAAAATGCTGGGGGATCCTCTAGTGTAGTAGCACGAACTCTCCAGAGACATCCACAAACCCAACACTTAACAACGAGTGTATCCGAATCGGATACGTCTACATCAAAATCAAATCGATCCCTCATCGTAAGAAGTTACAGTCGTTTCTCCAAATCGGCTTTACTCTCGTATCGTTGCCCTACCGAGAGGTTTAGGGAATGCATATCTAACCTTGGAACCTCCGGATTCCCTTTGGATCCGCTCGTCGACAAGTTATAAGGTCTCTTCTTAGGAGGTAGTGTCGGTGAATCTTCGTCTTCGTATAAACTGAAGTTATTATCTTGAGATGACTCACCATCCAAGTCATCGAACATATCTAATCGGCTTTCAAATTCATCATCTTCTTCGTCTTCTTCGCCTACTTCATTTTCTTCGCCTACTTCATCTTCTTCTACTTCATCCTCCAAATTGAAACCATCATAACTCCCACCGTAATCTTCGGATCTGGATTCAACTTCTGAGCTATAAGTGAATAAAATTTTATTATTCTCTCTAGCTCCGTCATTCCGACTAATTCCATTCTCCGTAATCTCCACACAAAGACGTAAGTGTTCAATTTTTCTGAAGCTTAAAAAAATTTGCAACTGTTGAGTATTGGAGAGGTAAACTGGTGGAGTATCGTGCGCCATTGTTTTCAAAGCTTTATTCGAGAACATGTAGTTCAGTTGAATTTGATGGCTCGACTCCTTCAATCCGTAATCATCGAGTACTATCTTCGCAAGTTCGTCTAGTGTTGTTTTCTCATCTATATGCACAACTCTACACCCTCTACCGTCGGCGTTGAATACATATATGTGTTTCTTAACCCAGTTACCGGAAACAATAATTACCGGATCCATAAGATCTCTAATGAATGAAAATAATGAAAAAGGTAGATGAAGAAGAATAAGAAGAAGGTCGTAGATGAAGAACCCTAATTTTTAAGAGCTGATAACATGGAAAATAAGAGCTGATCACATGGAAAATCGGAACTGATGACATGGAATATTGGTAAGTCAGCTGCCAAACAAACACACAACTCAACCATTAATAAATCAGTCATCAAGTATAATGTAAGTCCGCCGCATGGTGAATAGTATTTCAGTAATTAATCTTTTGATAATAAATCAGCCGTCTCTTATCTAAAACTCAGCCAATTTTCCACAAATCAGCCCGCCGTTGTATAACTCAGCCGTAACTTGTGTTCGTTAGTCAGCCGTTATCTCATAAGTCAGCCAGATTTCTGTAAATCAGGCTTAACTAACGGCTGATTTATGTTCGTAAGTCTGCCGTTATCTCATAAGTCAGCCAGATTTCTGTAAATCAGCCGTAACTAACAGCTGATTTATGTTCGTAAGTCAGCCGTTATCTCATACGTCAGCCAGATTTCTGTAAATCAGCCGTAACTAACGGCTGATTTATGTTTGTAAGTCAGGCGATCTCTCATAAGTCAGCCTTGTTTTTTAACTCAGCCGCAATGTAACCATAATTCAGCCGCAACGTAACCATATCTCAGCCGTAGCGCTTTACGGCTGAGTTCATTAATACACGTCAGCGATTTTCTACGTGGTTGCTTACGTGGCTATGACATTTTTGTAATTACGTTTTTTGTCACAACGTAACAAAAGGACACGCTGGGTATTAAAAAAATGCCAATAAAAAAAAAGTTTTATATGATTCTAGTCATATTACCTAATTTCTGTGGGATTTGAGCAAAGTACCCTAATAGAAAAGTATCACATAATTAGTGGATTTCCATGATATCCGTGATATTTTTCTTTTTGGTAGAAATGATAACCGTGATATGATTAATTTATAGGTTAAATAGGTGTATAATAGTTTGGAGACCTTTAATTAGGTGTATGACATACCCTAATTGGAAATTAAGTATCTAACATTCACTAGAGAAAAATGACTAAAATACTCTTAATGAGCTATTTAATAAAAATTAGTTAACTATTCATTTAGTAACATAGTTAACTATTTATTTAGTAATATAGTTGACTATTGTATTTTTGAGACTACATATCCTATTAGAGTCATGATATAGTTGACTATCTCAGATTATATACTTTGTAAATATCTAAAATCACATTTAACTATGAGAAATTTTAAGAAATGTCATTTTTGGTATGCCACTTAACACAAATGTCATCATCAAAAAAAATTTGCAAGCCATGCCACAGTTTATACTTGATGTTCCGAAAATAGCCTCAGATCTAGTTAACCTATCCTATATATATTAATTGAGGAGACACTAAAAGTTAAAAATCATATGTGTCATTCAAAGAGAGTTTTAAGTAACATTAATTCTAAGTGTCATTCAAAGAGGAACTTAAGTAATACATTAATTAAATCAACCAATCAAAACATTCTAATTTGTCATGGTGGAAATCTTTACATATTTTTAATATCTTTAATATATGCGAAGCATTGATGACAAAAATATATACTTACCAAATCCATTATCATATTGAAAAAGTCAAACCGATTTAACTCATTTATATAGTATTATTTTGGTCAGTGATAAAGTTGGATTTAAAAACATTTTATAAAGTTATTAAAAAATATTTGTTTTTAAATATAAAATATATATCACTTAATTACATTTTTTGTCATACATTATAAGACAATGTTCTCTTTTTTGTTTTGTTATTGTAAATCAATTTCTTTTATTTTTATATTTTTATAATTAAGATATTCTAGATTCAAAAATCAACCGATTAATTTTTTTAGTGGATATAATCATTTATCTAATATCCTTTTGGTATGTATGATTCAAGACAATATATTTTTACTATAGAATAAATTGAAATTTATATTCTCATGTGCGACAAAATATAGTTTTCCGTTAAAAAAAAAACTCACCGACACATTATTATTCTCTGAGTCTTTCTTTCTTCCTCTAACGATTTCAAAACCATTTCTCTGTGTATAGTCTGTAGAGGCAAAGAAGAGTAATTTCGACGGCCATGGAAAAAATTGATGAAAATCGAGGGTTTGATTTTGCTTATCTCTCTGTGATTTTCTCCGTTCTCAGAAATCAAAACGTTGTAGCGAAACCGGAGATGCAGTTGAGATCCGACGACAATGGACAGGGAGGCTAACCTTCCGGTGTTATCGGATAAACCTCCGAAGAGTCTGATTCGACCCATACTAAACCAGGAATCATCTTCTTCTTCCTCCTCGCCGGAACTTATTCGCCAATTGCAAGTCGCGTTCAAACGCCACCGCCCACTCAGTACTCTCTCTCTCTCTCTCTCTCTCTCTCTCTCTGGGCGATGTCTGGAACTTTCGATTTGACTAATTTAGGGTTTATTTGGGTTTTCGCATTTCTCTGGTTTCGTTTTGAAATTGTTGGAATTTAGGGTTTTTTTGGGAAAGTTAAGTTGTGCCAGTGTTTCTACTTCATCATTCAAAGTTTATTAGAATGGTTAATTGTTCTCGCTAGGTTACTGAATTTGTGGATTGTGGTGTGTGTGATATGATATGTTATTTAAAGCTTTTGATTATGGAGACGAACTCAAGATAATGAGGATGCTTAAATTGTTCTCATTTTAGCTGTATTTTGGTATCCTAAACTCTTTACTTGAATGAGTTGTTGGAAATTTTGCGTATGGAATGAAGCAATTTTTGAGAGTTGAGCTAAATTTCCCATGGAAATTTCAATGATCATACCAATGTACTTGTCCTGGCTTGTTTAATGATGATGATGATGATACTTACGAGTACTAGCATTAGTAACTATGAGTAGAAACATTTGTATGTTAGTGCCTAGACTCCAAATCATGAATTTGTGATGATTATGCTTTATTGGCATTAGTAAATATGAGTCATGATAGCTATATGTTGATGCTGTGACTTCAAATCCTGGAAAAAGTTTAGTGATGCTCAGTTGGATATGATGTTACATAACTCAGTATTACCTCGGTGTTTGGAGCTTTCAGGTAACATTTATGCATCAGGGTGATTGAGAAAGTTAAGAAATAGAATCCTGGTTCTTCTGATAAGGGATACAACATTGTTTGCTAAATTGAGGAAATTCTTTTGGTTCCGTAGGCTGAGTCATGCTTAAAAAGAGACATGCACAAACAAAGAAGCAGTCTTGAGTCAATGTTTTGCTACGATAAGCCAATACATGAAGAAAGAATCGATGAGCCAGTAGGATTATCCATGTCAGAGAGAGATATTGGTGATAATGAGCGTTGCACTTGTTGTGAAGCTAAAGGTGCATTGCTCTGTGCCACTTGCTCTGGAGCAGTCTTGCCAAGACAGTAAGTAGTCTTGATGTTCTTCATACAAAAATCTTGGTTTCTTGCTTTGCTTTTAGCTTCTCCTAATTTGGTTTCTCGGGTTTTCTGCAGTATACCAATCGAGATAAACGGAGATGGATCAAGGTATGTAACAGAGGTACATCAAAGAGAGTCATCTGGAGTCACTCATAATAAGCTAATCTCGAGCAACCCGACCGTCGAGGAGCTTGAATCATTACTGAAACAAGGAAATGTTGTAGATGCATTCTTGTCTATAGAACCATATGATTATCAACAGAAAGGTGGAATACGTCTTATTGCCAAATAACTAGTTATACACTCCTAAATCATTACATGATTGTAAACTATGGTTAATATCAAAGATATAAATAATTATGTACTATGGTTTTGGTATATAAAAGTAATAGTGTAATTAATACCTAAATCTTGAATGGTTCATTTCGATTTCAATCTCTCGTTAAAAGTTCTTGATCTTCTTCTTCCTTCTTCACTCTCTATATTTCAGACAAAAATGGCTTCTTGATCAAAGGGTTTTTGTAAATTACTCTCCATTGTATCAAAGATGGAGAAAGAAGACGGTTTCAAGACTCAGAAAAGTGTTACCAGTGGAGTTCTGCCGACGACAAGGGCGAGTGGTGACTCATGTCCGTTGCAAGTTTTGGTGAGGAGAGAATGGGTTTTGGAGGTATATGGCACAATTCAGATTATAAGGTTTATTTTAAACAAGGTTATGAGATTTTTTTTAAACGAATTATAACGTTTGAAAAATAATTTATAAAATTGTTTAAAGCAGATTATAAGTTTTTTTTATAAATAGATTATAAGGTTTATTTTAAATAAGATTATGAGGTTTGTTAAATAGAATTATAACGTTTTCTAAAAATAAATTATAAAGTTTTTTAAAGCAGATTATAAGGTTTTAAACAACTATTATTTTAGAATGGATTACAAGATTTTTTTAATATAGATTATAAGTTTTTTTAAAGCAGATTATAAGGTTTTTTAAAACTTATTATAAAATTGTTTAAACCAGATTATAAGGTTTTAAACAACTATTATTTTTAAAACATATTATAAGGTTTTAAATATCTTTTATTTTTAAAACATATTATAAGGTTTTTTAAAGTAGATTATAAGGTTTTTTAAAGCACATTATAAATTTCTTAAAGCAAATTATAAGGTTTTAAATATCTTTTATTGTTAAAACATATTATAAGGTTTTTTAAAGTAGATTATAAGGTTTTTTAAAGTAGATTATAAGGTTTTTTTAAAGCACATTATAAAGTTGTTTAAAGGAGATTATAAGGTTTTTCTAAACAGATTATAAGGTTTAAAAAAAAAAATATTAATGTGTTTTTTAAAACAAATTATAAAGTTTTTAAAGCAAATTATAAGGTTTTAAATATCTTTTATTTTTAAAACAGATTATAAGGTTATTTAAAATAGATTATAAGGTTTTTTAAAGCACATTATAAAGTTGTTTAAAGAAGATTATAAGGTTTTTTAAAGAAGATTATAAGGTTTTTTTTTTTAAATTAAGGTTTTTTAAAGAAGATTATAAGATTTTAAAGAAGATTATAAAATTTTAAACAACTGTTATTTTGAAATTGATGGTGTTATTTTTAAAATTGATGGTGTTATTTTTAAAGAGGATTATAAGATTTTTAAAAAATGTTATTTTGATATTATAAGGTTTTTTAAAGCGGATTATGAGGTTATAACCAAAAACATATTATAATGTTTTTAAATCAAATTAGAAGGTTTTTAAAATCAAATTATAAGGTTTTTTTTAAACGGATTATGAAGTTGTTTAAAACAGATTATAAGACTGTAAACAACTATTACTTTTGAGATTGATGGTGTTATTTTTAAAACAGAATGTAAGACAATGTACGAGTGCCTATTACTTTACCTAATACTCATTGGCAAAACTCTGATTTCATCTCAGTTATGCATCAGTAATAAATAAAACTCATCAAGAAGCTATGTATCTAAGAATCGAGTGTTTCTCTCCTGCAACAAGTTTGGCCCTGCCTCCAATGAACCATACAGTGTCATTACACTAGATCACATTTCATTTTTCTCTTCTTTAGATGCACATGCATCATTTTAGAGCTCCTCCCTATACGTATTATAAGATTTTTTAAACAAGATTATAAGGTTATTTAAAACAGCTTATAAGGCTGCTACCTCACGCTATAAGGAATTTTACAGATTATAAGGTTGTTTAAAATAGATTAATATAAGGTTTTATAAAGTTTTTAAAACAAATTATAAGATTTTTTAAACAAGATTATAAAGTTGTTTAAAACATATTATAAGGTTTCTATGGTTAGCTCACGCTATAAGGAATTTAAAAGATTATAAAGTTGTTTAAAATTGATTATAAGAATTTTTTTTGTTTTTTTTAAACGGATTATAAGGTTTTATAAAGTTTTTAAAACATATATAAGGTTTTTAAAAACAGATTATAAAGTTTTTTAAAACAGATTATAAGGTTTTTAGAACAGATTATAAAGTTTTTTATAACAAATTAAAAAAATTTTAAAATATATTATAAGGTTTTTTAAACAAGATTATAAGGTTATGTAAAACAAATTGTAAGATTTTTAAAATAGATTATAAGGTTTTTGGAATAGATTAAAAAGTTTTTTAAAACAAATTAAAAAGTATTTTAAACATATTATAAGGTTTTTAAACTAGATTATAAGGTTATGTAAAACAGATTATAATCTGACGGTTACCTCACGTTATAAGGAATTTTACAGATTATAAGATTATAAGGTTGTTTAAATCTTGTTATAAAGAATTTTATGCTTTTTAAAAGAGATTATAAGGATTAAGAGCATGTTACTCTAAGCTTATCCAAGTGAACATCACCTAAATGAACCCCAACCTGATATCGAATGGGAAGGAAAACAAGGATTAAGAGCATGAAATGTGGAAGAGATGTCTAGGCTTAAGGTATCGATGGAGCTCCGACAGCGATCACATTTGGTTTCGTCGCATCGTCCGGCGACGGAGCTTCGGCATGGAGGAAGAGCGGCGTCGTTTCGTTCTGTCACGCTTCGCCGTTGCGGAAAGAGAGCCGAATCCAGGATTCGATGAAATTGAGACCTGGAGTTGGTGAAGGTGGACCATCGGATGGGAAGTTCACTGATATAGAGTATTTGAATATTTTGCAGTCTATGGCACAATCTGTTCATGCATTTGATCTTAATATGCGATTAATCTTTTGGTGAGTAGTTCGATTTTGTTGGGATTAGAGAATGTCTAGTCAAATAACTATCAACTGTTAGTGCAACACATGCATTGGTTTGTAAAACCCTTATAATTTAGTTTAAATAACCTTATAATATGTTTATAAGTAACTTCAACACCCGTAATTTTGAAGATACCTTTTGTTCAAAACTTTTATAATCTACTTTAAAAAACTTTATAATCAATTTTAAACAATGTAATAATCTTTTAAAAAAAATCATATATTATGTTTTAAAAATAACACCATCAATTTTTAAAATAACACTTGTTTAAAACCTTATAATCTGCTTTAAAAACCTTATAATCTATTTTTAAAAATCTCATATTCTGTATCAAAAATAACACCACCAATTTCAAAAATAACAGTTGTTTAAAACCTTATAATCTTATATTTTGTTTTTAAAATAACAATTGTTTAAAATCTTATAATATGTTTTAAAGAACTCTATAATCTGCTTTATAAAACCTTACAATCAGTTTTAAAAAACTTTATAATTTGGTTAAAAAATCTTATAATCTGTTTTAAAAAGCCTTTGAATCTATTTTATAAAGTTATTAAAACATATTATAAGGTTTTTAAAAGCAGATTATAATGTTATTTAAAATAAATTATAAAGTTGTTTAAAGCAGATTATAAGGTTGTTTGAAACAAATTACAAGGAATTTTACAGATTATCAAATTATAAGGTTGTTTAAAGCAAATTATAAGATTGTTTAAACTAATTATAAGATTGTTGCACTTGATTTAAAACACTGTTTAAAAGATTTTTTTAAAACAGATTATAAGATTGTTTTAAAATAGATTATAAAGTTTTTTAAATAAGATTATATGGTTTTTTTAATAAGATTATAAGGTTTTTTAAAACATATTATTTGATTTTAAAGGTTTTTATAATAAATTTTTGATGTTTTAATTTTTTTTTACATGTTTGTGTGACTGAATTGGTATAAATTGTTTATATAAAGCTCATTAGATCGTTCATTACAGGTTGGAAGAACAAGACGATCAAATACATTATTCAAAGCGGAAAAAAAAAACTAATCCAAGTCTTAAACTAGCATCACAAAACATATTTTATATCATTTAACATCACCAAAACCCAAAGCAAAAGCAGGTCGGAATATCACAGACTAGTGATTTACATTGTTGGGGATCCATTCAACTAGTAGAAATAATTTTTGTTCTCCACGTTCAACATTTGCTCATCGACATTCTTAGTGCTCGCTCATTATGCCATGAAACATGGTAGAAGCTAGCAAAGAATATTGTTCACACTTTTCTGGATCTCTGCAGTCACCATGGTTATAGTTTAGCATAAAAACATCATAGTGCAGACAATACATTTTCACAATCACAAAGCAGTTGATAATCAAATAAATCAATCAATCTCTTTCAATAACAACAGCTTCATTCTACATATCCCTCATATTGCAAGTAGTTTCAAATATTAAACATGATCAATAACATAAGATAAATGAGGTGTATAGGCTTGAACATGGTCATTACCACTGAAAATAGTACCAAAACGAGTAAAAGAAATCTAAAACAAGTTTTTTTAAGGTTCTTTTGCAGCTTTTGTTGCACACACACATGAAATGAAATATAACTATTCATTATACAGAAGCAAATAATGCAAAAACCTTCACATAAAGAAAATATTTTGAAAAAAGTAATACCATCGGTTTTGCATTGTGCAACTTTACCGATAAGTCGATAGCTTCCACAGATTTCATCGCTTCAGTCCGAGGATCGGCTTTCGTAGCGCTATTCTCGGTTTCTTTCGTGTTTGAAGAACTTGCCTCGGGATTTCAGTCCGAGGCTAGATCTCCTGAGGAGTTTGTGGAAAATTTCACATTAGCGAATCAATTCTTAAACTAATTTCAGAATCAATTCAATTAGAAGAACGCTAATCACAAAGCCTAATTTCAGCAAGTCTCTAATTTACTTATCATATGCATAGAACCCAAAGAGCAGCAATCTAAATCAAAACAACATATCAAAAATCCACCAATTCAAAACGAGAAAGAGAAGGTGGAATCGGAAACGTACATAGATGTGCAACCCAAATTTGTTCACCTCATTGAAATCCAATTAGGCATCGAAATCGAAAAATATGACGACGACGGCGAGATCGACTGAGATCGAGGATGGTAGGGGAGATCTGAATTTTTCTTTTTCCTTTTCAACTAAGTTTTCGCCGAGAGAAGAGAGAAGATAGGAGAGAGAGAAAAATAGCGTCTTATGGGAGGGGTAATTTTGACATTTGAATATTTATAGGATGGTAAAGTTAAGAAAAACTTTTTAAGAGTGGCATATAGTTAAAATTTTCCATCATAATTGTTTATTTACTGATTTCATAAAATTGTTGACTACATAAAAATGTTATTTACTTATATAAACAAATATAGTGAACTATATTCAAAACGTAGCAACTATAGTTAATTATTTTCAGAGTATATTGTCAACTATATAATTAACTATTTTCAGAACATAGTTATCTGTTTACCGATTTCATAAAATAGACTATAGAAAAATGTTATTTACTTATATAAAAAATATAGTGAACTATATTCAAAACATAACAACTATAGTTTAACTATATTCAGAATGTACTTACCTGCATAAGAAAAAAGAAGAACATACATAGTTAACTATTGATTTTCAAACATAGTTAACTATATCAATCTTTTCTTAATCCACGATTCAGAATTTTATAATCCATGGCAACAAGATAAAAAATGTGACTTGGACTTGGTTTTGAGGATCACCAAAGAGAGATACAAGATCGATTATTGTGTTTGTGTCGAAAAAAGAAAAAAAGAAAGAAAGAAAATGATGGGAGAGGAAAAAGAAACAAATAATGGAGGAGAAGAAGAAGTTGATCGAAAGTGATTATAGGAATTGAGAAGAACAAAGAGGGAGGAAGGAGGAGGGAGGTGAGGCGTAGATGAGTAGATTAAGGTAAAAAATCAATATTACTATTTTAATTTTTTTTTCATAAGTTAAACTCAAAAATAGATGAAATGGTAAAAAAGTAATTGTAATTGACATGAATGTTAGATAACTAATTTTGATTTATGTCATGTTATAGACTTAATTTTTGATCAAATGGTATTATTCATGCCAATTACTCTTAATTGATTTAGTACTTAAATTGGTTTGATTTCATTTAATTATCGGGAGTCGGCACAAAATTGATCTGACTCAGTACTATGGTGGTAATAGTATTCCACTTGTTGTCGCATCAACGAGGCCAAGTGACGTCCCAGATTCCTGGGGCAATAAAAGCTACAAAATCTAACGGCTAATAATAGAGTCGTAATCTCCTTTTTCAAATAAAATAAAATAATAGAGTCGTAAATTAAACATCCAGTGCACAGATGTCTTGTTACACCTGGTTACCCAATCACCACTGCCGAAGTGCCGAGTTACGAGACTCTTCTGCGACCCTATTTAGTATTTATAAGCTCGTCTCTCGTATTCTTGAGAATCTTCCAGAGTTTTAGCTCAACCATCATTTCATAGTGAAAGAGTCGTTTCTTGTTTCTCTCAAATCTTCATATATTATAATCTTGTCTTTCTCGTTTCACTGTTAGTCTTGTTTCAACGATCTGTAGTTTTTTTTTTTTTGTTTCCCTTTGTTTGACTTTGATCTATAAGGTAAATGAAACGTTTCGTCTTGTAGATCTGTTTGTTCTATAGAGATTTTGATGATGTTGCTGTTACTGTTCTATATATCCGCTTTGTTTTTCGTGTTGTCTCTTTAAAAACCAATAATGATTTTGATCTGTTGCCATAAAAATGTAAACTTTGGTTCGATTTAAGAAATTGTTATATTGCTTACATTCAAGATTCAATCTTTAGTTGTATTTGAAAAGCTTTCTTTGACATGCTTTCACTAGTTTACATAATAATGTTTTGTGATGATTTTTGCAGAGTTTCAAAATGGTTGATCAGGTTCAGCACCGGACTATCGCCGGTCAGTTCATGCGTTCGAGTGTTTCCAACGATATCCAAGTGGGTTACAAGAAGCCTTCTATGTACCAAAGAACCTACGGAAACTACACCAATGCTGCATTTCAGTTTCCTCTTAGCACACCCCGGATGATGTCAACGATTGCTTCTCCTGTGTTTGTCCAAGCTCCGGGAGAGAAAGGGTTGACTAACTTTGCTCTTGATTTTCTCATGGGTGGTGTTTCTGCTGCCGTCTCAAAGACCGCTGCTGCCCCTATTGAGCGTGTTAAGCTTTTGATTCAAAACCAGGACGAGATGATTAAAGCCGGTAGGCTTTCTGAACCGTACAAGGGTATTGGTGACTGTTTCAGTAGGACGGTGAAAGACGAAGGGTTTGTTTCTCTATGGAGAGGAAACACAGCTAATGTCATTCGTTACTTCCCCACTCAGGTTAATTGAGTTTCCACACTCTCTTTGTTTTGAAAGGAATAATTTTGGTGCTAATCTTGTTCTTTTTGGTTCAATGCTAGGCTTTGAATTTTGCGTTTAAAGATTACTTCAAAAGGCTATTCAACTTTAAGAAAGACAGAGATGGTTACTGGAAGTGGTTTGCTGGTAACTTGGCATCTGGAGGAGCAGCTGGTGCTTCTTCTCTTCTATTTGTGTATCCTCTTGACTACGCTCGTACGCGTCTAGCCAATGATGCAAAGGCTGCGAAGAAAGGAGGTGGTGGTAGACAGTTCGATGGTCTTGTCGATGTTTACGGAAAGACACTCAAGTCTGATGGTGTTGCGGGTCTCTACCGTGGTTTCAACATATCTTGTGTTGGTATCATTGTCTACCGTGGTCTATATTTTGGACTCTATGACTCGGTGAAGCCTGTTCTTCTCACTGGAGACTTGCAGGTTCGATGTGTTGCCTCTCTGTGATCTGTGTGTTCTCTATTTATGTTGGCTTTGACATGTTGTGGTTGTTTCTCTTTGCGTCATTTCAGGATAGTTTCTTTGCTAGTTTTGCCCTTGGATGGGTTATTACTATCGGTGCGAGTCTTGCATCCTACCCGATAGACACGGTCCGCAGAAGAATGATGATGACGTCTGGGGAAGCGGTCAAGTACAAGAGTTCGATGGATGCCTTTGCTCAGATTCTTAAAAACGAAGGAGCTAAGTCATTCTTCAAGGGAGCTGGTGCCAACATTTTACGTGCGGTTGCAGGTGCTGGTGTGCTTTCCGGTTACGACAAATTGCAGCTGATTGTGTTCGGTAAGAAGTATGGATCAGGTGGTGCCTAAGCGCCTTCTTCTCCTCTTCTGATTCTAATTGCGGTTAAAGATATTAAGCGTATTGGCATATTACTGTAATTACTCTTTCAATATCTCTTTGTAATTACTCTAGGATCTCATCTAGCTTTGTATAAATATGATACTCTGTATATTGAATAAAATCAAGTTCCATAGTTTATAAAAGACACTCCCAAGAAACTGAGATGATGATGAAATTTTTGTTTGATTAATACCAGTGAGGCAAGAGCCATATACCAAATTTTATATCCTTTTGACGGCAACTTTGTTTTCTTTTTCTTATTGAAATAATAATTCATGCTTGTGACTCACAAGTTGCGAGAGTTGTGGCTCTTTGATTCGAAAGAATTTTGAAGTAACTGAGTTTTATTTTCGTTACTTCCTTTTGAATTTCATGTGATTATTAATCTGGTTACTAATATGATGTTGACAAAAATTATGATGCTATATCCTTGAAAGTGATAATCATGTATCCAATGAACCGAAATCATGAAAACGTAATCTTCCTCAGTATTCGTGGTTTTCCACTATTTCAATAATGTCTTCGATCATAGACTATAGATTCGAATGAACAAATTGTTCTTCAATCACGGAACTTTACACAAGAGTCATTTTAAACACACATGGCCTTTAATGTAGTAGTTTTTTTAATACCATGAGGCGTTTGTTGGAAAAAGACTTTGAGTTCGCCCTTATAAATAAAAGTAGTGTAATGAAACATTTGACACTAGTCTTGGTATAAGGCGATTTAAGTAGTAAAAAGTGATGAATCCAAGCCTGCGCTTTGAAGTTCTGTACATAGTAATAAACTTACATAGAAGTAACAATGTGGATACAAAATGTAGCAAACTCCTCTATTAAAGTTGCAGAACGAGTGAAAAGTGAGAAAAAGAGAACCAATGGCTCTCTCCCTCGGGGTTAAAGATGATCGGGATGAATCACACAAACCCGCTTTCTTCACTCTTCTTTGTCCCACTTCACTTGCCTAAGCTACACAACACTAGCAACGCATCCAAGTATCAATTTCAGTAAGGAGGAGGAAGTAAATGCATCAGCTCAATACTAAAACATGTTAATCCTCTGTGACAAGTCCAGCATCTTCCATCCCAGGAGGCGATAAAGGAGGGACGGCTGATTCAGTCCCAAGAAGGTGTCTTGCAGAGATCCCCTGAGACTCTTTGTCCTCTGTAGATTTGGATGAGTTGCTTTTGTGCATTGATGCTAAGAACTTTTTCTTTGAAAGATTTGTCGAAACTGATGAGACAACCGAGCTGAATACACCAGACTCTTTCAATGCTTGTATAACAACCTGCATTTATGACCAAAAGTAAATAACCTTTTACAATTGACTTGCAAGAGCTCAACATTCCAAAACTTTGTATCTGGAAATTTATGGGTTGATGGGTATTTTCTTACCATTGGCGAATAAATGCGAGTCAGAATACCCTTCCTAAGGAGTTTTGTCTTCACCTCTTTGTCGCCCCAGACAACGTGTTCACGATACCTAAAACAGGATACATTACTCTCGTATCAAGACCAGATTTTTGTAACCAAACTAGGACCTCAAACTTTTTCAACTTGTTCAAAGAGTGTCAAAAGTTCTCTATCACACAATTACCCAAGAAATTATGCGGCTCTTACCAGCTTAACATTTCTTCTTCGGTTGCTGTTGACGCAATTATAAATGCCTAAAATGTTCATCATCCAGACGGAATCATAAAATTATTAAGTGGATATTAAACACGGATTTTATAAGAAATGACTTTTAAGGAACCCAAGAGATTTAAAGAAAAGATGCTCACAGATCTATCAAAATCCAACATAAAGCACCGTTTCACGTCTTCTTTCGTAGGCTTGCAGCCACATCGATCACGTCTGGATGTTAAGTCAGAAAATTTGGCATATGTGTAATGCAAGACAGCAGCCTCCTCCAGTTTGATCTCACTACCAAGAATTAACAGGTTAATACTCTATACACGATTCTATAGTAGACTAGCAAAAAAGTCTTTATCACTTTCCTTAACCAATAGAAATTTTACTTATGTATGAATATACGATATACATACTTGGGAGTTTTCATGTAATTATGCCATCTGTGTGCTCCATTTGGTCGGAGGTGATCTTGAACCCGAGCAACTGATTTGCCGTTACCATAAGTCAAGAAGTAATTTGGATTATTTCGTGTTGCTTCTTTGTACATTCCAAAATATGTATCTTTGGGAAGATGATCGTAATTCTTCTTAAACATTGAAACCTGCTTGCATCAAACATATTTCAGAAGTGATACTAACATAACAAACAAAACAAAATAACTGTTTAATTTACTGTCTCAGGTAAAATAGAGATGAAACTGGGTTATACCTCTGTAAAAGGATCCTTGATATCATCTCGTTCAACACTGCTTTCCTAAAGAACAAAAGCCAAAACAATTATTCATACGCAAAGCCAGATCATATAAGGAACTCCAACACTCACAAAATTAGCTGAAAATAGGCGATGTAAGAAACATGAATAATATGTCACTCACATAATTCGGAAATATAACCATATCTACATTTGGAGGAACATCAAGTAGCAGCCGTCTCAATGAGTACTCACGAGCACCTGCCGGGTATATTAACTCATCTGTGTCAAGATGAAGTATCCAGTCCATGCCTGCATCCTGAATTTTAACAAAAAAGAATGAAAACAGAGTCAATATAACATAAGACGTGAACAGAAATCAACTAACGCAGGTAAATAAAAATGCATACCCTTGCCATGACAATAGCCATTTCCATGTTGAGAGATTGTTTGACAAATAACTCATAATTACATGGCTTATAAAAGAAAGAAGATAGCCACGTCTCGTTCCAAATCCGGCTGATGAAGCAAACATAAAAACAAAATGATCAGTAATAGAAGATACAACAATGCTTCCCACAACATACAATCGCAAAGTCTACTCACCTCTTTGCCTGCTTCTCTTCCAGCTCTTTTGTCCTGTATATCACCTTAACCCCCTGGAAGAGACATCGGACTAAGTTTATCGAGAATAATTTGCAATTATCGTACTCTACCTATACCTACAAGACTAAGAAGCTAGAGGTATTCAACTTAAAACTCACAGGAATAGACTCCAGCACTTTTGAAATACTCGGAGAAGCAGCTTTCCCTTCTACGAAAAGGAAAAATGTAGAGACACCTATAACCTTATGGTAAAACATCCATGGTAGAATCTGATCCAATCCAGCTGATGTGCTAGTCGTGATACATATCTGTAACAGTAGCACAATGTCAAGATTCATCATAGACATGGGCACAAAAAGTAAGAGCTTTACAATGGAAAAAAAAACCTAAATACAGATCTGATCAAAATAATTCTAATCTGCCAATTTCTCAAATCTCCATACAAAACAAAATGCTCGATTTTAACAGATTTTCGAAGTCCAGATCGATCAGAAATTTGAAATCGGCGGAATTTACGATTACCTTAGGCTTTAAACTAGTATCAACACCAAATTTCCAATCAGCATAGTAAGGAAAAGAAGGAGAAGAGCTTCGAGCTAGATTTGAGCAATCTGATGACGATTGATGAGCTTTAGGGGATGCAGAAGAAACAGTCTCCATACCGGGAAACACCTCGTGGTTGAGATCGGAGCCACCAGGAACCGACGTAGAGGAACGACCAGAAGCAGAAGCAGGATCGGCGAGCCCATCGCCTCGCCATTGGAGGATAAATGCGAGACAGGCAAGGGAAACTGGAAGTAAAGTCAATATAAGAAGGAGCTTAGAGACGAAAGAGTTGCTTGAGGAAGAAGAAGATGAAGAAATTAGTGGAGCTCTATGATGGTGAGAAGATTTCATGGTGAATTTGAAAAAAAAAAAAAAAAAATTTAGGAGGAAGAAGAAGAAGCTTGTGATTCTGAGATCTAAATCAATAAATTTGAACCCTATATTATCATCAAATCATGTCATTTATTATTTGTATTAAAACTGTGAGATTTACTTCTAATCCTAGTTTCTTACTCCGGGTTCAAAAATATAAGTTATTTTAGGTGTTTATTTTTGTTTCAAAATATAAGTTGTTTTGAAAATCCTAGTTGTTTTTCATTTTTATATTAAATAATATTTTTTATAAAAAAAAAGTAGTTTTTTAAACACACTATTTTTAGCCAAAATTACTTACATATTTGAACGTAGAACGGAGAGAATAATACTTTCCTTTGTTTTCCACGTAAGATAATTTTACACTTTAATAAGAACACCAATTAGAACATTTCGTCGCTTATACGTTTTGTTTTTGTGAAAATCATGAGTTGTGCTCGATCCGGACCGATTTTATACAAAAAATTTAAAGATCAGATACATATACAAATTCTGAATTGAATTTTAACACGAATAAAAATGATAAAATTAATAAAAAAAAATTGTCTAATTTGGATAGTTTCTTGTCAACATATTTAATCTAAATGTTATGCTATTGATTTAAAACAAACCACACTAATTTGATCCATACTATATCATTTTTTTGGTTAGGTAACTATATTTTCAAATCGAAAATTAACAAACGTCGAATAACTAACAATTGTATAATCGAAATACTCGAATCATAATCCATTAAACTCCTTTAAACCATCAACTTGCGCACACGATGTCGAAGCCAATCTCGCACTTAACCAACCACTGAAAGTGGAAATCAAGTACTTCTAGCTCTCCCAAAATGGCTCAATACGAAGAGGCATAAGTTACATTCCCATTATTTTTAGCATATTGCTAGTAGACCATAGGAGTCATCACTAGGAAAAGTATTTACTTAGGGACTAAGGCACATATGTAACTAAACCGGTTAATTAGCAAAAGCGCATTGTACAACTCAGGAACTTGTACCACGTCGTCCGTCAACTTTCCTCCTTACCTTAATTATGTTTTAGACGCGTGACTACTCACGTTATAAAAAAAGAATCTCGCCTTTTTTTTTTCATATCTTTCTTTTCTATATTTCTCTCCTTCACTTGCCTCAGATCTGGCAGCGATTTCAATTCCTTCTTCTCCAGTTTCTCTTTCTCCTTGTCGTTGACGGTGTGGTCCCGGCCGTGGATCTGATTCCGACCCCGTAGATTCGCTTGCGGCGATCTGAGGTCAAACATGGCGGCGGCAAACGCCCCCATCACGATGAAGGAGGTCCTCACGGTGAGTTCTTCTTCTTCTTCGGTTGAAATATATTTGTATCTCATTGAATCGAGTTTGATTTCGTAGCTTTACTCTCTCATTTCTCATGATTAAGCTCGTCTCGGACTGTGATTCGATTGATTCCAGTTTTATATCGTTCCGAATTCTGCTCGATCGGTTGCGTTACTGTGTGTAATGCATGTTTTTGATTCAGATTTTCCCTAAATATGTTCAGATCTGTGTTACGTTGATGAATCGATCCCGGATTTCATGTTGTTGTGTAGTGCAAATATACTTATATACTCGGATCTCTAAACTAAGCAAATGAACTATGTTATATAATTTTTTGATTTCCAGCTTCCGAGCATTGGGATCAATCAGCAATTCATCACGTTTACAAATGTTACTATGGAGTCTGACAAGTATATATGTGTACGAGAGACGGCACCGCAAAACAGTGTTGTGATTATAGATATGAATATGCCGATGCAGCCGCTAAGGAGGCCTATTACTGCAGATTCTGCTCTTATGAATCCAAACTCGAGGATCCTTGCCTTAAAAGGTATTTGACTGTTCCCTTCTATTGAAAAAAACTTGTGTTGTGGTCTATTTCGAATAGGCTACTGTTTATTGTTTTTTCTCTCAGCTTTTATTCCTGCCTTCGTATTTGGTAAAACTAGAAAACTAAATGATTGACAAGGTTAAATGAGCTAGCCTTATTTTCAAGCAGTATATATATCTGTTGTATGTATCACATGATACAAGATCTATTATGTTAGATAAGTATGGTGACTTAACCACACTCATCGAGCTTATTTACAGTCCATTTGCATACAAACCATTTACAATGTTTATGCCAACATTCGTCATTTCTCGTAATGGTTCTATTGTGTCTCAAGCCTTGTGTAAGTAGACTAGAACTTTGTTGTTCACTTTTTTCTTCAATTTGTATACAGCTCAAGTTCCAGGAACTACTCAGGATCATCTACAGATATTTAACATTGAAGCAAAAGCAAAACTGAAATCATATCAGATGCCTGAGCAGGTGATTGTTGATACAAAGATTTTGTAACGCCATTACCTTTGCTATTATACAGTTGATTGAGACTCTGATTCTTTTCGCCCAAATTTTAATTTTGGGATATCTCCCATGTTTATAGGTTGTCTTTTGGAAGTGGATTACACCAAAGATGTTGGGGCTAGTCACACAAAGTTCCGTGTATCATTGGTCGATTGAAGGTTGCATATCTTTAGCTTACTGTCATCTTCTTCATATCTTGTGTATGCTATTCTAATTTGCTTCGGTATTTTCCAGGTGATTCTGAGCCAGTTAAGATGTTTGAAAGAACAGCCAATTTGTCAAACAATCAAATCATAAACTATAAGTGCTCTCCTAATGAGAAGTGGTTGGTTTTAATTGGAATTGCTCCTGGATCTCCTGAGGTAGGTTTATTGTGGCACCTATTAGGTTGAATAGAGGCATCAAAATTGCAGTCATGTTGTAAATTCTTTGCTGATCTTGTCATTATTATATTCTGTAGAGAACACAATTGGTAAAAGGGAACATGCAGCTTTTTTCTGTTGATCAACAGCGGAGCCAAGCCCTTGAAGCACATGCTGCGTCATTTGCTGAGTTTAAGGTAAAGTACTTTCGTTTTTTAGTGAGTTAATTCTATGGTCTAATCTTGAATTGTAGTCTGACTTGCAACATTATTAATATCAGGTCCCTGGGAATGAGAATCCTTCTATTCTAATATCCTTTGCAAGCAAGAGCTTTAATGCTGGGCAGATAACATCAAAGTTGCATGTCATTGAGCTTGGTGCCCAACCCGGTTAGCATCCTCGGCACAAAACTACATTGTCACCTTTAAATATTGTCTTTGGTTATCTTTTTAATTGGTATTCATCTGATGTCTGAACCTGTTAATTTTTTGTTTTGGCAGGAAAACCATCATTTTCAAAAAAGCAGGCCGATCTCTTTTTCCCCCCAGATTTTGCTGATGATTTTCCTGTTGCTATGCAGGTTTGTAGTTGCATTAGAATTTCAATTTTATTCAGTAAGTTTAGGTGAAGATTTCTTGGAACTGACTTCTCTTTGCTGACAGGTCTCTCACAAATTTAGCTTGATATATGTCATCACCAAGCTTGGCTTGTTGTTTGTATACGATCTAGAAACTGCTACTGCTGTATACAGAAATCGGATAAGTCCAGACCCAATTTTCTTGACTTCTGAAGCTTCCTCAGTTGGGGGTTTCTATGCCATTAATAGGCGGGGGCAAGTTCTTTTGGCTACAGTAAATGAGGCTACCATAATAAATTTTATTAGTGGTCAAGTATGTTCAACTTCCATACTGTTTACCCTTTATAAGCTACCCGTGTCATCATGCCATTCTAATAAATCTGGATTTTACATCACAGTTGAACAATTTGGAGCTTGCTATCAATCTTGCTAAAAGAGGAAACCTCCCTGGTGCAGACGATCTGGTATGTGATTTTTATCATGGATCTGTTATCTTGCTGAAGTAATTATAGCCGAGGGATGCCTGCTGAAGAAAACAATCGTCATTGGTAATGAATAGTTTCTCATATCTAGTTCGGATGTTGCAGGTTGCCCAGCGGTTCCAAGATTTGTTCGCTCAAACAAAGTACAAGGAGGCTGCTGAGCTTGCTGCTGAATCTCCTCAGGGTCTTCTAAGGACAGTTGATACAGTGCGCAAATTCCAGGTATTTATTCCATATGCAAGCTATTAATCTTGTGTGACATGATTATCATCTATTATTAAATGTTGGTAACACCAATCTGAAACTACAGCGTTACTCCAAATAATTTTGCAGGGTGTTCCTGTACAAGCTGGGCAAACTCCTCCGTTGTTACAGTATTTTGGAACTCTTTTGACTAGAGGGAAGCTCAATTCATATGAGTCATTGGAACTATCTCGGCTTGTTGTGAATCAAAACAAGAAAAATCTCCTGGAAAATTGGTTGGCAGAGGATAAGTTAGAATGCAGTGAAGAACTGGGAGATCTTGTCAAGGTAATCTTAAAATAGAATACTCTCCCTTTAAAATTTGTGATATGTCTCCTTTACTATGTTGTGACATTAAACCTTTTTATCCCAGACCGTGGATAATGACCTTGCTCTAAAAATATACATCAAAGCGCGGGCAACTCCTAAAGTTGTAGCAGCTTTTGCAGAAAGAAGGGAGTTTGACAAAATACTGATTTACTCAAAGCAGGTAAATAGCATGATCTTTACCGTCCCCTGTTATGGTTACCCTAACTTCATTGTACTCAAGACTTACTATATTTTTATATATTGTGACTTTAGGTTGGGTACACACCTGATTACATGTTTCTTCTGCAAACCATACTCCGTACGGATCCTCAGGTTAGTGTGAATCCCTTTTGATACTTGCAACAAACTATTAGACCGGAACGGACTTTACTGGATACTTGCTGCTTAAGCACAAGAGTCATGACTCAGTTAAAATACTGAATAATTTTACCTG
The DNA here is from genome assembly GCA_963576765.1 of Draba incana. NCBI lineage: Eukaryota > Viridiplantae > Streptophyta > Magnoliopsida > Brassicales > Brassicaceae > Draba > Draba incana. The sequence continues at coordinate 30,613,282 of OY755213.1, forward strand.
AAGTCCTTTAGTATGCAAATAATGTGTTCCCCTATTAGATTCACAGTCTTTTAACTCCAATTTGCAGGGAGCAGTAAATTTTGCATTAATGATGTCTCAAATGGAAGGAGGTTGTCCAGTTGACTACAACACCATCACTGATCTTTTTCTTCAGGTAGGTGAACAAATAAGAAATTGTTTATGCGCCAATACTCATAGCTCAGTACTTGTCCTGCTTCTATTACGAAATTGTAAACAGTACATGAGAATTATCATGTGCTAATTTACTTATTTTTGCATATTCAGAGAAATTTGATTCGTGAAGCGACTGCTTTCCTTCTGGATGTACTGAAACCAAATTTACCCGAGCATGCTTTTCTACAAACTAAGGTGAAAATAGTGACCACCTTGTAACTCTTTCCTTTCTATAACCGCCCTTTTTCCTAATTCTGTTAGATCTACTGTCAACACAGGTTCTGGAGATCAATTTGGTAACCTTTCCTAATGTGGCTGATGCAATTTTAGCAAATGGGATGTTCAGCCACTATGACCGGCCTCGTGTTGCTCAACTCTGTGAAAAAGCTTGTCTTTTTATCCAATCCTTAAAGGTTGGTGTTCAACCTCTAGCTTATTTCCCTGGCCATATAGATCTATTGTCTTTTCACCTCCAACTTCTTTTCCTTTTGATTTGTGCAGCATTACTCAGAGTTGCCTGATATAAAACGTGTAATTGTGAACACACATGCTATTGAGCCACAGGTAATTAAATAACTTTTGGCTGCTATAAACTCCTGGATAGCCAAGTTGTTAAATATCCCTCTGCTCAAATTGCAGGCTCTGGTTGAGTTTTTCGGTACTCTTTCAAGCGAATGGGCGATGGAGTGCATGAAGGATCTTTTGCTGGTCAATCTGAGAGGCAACCTGCAGATAATCGTTCAGGTAAGTGGTGTATGGTCTGATGACTTTTATTTTGTAATCATTTATGTTGGCACTGACGTCCCCATATAATTGTAGGCTTGCAAGGAGTACTGTGAGCAACTTGGCGTTGATGCATGCATTAAACTCTTTGAGCAGTTCAAGTCATATGAAGGGCTATACTTCTTCCTAGGTTCATATTTGAGTATGAGGTGACTATACGGAATCTACTGTCGCTCCTGTAAACAAGTACAATCTTGTGTTTATATGTTGATGATTACCATGTTTCCTCTGTTCGATAGTGAGGATCCTGAGATTCATTTCAAGTACATTGAAGCAGCTGCCAAAACTGGTCAAATAAAGGAGGTTGAGCGTGTGACTAGAGAGTCTAACTTTTATGATGCTGAAAAGACAAAAAACTTTTTGATGGAAGCTAAGCTCCCCGATGCCCGACCTTTGATAAATGTCTGCGACCGCTTCGGCTTTGTCCCAGATCTTACTCATTATCTATACACAAACAACATGCTTCGCTACATTGAAGGTTATGTTCAGAAGGTATGGAGTTTCTTGTGACTGTTTTTTATGCATGGAAGTTCAGTTTTTTTCATTAAATAGTCATACATCTGGTTCCTTTTAAAGGTGAACCCTGGGAATGCTCCCTTAGTGGTGGGGCAGTTGCTTGATGATGAATGCCCTGAAGATTTCATAAAAGGCCTCATTCTCTCTGTCCGTTCATTACTCCCTGTTGAGCCCCTTGTCGAGGAATGCGAGAAGAGGTGAATTTTTGTGGTCATCCTGGTGTCTGTTCATAATCATGTCCATTTATTCTGGAAGCCCTAATATGTTTATGCTTTTTCAGAAATCGACTCCGTCTCCTCACTCAGTTCTTGGAACATCTAGTTAGCGAGGGAAGCCAAGATGTTCATGTCCATAATGCCTTGGGTAAAATTATCATCGACAGCAACAACAATCCTGAGCATTTCCTGACCACCAACCCTTACTACGACTCTAAGGTTGTGGGTAAGTACTGCGAGAAACGCGATCCCACTCTGGCTGTTGTGGCATATAGAAGAGGACAATGTGATGAGGAACTCATCAATGTCACCAACAAGAACTCTTTGTTCAAGTTACAAGCCAGGTATTTGATTATTGCTAGCCAAATTTCTTACTTATTACATTGCTGTTATTTGATTTTCAAACTGCAGGTACGTAGTGGAGAGGATGGATGGTGACCTATGGGACAAGGTTCTTGATGAAAACAATGATTATAGAAGACAACTTATTGACCAAGTTGTGTCTACTGCTTTACCTGAAAGCAAGAGCCCAGAGCAAGTTTCTGCAGCTGTCAAAGCATTCATGACTGCTGATTTGCCACATGAGCTTATTGAGCTTCTTGAAAAGATTGTTCTTCAAAACTCTGCCTTCAGTGGAAACTTCAATCTGCAAAATCTGCTTATATTGACAGCTATTAAGGCAGATCCATCTAGAGTTATGGATTACATAAACAGGCTGGACAACTTTGATGGACCTGCTGTTGGAGAAGTGGCAGTTGAAGCCCAGTTGTACGAGGAAGCATTTGCTATTTTCAAGAAGTTTAACTTGAATGTTCAGGCTGTCAACGTATTGCTGGATAATGTCAAAAGCATTGAGCGTGCAGTTGAGTTTGCTTTCCGGGTCGACGAAGATTCTGTCTGGAGCCAAGTTGCTAAGGCACAACTCAGGGAAGGACTAGTCAGTGATGCAATTGAGTCCTTTATCCGTGCTGATGACACCACTCATTTCTTGGAGGTCATACGTGCTTCTGAAGATACTGATGTCTACGTTGACTTGGTCAGATACCTACTGATGGTTAGACAGAAGGTGAAGGAACCCAAGGTTGATAGTGAGCTCATCTATGCATATGCAAAGATTGATAGGTTAGGTGAAATTGAAGAATTCATTCTGATGCCAAACGTTGCTAACCTACAACTTGTTGGTGATCGGCTGTATGATGAAGCTCTCTATGAGGCTGCAAAAATAATCTATGCATTCATATCAAACTGGGGCAAATTAGCTGTCACACTTGTCAAGCTGCAACAGTTCCAAGGTGCTGTTGATGCTGCAAGGAAAGCAAACAGTGCAAAGACATGGAAGGAAGTCTGCTTTGCTTGTGTTGATGCAGAAGAATTCCGGTTGGCCCAGATCTGTGGTCTTAACATTATCATTCAGGTGAATAAATACTTTATCTTAGTTCCATGGATCGTTAGCACAAAACTTTAAATTTCATTTCTGTATGATATTATTAGTACCTCATTTGTATCTCACATATATCCCGGGACACGAGTAATCTTTTGATATAGGTGGATGACCTGGAAGAAGTAAGCGAGTACTACCAGAACAGAGGATGCTTCAATGAATTGATTTCACTTATGGAGAGTGGACTTGGGCTGGAACGTGCTCACATGGGTATCTTCACCGAGTTGGGTGTTCTCTACGCTAGATATCGTTATGAGAAACTTATGGAGCACATCAAGTTATTCTCGACTCGCCTCAATATTCCCAAGCTTATACGGGCTTGTGATGAACAACAGCACTGGCAAGAACTTACCTATCTGTACATTCAATATGATGAGTTTGATAATGCTGCGACCACTGTCATGAACCATTCTCCTGAAGCATGGGAGCACATGCAATTCAAAGACATTGTTGCTAAGGTTGCGAATGTTGAACTATACTACAAGGCTGTGCACTTCTACTTACAAGAGCATCCTGATCTAATCAACGATCTTCTCAACGTGCTTGCTTTGCGGTTAGATCACACGCGTGTTGTTGATATTATGCGGAAGGTTAGAAGCTGACCAATGATTTTTTTTTCTTCAAACATAACCGAGCTGTCTTACTTAACAATTGGTTTCTTCTGATCTCAGTCTGGTCAGTTGCGTCTTATCAAGCCATACATGGTTGCTGTTCAAAGCAACAATGTCACCGCTGTTAATGAAGCTCTGAATGAGATATACGTGGAGGAAGAAGACTATGACAGGTTGCGCGAGTCTATTGATCTACATGACAGCTTTGACCAGATAGGCCTTGCTCAGAAGGTAGTGTTTAAGTCTACTACACCTTTTATATCTTCTCATTAGAAAAAAAAAGGACTGAGCGACGATATAATATTCCTGTGAATGGTGTGAACAGATCGAGAAACACGAGCTTGTTGAAATGAGACGTGTGGCTGCTTATATCTACAAGAAAGCAGGTAGATGGAAGCAATCAATTGCTTTGTCAAAGAAAGATAGCATGTACAAGGACTGTATGGAAACTGCTTCACAATCCAGCGACCATGACCTTGCGGAACAACTGCTGGTTTACTTCATTGAAAAGGTATGGCTGGTTTGAAGCAGGATTACATTGAAAGATATTTATCGGTCCAGAATATGAAATTAATATCTCTTATCTTATGTTTTGCTTTATTATACAGGGCAAAAAGGAATGCTTTGCTACATGTCTCTTTGTATGTTATGATTTAATCCGACCAGACGTTGCTCTAGAACTTGCTTGGATCAACAATATGATCGACTTTGCCTTCCCGTATCTGCTCCAGGTAACTTGTCCTAATCCTCAAATACTCTCTTTCAGTTCTCTGTTCAGTGAGATGGAAACTCGCTTAATCGTTTCGTGTTTTGCAGTTTATCCGAGAGTACTCAGGCAAAGTGGATGAGCTAATTAAGGATAAGATAGAGGCACAAAAAGAAGTGAAAGCCAAAGAGCAGGAAGAGAAGGATATCATGTCCCAACAGGTAACTTATACAGCAACTACACTTGAGTATCATCCCAAGTCTTTCTATTGACAAATAAACTTAAAATTTGTTTTGTTTCTTTGTTAAAACAGAACATGTACGCCCAATTATTACCTGCTTTACCCGCACCACCGATGCCAGGAATGGGAGGAGGTGGTGGGTATGGTCCACCACCACCAATGGGCGGAATGCCTGGTATGCCTCCCATGCCACCATATGGAATGCCACCGATGGGTGGCTACTAAGAAGCACTACATTTGCTAAGTTATCCTTCAAGTTATCAGAAACCCATATAGTCAGTCAAGCTCAATTTCCCGGGGCGGTGTTCGTCTGCTATATGTCTGTGGCCAGAATTTGTCTCTGGATAGATGAACGGTGTAGTGGGAATAATGTTCTTTCTTTGAGTTTAATAGAGTCATGTGGATAATAACCTACTTTCGTTGTAATATTCTTTGCGGATTAGGTGAGTCATTTTTTCTTGTTTTGTTGAAATTCATTTTTCTTGGGAGTAGAGTAGACTCCTCAACACTGTTTCTACTCATGAGCTCGTAGTTTTTTCTCATTCTCTTTGACTTAAGATTTTTTGCTAGGCCGTTTCTGAGTTAATGATGTTTTACGACAACATATACCCTTCTAACGTTTTTCAACTTTGGCTTGACAACCCTTATCAAGTTGAAAGTATGCATGTTGTCAAATTTCACAAAATCCGTTGAAAGCATCAATTGCATATACTAAGTGATAATCTTCTCTAAATGAAATTTCGTCTTCAACGACACATGCATACTAACCACTACAAGAAACATCTTGAACCACTCAGTAATTTACACAATGATTTATTCACATTTCTATCGGTACCATGAGCAATTTATTTCTAATAAACAAAAAGCTAATTAGCTAGCATTCGTTCCTTTCCTGTAATTTCGTTGTGAAGCACGGATCACAAACTGCAATAAGCGTCACAATAATCTAACTGCTTCACTTAGTGTTCCTAATACCAAATATTCGATTGAAGCCTAAAGGAAGAAAACATTCTCATCCTACGTATATACTAGCTAAAGATAGTCATTAAACCAGAATTATTTAAGGCAGATTGTAGAAAATAAAGGAGAATCGAGAACGCAAAAGGATCTTTCCATTGTAATAAATATAATACTAATAGAAAACATAGCTCCGATTTGGTCCAACAAAATATTCAAAATGCAAACTGAAAACCAACAAAACTCTCACAAGAGTTGGTCTATAACAAGAACAAAAGACAAAACAGGTTTCAGAAGCTACTTAGATCGCTGTCTCATCTTTCGTCTCTTCCTCTTCAACCTCCTCATACGCTTCTTCTTCCACTGATACACACAATCAAAACACAGAAACCATCAAAATCCTACGCACTATTTCCATTTCTCATAATCAGAACCCATACAAAACTTAAACTAACACACTCATTACTAACCTTCGCTCTCATGGTGGTTTCGCAGAAGATTTACTCTTTTCCTCCTCAGATACTGTCTAGGGTCTCAAGAGAGAAGCGGCGGAGATGTGAAAGAGATTTTTCAGATTTGTGCTCATATTGCTCTTTTAAACGACTGTAAAGTAAAACCCTAATAACTTATTATAATGGGCCTGTTCTAATTAGAAGGCCCAATAAAGCCCAAAAGTACATAGACACGTATTGTAATTTGCCTCGAGGGGGGATATTCGCACGTCAGAGATTTGAAGATCTCTTCCAGAAGGTTGATTACATGGAGCCAGATTTCATTAAATACACAAAAAAAGAAGATAAAAAAATAAACCCTAAAAAAATAAAAGAATTTGTTCATTGCTTCGTTCAATCATCTTCGTCTCCAATTATCATCAAATCCAAAGGATTCGTCATTTTTCAATCACAATCATCCATGTCGAAGCAAACGTACAAAGTGTGTTTCTGCTTTCGTCGCCGGTTTCGTTATACAGCATCGGAGGCACCGCGTGAGATCAAGTCGATTTTCGAAAAGTACTCGGAGAATGGTGTTATGACCGTAGATCATCTCCATAGGTTTCTGATTGATGTTCAGAAGCAAGATAAAGCCACAAAAGAAGATGCTCAGTCAATTATCAATGCCGCTTCTTCTCTTCTTCATCGGAATGGTCTCCACCTTGATGCTTTCTTCAAGTACCTTTTCGGTGAAAATAACCCTCCTCTTGCTAAACACGAGGTACTTTCCCATCTTCTGATTTCAAAATTGAACCAAAACTCAGATTTGGATTCAAAATGGTGTGACAAAGTTTGATTTGTGGAATTCTGAGTCTGATTCATGAGTTTGAACCAATTTAGTTGTTTATTCTCTTTATATGAGTAGCTACTGTGAAAAAATAAGTTGTTGAAAGTAGGAGGAAGAAATTCTATGTACTTTTAGGCAAGTGGACATTTACTCTTTTTAGTAACTCTGGCTCAAAATTACATGAAACAGGTATTTAATTCTTTGCAATTCCGGGTTGATACTTGATACATGTTGTTATTGTTGCTCAATTATGCTAGTTTTCATTTTTGGATTGATTCTTGAGTTAGTAATGAATTGGTTTTATAATTTTCAGGTGCATCAAGACATGGACTGTCCTATATCGCATTATTTCATATTCACTGGTCATAATTCGTATTTGACCGGTAATCAGCTGAATAGTGACTGCAGTGAGGTACCTATTATTGATGCATTGAAGAAAGGTGTTAGAGTGATTGAGTTGGATATATGGCCAAACTCCAACAAAAATGATATTGATGTTCTTCATGGAGGGTATGTAAATAATTATACTGGAACTCAATTCTATGTTAAGTGCTTGTTGTTTACTTGTGTGTTCTGAACCATTGTAACAGGACTCTCACTGCACCTGTGGAGTTGATCAAATGTCTAAGAGCTATCAAAGCACATGCCTTTGATGTATCTGACTATCCTGTTGTTGTTACTCTTGAAGATCATCTTACTCCTGAACTTCAGTCCAAAGTTGCTGAGGTAATTTCATTTTTCATTTCTTTGAAGTTTTCTTTTTCCGCTTTAATGGATCATTAAATTGATTTCGAGATGCGTTGTTCTTGTTGTATTACAGATGGTTACCGAGATATTTGGGGAAATCTTGTTTACTCCTCCTGTTGGAGAATCTTTGAAGGAGTTTCCATCGCCAAACTCTTTAAAAAGACGGATTATCATCTCAACCAAACCCCCAAAGGAGTACAAGGAAGAAAAAGATGAGGAAGTGGTGCAGAAAGGTAAAAACTTGGGTGATGAAGAAGTTTGGGGAAGAGAAGTTCCGAGCTTTATTCAGAGGAATGAGAATGCTGAGAAGGTTTGTATGATGACAAATATTTTTCATTCTGTTCTGGTGGTGTTATATGCAAGTTGCTAAATTTCATTTTTGTTGCAGGATGAGTCCAATGAAGATGATGATGACGATGATAATGATGAAGACAAGTTGAAGAAGAATGCACCACCCCAGTATAAACATTTGATTGCAATCCATGCCGGGAAACCAAAAGGTGGAATTACAGAGTGTTTAAAGATTGATCCTGACAAGGTAAGACGCCTTAGTTTGAGCGAAGAACAACTTGAAAAGGCTGCACAAAAATATGCAAAACAGATTGTGAGGTAATCCCATGGACTGTGGTCATATTATGTTTTAACTAACAATCGCAGTTTGTAAATTCAGTATGAATCATGGTAATCATGGTGTGATGCAGGTTTACTCAACGGAATTTGCTGAGAATTTACCCAAAAGGAACCAGAGTTACTTCATCAAATTACAACCCCTTGGTTGGCTGGAGCCACGGTGCTCAAATGGTGGCTTTCAATATGCAGGTCTCTTCTTTTTCTATACCACCAACTTCTTTTCGTAGAGTAGTAAAAGTTTTTCTTATTCTGGAGATGATATACTCCATCCCTTCACAGGACATCAACCTTATTCCTCAGCTAATTCTATTATGAATTTCTCATGTACAGGGATATGGAAGATCATTATGGCTGATGCAAGGAATGTTTAGAGGCAATGGCGGATGTGGATACATAAAAAAACCTGATCTTCTACTGAAAGCTGGCTCGGATGGTGACATCTTTGACCCAAAAGCTACTCTACCTGTAAAAACAACACTAAGGGTGAGAGATATCTGATTCTCTGTTTTGTCTTTCTGCTGCCAATGCAAATCCGACGAAACTCACGTTTTCATCTTTAGGTAACAATATACATGGGAGAAGGCTGGTACTTCGATTTCCGCCACACCCACTTCGATCAATATTCACCGCCTGACTTCTACACAAGGGTAAATTAAATTCCCTTTGCAGTAGAACTATTCCTCGTCTCTTAGATTGCGAATGACAAGGTTATACAAATCTGAGCTTTCATACATTTTGTTTTCAGGTTGGGATAGCTGGAGTTCCAGCGGATACGGTTATGAAGAAGACGAAGACATTGGAGGATAATTGGATACCAGCTTGGGATGAGGTTTTTGAGTTCCCGTTAACCGTTCCAGAGCTGGCTCTACTGCGATTAGAAGTGCATGAGTATGACATGTCAGAGAAAGATGATTTTGGAGGACAGACATGCTTGCCTGTTTGGGAGCTACAAGAAGGAATAAGAGCATTTCCTTTACATAGCCGCAAAGGCGAGAAGTACAAATCCGTAAAGCTTCTCGTGAGGTGTGAGTTTGTGTGACGATCGAGTTACGGTATTGGGTCAGGCACTTTAAACCGGCCAGGTTTCTTCGACGAGTTTGTGAATTTCGGTTCAGAGGATTTGGTGTGTGTGTGTGTGTCAGAATGTTTGCTTGATTTGTTGTGTATATTATTGTGTACATAAAAAGGCAAGAGAGAGATGGTCTTGTCTCGTGTGTTGTATAATAATATACACCACTACTACTCCCTGTGAAGGCTCTCTTGTAAACTCTGTATTTGAAACTATTTTATCATATTATTGTGGTTATTGTGTTATTCTTTTTACTGCTTTTTAATTGTTATTTGTGTACGATTTTGCTTTTCATAAAACAAAAAAAGTCTAAAACTTTAGTGATTAGAGATTTCCAACCCAAATACTAATGCTTATTTTCCATCCTCTCGACTTTCCAATTTAAAACGACTAAACATATACTACACATAATAACTAAATAATTTGATAAAATCAACGAAATATAGATCATATATATCGTTGTAATTTTCTCCCAGGCACGAGTGTCGATATTGGTTATTAACCAGTAGAAAGTTACCGTTACACTATTACCAGAGTCGTGCCAACACTAAAACCATACTGAAGCGGTTAAAAAAAAAATGCTCTTATAGAAAAAGTGTTACAATAGTAAACATTATTGTCACTTAGCAAAAAAAAAAAAATTCAACAAACTAAATAATAATTCTAAAATATAATTTTTTTTTCTTTTCAACAAAATCATTTACCAACCTTTCGAAATCACTGTTCATTAAGAGTTTTCTTTCTATAGATAAAAATAGCCAAATCGTTCAATCTTTTTTGTAATACAGTCGAACGAGATAAAATTTTATAAGCTTCGATTAACTCCTTTCAGCAGATGGATTCTATTGAAAATTTGTTTCATATCTTTTTTGTGTTGTCTACCCTACATGGTTGATAATTTTTGTTTGATAAAATTATAAAATGCTAAAAAAACAAAGATTCAAATTCGAGATAAAACCCCTAATCAATTTGCAAGGATTTCTAAATCTTATAAGATTTACAAATCAAATAACAAATATTTCTAAATCCTACTAAGATTTACAAATCAACTAAAATACACAAAGATACTAACAAACTTTTTTTTATAACATTTTAAGGATCTTTTAGTTTTAATTATTGAATTATTTATCTTGAACTTTCTTCTTTTTGTCGGGAGCCCAAATTAACTCAGTAATATAACTAAATGTTTGCTCATATATATCTTCCTAACTTAATAATTAAAGATACTAAACTAACTAGACCCTAAATATATGCTATTAAGATTTTGTTTGTAATTTGCTGCCCCAAGCGAATGCTTCTTCTAGCAACACCAAGGCACCACGGCTCTGACTATTACCCACCAGTTTTATTTCCTCTTTTAGGTGCGTTTTTGAAACCCTGATTTTAACCTAAGTCCCTAACCACTTTTCTTTACTACAAAAAGAATAAAACACCAGAAACCCACCGGAAAACTCAAGGCAGGCCGACGGTGACTTCGGTCAACCAGAACCTAGCCTCCTATTTCGATCGCCATCAGCTAAATTTCACCAAGGAAAACAAGCTCTCCATGGAAACATCTTCACCAGTCAACAACTACATCCAATCTTTTGTTATTATCTCCTGAAGCCCCTCATCACAGTACTACCTACAAGACAACCAACACACAACCATCAGTCACAAAGGAAAACCAAGGAATAGCAGAGGAAAATATGGCTAGGAGACTCACATACGAGGAAAAGGGCAAGGCACTGGTCAGAACCACAAGCTCCCCACCAAGGATCAGAATCAGGGCCCCAAGAATAGACACCACAGATCTGGTCAAGAGAAATGAACTCACCTTAATAGGATGGTTGACAAATCCAATGGAACAAAGGATATGGTCAATGATTTCCTACTTCACAAGGAGGTGGGAACTCAAAGGAACCACAAAAGGCTCAGATCTGGGACATGGAAACTTCAAGTTCTGCTTTACTGAAGAAGAAGATCTCCTCAAAGTGCTGGATAACAGACCTTATCATTTTTCTAACTGGATGGTCATCCTCCAGCGCTGGGAATCAGTCATCTCACCAAGTTTCCCTTCCCAAATCCCCTTCTGGATTCAACTGCGAGGAATACCACTTCATTAGTGGGATAAAGGTATGACTAAAAACATTGGTGAGGCGTTGGGAACCCTTGAGAAAGAGAAACTAACCTCCATCACCACCAGGATTAGGGTTTTGATTGATGGATTACAGCCCCTAATCCAGGAAACAATCATTGAGTTTGGAAAAGGTAAGGAAGCTGTGGTATCTCTAGTCTATGAGAGACTAAAAAACTACTGCACTCTGTGCTACTGTATCACTCATACTGAGGAAAACTATCCATCTAGACCAATGGAAAGACAAGCAAGAAAGACAACCTCCTCGGCTCAGTCAACCTACAAGAGTCAAGAAGAACTAATAAAGTCCACAAAAGAGACTGAACACCACATAGCAACATATCATGAAAGAAGTGATATGCATGGCATACATTTTGGGGAAAGAAGCTCAACACAGAGAAATCAATCACAGAGACTCTTCCAAACAACTACACAACCTACCTGGAGACAGAGAAATTATTCACAGGAATTGCAATCAGCTCACAGAAGACAAAACCTCTCTCCGTCTGAATCCCATTCTAAGAGAAGAAACTCAATTCCAGACCAAATCTTGAGAAAAAAGAGAAAGGAGGAGAAAGAACTTACACTGATAGCCAATCTAGAATTGGAAGGCAAGCTGATCAAACCTTCAGTGTAGGCAGAAACCAGTGGATACGGCTCAAATCCAACCCACAGTGGAAGACAATAAGAGACAAAGACGTCCACCCTTGGAGAGGGACCTAAACCAGATAAACTTCCCAGCCACGGTCCCATCCACTGAACAGGTGATGAATGAGCTGATGGATGTGACCATAAGCTACTGTAACACTGAGAATCCAGTGGAAAAAGCAGCTAGGCACCAAAGAGTTTTTGATGGAGAAGCAACTGGAATGATGGCAGCTACTGCAGCTGGGATAATAGCATCAGCACAAGCCCTGCACAACCAGCACACAAGAACTCAACAAATCACAGATGGTATGATGGAGAATACTTTAGCTGAGGACTTGCCAACCCTGGGAGAATTCAATCCAGGTCAGAAGGAACCTCAAAAGAAAAAGAAAGGTAAGCCTCCTCTGAATAAGATGATTGGGAACTCGCCTTTAAATAGAGCCAACTCAAGGAAGAGGAATACGCTCCAAATGCATAAATCACCAAAGAGAAGTAACAAAGATCACTCCAAAGTAACTTCAGGAAGAGATGACTCTACACCAATGCCACAAATGTGAAATCTCAAGGCTTCTAGCAGTACAGGGAGACCTCACATCCAACTCATACCTGCAATAACCAGAACTCAAAGAAGTAACCTTCTAGCTGGGAACAATACAGGACATCAACAAAGCAATCTAGCTGCATCTTTACCTCAAGAATCAGATGATATGAGGACTCCAAACAGCTCCAGAAGAAGAAGGATAAATGAGAGAGGGGATTTTCACAATCCCTCAGACCCTCTTCCTTAACCATACTGAGTTGGAATTTTTGTGGGTTGGGGGACAATACAACAATTCCACGCCTGAGGAAGCTGCAAAACAATATCTTTCCAGATATCATCTTCCTCTGTGAAACCAAAAATCAAAAGGAAAAGGTGCTGAAGTCTCTGGAATGGCTGGCCTACCCCTCCCACCACTTAGTTGAACCCCATGGGACAGGTGGTGGAGGCCTTGGTTTATTCTGGAAACAAGAAACAGAAATTGAGATCATTACATCAAACATGCACTTCATAGACACAAGATTAAAATATGAAGGATCTTGGACCTATGCTACCTTCCTGTATGGAGAGCCAGATAAAGAAAAAAGAAAGAAAGTATGGGATCTTCTAATCACTATCTCCAGATCCAGAGATGAGCCTTGGTTCCTAACAGGAGATTTCAATGAGATAGTGGATAATCATGAAAAGCAAGGAGGAATAGTAAGAGCTGAGAGTACCTTTGTGGACTTCAGAACACTCCTTTCAGAATGCAACATCAATGACCTTCAACATACAGGAAATTTCTTGTCTTGGAGAGGCATCAGAGGAGTTCACACTATCCTCAGCAGACTGGATAGAGCGATGGCCAATGTGGCATGGATGAAAAAGTTTCCCAAGGCTAGATGTGAGTATCTTTAAAGAATCAGATCATCGACCTATAGTCTCTTACTTTACAAGCAAATTCAAACGATCCAAGGGCATCTTCAGATTTGACAGAAGCCTCAAGGATGTAGAAGAGGTTAAGCTCCTCATAGCTGAAACATGGATATCAAATGAAACATGGTCAGTGGAGCAATGAATCAGTGGATGCAGAAGAGCCATAATTAAATGGAATAGAAAGCAACACATCAACAGCCAGAAAGTGATTGAGGCAAAAAGAAAAGAACTGGAAACGGCTGTGGCAAACTCAAGCTCTACAACAGAAACAATACAAGCTATCAATACAGAGCTAGCTAAAGCTTACCAAGCAGAGGAAAATTTCTGGAGACAGAGAAGTAGGCAACTCTGGCTGAGTCTTGGAGATAAAAACACGGGGTATTTCCATGCAGAACCAAGAACTAGAAGAATTATTAACAAAATTTCAGCCTTGGAGGATAGCAGTGGAAACCCAGTATATGATGAAGAGTTGATTGCAAAGCAGATAAATGAATATTAGACTACTCTATTTACCTCACAACAAGGGGATAGAATCTCCACAGTGCACCAGGCTATAAAACCCTTAATCTCTGATCAGACAAATGAAGAACTTATCAAGCTCCCAACACTCTCTGAGATAAAGGAAGCAATGTTTTCAGTGCATGGGGATAAGGCACCGGGGCCAGATGGCTTCTTAGTTGCCTTCTTCCAATCCAACTGGGGAACAGTGGGACCTGTCATCATATAAGAAGTACAACAAGTGTTCCACTCAGGTACTCTACATAATTTTGTTAACACCACTCACATCAGGCTTATTCCCAAGGTCATGAGTGCAAAAACAGTGGCAGAATACAGGCCTATAGCCTTAAGCAACGTGTATTACAAAGTTATCTCAAAAATACTTACCAGAAGATTGCAGCCAGTACTAAAAGAGCTGGTATCAAAGACTCAATCTGCTTTTGTACAAGGAAGGTCAATATCAGATAATGTGTTGATTACACATGAAATCCTACACTTCCTAAAGACTTCAGAAGCTACAAAGAACTGCTCAATGGCAGTGAAGACATATATGACTAAAGCCTATGATAGGTTAGAGTGGGATTTCATCAAAGCAGTTTTGGACAGACTAGGCTTCCACAACAAATGGGTAAATTGGATCATGCAATGCATAACAACAGTCTCATTCACTTTCCTACTTAATGGAATAGTCAAGGGATTTGTTCAACCAACAAGAGGAATAAGACAAGGGGATCCTCTATCGCCCTATATCTTTATACTGTGCAGTGAAGTGCTATCAGGACTATGTTCAAACGCTATGAAGAAAGGAACCTTACCAGGTATCAAAGTGGCACAAGGAAGTCCAAGAATCAATCACCTTCTCTTTGCAGACGACACCATGTTCTTCTGCAAGACAAACATGGAGAAGCTGTCAAACTCTAAGGAATATAATCAATCAGTATCAAGAGGCATCTGGACAGCTGATAAATAACCTCAAATCATCAATATCCTTCTCGGCAAAGGCACCTTTGGAGCTAAAGACTAGAGTAAAAAGAGATCTAAATATTGATAAGAAAAGAGGTATAGGCAAGTACCTGGGGCTCCCAGAGCATTTTGGCAGAAGAAAGAAGGATCTCTTCATCTCCATAGTAGATAGAATCAAACAGAAATCTATCTCATGGTCATCCAAGCAGCTGTCAGCAGCAGGGAAGATGGTGATGCTCAAATCTGTTCTGTCAGCTATGCCATCCTACACCATGACATGTTTCAAACTACCAGTTAGCTTATGTAAGAAAATCCAATCAAGCTTAATAAGATTTTGGTGGGACAGAAACCCATAACAAAGGAAAATAGCATGGGTAGCCTGGGAAAAACTTACAAGAGGAAAACAAGTGGAAGGATTAGGCTTCAGAGATATACAACTCTTTAATGATGCGCTGCTTGCAAAAATCAGTTGGAGGATACTACATAATCCTGATTGTCTCCTGGCCAGAATACTTATGGGGAAAGTACTCCACCTTTCTGGACAGCAAAGTGCCAAACTCTGCTTCACATGGGTGGAGAGGCATAGTGATAGGTAAGGAACTGCTCAAGAAGAAGCTGGGCTTTGTGGTGGGAAATGGTCATACTATAAGAGCTTGGCAAGACCCCTGGCTATCACTGGAAGGACCCAAACAACCTATGGGACCATCACCTGCAGATATAAAAGACATTTTAGTGTCAGAACTACTAGTCCCTACCACAAACCAATGGGATACTTGCAAAGTGCAACATCTATTTCCTGAAGCTGCTGAGCACATTATCAAACTTAAACCAAGAGGAATGGAGGTACCTGATAGAGTGGTCTGGCTTGGATGTAACTCTGGAGAATACTCATCAAAATCAGGATATCATGCTGCAAGGGAGGACAAAGAGAATCATATCAGGGTTGTTCCAACAAACAATCAAGGCTTTAACTGGAATGGAAATATTTGGAAACTCAATACCTCACAGAAGATCAAGCTGTTTTTATAGAAAGCAGCCAGTGGAGCTCTTCCAGTAAGAGCTCTTTTGGCCACAAGAGGAATTATCGACCAAGCAAACTGCATTAGATGTGGCCAAAGAGAAACCCTAAACCATATGCTCTTCCACTGTGAGTTTGCCAAGAAAGCGTGGGAACAAGCCCCTTACAAAGATCCCTTCAAGCCAAGGGAAGTGTCAGACCTTGGAAAAGCATTAGAAGAAGGGAAGAAACTGATTGAACTGCCTCCGACGGGTATTGGCACAAGACCACTCTTTTCTTGGATCCTTTAGAATATCTGGATTTCACGCAATCAGAGAGTGTTCAATGGAAAGCAAATCGCACCGCAGGAAATGATGATAAAAGCCATAAAGGAAGCAAAAGAATGGATTCAGGCTCAACAATTGAATAATAAGCCAAAGGCGAGAGGGGAGATCCATCGCAATACCTGGGAACCGAACCGCCTGAGAATCAATACGGATGCAGCCTGAAGAAAGGAATCACAAGAGGCGGGGCTGGGATGGATAATAAGGGATCGCAACAACAGGATCGCTGGGGAAGGAGCACGACCCGAATACCACACAACATCTCCACTCATGGCCGAAGCTCTTGCGGTTAGGGAAGCTCTGATACAAGCATCGATTCGATCGTTACGACACATCGTGCTTGCCTCAGATTCACAAACCCTCATCTCACTCATCAAAGGAAACAACTACAAGCTTAAAATCTATGGAGTAATCTTAGATATCATCAAGCTTTCTAAGGATTTGGATGTGATCTTTGTTCATATTCCCAGATCGGAAAATTCGGAAGCAGATTTGATCGCTAAGTCTTGCTTTTCAATTCACATTGTACCAACCTGTACCGGTCCGGGACCGGCTCGAGTATTTTAATGAATTTAAGAATTTAGACCCAAAAAAAAAAAACTAAATAATTAACCCAATTTTTTATTTTGCCATTGTTTCTCCAAAAAAGAAAAGGGGAAAATAAATGGTGGTTTTGGTGGTGGAGGTTCTATCATAAATCTTTCCCTATTCTCTCCTCAACAATTCAAAACCGTTCAATCTTCCCTTAAAGAATTTTCCTCTCAATAAAATCTTCTGATTCTTCTCTTTTTCTCCTCAAATTTCAATCCTTTTTCCTCGCTCAATCCCTAAATGTCCGACAGGTAATGATTTCTTCCTCTCGATTGAATTTTGATTCTTGAGCTGATTTTTGATTTCTGCAAGTAAAAACAATTATTGAATTTTGTTTGTGTAGGATACTTTGCAAGTTCTTTGTCCATGGCTCATGCTTAAAAGGAGAAAATTGTGAATATTCCCATGACTCTAAGGAATCAGCGAATAATGTAAATGTAATCTCTTCTCAATAATCTAATACTTTCTTCTTTCAATTTTTGACTTTTCTCTGAAATCAAACTGTAATAATATTTTAGGTTTGCACATTTTATCAGAAAGGAATTTGTTTATATGGAAGTAGATGTAGATATGAACATGAAAGTGCTAGCTCTGATTCTCAGCCACAATCTTTAACCACTGCATATAGAGAACAAAAAGGATATGCTTTTGCAGGGGAAAACAATAATAATGATGGTGAAAAATCGAACAACGGTTATTACGTCCACCCGAGAGAATACCCGATTTGTTCGTTTGCTGCGGTTGGCGATTGCCCTCGAGGAAGCCAATGTCCACATATGCATGGTGATATATGCACTACTTGTGGGAAGAAGTGTTTGCATCCTTTTAGACCCGAGGAGCGAGAAGAGCATACGAAAGAATGTGAGAAGAAGCAGAAACATATCGAAGCTTTGAAGAAATGTCAAGATATCGAGTGTAGCGTGTGTTTGGATCGCGTGTTGTCGAAAGCTACTCCAGGGGAAAGGAAGTTTGGGTTGTTGACGGAATGTGATCATCCGTTTTGTATACAGTGCATTCGGAATTGGCGTAGTAGTGCTCCTGTTTCTGGAATGGATGTGAATAGCACGTTGAGAGCTTGTCCTATATGTCGTAAACTCTCGTATTTTGTTGTCCCGAGTGTTGTTTGGTACTCTACTCCTGACGAGAAGAAGGAAATTATCGACATATACAAGGCGAAACTCAGGTATAGATATAACTGTGAATACGTGATTTTTGAGCTGTCTTTGAAGTAGGCCCATTTTTTGATAAAGAACTTGTGTTCTATTCCAATATTGTAGATCAATTGACTGTAAACACTTCAACTTTGGAAACGGAAACTGCCCGTTTGGAGGAAGTTGTTTCTACAAGGTATGAATGATGTGCGTTTCTTCTATTCTTTACCGCGTACCAATGCATCAGACGAATGATTTAGCCAATTGGTTTTTGTTTCTTGGTATATAGCATGCATATTCTGATGGTCACTTGGAAGAAGTTGTTCTACGGCATCTTGGTTCTCAAGAAGGCGAAACCGTAATAGCAGACAATATCAGGTCTTGTTTCTAGCTCTTCCTCTTATCCCATTACATTCAACTTCAGAAAATTTTACGACTTATACTATGTGTTATATTTTCAGGCTATCAGAGTTCCTTGGTGGTTTGCAGATTTAAAATATACTTTACCAGATAAATAAAATGTAAGTAAGTTCCAAGCTCATATCAGAATGTTGTTTAGACTTTATGGTTTCTGTTTTATGACTGAATTTTCTTTCCAAACACAGAACACAGATGATGATGATGACAACAACTTATTTTCTTTCCAAACTCATTTGATTCTGAGTTTTGGCAATCCTTTGAAATTAGGTGAAGCAAATTCTTCTTGTTTTTTTATTTCTCTTATTACATTGTCTTCCATGTTGGCTGATTCAAGCTTATATCTTGTGAACTCTAGAAATGGAGACATGCTCAGAGGAGGGATATAATAATAGTTTAAAAGATATTAGGACACAGAAGAAGAAACTCATTGTAATAATATTTAGATAGGGAATGTCTACTAGACAATTATGTACAAAAATAAAATTGTTTGAACAATACTACCATTCCCTGGTTTGTATTATACCAACAAATAATGTAAATAAACGCTTTCATAAGTCATAACACTCATGTGAAAGATTTTTGAGATGTTTTCCTTTATTGAGATATTAGACAACAAGTAGAAACAGAAGAACATGAAAGATCGATAAAATAAAATATTTATATTATGTCTACCATCTGAGAATGGCAAATCCAGAAACAATGAGAGAAGAGATCATCATGATAATAGACATTCCTGGAAAACATGAGGCTCCTCCTGTATTTGACTCTGAATCGTATTGCGCAAAGGCGGTGAAGACAGAGGAGAACGTCATTGTGGCGAAAACAGCCATTGATGTGTATTGATTGTTGGAAGTCATGTCTGGTATGTTTTGAACTCTGAAAACAAATTTTGGCTCCTTACCCTTGGCTTTGGCTTCACCAACGTCGTTTTATAGGGAAAGAAAAAGTTCGTGGGGACGTGAAGAGCATAAGGTTTCATAATGTTTCATTTCATAGTACCCACTATCAATTATTACTTGTTCTCTTTTTGTTGGTCAACAATTGTTATTTAAAATAGCCTATAGAACAAAACCATCTAACATTTATCTATGGAGCATAGAGGGGATCAATTAAAAACCTATGGAAATATTGTATGATTCTTCTTTTGAAAATGTTTTCGGAATTTCTTCACATTTATACACACAAAAATATGCTTTTGGACTTCTTGAAATGATGGAATCATCAAAGGGGGAGTTTGATAATAAAAAAATAAGTGCAAACGCCTAAGCCCAATATGTTTTTGAAGTCGATATGTCTTCACTTCTCTTCCCAAAACCTAAAAGACAGATTATGCCTTAAGATGTAGTATTATTCATGCTCCCATCAATACTTTCCTATTATCGATCCGTTGTCAGTTCAGTAAGCAATAAAAATGTTATAAACTTTTATTGGATGAATAAACATTAATTGAGTGAGCATTGTTTTCAATATGCTACTATTTCAATATGGCACATGACCGAATCATTAAACTCATCGACAAGAATGGCTAAGGCTTGTCTAATGGCCAAGGCTTAAAGTTTAGCACTATGTTTTCATTCAAATAATGTTTTTTTTTTGTGTAAATATAATCTGACATTTATTTCAGAAAAAAAAAGAAATGAGGTTTTATTTGGATGTGTCATAGTAAAATATTATTTTGGGATGGATTAATGGAGGTTAATTAATGCTAATATGTCTCATCAACATTATAAATTTATCTTATGTTCCATATTTTTGTCGAAAGATCCTAAATCGGTTCTCTAATATTCGTTTATTTATTATGATTCGGTTGATAGTGTCGTAAAATGGAAGTTGCTTCAAAATAAGCCTCCCTACAAAAATACAACAATGGGGATGATTGGTTGCGTTGTAGCTGTAATATTTTTGCTGTAAAATTTGGCTTGTAGACGTTTTTGCTGTAGATGTAAGATTTTTGCTGTAACTTTTTTAATTTAAAGTAAGATTGATAAGTATTAGATGTTGAATGATTTTTGGTTATATACAATTTGCAAAATAAAATAAATGTAAGATTTTAGCTATAAATTTTTTAAATTAAATTACAAGTGGTAAAATTAGATGTACGGTGTAGAAATTTTTTTTGTGGTATAATATTTGCAAAATAAAATAAATAATATTATATCACAATGTATAAAGAATTTTTTTAACAAAAAATGTATATACAAATTTATTTATAAGCAGTAAAAATATGATATTATTTCTATATAAAAATAATAATATATTTATAAGTATGTAATTATTGTATGTCAGATGATACAAATCATATTTATGCATTTTATACAGTAGAATAATATATGTATATAAATCAATGCAAAGAGAAAGTGAGAAGAAAGAAATAAACGATGGAAAAAAAACAAGAAAAAAAAGGAAAATAATCTTACAGCATCCAAAATAAGGCTGTAGAAAATAAGAGAGTTACTGTTATAAACCCATTTATTGTGAATGTCCATATATGATTATGGTCTTGTTCACCAAGTCTCTCCAAGTTATTACTCATCCCCAAGTTATTGTATCCTATATATACCTTTGTTCTCTATGGAATAAAATATCACTCAATTTTCATTCTCTCTTCTCATATTACAACACGTTATCAGCACGAAGCTCTAATCAATTGAGCAAAGTCCAAGTATCTTCGACTCATCTTCTGTTTCTTTTCTTTTTCTTTCTTCTGCCTCCGATCGTTCCAAATCACGGTAAGTCACTCATCATAATTTGATCAAGCATCCGACATATCATCTCATAGTTTATTAATATTGATCGGTGGTTTTGTTAAAATCTATAGTATAATTCGTTCAGTTATTTTATCAATCTTTAGTATGCTTCTGTTGACTTTCAATCTAATTAAAATACTAAATCTATTGCTTTGATAATTCGATCTCTTTTATATTAGTTTGCTTATTGAACTTTAAGCTTTAATTAAACGTTGACCTTATATTACTCTTTATGCTTTATTCGATATGTTGTTCTTTGCTTCTGTTATTGAGACGTGATTTGATAACATACCCATGTATGTTTATCGATCCAATAAAGCTCATACAATTATACTTACGCATATTTAAATTTCCATTGATTTCATAAATAAAATTTATGTTTATAATTATAACATATCTAGAAGATTATGTTATACTTAAAAAACTTTAAGCTATTCGGAAAATTCATAAAGAAAAAGTATAATCACCAGAAGTGATATTACTAGTTTTAGTCTTGAATGGTCAAGATAAAGGTCATAGTGCTTCTTTCAAGAAATTATCTACTCACCAGAAGTGAGAAAAGAAAAATGGCAAGAAAGAAGATAATTTTCTCTCATATGATAATGAAAGTTTATTGAAAGCTCGAGAAGAGCATTTGAGATCATTAATGTTCAAAATATTTCTTTTAAGAGTTTTAAATTCTTACCAGAAGTGAGAAAAGTAAGTATTTCTTTCAAGAGAATAATTTTCACCGGAAGTGAAAAGTAAGATTGGTAAAAAAGAAGAATTTTCTTGTCTCATACAATAATGAAAGAATATAGTATGAGTTTGATATTAAGTATAATGCTCATTAAAATCCTTCGAAGAGCATTTGCATTATTATGTATGGAAACGCAAACATTGATGCATTATATTCCTAAAAGTCTCAAAGTAAATAAGATAACGATATAGTTGATCCAAGTTGGGATATATTTTAATTATAGAGTGGAATTTAATACGAGATGGATGAACCTGAAGTTTCATCATCTCGAGGTGGAAGAGTAAAGAATCTCAAATAGACAATAAATAACATATCTTGAAGATTATGTTTACTACTTGACTCTTAAGGATCCACAAGTTCTCTAAGGCAATTTAAAAGAAAAGTATGATGAGAACAAGATGTTATTTAGAGATCATTATGAGTGTGTACATCTAAGATTAAGTCTATAAATAAATATGTTTTATTGGTTATACTCCATTCCCTGAAGCGAATGTGACATCTTACACTAAGGAAGAAAAATGACCACTCATATAATATTCATCGGTCGTATGAGTTTAGTCAAGATCGAGATCGAAGAGTTTCTATCAAGAACTCATATTTTCACCGAATGTGGACAAATAGAAAAGAAAAAAAAACTTGAGGAAGTACAATACAAGGTTGTATAAAACATATATATGAATGCTCCAGAAGAGCACATAGATATCATTGTCTAAAGAAGCCAATTGGAGTACTTTATAAATTCTATTCACCAAAGTCTCAAAAGAAAGGATCTAATGATCCGAGTAGGATATGTTATTGATTCTAAAATGAGATTCAGTTCAAGATTGATAAATCTACAGTGTTATCATCTCGAGGGGAAGAGTTAAAAGATCTTGTATACTATAAGTGAAACATCCAAAAGATTATGTTTACACTAAAGCTGAGTTTGCTTACTCCTTCATAAAAATAAATCTATGGGATTTTATATGAAAAGTGAAGAAATTGTTGAATATCTCCAAATCACAAGTTTTTCCCAAGGTTGAAAGTATTTAAGAGAATCTACCTATTTTGTACTAGATTATACTACACAAAGATTCGTAAACCAGAAGTTTACCGAGAATGAAAAGTAAACCAGAAGTTTACTGAGAATGAAAAGCAAATCAGAAGTTTACTGAGAATAAAAATAAATCAGATGTTTACTAAGAATTTAAATATTTGGCTTAACCGGATTGGTCATCCTGGTTTAATAGATGATGCAGAAATTTATAAAAGTGTGTGGATATTTCGTAAAGAACCAGAAGATTCTTTCTAGTCATTTATCATATGTTGATTGCTCAAAAAGCAATATGATAATGTGGCATTCACCAGTAAGAAAAATAAATTGGAATATGTTTATTTCTAGAAGTATATACAAGGAGATTATATGGGCTGATCACCCACTATGTGAATTTTAGATAATAGATGCATCGATTCAATGGACGCATTGACTCGATGGACACATCAACTCAAGATTCACATTTATCCTTGTCATGAAATTGCAACTTGAAGTTTGCAAGGTTATTTGATAATGATGGTGAATTTATGTTTGAATACTCATTGAAATAAAGTGTTGAACATCCAAAAGCTTATGTTTATACACAAAATGGTTTAATACCATTGTTTCGCATCAAGCCAATGAATAATTAATAGGTCTCCCAATCATTATTGGTTTAGGATCAGAAACCAAATAATTTTCATCAGAAAGATACTTGAATATGAAAAGTGCTCCACCACAGCGCTACAAGATGGAACCTCAAAAGAGGAGAAAAATATATGTTGGATATGAATATTAAATAAGTGTCTAGAGCTATCCCAGAAGGATTTATTGAAGTCTCGACTTGTATATTCTCATTATAATGAGTCAGTTTCCAACATTAGAGGGAGAAAATAAATAGCTGGGAAAAGATATAAGTAGCTATGAATTATCAATGATCCTTGGACTATAGGTACATTAGAAGTCCAAAAAGATAATTCATAAGCAAAACTTGGCGTATTAATTGCCATACGCTTTTACTGATCCCAATAGAGTGATGAAAGCACCTATGCCAGATGTATATGCTCCAATTAAATGTATGTCCTAGAAGAACTATATCAAACTGCTAGTGAATCTAAAGATCGCATGAAGCGTGATAGACCTATTTGGTTCCATATATAAATCCTCGTAAAAGAAAGAAGCAGAAATTGAGAATGACCAAATCGAGGTAATAAAGATTTAGAATGATCTCCAGAAGAGACATCAACATGACAAATAAAAAGTTCAAGTACTTGACAATGAAAAGAGCTAGCTAGCTATGTCATGTTAAAAATAATATGGGAACCAAAAAGCAAATCGACGTCGTAATATTTTGCATGCTATGAGCAGTTGATATTATGGAAAAGAGGATCATGAAAGAAAGTCTATTGAAATGTGTACACAAAGTAATGATTGGCTAAAGTGGAAAGAAAAATAGACTTGTACTTATAATCTCTTGAAGAGAAATTTTTGGACCAGGAGTCCATGCACCTGAAGTGTAAAACCAGTGAAATATAAAGTTTGTGGAAAACGAGAGTGAAAATAGTGAAATTTTCACAAAGACAAATATTGTTTTATGAAGAGATATATTTATATTCTCTTGTGGTGGTAGCAATACTTTTGAAATATCTTATAAGTCTGGCAATAAGATATAGAACACTGGATGAGGAAATTTATATGGATATAATCCCTGAAGGATTAAAGATATCAAAATTATGTTCTTGAGAACTCTACTCGATCAAATGAAAAGAGAAAATATGGTATAATTATGTATATGTGTACCCATGTAGATTTCTCTAAAGATATTGATCAAAGTGATTCTTAATTTGAAGATCATAAAAACTCCAGCAGAGTTATCATAACAATTATGGTAAAAGATCACTGATAGTGATATTTGTATGAAGATCCCAGAAAGATTTGCTAGAAGCAAAAACTCTTTTGTGCAAATCGCAGAAAATTGAATCGTTCTCTTTATGGATTGAAATATCGGGGAGTATTTTCTAAGAGAAGCATATAAGAATGATTCGTCCTTGCATATTCAGAAGGCATTTTGAGAAAGGAATTTATGACGATTACATAGTATGTTGATGATTTGAACATTACTGGAACTCCTGAAGAGATTTATAGAAATGATTTGGAAAAGTACTTATAGATCATGGCAAGAATCTATATAAGAATATTCACATATACTTGGTCCTGAAGTACCAAATTTAAACTGATGTTTAAGAAATTTATCGATCTCTTTCATGATTGAAAGATGCGATTTTATATGATAAAAAGGAAAATATATTATGGACCAGAAGTCTAATGATTTGACATATCATAAATCATACAAGTTTGTTTGTTAAGGCTATGCTTATGATCATTCGAAAAGATAGCATATGATCGGAAGTCATCTCCTGAAGAAGATGCTTCTGAGGGGGAGAAATATAATGATGAGCGTGGATGTACTCGTTTTTCCTTATCATAGTTTTTATCCCATAGGGTTTTTCTATGAAAGGTTTTTAACGAGACATCAAATAACACGCAAATGATAGACACTTAAAGAGGAATGTTATCATTAGAGTGATATATGAAAGTCTATCAATCGCTATAATGAATATCTTACTTTAATGATATTAAGAGAAACATAGAGAATGATCAAGATGGATAATCTAAAAGATCCATAAGTTGCAGAAGAATAGCGATATACACGTTCTACATATTCGTTCAAGCGAAACTTTAGCGGACTCATTTCTCAATACACTTCCAACTGCTACTTTGGAGAAACAAGTTCATCATTTGGATGTGTTGTCTCAAAGACCTCAAGTCATCTAATCATCAGGGGAAGTAAATACGCGCTGCACTCTTTTTCCCTTAACCATGGTTTTTCCCACTGGGTTTTTCCTGGTAAGGTTTTTAATGAGGCAGCATCACTTGCGTATTAGGAGTAGTTTTAGATAATGGACATTCAAGGGGAAGTGTTATAAACCCATTTATTGTGAATGTCCATATATGGTTATTGTCTTGTTCACCAAGTCCCTTCCTCTCCAAGTTATTACTCCTCCCCAAGTTATTGTATCCTATATATACCTTTGTTCTCTATGGAATAAAATATCACTCAATTCTCATTTTCTCTTCTCATATTACAACAGTTACAACTTTTTTTTTTATGAGCTGTGGTTTTTAAAATTAGACTAATTGGTAACTTTTAGGACAGTACAAAATCAAGGCTATAACTAGTTTTTAAAACCCAACTATCATCCCCAATATTACCTTCTTCTTCTCTTTTTTTTTCGGCACATACATTATTACTTTAAGATAGTGTAAATTGGTTACTAGTTGTCGTTTAGAAAAAAACCCTAAATTTTAAGAGAACGAAATTATTTATACAAATAAATACTCGTAAAGTAAAACTCATATTTGTTTACATGATACTTCAAACACACGTGTGTGGTGTAGGGGTGAGAGAGAAAGAGGTTGGGTCTTCTTCTTGTCTTTGACTCTAACCAGTCTTTTTCGATACATTTTACTTCACTCACAAGTCAATCATCATGTTTTTAACGACGATTTTATTTTATTTTAACAAACAAAAAAAAGTACCTCTTGCTTCTTCTTCACATCCCCACTTCTTGTCTCAATCTCTCTCTCTCTCTATTATAGACTCTCTACTCTACCCATCAATCCCAACAAACACTTTTTCTCTCTCCACATATTCATAGCATTCCAAAGCAATCCCCACAAATCTTATCATCTTCTCCATTCTTCCTTCCTTCTTAATTACAATATTCTCTCCAAAATTCCAAATCTCTTTGCTAGATAGTCTTCTTCGAAAAGGCTCCACAAATCCAAATGATGATGAGGAAAATGGATAATACT
Source organism: Draba incana (assembly GCA_963576765.1). Classification (NCBI taxonomy): domain Eukaryota; kingdom Viridiplantae; phylum Streptophyta; class Magnoliopsida; order Brassicales; family Brassicaceae; genus Draba; species Draba incana. The sequence goes on from OY755213.1 coordinate 30,640,205, forward strand.
AACAGAGACAAGAACAAGCCAAATCTTGCATGTGGTGGTAATAACAACAAACCAAAGCTAAGAAAAGGACTTTGGTCTCCTGATGAAGATGAGAAGCTCATAAGATACATGTTGACTAATGGACAAGGATGTTGGAGTGACATTGCTAAAAATGCTGGTCTTTTACGTTGTGGCAAAAGTTGTCGCCTTCGTTGGATCAATTACTTGAGGCCTGATCTTAAACGTGGTTCCTTCTCTCCTCAGGAAGAAGATCTCATCTTCCATTTACATTCCATTCTTGGTAACAGGTAAAAAATATTTCACATGTAAACAAAATGCTTGTTGTTTTCGGTTTTCTGTGCTATCGCAAATCATAAAAATGATATGAAATTAATATTTTACCCCAAAAAAGAAAAAAATGCAAACACATAATGAATTTTATATTTGGTCATAACCATTTTTATCTTTTTTACATTTTATCAGGTGGTCTCAAATAGCTACTAGGCTTCCAGGCAGGACAGACAATGAGATCAAGAACTTTTGGAACTCGACATTGAAGAAGAGGCTTAAGAACAACAACAATACTTCTTCAGGATCATCACCTAACAATAGTAATAGTCATTCTTTGGAGCCAAGAGATCAACATGTGGACATGGGAGGCAAGTCAAATCCAATGATGGATGGTTATCATAATCATCACCGTGATGACATGATAGTGGGGAACACCATGTGCATGGAGTCTTCTTCATTCAATTTTGCACCCATGGTTAGTAGTGTGGGCTTAGACCAGCTTGATCCATTGCTATCAGTACCGGCTCAGAACCGATATCACCAAATGGGAAACACAGGGAATGTGTTCAACGTTAATGATTCAGAAGATTATAAAAATGCAATTCTTCATCCAATTAGCAAGAGAGTATCAGTAGAAGGTGAATGGTTTAATCTTCCCCCTTCGGAGAATAGCAATGTCAGTGCTTGTACTACAAGCAACAATCTAAACTTAGAAGCCCTTGATCTTTGCTTCAATAGCAAAAATCTTTGTCAAAACGTGTTGGGCATGGAGAATGGTTGTTGGGAAATAGAAAACCCTAAAATCGGAGATTGGGATTTGGATGGTTTCATTGATAACAACTCTTCTTTCCCTTTCCTTGATTTCCAAGTTGATTGACAAATTCTCTCTCCCTCCTCTCCATTTTATCATTCTTTCACTCATTCTTCTCTACTCATTCTACTATACATATATATTTTTCTAATCAATGACGGTTTATACATACATCTTCAAGGATCAGATACTATGGAGCTCGAATTTGAATTTGTTCCTCTCATTTTAACCACTTGAGCTATTTGTGGTGGGTTTTTTTCTCTTTTGCAAAAAGTCTTCTTTCCATCAATTGCTTGGTCTATTTTCTTTTTCGCCCCTTATTTTTTACCATTATATGTGTATTATTCACTATAATATTGTTCATGGAAGCAAGAGGGATATGCGTATATAGATTATATATATAGGAAGAGGAACTAGTCACCATGCATGATTCCTTTAGCTACATGAAATGTGAATAAGAAGGTACATTGAGATTTTATTTGCTGAGGAAATACTTAAATAATGGCCCACACAAAGAGGTGATTATAGTTGGTTCATTTGTATAGCTTTCTCTTTCTTTTTCAATTCTTTATATTTGTACAAATCTGAGGTTGATGTGTAACACACGGTTTCGTAATAAGAAAGCATTATCTCTTTCATTCTCTCTTTAACAGCTAAAATTGAACTTATTTTACGACAAAAATCTATTCGATTGCCTCATATACTGTAAACAATGCTTAATTTATCATCTCTTTCATCCAAGTTATATCTTTTACGAATTTGACACACATAAAAAAAATTACAATACCATATGTATCATTCTTTTATTAAGTGAATTTACTCATTTGATTAAGATTGACATTCTATTGACTTTGATTGGTATTAGATAAATTCAAAAATTAAGTGCTAATTTCACATGGAAAATATAAAATGTTTATTTTTGTGAAGGAAAAAAACTCAAACGTATACTTAAAGAAACATATATAGAGTATATAACAACTGTGTTTTGGCTAAAAAAAACTAAATTTAATGTCAATCATAGAAAGAAAATGACTATGATCATAAACATTGGGTTATGTTTTGTGAGTCCCAAAAAAAACATCGAGTTATGCTTTGGACCTTAGGTGAACTTCGTATAGAATCATAGAAATGAGTTTATGTGCCATTGGAGTCTCCAAGCCGAAAGGTAAGCCTGATTACTCGGTTTTTGGTTCGGCTTGGTTTGGTTTGGATTTGACGGTTTTGGGAAAAGAGGTTTATGTGAGAACCAAAATTTCTTCAATTTGACTTTTCGAAAAATCAATTCAGACCATGTTTGGTTGAGAAAAAAACTATTGTTCGGTTTGATTTCAATTATGGGTCAATTTGCTCGGCATAACAATAACATATGGGTAAAACCAGGTTCGGTTTTAAAAATAAATCGGCTTGGAATCGGTTTAAGAAAATTAATTCGTTATACCGAACCTAGCCTTTAAAAGCATCCACAATGGAGACTCGGGTGGAGAGTGTCTAAAAACTTTTTAGAATTAAATATATTAAATTTTAGATACTTTAGTGTCTAAAATCCGAAAAAGATCCAATATTGGACATTTAACCATGTTTTAGGAACAACTTTTCCAAAGTTTATTAATTTTTTATTTTTGGAACACTTCATTTAGACACTTTCGGGTCTGCGTTAATGATGGTCTAAGACACCACAGTACACAATACAAATGTTTTGGTTATGAAAGCTTTTCAAGGTTCATTAAACATAGTACAAATGCTGAAGCGAAACTAAAATGTAAATAAAAGCAAGTAAGACAAAATAAGGAAATAAATATTCTTTGTATAACTTCATGTAATGTAATAAGTCACAAAGATCTGAATATAGAAGTTCTATATTAATAATAGAACTGTCTAGGTAGAATCATTGATTAAGTGGGTATCACCTATTTAAGCTTAAGCATGAAGGAAATTGGATTACAAGAACAATAAACCCACATCATGACTCGAGTAATTATAGTTTTCTCCACCATACAATAATACGCCATAATTGATGCTTAAATAATCACACATCAATATAACATTAATATTCAAGATACACATTAATCATATGATTCATATATCTTTTGGAACTATATATATATATATATATATGAACTCATCGATGATACTCTATTCACACACGCACAAAAAAAGAAAAAAAAAAAAAAAAAAACAAGAAAAACACATTAAGACAATTAGTTTATTAATGGAGAGAAGTGAGGAACACTACTCAAACTACTTCGTCCAAAGCCCTTCAACGGGTTTCCACCCGGAATCGGAATTACAATCTCCTACTCGATCTGACTCAACACCATTGGTCCTATCAAGCGTCAATGAATTTCCAATGTACTCAGATTTTTTGAAAAAGTCTGAAAACAACTTTTCGTATGAGGATGATGATAAGAAGTTGTCCATGCTATCCCAGACCTCAAACTCGGGTTGGTTGATCGTTCTGCAAATAGGTTGGAGGTTTTTGGTTAGCTTTGGAGTGGCATTGCTTGTATTCTACATTGCTACTCAGCCTCCTCATCCTAACATCTCTATTCGAGTAATATGCATCTTCTGATCTTCTCCTATTTTTTTTTTTTTGTTTGATGGATGGAGTTTTAATTTTAAGCTTGACCTTGAGTTTTAAGCTTGGATTTCTCGAATTATTAATTCCATATATACTTGCACCAATTTTTATCTTTTGAAATATTATTAACCATTTTGGTACAAAAGCTTGAGAAATAACTAAATAATAAGCAATTAATGGTCGTCTAAGACCATCTCCATTAGAGAACCTCAAATTAGTTTCTTATGTACATTTTTTATTTGAATTTGCTTAATTTTAATTTTAAGAACTTTACTAAGAACTTTTTATTGTGTTATCCTCCATTGGTGAACTCTATTTGGGGTTCATATTTTTTAAAAAAAATATTAATTTAAATTAATTTAAGATTAAACATACAATATTTTACAAAATAAAAAAATACATAAAATTTCATAAAAATTTAAAATTTTGTTTCTGTTCTCCTCCATTAGTGCAACCCAATTTGAGAATCTTAAAAAAATTAATTAATTAATTTAAAATTATTTATTTTAAACAAAATACATTTTATGAAATACAAAATACATGAAATTTCATGAAATTTTAAACATACATTACATAAAAACATTTAAACATAGATTTTTAGATTTTTTTTTGGTTTAAAACAACTCAATCACTCAACGTGTGACACGTGTCCGGTTCTTATAAGATTTTTAAGTTTCTTAATGAAGAGTCAAACTCTTAAGTTTTTCCAACAACTATCATTTACTTCCTCCGTTCCTTGAAGATTGATTTTCTAGCATTTTCAAACAAATTAAGAAACAATAAATTGTGTTTAGTAACTAATGCAACTTTTTGCAACAAACACTTTTTTATAAAAATGAACCAACAGCTATTCTCTAAATTTAAATAGTCTCATTCAATATTTCTTGGAACTTACAATTTGTTAAATATAAATTGATTAAAAAAGTATAAAAAATCTACAACATCAATCTTTGTGGAACAACCAAAATATGCTAGAAAATCAATCTCCAAGGAACGGAGGGAGTATTTATTTATTTTTTTCATCTTAAGAAACTCTTAAGAACTATTTAAGATGCACCAATGGAGATGCTCTAACTGTCGAAAGATTCGCTATTTGAATTTAAATTATTTCATTACTATTGCAATAATAGTTAGCCACTAATAATATCATAAATGGCATTCTTCTTCAATGGGTTTCGGTTTAGGATCTTCAAAAGAAAAAGAATAAGAAAAATTATATGATGTGTACGTGATTTTTCATAAATTCTTTGGAAAACCATAGACCTTGGTTTGTATACTCTATCCAGGCCCGGCTCAATATGTATGTCATTTCACAGATTGGGAGGTTTAATCAGTTCATATTAGAAGAAGGCGTGGATTCACATGGAGCGTTAACTAAGTTCCTCACTTGCAATTGCTCTACCAAGCTCGTAGTGGACAACAAGTCTAATTTCTTCGGCCTTCACATTCATCCTCCATCTATCAAATTATTCTTTGGCCCCCTCAACTTTGCAAAGGAACTTGTAAGTATTTATATATAGACCTAAATGTGCGTATTTATATTCAGTATCATCTTAAGCTATACGTATCCATAATCAATTGTTTCTTCAAACCAGGGAACTAAACTATATGCGCCGAGCCATGAGTCAACAATATTTCGGCTAGACATAGGATCAAAGAACCGTGCGATGTATGGGGCGGGAAGAGAGATGGAGGATATGCTTCGATCGAGAGCTGGATTGCCTCTAATACTACGGATGAGCCTAATTTCCGACTTTCGAGTTGTTTGGAATATTATAAACCCTAAGTTCCATCACATAGTCGAGTGTTTATTGCTTCTAGCTTATAACGAAAGGCAGAACCAAGTTACAGTGATAAGAGAAAAATGTAGACTGGTCTCTTAAGTAATCACAGATTATATCAAAATCCATTTGCAAGTGTAGCCGTGTAGGAATATCTATACTAAACATGAAAAGTGATTTATGATTTGTTCTTAATTCATGATAAAAATAAATGAGAAAAAACTTATGTCTCATATTTTCTGTACGTATATAGCATGTAAATTGTATATTTTTGTTTTATGTAATCAATTAGTAATTTTGCTTATGTTGAATGTGCTAACAAAACAAAACAAGCTATCTAGAAGATAATTTCATTAGTTATTTATACTCATTCTAGTTGTTTTCTGTTTCAAATTAGTTATCATTATAGGTTTTTACATACAAATTAAGAAAACAATTAAAATTTTTGTTTTACTCTCAACTAACACATTGTTTATTTAATATGTGTAATTAATAAGATCAAAAAGTAGAAATAAAAATGAAAGTTAGTTATAAATTTGCATTGAACATGTAAAATATGAAAAAAAAAAATTAAGCCTAGAATGACAACTAATTGAAACGGAGGAAGTAATTGATTAAAATAACCATAAGCATGTTGTATCACTGTGCGACCACATGCATGGGTTGGGAATCACTAAGCCCATAGTAATTAATCTGACAATTTAATTATCAAAGTGAGTACTAACACTCATTAACGCCTGGTTATAGTACAATCATATATATGAAAGGAGAATATCCCTTTCCATCACGTCATCACACTAAAGGAAGACATGTGTCCAAAAAAAATAAGAGTTAATCTCTACCCTCAAACGTTATGACCTTCTTTTCAACTTCCCTAATAACTTGAATTAACTTGAATTATTTATAAGTTTAATGTAAAATATTGAACATCCAATCTTTTTTTTTTTAATCTTTTTTCTCGTATAGTTTAAATAAATTCACGAGTCTTGGTATTCGTACTAATGAAATTGACTTTCATTGAGGAGGAAGAAGCACAAATGTTCATGTTGTATATCTTTCGATTTGTTAACGTATTATCTTAAACATGTATTCACAATCTCCTCTAAGAAAATATTGTCTCGTATTCAATTTCTATGAATTATCAACCGTTGTCGATTTCAGTTAAAGAGGAAATGTGTGATCCAACACGTTCGGATTTCGGCATATTTTTGTTTTGACTATATAAATTTTCGGGGTTTGAGAAACTCAATGGATAGATAATTATTGAGATGAGTAAAATCATGGCATACACATCATCTCAATAATTAACAAAAGTTGTTTTGATCATGTAAGTAGTTTTCTTTGGAATTTTTTTGAGGTTGTATTCGAAAGAACATCAATATAACCAAAATGTTATATTACTAAAACGACAAAATTTTTTATATATACTTTGAATTTTTTATCCATCTTAAATATAAGAATATCTAACATAAGCTCTAACCCTCAACAAATATGATACATGTTCTCTTAATGTTTTCTTATGAGAGATCTAAATCTATCCTTATGTATCTATGCATTACAAGTCTCTATTTTCTAACTCATTAGTAAGTCTTTATTTTCTTTTCATTTTCTTTTGTTATACAATTCGTTTCTGTGAAATTTTTGAAACAAACAAACTAACAATAAAAACAAATAAAATTTTAGAAGAAAAAGTTGTGCGTCTGCGTGGGTATAGGCCTAGTAATAAAGAAAGAATGGTTAAAGAGATAGGGATCCAAGTATATATATATGAACTAACAATCTATGATTTCATTCCATATTTCATAAGCTTTAAGTAGAACGTTTCTCGAAGCTTTCACAAATGTTGTACCATGCATGTCGAGATCATATAACGAGAATTAGGTTTAAGGGATTTGCAATTATTTTGCAAATGTTTCATAGTTCTCTGAACTAATCATTTCATCAACAAACGATAGACCCACTTGGGGCCATTAAGGGCACATATGTATTTCCCTCTCATAGCTCTCCAAATTCATCAATATTACATCCAATGGTTAATTAATTAATTAATTTATTTATTTCAAGAGTATGTGAATTATAGATTTTTCTATATGCTATCATCTTATCTTCATAGCCACAAAAATGTAAATTGTGATTTGTCTATATCAAGTTTCACATTTAATAAAGCAACCAGACAATATAAAAATTAGTTGCTCGTGCCGATGTGCGAGTAAGTAGACATAATGGTGTCATTTTTGAGTGTTGATGTCTTTGAAATTAAATAATTTCCGGGAGACATCAAGTTTATTTCTATGAAATATTTAGGGTGTGAATGGTGATATGTGGTAGAAATAAAAAGAATTGAGAGGAAAAGAATTAAGAAGAAAAGAAAAATGGGAAAATAGAAGAATTGAGAAGAAACTTTTCTACTTGTCAATTCTAGTAGACCATTTTTCACGGTTTGGAGAATATTTTGTTTTCTTCTCTTTTTCTTTTTTTTTTACTTGATTGGTAAAAAATTAGTTATTTTCAGCATATTTATTTTTCTTTTCTTTTCTTTTCTTTTCTTTTCTTTTCTTTTTCTATGAGAGTTAAACATTCATACCCTTAAAGTCATGGTACATTTGTACTTTTTACGTACTCTAGCTTTATATAAAGTATTGTGTGCGTTTGTCAAATAATTGTATCTTTTGATTTTAGAGTGCGCACTACATAAGTAAAAATGTTCTTAAAGAAGTCAATTAGGGAAATAAATCTAACAATTTCATCCACAAATCATGTAACAGCATTATTATCTGGCAATAGTTGGAGATATGAATCATTGAATCAACGCACAAATAGATAGTTAAATAATTAATTAAACATAGGATAGCTTATAAAGGTAGATGATAACATTGATAGGAAACGTGAGGTATCAAACGAAGATCGATGGGGATTGTGATGGAAAATATAAAAAAAAATATTAGGTAAGGTAAGGGCGCATAACAACTAAAATGATATATATAAATGTAAATGTATTTAACTAAAGTGAAATAAAAGACAAAGGAAGGCTTAAACTATATAATAATTGTTGCATTTTAAATTGGGAATCCTACGTAGCCCACTTTTGTTGTGCTAACTGTTTCGTTGATTGTGACTGTTACGTTGATTGTGACTTCAGCGACTACGTCACGTCTCTCATACGTTTTTTTTTTTTGGGTTCATTAAATGGTTTTGCTTTATTACGCAAATCGAATCGAATCGAATAGAATACTTTATATTCTTACTCCATTTTTTAAAATTGCGATTTTTTATTGCTTTGACCGGTAAGTACTAAGTAGACAAACTGATTAATCAATAAAACCAAGTGAACTAAAAATGAAAGGATGAATATGTACGAAAAGGTTCATGTATGTCTCGATTCAGTTTGAGTTACTTCTTATGATCATGGTCTATTTCAATCAGTCCCGGCTTTGTATTTGTGCGAACTGTGCATATGCACATAGTCCCAACGTAGGGCTCACAATTTTAGTTGAATTTTATATGCAAAAAACCATTAATATTTAGATATTTTATAAAAAAAAATCCAAATATTTATAAATGTTATAGAAAAGACCTTAAATTTTTTAAAAAATATATTTAGGCACAATGCTCATCTTAATGTTGAGCTGGACCTGATTTCAATGGTCTCGGGCACAAGAGACAGAAGCTTAGACCAAATTTTGTTACAGCTCGATGACTACTAATATCATACCGTTGTGTAACTACTTGTGCATATTTGCAGTTCCAAAAAAATAAAATATTTGTTGTGTGTTATCTACAAGCTTAGGAAGCTGTCACCAAACAACATACTCCCTCCGTTTCATATTAATTGTCGTTTTTATAAAATGTATCTGAAATGTATCGGATGTGTTTTGAGTTAAATACATCCAAATACTAACCATATACATTTCTCAAAACGACGATTAATATGAAACGGAGGGAGTATACTTTAGACCATTTTTATTGGGATTCTTAAAGAGTCTAAAGAAAAAACTAATAAAAGAAGAGAGCCAATGAGAAGAGTTTTCCAAATGAGAATATGGTATAAGAGCCAATTATGAACAAACATGTGGTATAAGAGTACGATTATAAAAAAAAAAAATTGGCTCAATTTCTGTCTATAATTTAAATTCAAATGACAATTAAAATATCCTTACATTAGGAATATTTTATTTTTAACAGACGCTTTACAATTTTAATAATTTCCAGCATTGAATTACCCAACTTTTAACATTTTTTCCCGATGTAATTAAGTAAACAAAAGTTTCTATAATATTGTCTCCATATATATATATATAACAGTTTTTCATCATCTAAATCCTATATAACGGTTTGTCTATATATATACATTATAAACAAAATTCTATATAACGTTTTTTTCATCGGTTAAATTTTCCGATATATATATATAACGGGTTTCCATCGTCTAAAATTTTGGAGATATATATTTATAACGGTTTTTCATCGCTTTTGTGTATAAATCCAGATTTTTTAATTTTCTTCGTTCCTGTTTAATATATAAGATGATAGAAAGAAAAAAAAAAGTAAAAAATAGTAGGATCTGCATTACTTTATATATAAAGCAAAGTGTGTAGAACATATGGACAAAAGCTAAAGAGAATATGAAAGGAATTTTTGTATAAATTGGAGCCAAGTGTTGGCACCCTCTTATTAAATAATAGCCAAGTACTACTGCTGGCACACGCCATACACACTCACTACTGATCTCAAGTTCACGTGATTACCTATATAAGCGTTGACTACATACATGTAAAGACATTTTCCCATAGATCTCATCATCAAGTTCTTTGATATCTTCTTTGTATAGTATGTAGCATATATGTTATCATCCCAAAGTGTGTATTTCATATGTCTACTGTGTGGTTAGGACAATTACTAACGTATAAATATTATCTCATTTGATTAAAATTTGGTTAGCTTTTATAATTTGACCCATCAACTTCCTTCGTTTCTTGACTATATATTTTAAAGATTTTCTCGCAAAAATGAATGTTTTGAATCAATGCCAACTAAACTTAATAGAATATATATTTTTTTGGGTTAAATTTTGATTGACATATTTGTTATTCTATTTTGATTTTGATTCCATAAGTAACTCTATATGTATGTGACTAAGAAAAAAATGAGTAGGAGAAGTGGTAATGTTGGTAATGAAATAGACGTGGATGCTTTGGGAAAGATGGCCTTATCTTATGGAACAAATTACATACACGACACGCACTATATACATATCACCTGTGTTTTATTTTTTTTCAACTATCGCCTTCCTTTAACTAATACTTAGATTTTAATAAAAAAATGAAATCCTTACAAGTTTTTTATAGGGAAATTGGCAAATATAACCAAGAAAAAAATATAAACTTAGTAACTAACCAAAACTCCTATGTGGCAAAATTATAGCCATTGGATTTAGGGGTTTTTGTTAATTATTAAGTTTATATTTTTTTCTTGGTTAGTCACCAAATTAATCCTTTTTATAACGGTAAAAAAAGGAAACTTTGTAAATATTAATTGCTATTTAATGATAAAGTAAGAATTTTGGCAACTAGTACAAAATTTCAATTATGCTAAATGATTCACTTTTTTAGTGGAAGATATCAAATAATAAATGAGGATCTAAGAAGAAATTAAACTCTTTCCCACTATAATGAATGCAAAAAACAAAACTTTCAATGAAAAAAGATATGTTTCATGCACAGTCAGCTTCAATACTATATTTTTGTTGTATAGTTCATGAGTACTATATTTTTCCTATTTATTTAAGAAATCTTACAAAATTTTATTACGAAGGCCAAGCCAAATTGAAGGTTAATCTAGTGGAATTATTTAATACGCTGTTTGTATGTACCTATTTTCCTTGAATAAAAAGATGAAGAAAAATCCTTTTTTTTTTTGCTAAACTAAAAAATCCATATTATTGGTGTCCTTAGTCTCTTTAGTTTGGACGGAAATATAAAGCAGGGAAAAAAAGTTCGGGAAGGAAAGTAGCAGAAAGTAAAAGAAAACAAACAGTTTTTCCTAATTAAATTAAATACTAAAGATATGCATGTTCATTACGTGTCTATAAATACAGATACATTTGTACATAGACTCCCTAATATAAACGTTCTCTTTGCATATCCGATTCCTCTAATACACTTGAAGATATTTTCAGACACGACAAAGTAATCTCAATAGACAGTTTTCGAAAGGAGAAGAAGATCCATGACGGAAACTGGTGATGTTACCACGGTTCCAACAAACGTGAGCAGGCCGATCCCATTTCTCATGATCTTCAAAGATTTAACGTAAGTGTCATGTCTATATTATGAGCCAAAGGTTCGGAATTCCAACAGTTTATAAAGTGTTATGTCTATATGAAATGGTAAAGAGTATTACAAAAGAAGATGTGTTCGATAGTGATGCATACATTTTATTTTTATACAAACTTATTACAGGCATGTGTTTAGTATGGATGCAATTGGTCGAGAGATACTAAGCATGGCATTTCCGGCCGCTTTGGCGATGGCTGCTGATCCAGTAGCGTCTCTGATTGACACTGCTTTTGTTGGGCGTTTAGGAGCGATTCAGCTAGCTGCGGTTGGAGTTTCCATTGCCATATTCAACCAAGCTTCAAGAATTACCATATTCCCAATTGTGAGCATCACAACTTCTTTCGTCGCGGAGGAAGATACAATGGAGAGGATGAAAGAAGAAGAAGCAAAAAAAGCTAATCTTGTTCATGCAGATACTATACTTGTTCAAGATTCCATGGAGAAAGGCATTTCTTCACTCGCAAGTAACAACAACAACAACACAAACCAGCCGCAGCAACCGCCAGGTAAATATCCCTTAATGGCCAAATCGTATAAACCATTTCATTTTTTCATAAACTTTTGTTTTTCTTGTTTTTTGATAAACTTTTGATTTTGTTTTTCTTGTTTCTTGAGAACGTTGCCTTTCATTTTTACTTCATGGTTAATGTGTTTACTACTTTTAAACCAAAACACATTAATTTTTTGGTACCAAATTCTGTTGATTGTCAACACAAACGTTAAATGAAAACGAGAGAATCTTTCTGTTGTGCTAGGCGTTAAAGTATACTTTTTCTTTTTGGTCTTTAATTTAAGTTTACGCATTACTAAATTTTTTTTTTTTAAATGAACAATGCTTTATAAAAAAAAATCTACAAAATTCCCACGTGTAAGCAAATGTATGGCTTTTGAAAAACAGTAACAACCAAAGTAACTGATTAAATTTTGTTTGGTTGTGGAAACTATAGCTTCGGATACAAAGTCAAGCAACGGAAACAAACCGAATAAAAAAGGAAAAAAGACTATCCAATCGGCTTCCACGGCCATGATCATAGGGTTAATCCTAGGTCTTGTGCAAGCTATTGCCTTGATTTTCAGTTCCAAGGTGCTTCTAGGCGTCATGGGAGTGAAACGAGTAAGTTTTTATACATTTACACATTTTTATTAGGAGAAAATGTATGTTTCAAGTAGGCTTTATATCTCTTTTTTTCTTGGGCCTTTCGAAACTTTGTAGCTTCACAAAGCTGATGTAAAACAAACAGTTTTTTTGTATATATATATTTACATTTCATCAACAAAAAAAATGTATTTCTGATTTGGGTTTTGCTTTTTGTACGACAGGATTCGCCAGTGTTATCACCAGCACAGCAGTACTTAACCATACGATCATTAGGTGCTCCTGCATTGCTTCTATCTCTTTCCATGCAAGGCATTTTTCGTGGCTTCAAGGACACTACAACTCCTCTTTATGCTACTGGTAAAGTTACACTATTGATAATTATATAATTACTCTTTCTTAGGTTATAATAATATTTACTTCTTGGTTTGATTCTTAGAACTCTCAAAAACAAAGTCACACTCATTGTACAAAAGTTATTTTTTTGGTTTGAATACAATTTTACATTCAATGTAAAAAATATATTTGTTTACCACATCAAGTCTAATATATATCATCTTAACGCATCCAGTCGTTGCTGATGTGATCAATATCGTTCTTGATCCGATTTTCATCTTTGTGCTTCGTCTTGGCATAAGAGGCGCAGCCATTGCCCATGTCATTGCTCAGTAAGAGATAACTTTCAACTATTTTTTTACACATGCAAATGTAAAACTGAAGCTAATATATAACCCCAAGACTTACTAATTGGATCGAGTCTCACTAGACGCATGTTTATTTTATTGAACTAATGGTTTTGTTTGTGTGTAGGTATTGCATGACTCTAATATTGTTCATCCGTCTAGCAAATAAAGTAAATTTGAAGCCACCAAATTTCGGAGAATTGCAGTTCGGAAAGTTCCTTAAAAATGGTAGGGACTCGTATTCATCGAAGTTGTTTTTCTTGCAATGATCAAAATAAACTCTAATATAAAACAAGTTTTGTAAATGATTGTGAATGATTTTTTTCTTTAAAATTCAAGTATTTCAGAAAGAAAACTAAATTCTTAAAAAAATCAATTAAAATTTGTAGGTTATTGTTATGGTTTTTTTTTTTTGGAATAGTAACTAAAAGTGTTAATAAATTTACATTATAAATTTGAAACTATATACAAAAATGTGGATGCCTAACAAATATTATAGGAGGTTTATTGCTGGCCAGGACAATAGCTGTGACGTTTTGTCAGACCTTAGCAGCAGCAATGGCGGCTCGGCTCGGAACAACACAAATGGCTGCCTTTCAGATCTGTTTACAAGTCTGGTTAACTACTTCTCTCCTTGCTGATGGTCTTGCCGTTGCTGGTCAGGTACAATCAATTATTATAAAATTATGTTTACATAATCTCTATATCTATGTAATATATGGTTGATCAAGCTTATGATAAATCATCAAGAATTTTCTTTTAATTTACAGGCAATTCTTGCTTGTTCATTTGCTGAGAGAGACTACAACAAAGTCACTGCTGCTGCATCACGTGTTCTACAGGTTATATAATCTGTTCATCTCAATTTTCTGTTAACAAGTAGAAGTAGTAATTTTTTTTTTTTTTTTTTAGTAACTAAATCAAAGAATATGCTATGCAGATGGGTTTTGTGTTGGGACTAGGACTATCCGTTTTCGTTGGAATGGGTCTCTACTTTGGTGCCGGAATATTTACAAAGGACCCTAATGTTATTCACCTCATAGCCATTGGAATACCGGTACTTATATCAGCATATGAAAACAATATTAAATCCTATAAATCGACGATAATATTAAAAGGTATTATATTGATGACTAAAAAGAGTTTAATATCTGTTTATAAAAACATCAGTTTGTAGCAGCAACTCAACCAATAAACTCACTAGCCTTTGTGTTGGACGGAGTCAATTTTGGAGCTTCTGATTTTGCTTACACTGCATACTCCATGGTACGCGATAATTTCATTAATTAATTTATATTCTTTTGTTATATGTTTTTCAAATTATATTTTTCAAATGATATTTTCACATGTTTTGCTTAAGATTTGACTCTTTTTGTGGTTAATTAATTTATGAAAAATCAGATAGGAGTTGCGGCCATAAGCATTGCAGCCATAATATATATGGCAAAGTTTAATGGCTTCCTTGGAATATGGATAGCTCTTACAATCTATATGGGTCTTCGAGCTATGAGTGGAATCGCTAGGTAATTTTATTCGGCCTTTACTAAACCGTACTAAGCCTATTTCACTAAACTTAATCTTTTTGACTCTGGAATTAAATTTAAATCATGCAGGATCGCAACAGGAACTGGACCATGGAAATTCTTGCGTGGACGAGTTTCTACATTGTCTTAGGAATTAGTTATGTAATGAGAGTCCTCTTCCTCTTCCTCTTCCTCTTCCTCTTCTTCTTGGTTTCGGTTTCTTGTGTTTTCACATTTTGTTCAAAAAAACTGTTATCTTGACAATATGAGATAAATAATTGGATCAGATGTTTATCTTCGTTTTCGCATATCGACATAATATAATGAGTCATGACTAGTTTTTCCATCCAAACAAGTCCCAAATTCTCTCTTGGTGTATAATATATGAACAAAAAAAAACCTTAGATTTTAGTCATTCACTTGCACAATACGGACCATGGTTATTTTCTTAATTGAGACTATTATATACTTGATTAATCCTAGTCTAAATAAAACCATTTGAAAGTTGGTACAATTATTAGCAATATCAAATTTGAAATCCAGTCTAATCTATTCTATGTTTTGAATCTTTTCAAACTACAAGAACATCCACTGTTATTTAATGTTAGTTTCACTTTTAAAAGTGTTTCCTAAAGTTTTTTAACTACTTCAACTTTAACACTTTCTACTTATGAGGTGCCGATTTCAAATTTTACACTTTAATTGAGATATAAACTTTGAACTTTTGATTTAAAATTTCTATACTACAAGTAGGTTTTTGTTCTATCTTGGCTCTTGTTTATTATTATTCATTTAACTAAAAACATCTCATATCACAATATATATCATTAATTAACTTGAAGGCTCTAACTTAATTCCAAAGAACAAGAAGACATACATAAGCAAAAACCAAATCCATAACAAAGTGCAGAGGAAGTCTAAACCCGAGCTTAAGAACACGAGAAGCAGTCGTGATAAAGACTTAAATCGATCTAACGGACATGAGAAACCACAACCTCATCAATGACAGGGCCACAGAGAGATCCAATATCAGCTTTCTTGGTATGGTAAAAACCACTAAAGAAAGTAATCCTAGTTCTTGCCTCAACCGCCTTGAACTTGAGAGTCGCGGTCTTAGAATGACCTCCACCAACTGAAGTGTGTGGCACTTTGAGTGTATCTCTAGCCGCAAAAGCTTCAACCATCATGGATCCATGGCAATCATTTTCCGCGTCTCCAACGACAAAGGAGAGACTATAGGTTTGACCCGGTGTAGTTCTAATGACTTGTGCAATGGCACTTTCTTTCCCTGCAACAAGCTCAATCGCAGCTTTTCCAAAGGGCACATTAAAGTACTTGGAGTCTATGAATTTCACTGCCTTGAGTGATTCTATAATCCAACCGGGTAAAGGCGACGTAAGATCTTCTTGTTTAGGTGGAAGAAGAACTCCTTGTGTCGAATTCACTAGACGGTGTGGACCTTCTTCAAATCCTCCATTCTTCACCAAGTTCCCTGCATTGGTAACAATCAAATACAATGAAACAAATCCTTCTATACAGATCACAAAACTAAAGTATATACCTAATACCAAACCGAACCATACCGAATTTAAACCAAGATTGATTTGTGTGTTATAGAACTAAACACACCAAAAATTCATACATTTTTACGATTATAATAAGCATTAGATTCAAATGCCAAAGTGATGATGCCATGGTATACACTAAAAACTACTCATATGGTTTAAAATTGATTTCAGAATCTATAAACCGGAAACCAAAACAGAGCCTAAACCAAACCAAATCTCAATTTTACCTTTGGTGAACATTGGATGAACAAGCTCTTTAATGGCAACAGCATCCAACAAAGGACCACAAGCAGGATCTTCTTGAACACCAGGGTTATGGAAAGTCACTGTAACTTCAGAAGTCTTAGCAACAAAAGCCCAAGCGTACACGTCACCACCAAAACTATTGTAAAGTGTCTGAAGCGGCAAGTCACCGGACTGAGTAGGAACAGAGACACGAAGCACCTCTTCTTGTGCACAAGTTCTCGATGCACCGAACGTAAGTGCATATAAAGAACCTGGCTTCACTGTTAGTTTCTGAGAGATGGTTGCTTCGTTACCTAGCCTCACCGCGTGAACACCATGAGCCACCGGGAAAAACATTCCTCCTGGTTGTGGACCACCGGCGATGTACTCGACTAAACCGGTGGTTTCCCATTCCGGTAAGGCGGTTTTGCCGATTAAGACTGTTTTTTTCATGTCGGATTTTTTTGGCGGCTCCTCGAAGTTCCCATTACGAAGGTAACCTAAAGAAAACAAAAACAGAGAGTAATGAATATCTTAGATCTGTAGATAAAAATCGAATCTTTACCTCCAAAAACACCAAATCTTGCTTTAGATACTTAATTAGAGAAGACCCATCTTATAAAGTTAAAGACTTTATGAGGAAAAACCAGATTTACCTTCGTTAACAGGAGGAGCTCCAAGAGCAGCACTACAGAGGATTAGTATGAGAGGTATAACAATGGCTTTATGAACCGCCATTTTTCTTCTTCCTTTGAGAAGAGTGAGTGAGGAGCTTCTGGAGAAATAGAGAGAGAGAATTTGAGATTGTGAGAGGAAGACGATATCGAGATGCTACGCCTTTATACAGGAAAAGCGAGTTGTGGTAGAGAGAGAGAGAAAGAGAGAGAGGAAATCACGTAGAAAGAGGTAATGTAAATGGACCCCATTGATGGCATTTTGTCTCTCTGTCTTGCTCAGCTCAAACCGACTTTCTCCTTAATTCATGCTCCTCTAGTGTTCGTATTGCCTCCTTAATGGAACAAGATATGTTAATACAACAAGATATGTTTAGGCTTTCATTACTAAATTCGTTTTAGTTATTGAGAAGGATTAAAGTTTATAAAAAAACTTAAAAATGAGAGGAAAAGAGCTTTTAAAAATGTTGAAGTACATTTTTTCTTATGGCATAAAGTTGCTGTCTTTGAAGCACCATCAAAATCAGAATCTTTAGCAAATTTTTAATGATTGATAAGATCGTGTAAGAATTGTACAGACGATCTTGTTGACGTAAATTGCGGGCAGATGCAATTATAGAGTAAAAGAAGGTGTTGGGAATTCCGGTTTTGGTTGGTTCCAATAATAATTGGGATTTTAAACGAATATATATACACGTAAGGGCTACAAAATCAGAGGCATGTGCAATATTTTTGACTTATATTATGGTTATGTTATATAGTCAGCGAAACGCATGTGACTATCAGCTGAATAATAACTAGTACATATAACACATCACAAAATTACGTTTCTGTGGGTCCACGCCCATGCGGTCTTGTTAACTCCATGTTGCAATTATTAATTTTCGAAATAGCCCAATAATCTGTTCAAGGCCCAATAATCTGTTCACGGCCCATTAAGCCCAACAATTTTCAAATCTTGTCTGCTTCCTTTATAAGAGAGTATCCCCAAGGCGTTTTGAGTTGTAAACACCGTCAATGTCGTCACCGGAAAAGAAGGAGCCGTCTTCGGCTCTGAAATCGAACGTATCTCCCTCGCTTCCCGATGATTTGCTATTGAGTTGCATCGCATGCGTCTCAAGGTTGTACTATCCGACTCTCTCACTCGTCTCTAAGAGATTGCGATCTCTCATTGATTCACCGGAGCTTTACAAGGCTCGTTCACTCTTACGCCATACCGAGAGTTGTCTCTACGTGTGCATGGATTTTAATTCTGATCGGAACCGTAGGTGGTTCACCCTCTGTCGAAAACCTGATGAAACCCTAACCAACGACACAAGAAAGAAAAAGAAGAAGAAGAAGAAGCCAAGTGGGTATGTTTTGGCTAAAGTCCCAATGCCACAATCTCCTCCTGTCAACGTTTCGGGTCATGGTCTAGTGGAGGGTGGTTCGAGTATCAATAACAATTTTTACTCCGAAAGCGGATGTATTGATGGAATGTTCAAGTTGGAGTTGGTTGAACGAGGGATACATCATGATATGTATTCAGATTCTTATTGCGAGATAGAGAATGTTTTGTACTCTGTTTCTGTTTCTGACGGAGCTTTCAGATGGTATGATACGAAGGAAAACATGTGGAGAGAAATAGTGAGTTATGTAGGACTACCGAAGTTCCCTCATGGTGCTAGTGTTAGAGTGGCTAATTATGGTGGAAATATGGCGGTTTTCTGGGACGAGAGTTTGCCTTATGGTCAGACTTTTCGTGGGCATCGGAAGAAGATTTGGTGTGCGGAGATTGCGCTTGAAAGGCGCTGCAGCTGTGTAATTTTGGGAGAAGTTGAGTGGTCTGATATTGTCCTTTTAGTCCCTGCAGCATGTGATTTGGTGAAGGTTCTTGCTGCTACTGCTTGATGAATGTATGCATCACAAGGCTTTAACGTGTGTTCTTTTGGTGTATGCAACTATGATGATAATGTCTCTTGTTTTCATTTGATGTCACTTGTGACCAATATGTCTTTTAAGCAAACTTTTCTTTTGTGGTGTAACACACCGGCCTCTCTCTCTCTCTACATTTATGAAAACAAACACACTTTGAAGATTATTTTAAATGGTAATTTTGTGTTGAATAGTTTTTGAGTTTTCTCTTCAGATTGTTTATCATTTTTTTTTGTCAATCTTTACTTTAGGTGTGCCAATTTAACAAATTTCTCTATATTTTGGTATGTATCTTGGTGTAAAAATTCCAAAATTGTGAATAGAGCAGAAATCTGACGTGGAAGATTTTGATTGGGGGAAGCAACAAGCACTCCGTTTGTTTGTCTGCATCTTTTATACAGATGATGAGAAAGAGACCACCAATACAGAGTCAAAATAAATAAAAAGAAAATAATAGATTTGGTCATATTAATTTTATTTAATTAAAAAAGAGGAAAAAAGAGCGAAGCGATCTCTAAAATCAATCTCGATTTTTTTTTTTTTTTTTTGTGCGCTTGGAGGCAGAGGAATAATTGTGTATATGGCCTTTCACGTAGCTTGTCCAATTACATGGTATCTCTAATTCTTCTCTAATCTCTCTTAACGAAGCTTCACTGTTTCACAGTTCGATCTTTTGTTGCAGCCGTCGGATTTGCTTCTGCTCTCTAGGGTTTTCTCGTGATCTTCGTTGCGTCAATGGAAAAGAGGAGTTTCTCAAAGGGGTTAATCGAGTGGAGAGTTTTCTCATCGATCAATTGAGTTCTTCTTCTTCTTCTAGGGTTTTGACGGATGATACGATTCAGATTAGGGTTCCTAAAGTCGTTCCGACGATTTCCGCAGCTTCGAATTTGGGAATTGGAGGAGATGCCGGAATCGATGAATCGGCGGAGGAAGCTTCGGCGCAGAAGAAACGTGTTTCTCTTCAGAGACAAGCCGTGGTTACGGTGGAAGCTGCCGAGGATTATGCTCGGAGATTTGAATCCGGTGTCAGTGAGGTTTGCATTTGATTAGTCCTGCTCTTTGGTGGATAATTTGAGAAATTTGCGTATTAGAATTGAGGGAATTGTTAATTTTTCTTTGTTTGTAGGAATTTATTGTCTCAAAAGAGTCAGTTTTTTTTTGTTGGTTTTGTTTCTTGTACAGCTTTCTTCAAAGGATCATGCTGGTCAGTCTGGGATGAATATAATGTGCAGAATGTGTTTCTTAGGAGAAGGTGAAGGAAGTGAGAGAGCAAGGAGGATGATCTCGTGTAAAGACTGTGGCAAGAAGTACCATAAGAGTTGTATAAAGTCTTGGGCGCAACATAGAGGTACTTATATTCGATTCGTTGCTGTTCTTTTTTTTCCACTGGCTTACGTTGGCTCTTTCGATCTAATTGTTGTAAGTTTCAGATTTATTTCATTGGAGTTCATGGAGTTGTCCCTCGTGCCGGGTTTGTGAGGTTAGTTGAGTCTTTATACTGCCAGTCTAACTGCTGCTGAATAGAGTGTCTTTAGATCTTTGAACCTGAATCATTGATTCTTTACCTTCCTTAGGTCTGCCATGAAACAGGAGATCCTAACAAGTTCATGTTCTGCAAAAGGTGTGATGCTGCATACCATTGTTATTGCCAATATCCTCCACACAAGGTACATGGTGGATTTCTTGTTCATGCGATTACAATCTTTGAAACTAGAGTAAGTTGGCTTATTAATATTATCTTGACCACCCAGAATGTAAGTTCTGGGCCATATCTGTGCCCAAAGCATACAAGATGCCACAGCTGTGATTCTACTGTCCCTGGAAATGGCCTAAGTGTCAGGTATGTATTCTTAATCTTTCGCGGGTTAGGTTAGTCTTATAAGTGAGCAGAACAATAGACATCTGTTTGGCGAATTAAGGAATTTTAGATGGATTGATCTCTTAAAACTTGAGTGATCAGTCTCTCCCTCTTTTTTTTATGTAACAGGTGGTTTTTATCATATACTTGCTGTGATGCTTGTGGCAGATTGTTTGTGAAGGGCAATTATTGCCCTGTATGCTTGAAGGTATATTTAAGCAAACCAAGTCTTAGCACTAACATGGCCTTTATTTTTTAACGGGCAGTGCCCATAGCTAAAAGATAACACCTCTTTAGTATTGTATTAACCAGACTGCTTATCTTGTATAGGTTTATAGGGATTCGGAATCAACACCAATGGTATGCTGCGATATGTGCCAACGCTGGGTGCATTGCCATTGCGATGGAATAAGGTTCCTGTTATTTTTATTCTTGTAGATACTACCATTCATAATTAGTCAGCTTTTAAATGTGCATAGCAAAATGTGTTTCTGTTATATTAAATCTAGAATTGTTTGCCTTTGGAAATTGTCATGCAGTGATGAGAAATATATGCAGTTTCAAGCTGATGGAAACCTACAATACAAATGTGCCACATGCCGTGGGGAATGTTATCAGGTTTGTCTGCTCCTAAACCCTTGCTTCTTAGTCACTCAGATCATTCTTCTTGTTTTTTTTTTAATCTCATAAATAGTGCTCTGCTCATAGAGCTGGGTGTTTTCCGTTGGAATAGGAAGGATTTAATGTTTTCATTTGCTAGTGTTTTACTCAGATAATGTTTCTTAATTTTCAAATTCAATCTTGCCTCTCAGGTGAAGGATCTGCAGGATGCAGTTCAAGAACTTTGGAAGAAAAAGGATATGGTGGACAAAGAGTTGATTGCTAGTCTGAGGGCTGCTGCTGGTTTGCCAACAGAGGAAGAAATATTTTCGATAACTCCATATTCAGATGATGAAGAAAATGGACCCGTGTCTAGGAGGTTTTCTGTTAAAGGTTTGGTGGAGAAATCTCCAAAGAAAAGCAAGGAGCATGGGAAGAAATCTCTAAATAAAAAACATAGTAAAAAAGGTAATCACACTAAGTTAGAGGCCCAACAGGATTCTGAAGTACATCAGGAGATTGAATCTGAGAGATGTAGAGTAGGTGGTGCTAGAATTGGTAATGTGGGGTTTCAGATAAATGAACGATCTGATGTTCATTCTTCTGTTGCTGGGATTTGCTCAACACATGAACCTAAGGTTGTAAAACACAAGAGGGTTGATGATGTTATGGTGACTGGTGAGGAAAAACCGTCAACGATAGTCAGAATAAAGTGTAGCAAGCCTCATGATTCGGATAGCGAGGATAAATCTGTAAAACCAAAGAAGTTGGTCATTAGTATGGGTGCTCGGAAAATAAATGTCAGTGAATTTTCAAAGTCTAATGTTGTATCTCATTTATCAAGGGACAAAGATCAGTCCTCTTCGGGCGGTATGTTCCAGTCTTTGTTTTAATACGCAACTACATAAATAGATTCACATATACATTACCTGGACATTGAACATTTACAAGTCTATAATTTATCTAACCTTCTGCTATTGATGCGATTCTGCAGGGGATAAAGTTGATCAGCCCAGCGAAGAACGAACCACGAAAATTGCTGAAAGGTTTGGGAAAACTCAATCTGAAGGAAGTAAAACTACATTTGGGTCGATCACACAGTTCCCTGCATCAACAAGTGACGGAAATCATGTCGATGATAAAACATCTATCTCACCATCTTTACAGAAAAAAGGAAGAACCCAGCTGACATTGAAATTCAAGAAACCTAATTCGGGAGATCAACCATCTTTGATTACAACACAGTCTGTGGACGAAAAGCTGAGTATGGCAAAGGGTCTAAGATCAAAGAGAAAGAGACCTTCAAGCTTAGTGGACAAGGGTTCTCTGGAGGAAGACGGTGAAGCTACAATACATTCTCATCAGGATAGTTCAAGGAACGACGAGATGATGGATGCTAACTGGACCTTGAAGAAGTTGGGTAAAGATTCAAAAGGAAAGAGAGTCGAAGTCCATGGATCTGAAAACTCATGGTAAGTTTCTTCTTATTTTTTTAAGCTCTTGTGTTTGGTTTGCTTATTGTATTCAAATCCAAATGTCTAAAACCAGTAATACATTTCCATGTTGAAGGCATAAAGGAACAGTGACAGGCATTACTGAAGACACATCCACATTGTCGGTTTTGCTGGATGATGGTAGCACCAAGACATTCGAACTTAGAAAGCACAGCGTCCGCTTCATCCCGCATAAGCAAAAAAGGTCAAGGAGTTGATTGGACCATCAAGCAGCGTTTTAGTCACTAACTTTCTGCGTGTGAGCCATGAAGAAAATTTGAGAGTTTGGGAAATTCATGCGTTTTGAGCTCTTGTTGGTGGTAATTATCAGCAAGCCGATCAACGCCAAACTGTGTAGATATTACTTGTGACATTGAAGGTAGCTAAGATCTTGTTCAAGCTTAATTTCTCTTTCCCATTAACTCACTTACTTGCTAGGTCCATACTTTTTACAGACTTTGTAACAAATTTGTTTAAATTCAAGCATGTGAGAAATCTCCAAAAATCTTCTCTGCTACTAAATGGCAAAATATGTTATTACCATAAACCAAAGTGAAATTAAACAGGGGGTGGTGGCAAATCTATAAGAAGCCAAAAGCCAACACAATCATCAGAATCCAAGTCATCTTGAATTGCAAGAAAATGCAAACCTCCACTTGCTTTCTTTGCAGATTCCCAAGCTTCAGCTTCATCGGTAGTAACAGATGTTTTCTTGTATGTTGCGTATACATATCTTGTCGAGATTCCAACCGATAGAATCAAACATCCTTTGGAACTGTCTGCTTCGATCGAACAAACCTCAAGCCCATTCATCCAAGCTACAATGACCATTTACAGGAATCAAAAACCTCATTACAACAATAATTAACTTGTTCAAGATGGTTTAGCAAGAAACCACACACTTACCAGCTAGTGGTTTTGCCCGTGAAGTCGCAACAGAGAGACCCGGAATCAGTGTATTCTCATCCACTTCAATACCAAGCAAATCCAAGTCTAAAGTTGCACCAAACACAAACTTATCCTCAAAGTCTGAGATCTCTTCTTTAATAGCTGAGTAAGGTAATTGAACAAATGCCCATCTCTCCCCAAACAAGTTCTCAGGAAGATTCATTGGAAATGGATTGTCTAGTGACAAAAGAGGCAATGATCCCTTCTGGAAACCGGGGTGACGCGTGTACACAGTATCATAACGTTCTTGCAACCACAGAAACAGAGACAAACACTGCAAAATTTGCAAACTTTAGCTTCGTTATTAACTTCTTCTAATCAAAACACAAGTAAAGCAAAAAAATGTAAACTCACTCGTT
The DNA here is from genome assembly GCA_963576765.1 of Draba incana. NCBI lineage: Eukaryota > Viridiplantae > Streptophyta > Magnoliopsida > Brassicales > Brassicaceae > Draba > Draba incana. Next base: position 30,664,921 of record OY755213.1, read on the forward strand.
TACTAGGTACGGCCTTTATAGCAAGCTCTTTACAAGCTTTTGTGATAATGGTCTGCATCTGTGACCTGCAAACACAAAAATACCAATTTCAACAATAAGATTGATTAATACACTTCCAAGGTTGTATTATTGACCTGAAGAAGCGAATTTTCTCAGGGAGAGGAACTCCTAAGTCTTGAGTAATGGAAACAATGGCGTCTTTGAGAGTAATACTGTTAATGACATTGTTAGGGAAGTATTTAGTCACTTGAAGCGAGAGTGAAGCATCACAAACAACAAGTTCCCAAATTTTCTTCCCTCTAGAATCGAGAATTGGTCTCGAGCAAAAATCCAATTCCCATTCTTTTATACTCTCCGAATCGGATTCCGGATCCAAATAACTCAGCTCCGAAGTTGGATCATCTTCGTTGTTTTCTTCTTCGTCTTGTTTTATTACTGTCTCTTCTTTCGTAATCGAAAGTGAGCTCTCTGGTAAAGACCGAGAGACGAAACGGCTGCGTTTCGATGAGGTTTCGGAAAAGAAGAGATGGGTTTTGATGGGTTTTGTAAAAGATGATGATCTATGAATTCTGGGAAGTGATGGTGTTTGGATTTGAGTCGTGTTGAATCCTAGCGTCGCCATTGAAAGGAGGAAGCTTTAGACGAAAGTAGAAGATGTTGAACAAATGAAATGATTTTATCCGTTTCGGTTGGTCCTTCCTCAGCCACAACTCTTTTTACGAAAGTTGAATATAAAAACCAAAAAAAAGTTTATTTTTTTCTTGTCTTCTTTATCTCACTTCAGAATCTATATATTGAAAAAAAACAGAGCTTTTTGAGTTTTTAAGACACAAGTTTGTAAATTTGATAATGAGGAATGGTATTGAGCTACTTGTGAGACGAGTTTCGGGGTTACGTTCTTCTAGCTACCATTTTCTTCCTAATTTTTGCTCAGCTTCCTCTGCATCGCCTAGTTCCAAGTTATTCATTGGAGGTTGGAATGAGTTATTTAGGCAAAGTACCGAATTTTACATGAAAAAATGACGATTTTGATAATTGTATGCAGGATTGTCGTGGTCAGTGGATGAGCAATCGCTCAAAGACGCTTTCTCTTCCTTTGGAGAGGTTTCAGAAGGTAAGCATATTATATTGATAGTCATCTATAAACTCCGCCAAGTGTTCGATGAAATGTCTGAATGAGCTTTTGGCTTTGACTTTTGGGTATTTATGGATTTATCTGGTCTTTTGTTTTTGTTGGATGTGTTTAGTTTTAATAATGAGTTTATAAAAGCTTGAAGAGTTTTGACTTACTCTCTCACTTGGAAATCCATTGTTTGATAATCAAGAGCCTGAGTTGCAATATTTTTCACTTAGATTCCTTAATGTGTGTGTTTCAGTCAGGATTGCGTACGATAAAGAAAGTGGGAGATCAAAAGGGTTCGGTTTTGTTGATTTTGCAAAGGAAGACGATGCTTTATCTGCAAAAGACGCCATGGATGGAAAGGTATAAAGCAAAAGAAAAGAAGAAGGATTTGTTTTGCTATCACTATGAATGGTGTTCCTAAGTGATTGCTTTGTTTTACAGGGATTATTGGGTCGGCCATTGAGAATAGGTTTTGCCCTTGAAAGGGTTCGTGGTGGTCCTGTAGTTGTTCCGCGTTTTGGAAAATCGAAGAGAGATCGAGAGAGTCTTCAAGTGATGGCATCGTCTCATAGAGATCTTTCAAGTTCTATGCTTTTGACATCCATGGCTGAGTTTTTTATACTAAGTGTAGTAGCATTTTAGCTTGAGATATATTTTTTTTTTTTTTTTTTTTTTCCGTCTAATGAAATTTCATTCCACTTGTAATTTTACAATGTGCATTTGATAATATATCCTTGAGATGCAACTCTTGCATTTTTTGCTAAATGATCAACACATACATTGGCTTGACGAGAGATTTGCAAGAATTTGAAATTACAAGACTTAGCTATTTTGATGATATCACTTATTTGCACAATGTGAGGATGGCTCAATGTGGATTCCTTCTCTTCTCGTTGAAATATTCCTTGCAAGTATCCGTACACCTGCTGACAATCCCCACAGAGAGTAATTTGGTTATAGCCAAGTCTTTGAAGCTCCCTAACTGCAAATCTCAAGGCCTCGACTTCCGCATGTAAAGGTGATTGTGCTGACTGAAAAGACCCTGATGCATACAAACTTGGTTGAGATTGACCATTAAATAACATCCATCCAATGCCTATATTATCATTCCTTGAGCTCCAGGACGCATCAACTAAACAACATTTATCTCCACATTGTTCCAACACTTGATTCAAGGACTTTGGAATTACCGTATGTGATGTGCAAATTACATTAGTAATCCTGCCCTGATCTCCTGATATTTCTTCCATGGATTCCTTCCATTGCTTGAGGTCCTGTAATGCTTTGGTTATGACAGAGGGAATAGGCCATCGTCTGTTGTTGAAAATAACGTCATTTCTGTTCTTCCATAATCTCCAACCTATAAAATAAAACATCAGTAAACCATCTTCTACATTCTGATTTTCCTTGACAAAAGCTTCATAATTTGCATTTAGATCATTAGTAATCACAGCTTCATTACTAATATTATTCACATGACTCAACTCCCATATTTCTTTACTAACTCGACACTGAAACAAAAAGTGATTTACAGTTTCAATATCATCCCCACAAACTAAGCATATATTATCCTGTAGAATCTTTTTATGCTTTAGTTTTTGAGCTACTGGTAAGGCTTCATGAAGCACTTTCCACCAGAATAGATGCAACTTTGGAGGCAATTTTGACTTCCAAAGAGATCTAAACCCAGAGATAGACAAAGAAGATGATTGACCTTGATTTTCTCTAAGATAGTTATAACCGGACTTAACTGAGTAACTACCCAATCTATTATATAACCAAACAACTCTATCCTGCCCTCCTGTATGAGATGACCAAATTTGTCTAACCAAAGGTACATCAGAAGGATGTATCAAAGTTTGAATCTTCTGCCAATCCCATATTGTTGTCCCAGCTAAAAACAGATCCTTAACCTTTAGCTCAGAATCGAAATGATTGCTTTGTGAAATCGGTGAGCCATAAGGGACTGTTGGAAGCCAAGGGTCTTTCCATACTCTAACTGATTCCCCATTACCTATAGACCATTGAATACCCTTTTTAATCAACTTGTTGCCTTGAAGTATGCTTTTCCAAGCATAAATTGAAGCCCATTTTTGTTTAGCTTCTAGCAAGGTTGTTTTAGGGTAATATTTAGCTTTGTATACTCTAGCTAATAAGGAATCAGGTTGTGTTAACAATCTCCAACTTTGTTTAGCTAAGAGAGCAATGTTAAAATCTCTGAAATCTCTTATGCCTAAGCCCCCTAATTGTTTTGATTGAGTAATTTTATCCCAGGCTAGCCAATGAATTCTATCCTTGTTCTGACAACTAGACCAAAAGAACTTTCTGATTTCAGAGCTAAACCTTTGCAACAATTTCCTTGGAAGCATGAAGCATTGCATACAATAAGTTGGTAAGGCAGTTAAAACAGATTTTATTAAGACTTCTTTCCCAGCAGGTGACAAGAACTTAGAATACCAGCTTTCAACTTTACGAGTCACCCTATCAACTAAGTAAGAGAAAGTATCTGTTTTTGCCCTCCCAACATTTTCTGGAAGTCCTAAGTATTTACCAAACCCACCCACTTTCTGAATTTGAGTTAAATGCATAATACTTTGCTTGGTTTCAAGGGGAATACCTTTAGAAAAAGTGATGGCAGACTTGGTAAAGTTGACTTCTTGCCCAGATGCTTCTTTGTACCTCCTGAGAATATTTAAAAGACTCTGACCTTCTTGAATATTTGCTTTGTAGAACAACAAAGAATCATCGGCAAATAGCAGATGCGTAATTACTGGTCCATTCTTGCAAACTTGAAAACCAGAAAAAGAATCCTCTTCTCTTGCCTTTGTTAAAAGATGAGAAAGTGCTTCCGTACATATAATATATAGGTATGGAGAAAGAGGGTCTCCCTGACGAATACCTCTGGTTGGAATTATTGTCTGAGTAGGTGTTCCATTAACCAGAACTGAGTAAGTGACAGTAGTAAGGCACTTCATAATCCATCTGCACCAAATATCAGCAAACCCAAGCTTTCGCATAATAGCATCCAGAAAAGACCATTCAACCTTGTCAAATGCCTTACTAATATCAAGTTTTAATGCCATATAAGATTCCTTAAGTCTTCTAGTTTTCAAAGAATGCAACATTGAGCTATTAAAACATTATCAGTGATTAAACGACCAGTGATAAAAGCAGATTGTTGTTCTGAGACAATGGAGTCAAGAATTAACTTAAGCCTTTCAGCAAGCACCTTAGAAAGAATCTTATAAGCCACATTGCTTAAAATAATAGGCCTGTAATCCTTAATTCCTTGAGGATTTTCTATTTTAGGAATCAGACATATGTGAGTATGATTTAAAGCCAAGTCTAACTCCTCATTTTCCAAGAAATGACGGATAACACTAACCAGGGAATCTTTGATGGTCATCCAATTATCCTTATAAAACCCTGCAATTAGGCCATCTGGTCCTGGGGATTTGTCTGGATCCATTTGCTGCAATGCCTGATATATCTCCATCTCTGTAACAGGCTTTATCAGTAACTGATTCATTTCATCTGTTACCTTTGACTGCATATGTTGCAAAATATCATTAGAGGTTGCAGTCTGAGATGAAGTAAAAATTGCCGTAAAATAATCTACTATATGCTGATTTATATCCTCCTGATTCATAAGAAACTGTCTAGACTCAGTCATCACAGAGATAATTCTGTTATAAGCTCTTCTCTGCTTAGTCTTAGAATGGAAAAATTTAGTATTCTTATCACCAGCTTTTAACCAGAGAATCCTACTCTTAACTCTCCAATACTCTTCTTCCATTCTATAAGCATGAGTTAACTGTGATCTAATATCCCCAATATACTGGTAATCCAAACATTGCATCTCATATGCTTCGTGCAAATTTTTCTTAAGCTGCTTAATTCTAAGCTCAGTATTGGTAATATTATTTGAACGCCACTGAGACAAACCTTTTCTGCAGGCAGCTAAAGCTTTGCTGAATTCATAGCTTGAGATATAAACACACACAAATGACCAATCCAAAAATGCTTTCTGATGTATGGAAATTACATAACTACTCTTTTAGGATGCTTGTGTAATATCTGCTTGTTTAGAAGGATCTTTTAGAAATTATCAAAATCTTGCAAGTTAGTAAAGGCCCCACATAAAGCCCAACAATTTTTAAGACTGACCTAATCCGTTGTCTTCTACTACAAGAAAATGATAACCTAATGCGTTTTCGTCTTCTGCAAGTTGGAGAACAAGTAGAAGATATCCAGAGGTTGATCAATGGCGATTTCCTCTCGTTAACTCCGTCAATGTCTCCGTCAAAAAATAGGAGGAGGAGGAAGAAAAAGAATAACAAGAAGAAGAAAAAGCACCCTCCGACGCCGCAATCGACCTTAGATCCGTCGCTTCCCCATGATCTGCTATTGAGCTGCATCGCACGCGTCTCAAGGTTGTACTATCCGACTCTTTCACTTGTCTCCAAGAGCTTTCGATCTTTCCTTTCTTCACCAGAGCTTTACAAGGCTCGTTCTCTCTTGGGACACACAGAGATTTGTCTCTATGTGTGCTTATATTCCTATTTTGATCAGAGCCCTAAGTGGTTCACCCTCTGCCGGAAACCTAATCAAACCTTAACCAATGACAACAGTAAGACAAAGAAGCCAAGTGGGTATGTTTTAGCTAGAGCCTTAATTCCACATTCTCGTGTTAACAGTTCGGGTCAGGGTCTAGTGGCGTTTGGTTCAAGTATCTACAACATTGGCAGATCAATATTCTCTAGCAGTGTCTCTATTCTGGACTGCACGACTCACACGTGGCGCGAGGCTCCAAACTTCAGGGTGAAGCTAAGTTCACTTACTGCTTGCGTCGTTGATCGAAAGATATATGTAGCAGGGTGCTACGACGATGGTGATGATCCCGGTTCTTGTAAGAACTCGATCGAGGTGTTTGACACAGAAACAAAAATTTGGGATTCTGTGCCCGTCCCTTGCAGTGAGAGAAATTACAATTTCTATTACAAAAGCGCATGTATTGATGGAAAGTTCCAGTTGAAGACAGAGACAGAGGTTGTTGCTTACAATTCCAAGGAAGGTAGATGGGACGTGGTTAGACCTTGGATGTGTTATCTTTCTTGCGTAATAGAGAATGTTTCGTATTCTTGTAATTCTAATAAAGTTTTCCGATGGTTTGATACTGAGGCAAGCGTGTGGAGAAAGTTGAAGGGTTTGGGAGGACTACCTGAGTTACCTTGGTGGGATTGTGTTAGATTGGCTGATTATGGTGGAAATATGGTGGTTTTTTGGCAAGTGAATTTTCCTTATCAGGAGATGATTTGGTGTGCAGAGATTGCGCTTAAAAGGCACAACAACTGTGAAATTTGGGGGGAAGTTAAGTGGTTTGATATTATGCTTGTAGTCCCAGTCGGATATAATTTGGTGAATGTTCATGCAGTTACTGTTTGATGAATAATTGCGTCAAAGAGCTTGAACTTGTGCTCTTTTTGTAATATCATTATTATTTGGAATGCATGTGTGTTCTTTGGGTGTATGCAACTATGATTATTGATGAACGTCTTTGAAGCACGTTTTGTGTTACACAGACTGATTCTAGTTTATATTTTTAAAGCAACACATTTTCAAGAATCAAGAGCATTTAATTGTTTACAAATTTAGTTGTTGATTGTGCAACAGAACGAATGTTTTCCTGTCCTCAAAAATTATTTTTGTATTTGATTTGTTGTCTTTATTGTTTCACGGCTTGGTGAAAATGCTATAAGAGGCCAAACCGGAATCGGAATAGCAATAAAAATACTCAGATTTATTTTACATTTATTCCAAGCATGTGAAGTTGTGAACCCAAATAACCACGAGGACAACAATAATATCTAAAATCTTGCAATTTAGTAAGGCCCCCCCATAAATCCCAAACTAACCTAATGCGTTGTCTTCATCAACCAAAAAAAAACTACCTAAGTTCCCTCATGATGCTTCTGTTAGATTGTCTAGTTATGGTGGAAATATGGCGGTTTTGTGGGACGAGAATTTGCATTACTATGGTAAATTCCATGAGACGGAGATTGCGCTTGAAAGGCGCAAAAGCTGTGTAATTTGGGGGAAAGTTGAGTGGTTTGATCATGTGCTTACAGTTCCTGAGATATGCGAGGTCGTGAAGGTTCTTGGTGTTACTATTTGGTGAGGCTTTAATGTTTTTTTGTAATATCATTTTTGGAATGGGTGTTTTTTTATATATGATTTTGTGGTGTATGCATCTATGATTAATGTTTTCGAAGCACGTTTTGTGTTTGAAATACTAGGTGTGATTTTTATGTACATTCATATATATATACAATCCAAGCAACACACTTTGAAAAATATTTAATTTTGTTTATAAGGTTACTGATTAATAATTTCGCAGCAGAATGAAGTTTTGTTTTAACAGGTAAGGGATCATATGCTCTTACATCCCATGGCTGAGTTTTCAGTACAAAGTGTAGCATTTAGGACATAAAAACATGAACAAAGACCAATCCGAAATGCTTTCTCAAGTGAAACTTACGTAACCATCCCTTGTAGGTTTAAAGTAAGTTTTAAAGTATTTACATACATTTCTTCCAACCATCCTCTATATATTAAAGGAGAAAAATTTTGTGAGCATTTTGCGTAGATGTCATAGCCACAATTTTTTCTCTCTTTATTTTTATTTATTTATCTAATTCTCTTATACTCCTCATTACCAAATACATTTAATTCCAAATATACTTATTTTGATTACTATAACTCTAATTGCCAAACACATTTGAATCTTTCTAAACTTGCAAAAATTAAAAATATTTGGAAATATTAAACTTGCCAAAATTATAATATTTGGAAAATTATAGATTTAAATCATAGAATTAAATGTAAACAAAAATTCAACATATATACCAAAAAAATTTGATTTAAAAGAGAATTTTTTTTATTATCTTTTGAAAATATAAGAGCATGTACAACAATTTTTCATATATATTTTTACATGTGTTGCTTTGTTTGACAAGTAGATGTTTTTAATTTTTCATAAATACAAGTAAAATAATTATTAATGAAATTTGTTGGTTTAATTATTTCACGGATGAAACACATTTGTATACAAAATAATCACAAAATTCAAATATATAAAATGGGTCTTAGATTATATATAATAATTCTCCATAATTGTTTTTTAACTAAAATTATTGATTTTATTCGATAATCATTTTATCCTACTTATAACGCTGATAATTTTCTAGTTTGAATTAAATAGCCACGAGGAAAATTATAAAAAAAAATCTTGCAATATAAGGAACGGCCCGTAAAACCCTACATTTTTTAACGCTGACCCAAAATGCGTTGATCGGCGATTTTCTTTCGTTCATTTTGTCAATGCCTCCCTCAAAGAAGAAGAAGAAGCAGCCTCCGAGGCTGCAATCAACCTCAGATCCGTTGCTTCCCGATGATTTGCTATTGAGCTGCCTCGCACGTACGTGTCTCAAGGTTGCACTATCCGACTCTCTCACTCGTCTCCAAGAGCTTCCGATCTCTCATTTCTTCACCGGACCTTTACAAGGCTCGTTCACTCTTGGGCCGCACCGACATTGGTCTCTATGTGTGCATATGTTTCCATTCTGAAAACCCTAAGTGGTTCACTCTTTGTCGGAAACCTGAAAAAACCCTAACCAGTAAGAAGGAGAAGAAGAAGTCAAATAGGCATGTTTTGGCTAAAGTCCCTATCTCGCATTCTCCTCCCGTCAGCAATTGGGGTAATGGTCTAGTGACGGTTGGTTCAAGTATCTATAACATCGGCGGATCTAGATCCTCTAGTAGCGTCTCTGTTATGGATTGCACCTCTCACACGTGGAGCGAGGCTCCAAGCTTCCGGGTGAAGCTAAGGTCACTTACTGCTTGCGTCGTTGATCGAAAGATATATGTAGCAGGAAGCTACGACGATGGTGATCCCAATTCATGGAATAACTCGATCGAGGTGTTGGACACAGAAACACAAATTTGGGAGCCTTTGTCCATCCATACAAAATGCTTTTTATACCGCAAAAGTGCATGTATTGATGGAAAGTTCCAGTTGGAGACTGACTCAGATATTATTGCTTACGATTCCAAGGAAGGTAAATGGGACTTAGTTAGAAAAAAGATGAATATTGAAAAGAATTCATATCCTTATTGCCAGATAGAAAATGTTTTGTATTCTGTTTGTGGTAGCACTTTCCGTTGGTATGATAAGAAGTCAACTGGGTGGAGATATATTTATGAAGTCTTTTAAAGGACTACCGCAGTTCCCTCGGGGTGCTAGTGTTAGTTTAGCTGATTATGGTGGGAAGATGGTGGTTTTGTGGGACGAGGAATGTCTTTATGATCGGCGCTTTCAGAAGAAAATTTGGTGTGCGGTGATTGCCCGTGAAAGGCGTATCAGGTCGGAAATTTTGGGGAAAGTTGAGTGGTTTGATGTTGTGCTTATAGTCCCTGGAGGATGTAATCTGGTGAAGGCTCTTGCTGTTACTGTTTGATGAATAATTGCATCATAGAGCTTGAATTTGTGTTCTTTTTATTATATCATTTTTATTTGGAATCAGTGTGATTGATGATTTGGTGTATGCAACTATGATGATTGATGAATGTCTTTGAAGCACGTTTTGTGTTTAACAGTCTGATTCTACTTTACATTCATGAAAGCAAATTGTTTACAATTTTACTTTGTTATTTGTGCAGCAGAACGAGGTTTTGTTGTCCTCGATCCAAAATTCGTTTTTTTTTTTTTTTGGGGGTGTTTTTGTTGTATCCATGGATCCTGGGAACTCGATGTACTTCTCTTACCCTCTCTCTCTCTCCCATTCAAATGTTCCAAGAGAGGCAGAGATAGAGAGTCTTCAAGTGATGTCAGCATCTCGTAGGTATCTTTTATGGCTTAGATGTAGTATAAATTCTAAATTTAAAGGACTCAGTCGAGGTGTTGGACACAGAAACACAAATTTGGGAGCCTTTGTCCATCCCTTTCAGCGAGGGAAGTTTCAACTTTTTCTCAAAAAGCGCTTGTATTGATGGAAAGTTCCACTTGGAGACTGGCAAAGAGTCTCTTTCTTACAATTCCGAGGAAGGTAGATGGGACTTAGATGGAGAAGGGATGTTTCGTTATATGTATTCAGATTCTTATTGCGCGATAGAGAATGTTTTGTACTGTGTTTCTTTCGGAGATTTCAAATGGTATAACACTGAGGAAAGCAAGTGGAGAAAGTTGAAGGGTTTGGTAGGACTACCTAAGTTCACTCCTGGTTCTTGTGTTAGATTGGCTGATTACGGTGGAAAGATGGCGGTTTTGTGGGAGGAAAGTTTGCCTTGTAGCGGTGGCCATCAGACATCGATTTGGTGTGCAGAGATTGCACTTGAAAGGCGCAAAGACCGTAAAATATGGGGGGAAGTTGAGTGGTTTCATCATGTGCTTACAGTCCCTGGGGAATGTAATGTTGTCAATGTTGTTGCTGCTTCTGTTTGATCAATGGATGCGTCACATGGCTTGAACGTGTGATTAATTTGTACTGAGTATTTTTCTTCTTTTTGGTGGTGTATGCGCAACTATGATTAATTTCTTCCAATCACGTTTTGTGTTGAACAGATTGATTTCTCTTTACATTCATGAAAGCAACACACTTTGATTGATTTGTTTTTCAAGTAATTGGCACCGGTTTATTCTCTAAAAAGGATCTGAAAAGAATAAAGGCTTGACGGGGACGGGGACGGTGTAGAGGCGCTTTATGACCAGCTTCTGCTACTGTTGATGGTTTCTAGCTTCAATGCATATGCATCTATAGAGTATCTCCTTCCCAATATGTTCTATTCACACCGTACCGGAACTTGATGTTCATCATTGCATCAACTGAATAGCAGTTTACTCAGGTTAGTAAAGAAACAAACATTAGCTAGCTACACTAGTTAGTTTGTTTAAACCCACCTTCTTTTCGATCAGTTTCTTTTTGTGATAACGTATTCACTATGTAGACTTCCATGGCATTGACCTTAGGCGGCAATGTGGAATCATGTGCCTTGACTAGACAGACTTGTAACCTGTCAGTGGTCAATTGATGAGTTATCTCAAAGGTTTCTGATTTAGACTCGTTGGTCGTTTGAAACTGTAGTCCATCGGTTAGGCCCGAGGTGGAGGTCGAACTGCGTGGAAGGGTTGTCGTCATAACCGCCGTGAAGAAAAGTGGTCCTGACCAGATATTTGTCAGCATTAACGTAAAACAGTTCCTTACACCGAGTGGAAACTCCGAAGATATCTTGCGTGACAAGTAAATGATTTGTTAAAAAGAAAAGGGTTAGGTTTAATCAATTAGAATGTTTTATGTTTATATCTATACCAGGTTTGTTGCGCCGAATTGTTCCGGTGAGATGATTTTATGCTGTCACCAGTATGGATGGAATCTGCATCAGAGGTGTATTGAATGTTTGCTTCTTCGTCACGGAATATTTTACCTTGCGGAGAACCACACGATAAATCCTGTTAACAAAAAAAAAAAAAACTTTATAAGATAAACAAACTTGGGATATTTTTAGTTTTCAAATAAATTAAGGCTTTTACCTGAGGAATCTTGAGCAAAACCAACAAGTAAAGCTGTAAAAATTTGTGCAGAAGAAAGGAAATACACTTGGAAAACGTCATAGATGCTCTATCATTTTTCTTTCTTTCTTTTTGTAATTGCTCTCAAATTTCACTTTTATAAATATATAACTGATGATAATATGATTCAAACAAACACAGTTTGATCGATGTGGTTTATAATATGACTATTATTGCGAGCTCAAAGTCGAATTTATGGTGGGTATGACCAAATCGGATTTATTGATTTGTCTACTGTCTTGTGTTATTTTTATAAATTCACAAATCTAATGGATGGAGAACCAATGTTCAATATTAGAAGAAAAATAGGAAATGTAGAGTGAGATGAAATGTTTCAAACATCATTCATGACTAACAAGAAAATGTTTCAACATCATTTACGACTAACCAAGAAAAGCAGGAAATATAGAGTGAGATGAAATGTTTCAACATCATTTCATCCGGCCATGTGAGGGTTTTATAAAGTGTAACCAAGTCAATTAACCTATATATTTTTGTTTTTCAAAATACAAATAGATAAATTTTAAATTCAGAAATGTTGGTCGAGATAAAAACGTAGTCCAATTCACAATTTATTCATTTAAGATACACATAGGAGGCGAGTACATAAATTAAAGTATAAAATAAAATTACACTATATTGTGAATAATGTTTTGATTTAGATAGTTTTTAAACCCTTGACCACTGAGCATACTACTGAGATTTGGCATTTACTTTGATATGCACGATTACTATATCAATGGAAATGTAAGCTTCATACTATTGAAATTTCCATTTACTTTGATATGAAAAATCGTCTAACCATGGTCTTGTTTATGAACAACAACAAATCAAACACTCAATCAAACATAGTAAAAAAATACACAAATTTAGATGGATCTTAACCCAAACAACCACGAAGAAAATTATCAAAAATCTTGCAATTTAGTCATGGCCCCATAAAGCCCAACAATTTCTTACACTGACCCTAATGCGTTGTCTTCTTCTTCAAGAAAAAGTTAACCTAAGGCGATTTCGTCTCCTAAATTCCGTCCATGTCGTCACCAGAAAAGAAAAGGAGCAAGAAGAAGTTGCCGCCTCCAACGACCTCAAATCCTTCGCTTCCCGATGATTTGATATTGAGCTGCCTCGCACGCGTCTCAAGGTTACACTATCTGACTCTCTCACTCGTCTCTAAGAGGTTTCGATTTCTCCTTGCTTCACCAGAGCTTCTCAAGGCTCGTTCACTCTTGGGCCATACCGATATATGTCTCTATGTGTGTATCTTTTATGCTCCGAACCCTAGGTGGTTCACCCTCTGCCGGAATCCTGATAACACCCTTACCAATGACACCAGTAAGAAGAAGAAGAAGAAGAAGCCAAGTGAGTATGTTTTAGCTAGAGCCCTAATTCCTTATTCCCCTGTCAACAATTCGGGTCAGGGTCTAGTGGCGGTTGGTTCAAGTATCTATAACATTGGTGGATCCAGTTCTTCCAGTAGCGTCTCGATTCTGGACTGCACGACTCACACGTGGCACGAGGCTCCAAGCTTCCGGGTGAAGCTAAGGTCACTTACTGCTAGTGTAGTTGATCAGAAGATATATGTAGCAGGTTGCTACAAAGATGGTGAGTCCAATTCCTTCAAGAACTCGATCGAGGTGTTGGACACAGAAACCCAAATTTGGGATCCTGTGCCCCACACCCCTTGGAGTGGGAACAAATGCAACTTTTACTCCAAAAGCTCATGTATTGACGGAAAGTTCCACTTGCAAGGTGACAGAAATGCTCTTGCTTACAATTCCAAGGAGCGTAGATGGGACCTGGTTCAGCGAGAGGGGTATCATAAGACGTCTTCAAATTCTTATTGCGAGATAAAGAATGTTTTATATTCTGTTTTTGACACCAAGAAAAGCAGGTGGAGAAAGTTGAAGGGTTTGGTAGGACTACCTGAGTTCCCTGATAATGCTAATGTTACATTGGCTAATTATGGTGGAAAGATTGCGGTTTTGTGGGACAAGGAATTGCCACGTAGCGGTGGCCATCAGACTATGATTTGGTGTGCAGAGATTAGGCTTGAAAGGCGGAAATATGATGATGAATTTTGGAGGGAAGTTGAGAAGTATGTAATGTGGGGGAAAGTTGAGTGGTTTAATCATGTGCTTACAGTCCCTGGAAAATGTAATGTTGTCAAGGTTCTTCCTGCTACTGTTTGATGAATGAATGCGTCTCAAGGCTTTAGCATGTCTTCTTTTTGGAATATCATTTTTGCAATGAGTTTTTTTTTTTTTTTTGGTGGTATATGGATTAATGTCTTCGAAGCACGTTTTGTGTTGAACAACTAATCATTTCTCTTTAAATCTATCAATGCAACACAGTTTGAGATAAATATATTACACTCTGAAGAAGATTAAATATGTACTAGTGCTAAACATATAAACAATAGTGTGCTGAATTTGGATGCACCAAGTATTGAATTACACAGTGAATGAAGAAACAATTAAGGAATTTATTGATGATTGAAGAAGAAGAAGCAGAAAGAATAGGAATTTGGGGAAGAGTTTCATTCAAGATTTTGTTCTTCAGGACATCGGCATCGGTTTATTCTCTAAAAAGGATCTGAAAAGAATAAAAGCTTGACGAGGACGGTGTAGAGGCACTTCATGACCTGCTCCTACTACTGTCACTAATGTAAGGCCTTTGTACACTTGACTCCATCCTCCAACCTACACATTACAACATTACATTATTCCTCAAATCAATTTATGCTTCTACATTAGACATTAACTTTAGAGGAAGCTCCATTTTTTTCTCACCTTTCCATGATCGTACCACGGGTACCAATTCGTTATGGTTTCTAGCTTCAATGCATCTATAGAGTATCGCGTTGCAGTTACAGGAACCACCGCGTCTGTATCTCCACTGCATATTATGTAAAGAGATTGATCAAGCAACCTTCATTTGCAATCGCAACATGTTTTTCGTAGGAAAAGTTCGATACAAATTAGTACCTGAAGACCCATATTTTGAGACCTGCAGTAATCAATTCTCTGTATATTGGTAGCATCGAAACAGGAGAATCTGTCCAATAGCTTCCTACAATGTCACTACAAGAAACCAAAAAAAGAAAATTAAAATTTCAATCAAAGTATATAATATACCTTTTTTGATACAATTAAGAACTAGAACTTTTCTAGACCTGCATGATTTCCAAGGGTAAGTTAAGCGAGTGACATTCGCGTGTAGAGCCTTTTGAACTTCCACGCGGTTAAAGTACACATTCGAATACCTTTCTGTACAAGGATCATATGCTCTTGACATCCATGGCTGAGTATTTCATTACAAAGTATACAGCATTAGTCCATATAAACAAACAAAAATGACTAATATGATGTTTCCAAAACTTACGTAGCGACCCTTTAAGAAGCTCTTAAGTTGTACAGTATTGTTGCACGGTTTGGTGAAAATGCTATACGGATCGATATTCCCTTGCTCTAATTGGGCATTTCTCAAAGCTACCATACACTGCATTGAAGGATGCTGAGATGATACCGAGTAACACGCGGTCTTAAGTTGGTGATAAGTAGAATCGGATATTAGACCGTGATTCCACCAATATTCGAACGTTCCTATATAATCATGATAGTCATCTGTAACAGCATTTCCCACCTGAATAAGCAAACATATAAAAAATCCCAAATTTTTTACTACAATTTTGTAAAAAAGTCTTGAATTTGTTTCCAATAATTACCATAAAACCTTTGAGGTTTATAGCCGGATTCTTGAATCCTTTGTTTCTTTCATGTATAAGTTTAGACAACTGAGGAACAAAATGACCTGTCAAAAGAGAGATACTCACAACACTAAGCATCAGCCATTTTCTGAAAATTAATGGCAGAGAGATTAAAGGAGAAATTGTGAAAAAACCTGCATAGCTTTCACCAACAGTGTAAAAATCCCTATGTTTGTATTGTGGAAACCTCTCAAACCAGTTAACAAGAAACCTATATGCATCTTCAGCTACAAATTCATTAAGACAAGACATTAGTTAAGTCTGAAACTAAAAGTAGTAAAATTTCAGAGAAAGAGTTGTACTTGTACCAGTTCTCTGGTCACCAGTTGTGTAAAGATCAGAACTTGTGTTTGTGTACGAGAAACCAACTCCAGCTGGAGACTCTAAGAACAAGAGATTTGCCACTAGAGAAATAAAAACAAAATAAAACAAATCTGAATCTGAATTGTGTAAAGAGCAATTACTAAAGGTTGATTTTTTAAAGATGATTTTACATTTATTCCAAGCAAAAAGTTTTGAATAAAGAGTTTTCCCATCAGAACCAACACGAAAAGGACCAATTTCTTCAGCAGCACCGTAAGCAACAGAAGAACAACCTGGACCACCATTGAGCCAAAGAACCAAAGGTCTAGACTTTGGCTCACGGTTCGATGGAGATTCGACTAACCAATAGAATAAAGCTCTTCCATGTTCTTTATTTACAGTAATGTAACCTGAGTACTGTCTGAAATCGACAGTACTTGGTTGTCCAGGTAACTTAAAGATTCTGTCTCTGTTTTGTTCTTCGAGGTAAGTAGAGGCATGACTTAAAGAAGAAAATATGAGTATGAGAGTGATTAGGAGAAGAAGAAGAGAGGAATCCATGGAATCAGATCTAAGAGAGCTAGATCTGGAATTTCTTGGATTCCTCAAGATTTGGAGGTTTTTGTGAGAGTGATTGTTAACTTTAATTTTCCTCAAAGTCAAACTTACAGTTACTTAACTGAACACTGCACTACTGACTAAAGAAAGGACCATTTTTTTTAGAATACTTTGTCACTATCATATTGATACCCAACTTTTATTCAATTTATAATAAATTTCTTTTTTTTATTCAATTTTATTAAAAAAATATTCTCTCTTCATTTTACTCAACTTTTATTAATTTTATATTTAAAAACACTCACTTCCTCTTATTGATACCCACTTTTGAGTATCAAAAATATCAACCCATTGATACCCTTTCTCCAATAATAACAACAATCTCCTCTTTTTACTAAAAAACACTCTCTTTCCTCCTATTCTTCAAATTTTAATAATTTTATATCATATGATACCCACAAAGTATCACCGTTAGACATAAGCAGCAGTGAGACTGGATCAGTCTCATTAGGCCAAATAATAATAAAATTTTTTAAAAAGGTAAGACAGTCTCAGGAAATCACAAAAAGAGGTTCAGCTGGAAGAATCTGCTGAGACAGTCTCATGACAGGTGGCAAAGTTTCATTGGTCATGAAAAACTTAATATTAAAACTATTAAACTAATATTAAAAGTAATATTAAAAAACTATTTATGAGCCCCTCTAATGGGCTCACTGCTGCTGATGTTCTAATATCCCCAACTGTGAAACTAAACTCTTTGGGTTAAAATAAATTGATATTTTAGCCGACATTACTTTGGTCTGACATGAGCATGCCTGATTTTGTATAGCTAAAATCTTCTTTTGTCTTTTAGTGCTTTTTTGTATTTTCCTAGAAGTAAAAGAGCAAGTATATCTTTGAGAAATGACTATTCAAAAGTTTTGACTGTTTTATCCATCTTTTTTTTTTTTTTTTTTGACGTGTTTTATCCATCTTTCTATCTATAAAATATATATTTTTGGTACTGTATGGGTGATTGTTTTTTTTTTAAAAAACATTTCTTTGCATATAATTAAAAATAGCAAAAGTAGCCACACATGTTTAATATGAGCCCACTTTAATTACATAGCTTGAAACTAAAAGTACCAAATGAACCAAAGTTGATGATGATTATCCCATAAGCCCTATCGTGATTTTGCAGAAGCCCAATAATGATGATTGTTGTGATATGTTTTTGACGTCTTTGTCTCAAGTCTTCACTCAAATGTGATTTGTGCGCTCTAATGATCTAAACAATTCATTTGAAATCATCATGTTTATAGTCCAAACATAAAAAAATCAAATTTTAATGAAAATTATGATTTTGCTTGGCCATAAAAGTCAGATTATCCCAACTCCACCAATAGAAAAAACGATAACATATTTTTAGTAGTTATTGGTAATACATCAATACCACTCCTACATATAACCAATTAAAAATCGACACCAATGAATAGTTGGACCGAAATGTAAGATCATAAAAACCAGTAATTGTAAATTTAGAAATAAAGGGGTGAAAACGTAAAGAAAGAAAAAGATATGGGTCCCCATAATAAATAAACAAGAAACTGGCGCATGACTGAGGAGGATTCGACATTAACATAAGTATCCCTCCCTTGTTTTTTCGGTTTTTTTAAATTAATTAATTTATGATTTATAATTTAACAACTGTATTAGGGCTGGCATCGAATCCTTTGAATTTCTTGAGTTTTAATTAAAAATCCCTAATTCTTTTTCCTTCTTCTGAACTTTCCCTCGTAAATGGAGGATCGGTTTCCTTGAAGAAGCCATTTTTTGTTCGTCTCCATCTTTTTTTTTTGCTGACGGAGGAGAAGAGAAGAGATGGCTCGACAAATGACGTCATCACAATTCCACAAATCAAAGACTCTGGACAATAAATATGTACAAAACCTTCCTTCTTCTTCATCTTCTGCAATTTGGGGTTTTATGGCTCAGCTTTGGATTATTTTTAGCTGATTTTCCGAATTGGTTATTGCAATTTGAAATTGGAATGCCAAATTTATATAGAATTGTAGTCACTTCCAAGGTTGATTATGATTTTTGACTTTTTTCTTGAGAGCAGATGCTTGGAGATGAAATTGGTAAAGGAGCTTATGGTCGAGTTTATATAGGATTAGACTTGGAGAATGGTGACTTTGTTGCCATTAAACAAGTCTCTTTGGAAAATATTGTTCAAGAGGATCTTAACACCATTATGGTCCGTTTGTTAATTTTTCTTCTTTTTAATCAATCTATCTTCGTTGTTGTATGTTCTGCATTTATGGACTAAATGTGGACTAAATCCTGGTTTTTACATTTCGATACTGTTGCGATGATTTTCTCCAGCAAGAAATCGATCTTTTGAAGGTAGACTTTTGTATAATCAATCACCTTTTGTTTGAACTTTGGCTTAATGTCTTTCACTAACCCATTTGAGATGATATTTCAATGCAGAATTTGAACCATAAAAACATTGTCAAGTATCTTGGGTCATTGAAGACAAAGACTCACCTTCACATTATTCTCGAGTAAGTACTTACTTTTGCGTTTATATCGGTCCATGCTGGGCTATGTTATCAGGATCGTCAATAATGTGTGTTGCAGGTATGTTGAGAATGGCTCTCTTGCAAACATTATTAAGCCAAATAAGTTTGGACCTTTTCCTGAATCATTGGTGACTGTTTACATTGCGCAGGTCCGTATATATATCTTTTTATATTTGAGTGTGGTTTCTTTAACCATTTTGTGTACTAACTAGTAGTGAACACAGGTCTTGGAAGGTTTAGTATATCTCCATGAGCAAGGTGTCATACATCGTGATATCAAAGGTGCAAATATTTTGACAACGAAGGAGGTGTGTTATTCTCTACCTTTTCAATTTTATTAGTTATTCTCATGTATTCAGTATCATAATACTTGACTATATCAAACTTCAGGGCCTTGTTAAGCTAGCTGACTTTGGAGTTGCCACTAAATTAAACGAGGCTGATGCTAACACTCACTCTGTCGTTGGAACTCCTTACTGGATGGCTCCTGAGGTACACCTTTGATAACAACTATATGTATCTTCCATCATCGCATTTTGTCTAAGTTAATTTTCGTATGTAATTTCTAAGTACGACGTTAGGTTAATTTCTCCTTCAGAAAACTTTTAACTGATTATTTGTGTGCTTAAGAATAAGATTTTACCCAAATGTTGTTTCAGGTTATTGAAATGTCAGGAGTTTGTGCTGCTTCTGATATTTGGAGTGTTGGATGCACTGTTATCGAACTTTTGACATGTGTACCACCTTACTATGATCTGCAACCTATGCCAGCTCTCTTTCGTATCGTTCAGGTTTGTCCCAACAATTTACAAGTTTGCTTTTCCTTATTCTTCCTCGTTGTAAATCACTTCTCTCGTGAAAAAATGCAAAAGTTGTTGAGCCATTAATTTCAAACTATTGCCTTTTCTGGTTTCGTTTCAGGATGATAGCCCTCCGATTCCTGATAGTCTTTCTCCAGATATTACAGACTTCTTACGACAGTGCTTCAAAAAGGTAGAGTTTGCTTCAATAGTGTGCAACACTTTGATTTATATAATATCCAGTATTTACATGTGATTTGTAACTTGCATATTACAGGATTCCAGGCAGAGGCCTGATGCAAAGACACTGCTTTCTCACCCTTGGATACGGAATTCTAGACGAGCATTGCAGTCATCACTTCGGCATAGTGGAACCATCAGGTGAGAACCAATGTATTCTACTTAAAAAAATTGGAAGAATATTTCAAAATTTATAGCACAAGTGCTCCTTGCTTCCGCTAAACTGTAATACCGTACTACATCCTTTGCAGATATATGAAGGAAACATCTTCAAGTTCAGAGAAGGATGATGAAGCTAGTCAAGATGCAGCTGAAAGCCTTTCATCAGAAAAAGTGGGGATGTCAAAAACAGTAAGATTTCTCAAATCTATTTTGGAGATGCAGATAAGGAATTTAGAGATGTACGAAGATGAATTTTGCTAAAGCTAGTCCTTTTTTTGGTCCAGAGCTCGAAAAGCAAATCGCCTGCGGTAGGTGTGGCGAGTTTTAGGTCTGAGAAAGACCAGTCTTCACCCAGTGATCCCGGTGAAGAAGGAACGGATTCAGAAGATGATCTTATGTCAGATCAAGCTCCTACGTCGTCTATCCATGATAAATCTTCTCTTCACTCCGGTACTTGCAGTGTTTCTTCGGATGCAAAGAGAACATCTGAACATGAGGAAATACCTGGAAAAGTTGAAACGGAAGCTTGTGAAGGTAGAAGAAACACTTCAGCAAAAAAGCAAGTTGGAAAAGAATGTTCCATCCCGGTGAAGCAAATATCACATAGTTTTAGCCAAATAGGGGAAGATCGTGGCCTTCGAAAGGTCAGTTTTGTTGTTACGTCTTTCTTAGATAATATGGTCAGGGTCATTGAAGACTTGCGAACTGACTAGATCGGTTATGGTTGTTATACCTTATCTTAAAAGGCTGTGAAGACGCCGTCTAGTTATGGTGGGAATGAACTGACTAGATTTAGTGATCCTCCTGGGGATGCTTGTTTGCATGATTTGTTTCATCCATTGGATAAAGTTCGTGAGGGAAAACCAAACGAAGCCGCCTCAACATCGACGCCTACATCGTCAAATGTCAATCAAAGTGATTCTCCTGTCGCAGATGGTGGAAAGAACGATCTCGCAACAAAATTGAGGGCTAGAATTGCTCAGAAGCAAATGGAAGGTGAAACGGGGAATTCAAATGACGGTGGTGATCTTTTCCGCTTAATGATGGGTGTTTTAAAAGACGATGTTATTGACATTGATGGCTTGGTATTTGATGAAAAATTGCCCGCGGAGAATCTTTTTCCTCTGCAGGTATTCCGCAAATTTCGTTACTTGTGTCCATTTTTTTGCGAGTACTAATTAGTTAATGTTCTTATAGGCAGTAGAGTTCAGCAGATTGGTGAGCTTCTTAAGGCCAGATGAATCAGAAGACGCGATAGTAACTTCGTGTCAGAAACTTGTTGCAATGTTTCGTCAGAGACCTGAGCAGAAAGCAGTCTTTGTGACACAGCATGGTTTCCTCCCTCTAATGGATCTACTTGATATTCCTAAAAATCGTGTATGCTTATTTGTAACCAACCAGGATTTTATGGTGTCTTTCGTCATGAGTAGTCTGATGTGAATACCGACTGGCTTATGCTTGTGAATCTTTTCCGGTGTTTTCAGGTAATATGTGCCGTGCTGCAGCTGATAAACGAAATTATAAAAGATAAAACTGAGTTCCAGGAAAATGCCTGTCTCGTTGGTCTCGTAAGTCTTACTCATCACTTAAGATTTCACGGTGTTTTTAAATGGCCAACTCTGATTGCTTTAATGTGACAAAAAATTCCTATGAAAACTGATTCTTCCAAGTGAAATGGCAGATTCCTGTGGTAATAAGTTTTGCTGGCCCTGAGAGGGAGAGTTCTAGAGAAATTCGTAAGGAAGCAGCGTACTTCTTGCAGCAGCTTTGTCAGTCAAGGTTACGAGGCATCAAATATTTATTATTTTGGTGCTCTTTCTTTTTGTAATTCATAGAGTTGATTGGTAGCTTCTTTACAGCTCCTTAACATTGCAAATGTTCATAGCTTGCCGTGGAATACCCGTTTTGGTGGGATTTCTTGAAGCTGATTATGCCAGATACAGGTGGGTACCGTTTACCGTCTTTTTATGGTGTATGAATTATTT
This sequence comes from Draba incana, assembly GCA_963576765.1. NCBI lineage: Eukaryota > Viridiplantae > Streptophyta > Magnoliopsida > Brassicales > Brassicaceae > Draba > Draba incana. Next base: position 30,687,049 of record OY755213.1, read on the forward strand.
TTCAATATATTAAGTCCAGAAATTGATGTGAGATATATCAAGTATTTCATCACAAGGACTTGGAATTTTCCTAATCGGTGATTCCATCTACATTTGTTTTTGAATCTGTCGGCGTGCCTAATTTATGTGATGTGTATTTCTTCTATTGAAAACAGCTGAATCATTTCTCAATATATACCATTTTCTTGATTTAATTGCCTCTTTAATCAGTTATGGCCCTGTTCTCTTTATGTGCTCTAGTAAATTCTACTGATTTGGGATTTTCTGTGCAGGGAGATGGTTCACTTAGCTATTGATGGGATGTGGCAGGTATTTAAACTCAAAAGATCCACACCGAGAAATGATTTCTGCCGTATAGCTGCAAAGAATGGAATCCTTCTTAGGCTGATCAACACTCTTTATAGCTTGAACGAAGCAACTCGACTGGCTTCTATATCAGGAGGCTCATTTATTGTGGACGATCAAACTTCACGATCTCGCTCTGGTCAACTTGACTATAACAATTCAATTTTTAGTCAGCTCGAGACTTCGTTCAGTGTGATTGATCATCCTGATGTGTTGACGACTAGGCATGCAGGTGGTGAAGAGCCTTTTCGTTCTTCGGTTTCGAATTCTCAAAGATTTTCTATCCATCAATCAGAACTAGATGGTGGTGATAGGCCTAGATTAAGCTGTGCTGCACCAGACGTTACAGACGACGTTAGACAGAATCATAGATTATCTCTCTCTGCTAATAGAATATCGACCGATAAGCTTCAAAAACTGGCGGATGGTTTTCCGCCAGAACAAGTCCGACCTTTGCTTAGCTTATTGGAGAAAGAACCGCCTTCACGTCATTTTTCTGGTCAACTGGATTACGTAAAGCACATCACCGGCATGGATAGACATGAAAGTAGACTTCCTCTATTGCACGCATCAAACGAAAAGAAAACCAACGGAGATTTAGATTATCTGAGGGCCGAATTCGCCGGTAATTTTTTCGAAGTTCTATATGTAGCAATACTGTTCATATTGTAATCGAGTATTTGAATTTTTTCAGAGGTCTCTGGACTAGGAAAGGAAAACGGAAATCTTGATACGACGCCAAGATATTTCAGTAAAACGATGACGAAGAAAGTTATGGCTTTAGAAGGAGTCGCTTCTACGTCTGGGATTGCGTCTCAGACAGCATCTGGTGTACTTTCAGGTTCGGGTGTTTTAAACGCTAGACCTGGAAGTGCTTCATCATCTGGTTTACTTGCCCATATGGTCTCTACGATTAGTGCAGATGTCGCAAGGGAATACTTGGATAAAGTGGCTGATCTGCTTCTTGAATTTGCTCGAGCTGAGACAACGGTAAAATCATACATGTGCAGCCAAAGCTTACTCAGTCGACTTTTCCAGATGTTCAACCGTGTAGAACCTCCTATTCTATTAAAGATATTGCAGTGCACAAATCATTTATCTACGGATCCAAATTGCTTGGAGAATCTTCAACGTGCAGACGCAATCAAGCACTTGATTCCAAACCTTGAGCTTAAGGATGGGAATTTAGTTGATCAGATTCATCATGAGGTTTTACCTTCTTGACTTGAATAGAGAAAGCTTTTCGTCTGTACGTTAAAGAGTTTCTAAAATTTTAAATTGCATGTAGGTACTTTGTGCACTATTTAACTTGTGCAAGATAAACAAAAGAAGGCAAGAACAAGCGGCTGAAAATGGAATCATACCGCATTTGTTGCTTTTTATAATGTCGGATTCTCCTCTGAAACAATACGCGTTGCCATTACTATGTGATATGGCTCATGCCTCTCGAAATTCAAGAGAGCAGTTAAGGGCACATGGCGGTCTTGATGTTTATTTGAGTTTGCTCGATGATGAATATTGGTCCGTGATAGCCTTAGATTCAATTGCTGTTTGCTTGTCGCAAGACAATGACAGCAACCGCAAAGTTGAGCAGGCGTTGCTCAAGAAAGACGCGATTCAGAAATTAGTTAACTTCTTCCAGAGCTGTCCCGAGAGACATTTTGTGCACATATTGGAGCCATTCTTGAAGATTACCACGTATGTATATATCCGCCTTTTAATGTAATATGTTATAAAATGTTAGAACTATGATATGGAATGCTTTATCTCTTAAAATGGAGCTAATTCTTCTCCTTGTTGAGTCCAGGAAATCATCTCAGATCAATACGACATTAGCGGTAAATGGATTGACTCCACTACTTATTTCAAGATTGGACCACCAAGATGCGATTGCTCGACTTAACCTCCTGAAACTGATAAAGGTAATGCTGATCATTCGACTATTCAAGTTATCTTGTTCTGTGTTTTTGAGTGTTTGGTTTTGGGGATTGTTGAAACAGGCTGTTTACGAGCACCATCCAAGGCCAAAACAGCTGATCGTAGAGAACGATTTGCCTCAGAAACTGAAGAATTTGATAGAAGAACGACGTGATGGACAACGTTCAGGTGGCCAAGTTCTGGTGAAGCAAATGGCAACATCTCTCCTTAAAGCACTTCACATCAACACCGTCTTGTGACTGTACATTTACTCCCATTTTTGCACCCCAAAGTGTGTACGTTCTTCTTCTTCTTCTCCATTTACAACATAATTTGTAATTGTTTTGTTGTGTTGCCCTCTTGTGTTTTTTAGTCCCACAAGAGATGCCAACACGTCTTGTTTTTGTAATATATTCCTCAAACAAAGTCTTAATTAGAGGATTTTTTCTTTACTTTATGCTGACGTTATTTGTTGATATAAATGAGTGACAAAGAAAGCTAGTTTGGTAATGCTCAAGTATTACCGTAAACGAAGGAAAATACATCTTAGGTAATAGCATTTGGTCGAGTACCACTCTAGAAGTAAGACCTACTTCAAAAATCGACCACATTTGTTTCACTTATAACCAAGCTTAAATATACTAATTAATCATAATCCCCATAAAAACCTATAAATAGTTACTACTATTTCAATCATGGATTATATTGATACTCTCTATATATACACAACTTACGACCAAATTACAAATTTATAGAAAATGACTGAAATCAATGTTGTTCTTGGGGATCAAGAGTGATCAAGTACTAGTGCAAAGAGGAGAGACATTTCCTATAGTGTCCAAATTCACATTGGAGCAAGAAGCTTTTGAGACATCTTGTTGAGTTTGGTCGACTAACTTAACGTTTTGCATTGAAATGCCTCGACATGGAATGCTTTTGCTACACTCAAATTTCACAGCTATAGGTTCTGAGCTCGTCCCTTGTATGTTTTTGTACAACACATTGCTCACTTGCACCGCCGATTTCTGTCATATTCCATATATATATCTCATTTTTTATCATTATTATCACTCTAATTTTGTTAAAAAGATTTGTTAGTTTGGCTCAAACCTGTTCGGGACATGCTTCAGGTCGATCACAATAGTCTTGGTTAATGATTATTGGGTTTGTAACGTTTTTCATTATAATGTCTTGAAATATTATGTTCATTGCCATTCCATGTCCTCCCTGATCACGTATATGTTCATTATTATAGTAACAATAATTTTTATGAATTAATTAAGAAAGTTTGGGAATTTACCTGCCAAGTCTTGATTCTCACACCATTAGTGGTTCCTATAAGAGTTGCTTTGTTGACTACCACATTTGAAACATATGCTTCTGAGTTGCCTGCTCCCAAACTCCCAATGCTATTTTTATGTAAATAAATAAAATATCAATAATACTTCTAACAGTTGATTATTGAGATATTACGTACGCATAGCACATCTATCTTTACTCGTATATTTCTATACATTGAACAACGAATGATTTTGAGCCATGCATTTTATATTATTTTCAAACCAAAAAAAAATGGGCATTTTTTATTTCTCTGATTGAAGTTGATAAAACTTGGTTGGTAGTATTCCAACAAAGAAAAACAGTTAGTTGACAAATAATAAAATGCTGCTTAAAATAAGATAAAACACAAAAACAAAAAATTAGGTGAAAATAGGGAGAGAGATGGTTAGACCTGATTCCATGACCCGGACCGCAAGTAATGCCCGTCGCTCTCACATTCTCCGACCCACTCACTATCGATATACAATCATCACCTTCATCACCAAATACAAACCCAACACATTACTATCTATTATCCACAAAACTCATTTTATAGCTCATTTATACTACATGATTTAATTAATCATAGAGAGAGATTCTTGAATGAAAATAACTATTTTATTAAATGAGGGTATTTAAAATATGAATTAACTAAGGTAAAGATTAAGAGTCAACTGTATTTTGTAAGAGTAATATAAAACGTTTAATTGATTTCTTGATTCGTATAAAAGTGTCAAAACGACAATTATGTTGAAAAAAATGAATAGAAAAATGTGATAAAAGAGTTTGTAAATTACCAGTACGGACGATAGAGTCTTGAATTAAGACATTACGAGTTCCGCTAACGTGAATACCGTCGGTATTAGGACTATTACCCGGAGATGTAACCATAAGATGCAAAGCCTTTACGTTTTTGCAATCTTGAAACGTCAAATGCATTTGTTGTGCGTTTTCCAACCTAATGTTACTTACTATCAAATTATAACACTCCACAAACGTAACCGCCTGCCCATTTATTTCATTACATTACATTCATTAATATTTTATTGCCCAAAGTATATAAATTTATGAGTAGTAATAATCAGAACCGAAACTAAAATCAGAAATAAGGTCAATGGCATTTGAGTTTCTTACCGTTGGAGCTCCCAAGCATGGCTGTTTAACAAAATAAATGGTATTTAATAATCACAATTAGTCAGTTTTATAAAAATTTAAGGTTTTATTTTTTTAGTTTGATCCAGATAAAGAAAAACTTACAAGTTGAGGGTTAATCTTGCAAGAATTTGGCCACCAAATTTTTCCATTACCGTCGATGCGTCCACCGCCTTCAACCCGAAGGTTATTGACACTCTCGAAGACGATCCAATGCCTACGGTCCTTGTAGTCTGATGGATTTGTCCATGCCTCAATATTTCCATAAATCTAAGTCCCACACACACAACAATTATAAGATGAAGAAACATTATATACAATAATAATAAAACCTAATGCTTATCATACCTTAAAAATAATCAATGATGATCTACATGGACCGGAGAACTTAATCGGTTTAAGAATGTACTCTCTATTCTTTGGAACTACGAAGTAAACTACTCCGGTTGACGAACAAGCTGCTTCCCATGCTTTCGCGAATGCCTACGTTGATCAAACACATATTCTCATTTACACCTTTGTAAAAGATTTTGAATTATATATATTTATGTAGAAATAAATAATATGGATCAAAAAAGTACCTTAGAATCGTCGTTTCCATTGGCATTAGCACCAAAAGTGTTGACGTTAAAAGCTTTAGGAGAAGATCTAGGAGCATAACCATGGCGAGTTTTCGTGTGACTCGTATGTGTAATGTGACCATTTAGATGACTAGTTTGATGATAAACATTGGAAGAAATGAAAGGATCATCTCCTTGATCAAATGGGTAGCTGCTGAAACAAGAAGGAAGAGAAATTAAGAGAATTGTTAAGAAGATTATGATATTTTCATACATTTTGTTGCTGTTTTTGTTTTGGTAAAGTTAGATTAAGATTGGGTTTGACGTTGAAGAATGATGAGGAAAGAAATAAGTTATGTGTCATGGAGAAAGCAAAATTGCTTATATTTATAGAGATGAGAGAAGGAGACAAAGAGGTATTTGTTGAAAGAGATTTAGTAAGTATATATATATTCACATTACTTTTTCTCTCGTACAAAACTGAGAAAAATGGTTCGTTATAATTCCTCATTTTCATGACTTAAATCGTTTCCAAACAATTTGCACAATGAAGTTTTACTTTAGTTTATTAATTAATGTACATTAAAGCCACTTTGAAGTCATTTGATTCAATGTTCTTTAAATTGTCCGTTTATACGCCCAAAACTATCCAACGCCCTGATTTTAGCCAAACCGGTTAAAAAGTCATTTAACGGAAGTTAATCAGGCCCTCTTGGCGAAACAGATGTGGAGATTACACCAGTACCCAAACTCCTTGGCAGCCAGGGTCCTAAAAGGCCGGTACTTCCGGAATATGCACCCTTTCCAGGCGCCAAAACCATACCGCCCATCCTTTGGGTGGCGAAGCGTATGGTCTTCGAGGAAATTAGTGCTTCAGGGAACCCGCAAAATTATAGGGAGTGGATACGGTACGGTGGTCTGGGAAGACAATTGGATACCAGATACGATCCCACGGCCGGCAGTCAGTCGAGGGGATATAATCAACCCTCAACTCCGAGTATCAGACCTCATTCACCATCGGAGCCGAAAGTGGAATACCCATGCAATACGTGTAAACGTGCACCCCAAGGATGTTCCAAGAATTCTAAGCATGAGACTCTCCTCAAGAGTGTCGGAGGATAATTACTGTTGGCATTACACTAAATCTGGACTCTACTCAGTTAGATCAGGTTATGATCTTGCCAGGGTTTACAAGGATGAGGATACTCAGTTTTCCCTCCAACTACCGTCCGATAATCCCCTCAAGGCCCACGTTTGGAAACTGCCAACTCCTAACAAATTACATCATTTTATCTGGCGGTGTCTAACCGGGGCGGTGGCGACAAATGAGAGGCTAAGATTTAGACGCATCAGGGAGTTTGTGACCTGCACAAGTTGTACGGACCCAGTTGAATCTATCAACCATGCGATCTTTACTTGTCCGACCGCAAAGGAAGTTTGGTCCCTTTCCGGCCTTTGTTCCGATGACCAAGCCTTTCCGTCAGAGAACCTTAGAACTAATTTTGACTTCCTCTTCTGGCATATCCCTCAGTCGAGGGCTACAGACAAAGCCACAAAGGCCTTTCCGTGGATCATATGGTATATCTGGAAAGCGCAAAATGACAAGGTGTTTAATGTGGTAAACCGCGAAGCGAATGCGACTCTAGCAGTGGCAATCAAGGAGGCACGGGAATGGACCGAGGCAAACATCTCGGATCAAGTGCTACCATTGCAACCCCCGCTCACACCAGATACGCACGCAGCCACTTTCACTTGCTTCGTTGATGGCTCATGGAAAAGAGAGGACAATACAAGTGGAGTGGGATGGGTTTTGCAATTACAAGATGGGACGACAGACTTGCTGGGACTACAAGGAAACAATCGGAGTATCTCCCCCCAACATTCAGAGATGCATGGACTACTATGGGCAATGCAATCTCTGATTCAAAAGGAACGCTTTTGCTCTTCCTTCGTCACAGATTCACGAGATCTGGTGATGATGGTAGAAGCGTCAAATGAGTGGCCCGGTTTTGAACCAGAACTACGCGAATTGGCACGCTTGCGGGAATCCTTCCCCGAATTCGATCTCATCTACCGTCAACGGAAAAACAATAAGAGAGCGGATTTGCTAGCAAGGAATGGACGCACGAGGAACAAGATCTTCTCAGTTATTAGCACTTCTGTCCCCTATTGGCTCACTGATACAGAAAATGTATTTGCTTAAGTTAATAGAGAAGTGTGTTTTGTGACAAAAAAAAAAAAAAAAAAAAAAACAGAAGTTAACATATTTTTTTTTAAAACGTCTTATTAATCGGCCTAGACACCGGCCTAATCAATAATTATTTTCTCATTATTTTTACAGAAGTAATTTGAAAAATACCAAAAAGCTATATTTAGCATTGTATTTTAATTTCATACCAAGTAATTATATACCCACAAAAAAAAACTTGGAGATTAGATTATTACAAAAAAAACAAAATTCGTTTTGTGTCTTTAAATGTAAATGTTCTTTTAACCAAGAAATCATGAATATATCTTTGGACCATTATATCTCTTGGTTAAAGACCAAATTTATGTTAAATTAGTTTTTCTATTGTCCAGGTTTGAACTCGTGATTTTGAAAAGCCTTGTATGTTTTATACTTCTATAAACTATTAGTGACCTTGAGATACAAAAATGCGAATGTAAACGTTTTACATATTTTCGTTTTAATCATTGATTACACCAGTATCTTTATCGACTAATTAAGGAATCTTCGATCAAAGTAAACAATACATAAACATAATTCCAAAGTAGAATGTAAAAACTTTCAGAAAAGTTATACAAAGAAAATCGTTTTGCATTTTTACAATAAGAACGAATGTAACAACTTAAAAATTGTCTTTAAAAAACAAATTATTATTATTGTGTGCTATGATATTCGTCCATACACTACAAGAAAACAGATAATCTGTGACGGATTTTTGTGACAGTTTTTTTCGTCACAAAAGACTGCGATGGAAGTGTGACGAAACTGTGACGGATTTGTGACGAAAATAAAAAACGTAACAAAAGCGTCGCAAATTTGTGACGAAAAAAATATATAAAAAAGCGTGGCAAATTTGCGACGGAATTATGACGATTAAAGAAATCGTGACACATTTTGAGACGGATTAGCGACGGAAAATAAATCGTCCCATATTTGCGACAACAAAAAGGCGTCACAAATGCGTGACAAATGATGTCGGCAAGAAAAAGACAAAAGTGACTTATGTCGGTAACTAAAAGACAAAGGAGTTGAAAACGTGGTAAAGAAAGCATACCTAATTGCCGTCTAACATGCATAAAGCGTGACAAATGCGTGACAAAATCGTCACAAATTTGTGATGATTTTGAAAGCGTTGCAAAAACGTGACAAAGTGGTTTCCTATATATATGGCAACCGTTTCACTCATTTCTCCACACAATTCTGTCATATCCATTTACAAAACGGCCTCGGAAAATATGGTTTACAGTGGTAAAAGTTAATCTGAGGAATCGTATTCAAGGAAAGTTTAAGGACGACGAATTGATCATTTTGCAACAAACTATAGATGAAGGAGGCTCAGATTCGGTAGATGAAATTGTAGTCGAGAGTTTGGTGGACCGTTCCAATCCGATTGAACCTATTGATGTTGAAACTGGAGACAGTGACACTTCTGATGAATTTCTTTGTAATTTATCATCATCCGATGATGAATAAAAAAATTTTGTTTGTAATAAACGTTGGTATATTCGAAAACTACTTTTATAAAAACGTTGTGTGTGTAATATATTCCAAGTATTTTAAATGTTAAATGGATTGAAATTATAAATTTAAATGTTAATGTGTAATATAAATTTTTTGGGATAAAAATGATAATGTAGTATTAATATAATTCTGTGGCACCTTATCACGATTTAGTATACTAGCCTAGTGGCAACCATCACCATTGTACGAGAGACGGGTCGGTGGTTCGAATCTACCCAGTTGAATTCGGATACTTTTTTCCCGAGAATTAAATTTCGTCACAAAGCGTCACAAAACTGTGACAAATTCACTCTGATTGTTTAATTTAGGGTATAGGGTTTCACTTAGCGTCACAAAACTGTTACAAATTTGTGACGGATTTGTGACGGATTAGCTACGCCAATATCATTTTGGTATTTTAAAAATGAATTCAAGAACTAGGGGATTAAGCATAAGTATATTAGTCACGAGTGGATTTCTAATTTGATATCTAAGTGTTTAAATCTTCTAATTTGACATCTAAGTGTTTAAATCTTCTAATTTGTGAAAGAAAAAAAATTCATATCAACCACAAAAGTGTTATTACAATGTACTTAGTATAACTTTGGAAACTTTTTAAAAAAACAAATTGTTGTATAAATAATTTTTTAAGTACAATTTACCCAAATATAATCATCCTAATGTCTCATACTTGGTTGGAAACTAAATTTAAACCCATGAACCAACCAATTTCTCATTTAAATGTTTAGGGTTTAGGGTTTCAAAGTTGGTATTTACTGAGCATCACAAATTCGTCACAAATGTGAGACTCTTTTGTGACGCTTCTGCGACGCTAGTATTTGGGTTTTAAAAAATTTGGGCCAGAGCGGGAAAATTTGGGCCGCCATTTTTCCTTCCTATTAATTTGCAACGCTTTTGCGACACCCGTGTTTTATATATATATAAAAAATCAGATCCCCAATCTGAAAACCCTAATGTTAGTTCATCTTCTCTCTCGATTTCATCCCTAAACACAACTTGATTTCTCTCTGATTTTGTCAAAATTAGAGAAATATTTTCTTAATTTGCAGAAATCTGGTATCATTCCTCTCTTTTCCTTTCGATTTCATCTTTGTTCCTCTCGATTTCATCTCTGTTCCTCTCGATTTCTTTGCTTGTCCTCCCGATTCAAAACCCTAAAATTTCATCTCTGATTTCATCTCTTTGATCTATTTCGTTCCCCTTTCTCCATTTATCTCATTCGAATTTCTCAAACCCATTTCGATTTCTCCTTTTTAAACCCTAAAATTGCAATTTCTTTTCGAATCGAAACATTTTCTGCTCGATTACTCTCAAGATCTTCATGTCTTCCAAACCTAAAGGACATGCGAAGCCAAAACCGCCGGCGAAGTCTATCAGAGCCGGTGGTAGAGGAAGCGGCGGTGTTGCGGGTAGAGGAATCGCTGGTCCTACCGGTAGAGGCGGAGCCGCTGGTAGAGGAAGAGGCACAACTAATCCTACTGGAGGAGCCGCGGTTAGAGGAAGAGGCTCAAGTGTTCCTACTCGAGGAGCGACGCTTACAGGAAGAGGCTCAAGTGTTCCTACTGGAGGAGCCGCGGCTAATAGAGTAAGAACTAGAGGTGGCCTTGGAGCCGGGGGTAGAGGAAAGGGGAAAGAACATGCAGTTGATCCTTCTACAAGCGCTGGTGTCGGTGAAGCTGACAGAGGAGTCGAACCATCAACATTTCCTCTACCGGCTAGATCTCCGGTGGCTCCTAGTGGAAACCCTAATCAGACGCCTAGTGGAAACCCTAATCAGACGTCACCTGGGGGTGTTACAGCTAGGTCTTCTAACTCTTCTAATCCCTACTCTGAGAACACAACTTCCATCAACAGAACACTGATACCGGCTCAGTATACTTCATCTTCCCAACAAAGACCTACACTCCAGTTTGGGATTGAAACTGCAACGTCTCTGCCTCCTCCTCAGAACAGAGTCGATGAGGAATACGATGACTAATATGAAGAAGACGACAACAACGACTTCTAGTTTCTTGACTTCCAGTTTCATGAAGAAGAACAAGAAGTCAATCAAAAAAATCCAGAGGGCCAAGACTTCGAAGCTCTCCTCGATGCCCTTCTCCATCTTCCAGGCAGAGAGCAGCTCATGCGGTTGTCTGAGCATCCAAGCCCAGACTACGAGTTCATTTGGTAATGTTTTCACTTCTACATAATGCTTTTTTGTTTATGTATTTAGGTTAATATACTGATACACTATTAGGTTCATTAGGTTCATGTACAATTGCTGCTTATATGTTTACATACTGCTTAGGTTAATTATTGCTGGTTAGTATGTACTTATCTTCTGATTTTATTTTGCTTATGTACTTGAGGTTTGACCGCGACGACGGAGTACTGGGTCGAGTGATTCCTGGAATGGGGAGGCATAACTTTAAGGGTCCGTGGTATAGCTAGAAGCGTATGCCAGATCATATACGAGAGCTATGGTTCCGAACATTTGCGGTAAGAAAGCCAAAATTATTTCTTTGTACACTTCTGTAACTTGTTCAACAGATAACTAACATCTTCTTTCTCCTTTCTTCTGTAGCGGATGTACAACTGGGACCATGCGCTTACTCCATTGATCAGGGAGAATTTCTTCAGGGTAGTGAAGACTCGGCTTAGAGGAATTGTTAGTCAAGCTAGGCACGAACCTGGACAACCCTATTGGATCGGAGATGATCTCTGGCCAGAAATGTGCGCCTTTTGGGAGACTGATGAGGCCATCGAGAGGAGTACGACTGCTTCCAATTGCCGCAACTCCGACCGTGATGGTTTAGGACTTGCAAAACACGTTGCAGGTCAGAAATCGTTCCTGCGGATTCAACAACAGATGGTAATATCTCTATAGTTTCTTTCATATCAGTTAAGTCATTCTAAATTTGTGGAACAAACTTAACACTTCTATTTATATGTAGGAGCGAGAGTTAGGCCGACCAGTTTCATATGGCGAAGTCTTCAAGCGAACACACACCAAATCAGATGGGAGCTTTGTTGACAACAAAGCTGAAGCAGTTTGTGAGGCGTATGATAAGGAGATAGCTCAACATATGGATGATGGAGACGGCCCATCTATTTCATCTGATGGTGGTTCTCAACGCTCTACTCAACGGACTCTGACCCTCGATGAAAAGAACGCCATTTTTCTCAAGGTATTCTGAAAATCTCTTTTGCCTATGTTTGTTTCTACTTTGCTTTGTTCTTGCTTTCAGTTTCATCTTGCTTTCACTTTCAGTTGTGATTTGCGTATGGTTGTTCATCCAGATAATAATTGTTTTCCTTTATTCTTTTCTTGTTTCAGTGTACTAAGACAAACGCCAAGGGCGAACCCTTTGGACTTGGCCAATTAAAAGGTGGTTCAGCCGCAAGAAAGAGGAAGAGGGACGATGGCTCTTCTTCATCTGACCTTGAAGGAATCAAGAGCCAACTTGATGCTGCCAATAAAAAGATTGCTGAGCATGAACAACTTCAGGCTCGCCGTGATGCCAAGGTCAGCAGAATGGAGATGTTCATCGAATTCATGAGGAAATCCGATCCCCGCGTCGCAGCACACTTTCAAGAAGAAGAAGAAGAAGCAGTTGATCAACAACAGGATCCACTGACCCGTCTAGTCGACACAACACTCGGCCTAGCCACTGGGCCGAGCTTGAGCAATGCACCACCCAACGCAGAAGGTACCGCAGCACCCACATCAGAACCGTAAATGTGTAGGTGCTGTTTCGTTTGTTCTATAACTTGTGTATCGGATCCTTTCAACTCTAAAAATTGTTGAAAGTGTTTTATGTTCTTTTGTAATCTCATTACTCTTTTGGCTTTTGTAAATTATGGTTTTAGTTTAATTTCTTTTACATTTCAAACATTTTGGTGTGTGTTTCAAAAATCAATTAAACATTTTTATTTTGTCACAAATTAGACACTTTTGTGACGAAATAAGAGCAAAAGAATTTATGAAATGGCGTCACAAATTCGTCGCAATTGTGACGAATTTTTACCGTCACAATAGTGTCGCTAATTTATGACGGAATAAGAGAGTCACAATTTCGTAACAAATATATGACGCTGATGTGATAAAGTTTTAATCCCAAAATAAAGATGCAAGTGCACAGACAATTGCAGTAGTATAAAGGGTATCGAATCCACAGAGACCAAGGTTACACTATGAAATTATAGATTTTAATTTAAAGCTAAGATAAAATATGGGTTTTGATTTTCGAAACAATGAAAGCAACAAAGTAAAACGATATAAAATACAATTAAAACAAGCACTAGATCAAGGTCATTCGCCGGTGATTTCGAACTAAGGACTGAGCTACTATTCAGGAACTAATGCAATTTGGTCTAGAACTCAAACATAAATGTAATATTGCCCCACTGTCGTGATGCATCAATATCTTTGTCTAACAACCTAAATGCCTAAACTGTTGTTTGAATTCAGAGATGTTGACAAGCATTATCGAATGGGTTCAATTTGTTCACAATTGATGGCAACGATCAATTGTCGTTGGTTGCACACCAATTGCTCACCAATGGTTTATCTACCAACCTAGAGCACTGTCGTGAATAAGTTAAACTTGAAATCATAGACTAGGCGGCCACGCTAGCCTAAGCATTACGATTCCCAATTGATGAAGACATATGATAATCTATCCTATTTGGCTCAGTCACTAATCAATCCTAAATCACCATTGAAATCCTCTAATATAGCTAATGGACTACTCAAGCATTATGGAATCAAACACAACAAAGATGCAAGGAGAATTCATGATGATGATTATATTGAAAGAGATAGGGTTTAGAATTCTTCTCAAACAATGTTGTGGAATGACTCAGCAAAGAGAAGCAACAAATTGGAAGAATCCAAATCGGATGAACAGTAATCTCGTGAACAGTAATCAGATGAACAGTAATCGCGTGAACAGTAATTCGTGAATCTCCAAAGAAGAAAAAGGAATTTTTCTAAGAGAAAAAGAAGAAGGGTTTTTTGTTTTAGGAGGTGGCTGCCTCCTATTTATAATAAAAAATTAGGTTAAGTTGGTTCTGGGGACCGGACCGGTCGGTCCGGTTATGGGACCGGTCGGTCCCTTCTTGAAACGGACTTCGTCTTCGATTCTTCAAGGCCGGACCGGCCGGTCCATGGGTGGGACCGGTCGGTCCCGTTTCCAGGGACTCTTGGATCTTCGAGTCTTCGAGCGAGCAGGTTCTCGCTCCAGACCGAGCAGGTGCTCGGTTATAAAAAATGTCATCTTTTCACCAGATTCGTCCCTTTTGCTCCAATGACCCTCAATGACTCCAATCCATGCTTGAGAGTCTCCTATAACCTGAGAAGACCCAAAAAGAACGGGAAAGAACCGAAAAACAATAGAAAACAATAAGTAAAAGTGGCCAAAATCCTAATATATCAACTCCCCCGGAGTTAGATCTTTGTTTGTCCTCAACCAAAACAAGATTAAGAACAGAAAAGTGTCTGAAGATCACAAGGAATTCACTCGCTTGTTGGAAAAATCTTTGGACTTCATACTTTCATCACTTGGCCTTAGAACATGTACCACGATCTAACCTTATTTACACACAACTCAGCAAAACTTCGGAATCCTCAATATCATCTCTTAATCAATTAATGAAAATGAAAGTGCAGTGACCTTACCCAAGGGGAATCGTTTCAAGGAGTGCGGACTTCTCCTGACCAAGACCTTCTCCCGTATACTCTTTTTCTCAAATTTTTTTTTTTATTATTTTTTTTTAAATTTTTTTATTATTATTATTATTATTTTTTAATTTTTTATTTTTTTATTTTTTTCTTATGGGACGAATCTAATGAGGTCACAAAGGAAATACAGGTTTACACATCATCCCTTGGTTCACTCGAAACTTTTAGTTTCCCTTACAACATGCTTTCCGTGAGGTCACAAAAGAGACACGGGTTTACGCATCATCCCTTGGCTACTTGGGCATATTGCTTTGAAGTTTTTTTTTTATGGGACGAATCTCCATGAGATCGCAAAGGATACACGGGTTTACGCATAGTCCCTTGGGTCACTTCGATCCTTTTAGTTTCCCTTACAACATGCTCTCCTGAGGTCACTAAAGATATACGGGTTTACGCATAGTCCTCAGGGTCACTTGGGCATGTTGCTTTGAAAGGTTCAAAAGTCAGAGAGTAAAGAGTATACTTGCTGGAAAGTTGCGGTGTCTTATACGGTTCGAATAAGTCTTGCCCAATGAACATCAAACCCCTGAGAAAGAAATTAAAGATCAAGATTAAATACCAAATAGGAGTTTGAGATGACATTGGATCAGCCTAATTTCTGATAAGTATGAGCTTTGGGAGAAATTTTAAATCTACCCATAACCTGTCGTGGGAGCACCCTGCACGAGCAGGTGCTCGGCAGAGATGTGGGGTGCTCAAAACAATACTTTGGCCAAGCTGTTAATCATACAAGTAATCCCTAGTCCGAACATAAATCCAATAGATCAAGTTCATAATTCCATTTCCAAACAACCTCTTATTGACTCGATAAACTCAAAAGCAGACTAAAGAAAAACTAAAATCAAAAGTAAACTCAAAAGCAGACACAACAACAAGACCGCTCCCCCGGACTTAAATCACACCGTCCCCGGTGTGAAAAAGTTCAAGAGATTGGCGACTCAATAAAAACAAAACACGGATAATAGAATGATGGTAAAAGGGTAGAAAAGAGATCACCGGGTAGAAGCCTCCGCGTCGTCGTCGAGCAGGTGCTTGATGCCATGCGAGCAGGTGCTCGACTAGGGGGCTAGGCTGGGGACCGACCGGTCCTAATACTGGACCGACCAGTCCCATTTCTAGGGACTCCTTCTGGTCTGTTGAAATCGGTGGATCGACCGGTCTGTCCTGCGGACCGACCGGTCCTGGCTTCTAGGCGAAATTTTCACCTTTTTTTTTTTTTTTTTTTTAGAACAAAAAATCCTGAAAAATCAAAACTTAAAACCAAAGTTAGTAGAAAAAAAAATCAAATTGAAAAAGTTAGAAAACGTACTGATGGGTTGCCTCCCATCAAGCGCTTGTTTTAAGCCGTTAGCTCAACTTTGTAGACCATCTAGGCTCAAGGAGGGTCAAACTCACCTCCTTTAGTGTCCAGCAACACTATGTCCTCATGTGGTCTCACCTCCTTCATGGTGAACGGACCGGACCCTTTCTTGTCTTTAATCTTTCGGAACCTGAATAACCATCTGAGCCATGCTGGGAGGGTCTTCAACTCTAGCTTTGGAGCTTTCAGCTCACTCCAAGAACCATGAACAGTAGATTTCTCGGGAGCAGGTGCTCGCTGTTCGGGAGCAGGTGCTCGCTGGTGTGCTGGCTGATTCTCGATTTTTGTGCCTTCTCCCAGACTCAGAAGTTCATCTCCCTTCTCCACTATGATGTTAGGATCCAGAAACTTAGCAAATCCTTGGGTGTCTTCACTCAGAAAACCATGTTCACCCTCGGCTTTTGTCAATGCGACATCAAGCGGATCACATGCCAAAATCTCCTCAACCTCATCTTCCGACATCTCTATTCCATCGTGGATAACAAAAGCTTGTCCATCAATCCTTGGTTTCTTGAGAAGCTTGCTCATCTCAAACCGAACTACCATGTCTCCTAGACGGAGGTCCACTATGCCTTCCTCGACATCAATGATAGCGCGTGCCGTGTGCAAGAAAGCTCTGCCCAAAATCAACGGATCCTTTGGTTCCTCATCAAGCTGCAAAACCACAAAATCAGCTGGGATTAAAGTACCCCTAATCCGGACGTGCAAATCTTCAATAATACCAACCGGAAGCTTTTTAGACCCATCCGCAAAAACCAACGAAATCTTGGTGGGTTGGGACTTGGTCAAGCCCAAACGCTTAGCCACAGAATATGGCATCAAATTGACGCTGCTTCCCAAGTCACACAATGAACAAGCAAATGTGGAAGGCCCTATCTTCACGGAGATCACAAATCTTCCCGGATCACCTTTCTTTGTTAGCACCTTATTCTGAAGTACGGCACTACACTCCTTAGAAACCATCTTCACACTCTCCTCTTCAAGAATCTTACCAGCAACCAATTCCTTCATGTACCTCTTGGGTGATGGTATCATTTGCACGGCATCAACCAAAGGAGGCTTCACCGTCAAATCCTCTAGCACCTCCTTATACTCTACATCCTCCAAGTCTTTCCTAGATTCCTTAGGAGGTACTGGGTATGGCACTCTTGGCACATAAACTCGCTCAGGGTAAGGCACCTTTGGTACATAAACTCGCTCAGGCGAAGTTTCTGAAATTTTCGCGGGAGCACCCTGTGCGAGCAGGTGCTCGCTGGTAAAAAGCGGGTGCTCGGAAAATTTTTTTGCAGCATTGGTCGGAACTGAATCTTGAAGTGTCCCTGAGCTTGATCTAATCTCCTTATGCCTATCTTCCTCAGAAAAGTCACTCTCTGGAGCTTGGTGCTCGGTAATCTTCTCCTTAGCCTTCGCGTGGAAGCTTCTGATTGTAGGCGGTACCAACAACTGCCCACTCCTCAACTCAACAGCATTTACCTGACATTGCTTCCTAGGATTAGCCTCACCACGTCCTGGAAGAGTTCTAGCTGGTCTCTTAATAGCTTCGGCAGTTTGAGCTACTTGAGTATCCAATCTCTTCACATGCGCGGTAACAGCCTCGTACTTCGCAATCAGATCATCGTACATGTGATCTACCTTGGCACTAATCTCAGTGGACGCCTGTTGCTGGTTAATCATCAGTTGCTGCATGAGACTCTTCAACTCATCCTGAGATGTAAGCGCGGAAGTAGCTTGTTGTGGCGCGGCAAATTATTGTTGGTTCCCTCCTTGGTAACGATTCTGATTCTGGTTAGGGATGAACTGATTCCCTTGAGCGTTGCTGGAGTAGAACTTCTGAAATCCTTGACCGTGTGGGCTCTAATAATTGGGGTTAAACCCATGGTTTTGGTATCGTTGACCACTCACAAAGTTAGCCTCCCGTATCCAAGCATCTTCACCATCTTCAAACGTGTGAGAAATAGGCGCAGCCCCATTCTCTTCCACAAACTTTACCGGCCTTCGACTCTCGTGTAGAAGCAAATTCACCTTCGCCGTCAGCTCATCAATCTTCCGAGTGTCCACACTATTGACTGTCTTAGACCTATCATACTCAGGAGTCTTGTTGCTAGAGCTTGAAGCAAGGTTTTCAATCAGCTCAAAAGCACCATCTCTAGTCTTGGTCATGAAGTTTCCATTACTCGCAGCATTTAGGGCATTCCGATAATCCCATCCAACTCCATCATAAAATATTCCCAGAATCTGTTCATCCTTGAAACCATGATGAGGACACTCCCTACGGTACTCCTTCAGTCTTTCCCAAGCTTCAGAGAAAGCTTCACCAGAATGTTGTTGAAAGACGAAATCTTGTTCCTCATAGATGCTGTCTTGGAATTGGTGTAGAAATGGTCCAAGAACGCGGCTCTAACCTCATCCCATGTCTTCAAAGAACTAGCTGGCAATGACTTTAACCATCTTAGAGCCTTGTCCGAGAGTGAGAACGGGAATAGCTTGCACTTCAAGAACTCGCTCGATACTCCATTAGACCTCGTAGTGCTGCAGATTTCTTCGAAGTTCTTGATGTGATCCATCGGTATCTCAGCCGGTAATCCATGGAACAAATGTTGTTTCACCAATGAAATCATCTGAGGCTTGATCTCAAAATCTTGCCTCTGAATTGCTGGCGAAACTATAGCCGAACGGTTCTGATAGAAAGCATGGGGATTGTCCATATCCCCTATGGCTCGCTGTTGCTCACGCGCACGCTGTTGCTGCAGTATTTGAGCCATTTGCTCCCGCAATTGCTACAGCTCAGCTGCCATATCGTTGTCGCCTTGTGCGCCCATGTCGGCTGAATTAGGCTTATCGTTCTTGAAACACACGCAAAAGAAAATAAAAATAAAAACGAAATTAGCAAAATTCCTAGACTATAAATAAAATCAAATCTCAAAGGTAACGCAATTGGTCCCCGGCAACGGCGCCAAAAACTTGATGTGATAAAGTTTTAATTCCAAAATAAAGCTGCAAGTGCACAGACAATCGCAGTAGTATAAAGGGTATCGAATCCACAGAGACCAAGGTTACACTATGAAATTATAGATTTTAATTTAAAGCTAAGATAAAATATGGGTTTTGATTTTCGAAACAATGAAAGCAACAAAGTAAAACGATACAAAATTCAATTAAAACAAGCACTAGATCAAGGTCATTCGCCGGTGATTTCGAACTAAGGACTGAGCTACTATTCAGGAACTAATGCAATTTGGTCTAGAACTCAAACATAAATGTAATATTGCCCCACTGTCGTGATGCATCAATATCTTTGTCTAACAACCTAAATGCCTAAACTGTCGTTTGAATTCAGAGATGTTGACAAGCATTATCGAATGGGTTCAATTTGTTCACAATTGATGGCAACGATCAATTGTCGTTGGTTGCACACCAATTGCTCACCAATGGTTTATCTACCAACCTAGAGCACTGTCGTGAATAAGTTAAACTTGAAATCATAGACTAGGCGGCCACGCTAGCCTAAGCATTACGATTCCCAATTGATGAAGACATATGATAATCTATCCTATTTGGCTCAGTCACTAATCAATCCTAAATCACCATTGAAATCCTCTAATATAGCTAATGGACTACTCAAGCATTATGGAATCAAACACAACAAAGATGCAAGGAGAATTCATGATGATGATTATATTGAAAGAGATAGGGTTTAGAATTCTTCTCAAACAATGTTGTGGAATGACTCAGCAAAGAGAAGCAACAAATTGGAAGAATCCAAATCGGATGAACAGTAATCTCGTGAACAGTAATCAGATGAACAGTAATCGCGTGAACAGTAATTCGTGAATCTCCAAAGAAGAAAAAGGAATTTTTCTAAGAGAAAAAGAAGAAGGGTTTTTTGTTTTAGGAGGTGGCTGCCTCCTATTTATAATAAAAAATTAGGTTAAGTTGGTTCTGGGGACCGGACCGGTCGGACCGGTTATGGGACCGGTCGGTCCCTTCTTGAAACGGACTTCGTCTTCGATTCTTCAAGGCCGGACCGGCCGGTCCATGGGTGGGACCGGTCGGTCCCGTTTCCAGGGACTCTTGGATCTTCGAGTCTTCGAGCGAGCAGGTTCTCGCTCCAGACCGAGCAGGTGCTCGGTTATAAAAAATGTCATCTTTTCACCAGATTCGTCCCTTTTGCTCCAATGATCCTCAATGACTCCAATCCATGCTTGAGAGTCTCCTATAACCTGAGAAGACACAAAAAGAACGGGAAAGAACCGAAAAACAATAGAAAACAATAAGTAAAAGAGGCCAAAATCCTAATATATCAGACGCTTTTGTATCGTCACTAAACCGTCGCATATCTATGACGCTTTAGGGTCGTCTCAAAATTGTCGCAAATTTGTGACGCTTTTTTATTCGTCTCCAAAGCGTCACAAATTTGTGACGAATGTGCGACGGTTTAGATTTGCGACGGTTTTTTAGCGACGCTTTTGTGACGCCATTGAGCGTCACAACTTCTCTGTTTTCTTGTAGTGATATTCTTTTCTTGAAATATATCTGACGTCATGTTGTACCCTCATATAGTCATATATGAGTCATATTACATCCTCGCAGCTTCTTATAGGGATTGAGTTCAGCATTTTGTTGGTTAGATATGCTTAGCCATTGGACTAAACGTATCAAGGTTTTTAAAATCTTGGTTTTTTCTTTCGCCTACCTGAAATTCTAGGTCTATGTTTTAGATAGATCGGGATAACGCTAAAACATCTACAAAATCTTTCTTTTAACAAAGTAGACTAGTCTAGCCCATAATAATACATTTTTGTTGGTTAAAACTCAGTGGAATACACTAGCTATCTCATTTGAACCCTACTTATGAAGGAAGTGACATTAAGGCAAACTATTAGGTTCAATGTCATTGCCATGGTTCCGTAATAATAGATATATACACTTTTACATTATTATAAGGTAAAAACCCATAAATTTCTTATGTGGTGGGAAAAGATTGGCTAACAATTTGAAAATTTTGTTCATATCATCTCAAAATTCATGGGTAAGAGGAAAAGAAACTAAATAAACTATATTTTTAAAATCAGTCTAAAAATGGAAGAGCTAATCTCGGCCTAAATAAAGAAGTAAGTATTGACTTTTGCTTTGAATTAGGTTATCTACAAATAACTGAAATATAAGTCTCTCAAGTAAAAGCAGTTTCGTTGGTTAAAGCTTTAACTTCAACTTTGTTAGATACTTCTTTAATCCAACCTTGAAAACCTTTTCATACTTATTCGTAGCCGAATTAAGAAATAATTCAACCCAATTAGTTATTTCTCTCCAATATTGTTGTGTTGTGGTCAAAGAATTACAATGTGTTTCGGTAACAAACCAAATTTTCATTTATATATTTTCCCATATTATTTACGGTGGAAAGAGACACTACAAGAAAACAGATTTTTAGCTACTAATAGTTGCGACTAAATACATAGTCGCTAAATGTAGCTACTATTTTGCGACTAATTAGCAACTAAATTACGACCCATAATAATTGGTATCAAATCAGTCGCTAAATTGCGACTATTAACATTCGTTGCGAATAAGTCGCTATTTTGCGACTAATGCGCGACGACATAGCGACTAAATTTGTTGGGTTGCTAGATAGTCGCGGTTTTAGTCGCAAAAATTCAGTGTAGGCCACGTGGCGAAATAATTTTGCGACTAAATTAATAGTCGCAAATCAGTCGCTATTTTGCGACTAAGTAGCGACTAATTTTGGTGAGTCGCAAAAGTTAGGTGAGAGCACACGTGTTTGACATGTTGGGTAGGTGTACCTAATTTTATTATACTGTAAAATTAGTCGCTATTTGGTTGCGAAATTGAATTTAGCGACTGTTTATATAGTCGCTAAATAGTTGCAAAAATGTCTATAAATAGAAATCTCAAATCATTCGTTCACCTCACTCTCCATCATTCGTTCACCTCAAATCATTCGTTCAAACTATAAGTGCTAACCGTGCCTAACCGTCACCAGTGGACTTGTAATCTGTCTCCAGAGAAGCCTCAGCCACCAAATACCACATGGTGAGTTCTTTTCACTACGTTTCTTATTGTTTGAACTTTCTGCTTGTTTATGGTTCATCATAACTGTTTGTTTCTCCTTGTTTGAACTTTTTTTGTAGGTTTGGTCGTGATGGATCAGCTCTGGTCCGCAAGATTACAAAAATTTTCACCAACAAGTTTGATAAAGCATACTACAGTATCAGTTGTGTGCCTCCAGAACGAGTTGAGCGATGGTTCATCGAGTTTGCAGTAATGTTTTCAGATCTTTCACACTCTTCTATTATTTCTTGCTACTCGTTACTAACAAAACTAACACCTGAGTTCACTTGTTTTATAGAAAGAGCACACATGGGATCCCTTGATCACAGGGACAGTTCAAGCACATTTCAAGGCGATTGTTGCGAGGCGGTTGAAGGATATGGTGAGCAAAGCTCATGCTGCTGGTGAACGCCCTACTTGGATCGGCAAAACCATCTGGAAAGAGATGGATGATTACTGGAAGACTGAAGAAGGTAAGGGGAGGAGTGAGACCGCATCTGCTTCTCGCAATTCTGACCGAAAAGGTCTTGGTCCTCACAGAAGCATCACTGGCCAAAAATCCACTAGCCAAGTCAAACAAGAAATGGTAAGCTACTATCACTAGACTGGTTTTGTTTTGTTTTCACCTGCTCATCATGATAGTTGTTCTTGTTTCTTTTGTTGCATTTTCAGGAGGTGGAGCTTGGCAGATCAGTTAGTCTCGGAGAAGTTTTCCTCAGAACCCACACCAAACCAGATGGGACCTATGTTGATATGAAGGCGCAGAAGGTTGCAGAAACGTATCAGCAGAACCTTCAAGCAAAGTGTTCCGAGTTCGACTCAGAAATTTCAGATGGTACATCGCGACAACCCGAGCTAACCACAGAGGAATGCAATGACATCTTTCTTCAGGTAAGTAAATGTGATTCTGTTCTTTGAAGTATTTTCTAACTGTTTGTTCTTCGAGTTTGCTAACTGTTGTAATTTTTTTCCGTCTCCTAGGCATCAAATGTGGATCAGATAGGCTACGTTTATGGCATTGGAAACCTCAATGAGACTGACTTTAGCAAGAAGCGCAAGTACGAAGCAGGTAACTCTTCCTCGTCTTATGTCTCGATGCAACAACAATTGCAGGAAACCCAGCGCAAGCTTGACGAACAAGCAGCTCATAACAAACGCCTAGAAGCTGAGCTAGCCCGACAAAAGGCCCAGGGTGAGGAGTTGACTATGATGGACAAGTACTTGCGCCAAACTGACAAGGGTTATCTTACCTTCCTTGCTTCCCAAACTGTCCCAACTGATCCTCAAACTGCTGCCCCAACTGATACTACTCCAACTGATACTACTCCAGCTGAATCCTTGTAATTTCAAACAATCTTTATGTTTTGTTTTTCCCTCGGCTTTATCTTTATTTGGTTTGTATGTCAAGACATGGCTTAAGTGCTTTGGTTGCTTTTTTTGGTTTTGAAGACATTAGTTGTGTTTTTGTTTTGTATGAAGCCTTTAGTAGTTTGAATTATAGTTTCTAGGTTTGTATTAAGACTATAGTAGTTTGAATTGTAGTTTCTAGTTATCTATCTTGCTACAAACAAAAATTTCAAACCAAAACAAAATTTTAAAACCAAAACAGAATCTACAAATAGGAAAAAAGGGCATGGTTTTTTTTTTTTACTAAATTTATTAGTCGCAATTTTGTCTCTTTTTAGTCGCAAAATAACCCATTTTACAGTTGCTAAACTCGGATTACAGTGGCAATTGGGTCGCTAATTAGTTGCCCCTTAGTCGCTAAATTTTGCCACTAAATTG
Organism: Draba incana; assembly: GCA_963576765.1. Taxonomy (NCBI): domain Eukaryota; kingdom Viridiplantae; phylum Streptophyta; class Magnoliopsida; order Brassicales; family Brassicaceae; genus Draba; species Draba incana. The sequence continues at coordinate 30,711,030 of OY755213.1, forward strand.
CTACAAAAATACAAGAAATATAAGTGGTAGCTAATTAGTCGTAAAATTTAGCGACTAAAATAATTGTCGCAAGTGGTAAAATTATAGTCGCAAGTGGGTCGCTAATGAGTCGTCACTTAGTCGCAAAATTTTGCGACTAAATTACTACTAAAATATAAAAAATATTATTAGTTGCAAAGTAGTCGTAAAATAGCAACTAATTAGCGACTAAAACAATTTGCGACCAAATATTTGAGACTATCGTTTTTAGTCGCTAAATAGTCGCAAAAATCATATTCGCGACCACTTTGCAACTAAATAGGCAGTTGCGAAATATATGTTTTCTTGTAGTGAGAACAAGAAATGGAAACAAAAACTTAGAAGAAATAGCAAAAAAATACTGTATTGAGAAATCAACAAAACTGTTATATACGATCATGTGACCAGAATAGTATATGGTTTTAAGTTAAACCCGAAAAATATGAGAGAATGTCTAAGAAAAATAAAGTAACATGTTGTTTTGGTACGTAGTATAAATCAACATACAGTGATAAGTAGGCATAGCTAACGGGAAAAGAAGGAAGAAGTATAATTGGTAACTGATGTCAAAGGTTAAGTTAGAGAAGGTTTAGATTGTTGTACTATAATGTGACTTTCTTTTTTACACTCTACTCTTTCTTGTGTTAGGTGATTAGATAATATACCTAAGCGGGTGATTCACTACAAGAAAACAGCATCAATACTGACAGAATTGTTAGCCGTCAGTAATTCCGTCAGTCAATTCTGACAGATTTCTGATGGTAATCTGACAGAAAATCACTCCGTCAGTATTCCGTCAGAATATACTGACGGAATTACTGACGGCGAGGATAGCCGACAGTATTCCGTCATAAATCTGTCAGTATATTCTGACGGAATACTGACGGAAATAATCGGTCATCCAATTCCGACGGTTTTAATGACGGAAATTAATTACCTAATTAAATTCATTTTTTAAACAGATAATCGGTCCTAATTCGATGATTGCTGAGTACCATTCACCGGCAGTATCTACGATTGATGATGAACATGACGGAACAACTGGGTACGAATATGAAACAGCTCCAGACTCAGATGATGATGAATAAACATCCCACGTCGATGATTTTAATATTTTCCGACTATCCATTGTTCGAGTTTATCCGTATAATATTGTTATGTGTAATATTTTACCGTCGATGATTTTATAACAATGTACCAGCTATAATTTAATATGGAATAATATGGATTTACAACTTTTTGTGATCAATTAATAATCCCCTTGATGAAAAAAATGAAATGAAATTGTTTCCAATGATTTGAATTTCAAATCTTAAACAATTTAAAAAATAAGTTGATTGTAATTTATATGTATTTATGGAAATTTATAATATCATTCACCTTTCTAAATTCATTATAGTTTTGAATTTAACCTTTCTCCATTAGTGAATCAAAATAAAAGTCAAGAATGCTTAACATTTTAAAGTGTTAAATCCTTAATTTTAAAAAAAAAAAAAAAAAAAACCGTCAGAATTCCGTCAGACATTTATGACGGAATTCTGACGGAATTTTATTTTTTTTTAATAAAAAAATAACAATTAAAATACGGTAACGTCTTACGGATTTTTAACGGATCCTAAATTTATAATTTGTTTTCCTCGCACACAAATAAAAGGCATATTTGTTTAGGATGTACGATATTATAACAATTTCACGATTGTTTTCCAATGAATAGAATTTTACTTCTTATAAGTTAATTGTAATTTATATTTAATTAAGGAAATTTATAATATGATTAAACTTTCTAAATTCTTAATATGATTTAACTTTTTTGCCAGTAATGAATCAAAATAAAAAATAAGAATGTTTTACATTTGAAATTGTTAAATCCTTAATTTTGTTTTTAAAAAAAAAATACAAAACCGTCAGAATTCCGTCAGACATTTATGACGGAATTCTGACGGAATTTTATTTTTAAAAAAAATAAAAATAAAATAACAATTAAAATACGGTAACGTCTTACGGATTTGTAACGGATCCTAAATTTAAAATTTGTTTTCCTCGCATACAAATAAAAGGCATATTTGTTTAGGATGTACGATATTATAACAATTTCACGATTGTTTTACAATGAAAACAATTTTACTTCTTATAAGTTAATTGTAATTTATATTTAATTAAGGAAATTTATAATATGATTAAACTTTCTAAATTCTTAATATGATTTAACTTTTTTGCCAGTAATGAATCAAAATAAAAAATAAGAATGTTTTACATTTGAAATTGTTAAATCCTTAATTTTTTTTTAAAAAAAAAAATACAAAACCGTCAGAATTCCGTCAGACATTTATGACGGAATTCTGACGGAATTTTATTTTTAAAAAAAATAAAAATAAAATAACAATTAAAATACGGTAACGTCTTACGGATTTGTAACGGATCCTAAATTTAAAATTTGTTTTCCTCGCATACAAATAAAAGGCATATTTGTTTAGGATGTACGATATTATAACAATTTCACGATTGTTTTCCAATGAATAGAATTTTACTTCTTATAAGTTAATTGTAATTTATATTTAATTAAGGAAATTTATAATATGATTAAACTTTCTAAATTCTTAATATGATTTAACTTTTTTGCCAGTAATGAATCAAAATAAAAAATAAGAATGTTTTACATTTGAAATTGTTAAATCCTTAATTTTGTTTTTAAAAAAAAAATACAAAACCGTCAGAATTCCGTCAGACATTTATGACGGAATTCTGACGGAATTTTATTTTTAAAAAAAATAAAAATAAAATAACAATTAAAATACGGTAACGTCTTACGGATTTGTAACGGATCCTAAATTTAAAATTTGTTTTCCTCGCATACAAATAAAAGGCATATTTGTTTAGGATGTACGATATTATAACAATTTCACGATTGTTTTACAATGAATAAAATTTTACTTCTTATAAGTTAATTGTAATTTATATTTAATTAAGGAAATTTATAATATGATTAAACTTTCTAAATTCTTAATATGATTTAACTTTTTTGCCAGTAATGAATCAAAATAAAAAATAAGAATGTTTTACATTTGAATATGCTAACAGATTGAGAAGACCGGTGTCCGGCCGTCGAATGTTGATATCATCAGAGATGCCCACACCAACAGAAAGACGGGTGAAATCCAAGATGCGATTGCTCGGGAAATCGTGGAGAGCGTGGAGAAGGCCGGGCGGAGGCACGTCTGCAGAGCCAGATTGAGGAGGCGGAGGAACGGCGCAAGAAGGATATGGAGGAGGTGGAGGCACGGCGTCTGAGAGAGAAGGCGGAGGCGGACGCACGAATCCGTCAGATGGAGGAGAGGATGGACGCCTTCTTCCGTCGTCAATGATTTTAAATTTAAAATGTAATTTAAATTTAATGTAAAACTTTTAATTTCTTTTTAAACAATTTCTATTTAATTATAAATTTTTTTTTTTAATATAATTTTTTCTTCCTAATTTATTTTATAAATTAAATAATTTTTTTTAAAAAATAATGCGAAATTCGTCAGAATTTCGTCAGTGTGTCCTGACGGAATTCTGACGGCTTTAAAATAATTTTTTTTTTTAAATAATGCAAAATCCGTCAGAATTCCGTCAGTTTGTCCTGACGGAATTCTGACGTCTTTTAAAATAAATTTTTTTTTTTAAATAATGCAAAATCCGTCAGAATTCCGTCAGTGTGTCCTGACGGAATTCTGACGGTTATACAAGCCGTCGGAATTCTGACGGTTTTCTGACGGATTCCGTTGATCCGATTTCCGTCAGAAATCCGTCAGTGTGTCCTGACGGAATTCTGACGGAATGGAAATACTGACGAGATAGAACTGACGGAAGAAATCCGTCAGAAATCCGTCAGAATCAGGTGATTTCTGACGGATTTCTGACGGATTTTTCCGTCAGAAACACAGATGTTTTCTTGTAGTGATTGGGTAACAATGGATACGAGTATGGTATGGATAATTCACATATTTAAAATTGTTATTCAAAATGTATTTTTTGTTTGAACAATGGATCGGATAATTCACATATTGAATATGATAAGAGTGATTTATATAAATTTGGGCAATTCTCATAGTCATAGATACCACTTTTTAAAATTTTTTTCCAATAATACCACCAATTTTTAAAAGTTCTCTAGATACCACTATTTTTAAATGTTCCAAAAATACTACAAAATTGAAATTAGTTTTAAATGGTCAAAACATACCCTAAACCCTAAACCCTAAACCTACACCCTATCCCCTAAAATTATACCTTAATTGTACAATAGTTAACCCAAATCTAAAAATTTAAATTCTAGACCTTTTAGAAATGAATTTTTGCGTTTGTGATATTTTTAGAAATTTTGATATTTTTTGAAAAAATGGTATCTAGGAAACTTTTAAAAATTGGTGGTATGGTTAGAAATTTTTTTAAAAAAAATTGGTATCTAAAGGAATTTCTCTTTAAATTTGTTATCTAAACTTTCATTAGATCGAGTAAAGATCAATTTCAAGTATTTCGGTTTAACCCATACTTTTAACCCAATCTCATGTCATAAATTATCATGGCCTAAATAGATAGTTCTGATGATCGTTATTCGAATTACTTTTCGAATCCGAATAAAATTAGGATGTTTTTTTTTTGGTCGAAGGAGGGGGATAAATCCCCCAATTTATTCAAATAATAAAATTACATCCGAACATGGCGCGGGATGGAGACCCCGGCAATGTCCTCCAAATACAACGGATTAACAATATCCGGAACAGAAATAAAAGTATGCAAACCCAACGGTAATGAAAACGCATAGTTAGCTAATCCATCCGAAAGGCGATTAGCTTCCCTATACACATGAGAGAAACGGACTATCCAGTCCCTTGTAACAAAGCCATGGCACAACCGTACCAGGAAAGACAGCGGATTCGCCTCGCTAATCCCTGTCATAAGAAAACCCACAACCACTTCAGAATCGACCTCAATCTCCACTCGTCGCGCTCCACTCTCCCACGCAATCACCAAACCATAATACACACCCCATAACTCGGCTAATGACGCAGTACAAATCCCAATATTAAGGGAAAACCCTCGGCACCAAGAACCACTCTCATCGCAGATAACTCCTCCCGCAGCTGCTAAACCTGGATTACCACGTGAGGCTCCATCGGTGTTCAACTTCACCCATCCCTGACTCGGACGTATCCATGATATCATCCTCTCCATTCTGCCCGTACTACCTGAGTTCTTCATTCTACCTTTAGTGTGTGCTAGCGTCACCTCCCTCGCTTGCTCCTTAACAAATTTCACCCTATCTCGACATTTTCCGGTGCCACCAACACACATTAATGCACCGCCATTTCCAGCCCCACCAAAGAGTCATAACAAACAAAGTGGCCCATGTCGTGTCTCCTATGCACCGTCCATCCCCGAGGTTCGTATAGACCCATTCGAGTAGCGATTGAGCAAAGAATTCTCGTCGTTTCCCCATAGGCACCAACCGGACCCAAACACCCTCCATTGCGGGGCAATCCCGTAGTATATGGATAATCGTCTCATCGCCTCCTTTACAAACCTGGCAAATACCCGATGCCGTTAAGTGCCTTCGCTGCCGTTCCACATTAGTCATTATAACTTGGTTAACACCTAACCAAAGAAAGATACGAACCCGCTCCGGGGCAATCACTTGCCAAACTTGCTTGAAGAGACTTCCCACATCTTGTCTAGGTGTATTATCCTTAGTAAGAAAAGCATACGCCGAGCTTACCGTAAAACGTCCATCCAAGCTTCCTCCCCAAGATAGCCGATCCTTAGCCCCGGTGATATTATCAACAATCCTTGCCCGTAAAGTCAAGCTTAGACTCGCAGATATGAATGGTTCAATATGTTCAAATAACCAACCTGTCCCCTCTCTCCAATAATCACACACACGAAGCTCCGTTATCCCATTCGGTAACGCTCTCAATGTAGCCTCAAGGAGGGGGCTGAATTGTAACACCCGTGAACCCAAAATGGGATTTTTGGGGGTGTCGATCGACGCGATGGGTGTATGTCGTTCGACACCGGGTCGTTTCCTCGAGAATTTGGGCAGGGGGTGTCGTGTCGATCGACACGGTGTGTCTGTCGATCGACACGGTGTGTCTGTCGATCGACACGAGGCCATCGTTTCTCGAAGGTTTGGGCAGAAAGTGCCCCGTCGATCGACACAAGGAGTGTCTGTCGATCGACACGGGCAAAAATAAAATCTAAATTGTAAAAATTAGGGTTTTCCTATAAAAAGGCTTCCACACTCTCTTTCTCCTGGGTGGCCGTGGAAAAGGAAAGAAAAAGGGGAAAAGAGAGAAAAAAGGGAGATTTGAAGGATTTGAGAAGTTTTTAAAGGAAATTCTTGTGGATTCTCCTTAGAACTCAATCCTAGATTGTGTGCCTTCGTGGGGAGAGTTTGGGGTGTTGGATTCGAGCGGGAAATCGGAGATTGAAGCTCGTGTTCTTCGTGTTCTTCGTGTTCTTCCTCTTCTTTTCTTCAGATCTAAGGTGAGTGCGCGACCATAGGTTCTTGAATTGAGGATTATACGTTGTACGTTGTTGTTGTGTGTTTGGGTGGTTCTTTGTGGATTGAATTTTCAGGTTTTGGTGTTGATTTGGGGAGATTTGGCCATGAGAGGATAGGCCAAACTCGGACAGAAGGCTCGCTGTCGATCGACAGGATTGCTTCCCGTCGATCGACACGTGGTTGTGAGCCGTCGATCGACAGGGTTGCTCCCCGTCGATCGACACGTGTAGTACTGTCCTGTTTTCTCCGTTTTCTGTTGTTTGCTTGTTCCGTGCATTGTCTGATAACCCTGGTATTTCGTGTATTGTTTAATTCAAGTAATTGGCCTGTAGATGGGACGACCGTCTCACTAAGTATTTGTTAAATACTTACGCAACTCGTTTTTCCCAATTGTGTTGCAGGTAAAGATAAGGTTTAATCGCGGAATCAGGGCCGGAGGAGGGGATGATAGGTTTTTGTGTGTACAGTCTAATTCTAGAAAAACCAGTGTTAGGTTGCTAGACTTATTTTGAGTAACTCCGGATGTAATATTGACTCTATCATCTGGATAATTGTACGGCTTTTTGTGTGAATGTATGGTTGAATGGTTGTTAACCTTTTATGAAATTAAAAAAAAAAAAACTTGTGCGTCACAGTCCGATAACCACTTGTCTTGCCAAAACCGGGCCTCTCTACCATCCCCAATAATCCAGTTCACACCCGGAAAAACCACATCCCGTAGTCCTACACATACACTTCTCCATGTTGAGGACCAGGTGCCTTTAACATCCAACCAGCTTTGATCATGAACCTCTTTCACTCTATATTTACTTCGTAAAACCTTAGCCCATAAGCTCTCATCATCATGAAGTAGACGCCATCCAATCTTTGCTAAAAGAGCTTTATTCATGTCCAAGCTTGACCTTATCCCTAAGCCACCCTCTCTTTTTGGTCGACAAACCCTTTTCCAACACAATAAATGTTGTTTTCTATGTTCCGTGCTATCTCCCCAAAGGAACGAACGCGACATTTTATCAAGACTCCCAAGGGTGGCCTTTGGCAATGAGATACTACTCATAGCGTGCACTGGTATCGAGGAAAGAACTGCTTTGGTGAGCGTCAAACGTCCCGCAAAGCTCAAACACCGTCCCTTCCATCCTGCTAACCGAGACGAAACTTTCTCAAGAACATCCCCAAACGTATCCTTATTTATCCTCTTTTGTAAAACCGGCATACCCAGATATTTCCCCAAATTTCTTGTCGCTTTAAACCCACTTTCATCTGTAATTGATCTTTCCAGCTCTCGACTCACATTACCAGAGAAAAAGATTTTGGACTTTTCCAAACTAACCTTTTGACCTGAGGCAGCACAGAAATGCTCTAAAACACATCTTATAATCTTGATCTGAACCACTGATGCCTCCGCAAACAGGATGAGGTCATCGGCAAAACATATGTGAGAAAGTTGTGGACCTCCACGAGACAGTTTAATTGGTTTCCACTCCCCTTTAGCCATAGAACAATCAATGAGGTGACATAACCTCTCAAGACAGAGAACAAATAAATACGGCGATAACGGGTCACCTTGTCTCAAGCCTCTCCGAGGTAGAAACGAATCCGATTTCTCCCCATTCCATAACAGATGCATTGATGGGCCGGTTACACACTTCATTATCCAAGTTACCCATTTCTCTGGGAACCGAGCTGCTCTAAGAGTATCCTCCAAGAAATCCCATCGAATTCGGTCATAGGCTTTCTCCAAATCCAGCTTTAACAACATCCATCCTTTTTTCCCTTTCTTCCGTCTCATAGAATGAACAGCCTCCTGAACCACAACAATGTTATCAATACTCAATCTGCCCGGTACTAAATCTCGTCACCATAGCTTTCGTAATAATCTTAAATAAAACGTTACAGAGGCTAATGGGTCGAAACTGTGTAATCCGTTCTAGTTTCCCGACCTTTGGGATCAACACAACCAAAACATCATTAAGTCCAGCCGGTAAGATTCCTGTCTCAAAAAACTCCAACACAAGCCGCTTTACCGATTCTCCAACAACTTCCCAACAATCTTGATAAAAAACCGTCTGAAAACCATCCAATCCCGGGGCTTTAAATCTACCCATACTCCTTACTGCCCCAGCCACATCATCCGGTAAGAAAGGTTTGTCTAGTAGCTTCCTCTCATCCCGATTCAATAGACTAAAACCCGCACTAGGTAGTTTATCCACGACCAAGCTCACATCATCCATAGAGTATAGGTTCTTGTAATACCCCACTGCCAAACCTTCTAACTCCGTTTGATTTAACACCCACTGCCCTGCATCATCCTTTAGTGCCTCAATCCGATTTCGCCTTCTGCGGATCACCGTAGAGGTGTGGAAATAACGAGTATTTCGATCACCAAACGCTATATATTTTTCCCGTGACTTTTGAAACCAAATGAGCTCCTCTTGTTCCAAAACAACATCTAGATCTTTGAGCAACATTTCCTCCTTGCTTAATAAATCATCCGTTTGATGCAGTTCGAATAAAATTAGGATGTGGCTCAAGCGTAGTGAAATAATAACACAATTTGTCATATAATTAGCAAAACCACTAATACAAATCACCAGGTTATAAATTTTATTCTAATATATAGTTGCATCTAGTGGTCAAAAAGAAAAAGGAACGTGAATCATGCATGACTCATGTCGGATATATAGGCAAACATGATAATAATTCTGTAAATCGAGAATAAAATCCTATGTAAAAGTAAACTAATTGGTTTAATATTTTGAAAACCATTAGCATTGACTTTAAGCTTGGCCTGTAGAGTATGCGTATGATCACTAAGAATCCTCACATCTTTGCTAATACCCAATCATCTACAAGTCAACTTGTTCCCACGTCTAATTTTTTTTTAAATGAACAGAAAATTGAAACATGTTCTGTTCTATATTGGTTAATCAATTATATAAAAAAAAAACTAAAAGATAAACTTGGATTAAGAACATAGATACAAGTCAACATCTGTACACATCTTTTCTTTCATGTTTGAAGAAAACGCATTACAAAATAGTAACAACAACAAAAATGCAGAGTATTGAACTTTTTAGTTACAAAAGAATCAATTTATCTCTACTTTGAATAGATTTGGTTAAATAATAATTAAATTTACAAATATTTCTATAAATTCTAACAAAAAATGAAAACCTTTTAACATTCTTGGCTCCTTGGTCATGTGATTGTTTTCTCAAGTGTCTTCAACGAAGATCCTGAAGATGAAATCTCTGAAACGTCGAGAGTATTGTTTCGGATCAACGGCTGAGATCGAAGTCGGATCATACTGCATCGATTTGTAAGCATGTTCAAGCTTCTTGCTTATATCATAGTCTTGTAGAATGTCTATAACGCCAAAGTAGAGAAACACGTCGTAAAATTCACCAGTTGGTTCACCAACAAGTTGATTCTCACAATCACTTCTTCTCACTGTTCTTTCAACTCTTGTAGACATGTTTATACCGAGTTTCGTCGATGCTAACCTGTAAAAATCATCAAGAACCACCATTGATGTAATTATTAAAAACAAAAAAGTTACTGTTTTCATTGCGGTATAAGTAACCATTGAGGTTTTGGTTATTTACTTGCTAGCATCAAGAAGAAACCGGTCCATTTCTGCTCGGGAGGGACGAATATCCGAATTTCCTGATTCAAAATATGATGAAGTTTGCTTCAATCAAAGGTTTTGTGACACTCTTAAGATGGAAAATTTGAGTCAAAAGATTTTTACCGGTTGGTGTTCGAGCACCCGAAGTAGGAGTGGCAGATTCCTTTAATGAAGCTTCTCGAAAGTGAAGACCAACTAAGAGACTATAATCCATAATTCTCTCTTGTTCAAGGAATTCACAGTCTCTGTCCACTTGCCTGTTAAGAAAAAACACTCGAATTTGGGTTTACTAATTCAAGCAGTGAAAAGGGATATATATAACAAGAAGTAAACATATAAAGCACCTGCAGAATTCTTGGAACCAGTTCTTTTGTAATCGGAATATGAAATTTAGATCAAGATCTTTAAGCGTTGTGTTTGGATCGATTTCAGACTCTGGTTTAGTCGTAAGACGGCCATGAGAGGATCCTTTGAGATCAAACCGCCTATGGATTGAGTAACCAGTACAGAACAAATTCCCCATTATCACAAACCGAACCTACGGGCACACAAGTATTCTCCATCAGTACCTCCAAACTGAAAATGCTATAAACAATTCAATACAATAAAAAAATCGGTTCTTGACCTTTTTCTGTGCAGTGCCAGTCAATTTCACGCAGTGTAGACCGAAAAACTTGGTAACTAAAGTGTTTTCACATGCCCTTACATGATTGTAGTAGGCTGGAAGCATCCTTATAAGAACCTGTTTCAACGGAAAACAAAAACAAATGAGTAACTCTTGATGGAAACATCAATTTTCGCCGTTTGATTCAGCTCTTACTTTAGTTTCTGCTTTCTTCATAGTCTTGATCATGTAACGGTCATCGTTAGTCAAGTAAAAAAAGCTTCCACTTTTCCCAGGAGATGATAACTCCCTAAGCGCATCGTTTCCACAAATAGATAACATATAATCCGCTGCATCCACACTAAATAGTTTCCGCAGAGTCCTATACCAAACACAAAATTTTCATCGGCACCAAAACAAACACACGCGAGATAAAGTAATCCAAAAGAAGGTAGATTCTCTAACCTGAACACCACAGGACAATAATCTTTCCATTTAAACTCACAAGACTGGTGTGGAGGAGTGTACTTAGATCCTTCAGACGGAAACTTTGTCCAAACTTTCTCCTTTGGATCAAAAGCTGAAGCCTTTAAATCAAGAGACGTAGCAGGAGCTGGTCTTCCAACAGAATGTCTTCCCAAACCAAAACAAAAACATTAGCCTATACAAACACAAACAAGGACCAATTTTTTTCTTTTCGTATCGATAAAACAATACCTAATCCCGAGCTGCAAGTTAAGCATGAGCTCGTAATTCTTATGACCTTTAGAGATAGTTTGTCCTTGTTTCTTAGCAGGTTGTATTCTCAAATTCCCTAACGACGAAGAACGATTACTCTCTGTAATATTATTATCATCACATTGAAGATAACCAGAACCATTATTCCTCAATTCCATTTCACCATTACTTATCCTTCCATCAACAGATCTTCTCCTAGGCCTCTCACTGTTCTTAGTCCTGTTCCCACTACTACTCTGCTCCGAAGAAGAAGAAGAAGAACCGTACCAAACCGGCATTTTCTGAGAAGGCAAAACCGGAATTCTCTGACAAGTACAAACCACACATTCACTCAAATCAACATAAAACACTTGTTGTGGTTGCCAATCAAAATTCCCTGAAGATGTTGATGGGTAATAAGTTCCGTTCTGTTCTTTAGGATCTTTGCTCCAAACTCCGACGTAGAAACTACCGTCCGACCAACGGAATGTTCCGTTTCCTTTAGGTGCTGATTCTTCCCAAGATCCGTCGTAACGGTTTCCGTTACTCCATATCATTGTTCCGTTACCGTTCATCATTCCGTTTTTCCATTGTCCAATGTAATGATTCTCGTTCTTCCATTGATACCTTCCGTGACCGTCTTGTAACCCTCTTCTCCATTCTCCGTCGTAACAATCTCCGTTGACGTAGCTTTTTGTTCCTTGTCCGTGTCTTAGATTCATTACCCATGATCCTCTATACAAATCTCCCGTCGAATCAATATAAGTCCCTGTTCAAAAACCAAAAAGCTCCGATTTTTAGAGAACAAAAACCAAAAAGCTTCCATTTTTAGAGCACCCAAAGCAAAAAGATTCGATTTTTAGAGAAGCAAAAAGCAAAAAAAGTTTGGATTTTTAGGAGATTGAGGAATTTGGGTTTACCTTTACCGTCCATGTAGCCGTTTTTGAAATCGCCTTCGTAAGTAGCACCACTGGGCCAACTGAATCGGCCTTTACCCATGGTTTTACCCCGGTGCCATTCTCCGACATACATACAACCATCGGTCCAAAGGTATTTGCCATGACCGTGAGGGAGATTGTCTCTCCATAGTCCTGTGTAGAAATCACCACTGGGTAAAGCTTTCTCTGCGTGGTAAGACTCTCCCGTTGGTCGGCTGTAATCGTCGGCGTCGTCTGCGTGTGCTACCGACATATCTCTCTGTGTTGTTCGAAATTTCACTTATTTTTGTTCTGGGTTTGTTTCTTCTCTATCACATTTTCTCGAAAGGTTACGTTTTTTGAGATCGAGAAGCCGCATTTGGAGGATTTCTGTGAAATGGGTTTTCAGAAATTATCGGATTTGAATGTAGAAGATTGGGAGAGGGAGAGAAAGGAGAAGTTTTTGATTGGTGTGAGAAATGAAGAAGAAGAAGAAAAAGAAAAAAGGAAATTTTTTTTTTGGGGAATGTTTGTTTTGATGTGTGTTGAATTGATTTGATGATGGTGATGAAGAGAGTTTGGTAATGGCCATTGTTATTGGAGCTCCGCTTTTGATTCCTAAAGCGACTACCAAACCAGACATCTGGAGGGACTGCTGAGATGCGACGTGCTTACCTTGTCAATGCTGACGTCATTTCCTATTTCTTTTTCGTTTTTTCCAAAAATAATAATGAGAACGGAAACCAAATGCATCCGATGATATAATAGTTTTTTTTTTTTTTATCAACAAAAATATTGTTCTCATGAATCCATTAGTTTATGGTTTTAATCATTCATTTATGCTTTGTGATAACTGTGTGTAGTATGTTTAGGTTCACAACATTGATTCGGTGTTTTACAATTTCATTCTTTTTGTTTTTCAGGAAAGAAACATGGAGTGATCGATTGTGACTGATAGAAACAAAAATAACAAATTTGGAGGAGTGAAACATGTATAAACTTATATATTCTCTTGATCAAGGATATTGTTTCTAACTGTTTTGTTGTCATAGGAATTTACGGAGAAGGTGGTTCTTTGTATAAAAATCAATTTCATAAACAAAACAAAAACTTGACCACCTGAAATAAGTAAGAAACAACACAGCTTCTTCAATATAGCTAATCTGCAATCTCGACTCAAACGCTATCCAAAGCATCACTTGGCGACTCATCTTTGCTCTTTGGAAGAACCAATCTTTCCGTTGCGAGTCTCTCCTCTAGCGCCCTTGCTCCTCTTTCTCTGCAACAACAAGATTTTGACATGGTTAAGGAAGGTAAGATTTTCTTTTTTCAGAACCAGAAATAGTTTTCTCAGGTATGGTTCATCAATAAGTCTAAGTCTTACATTTTGACAAGAATAATGACATGCCAAAGAAATTATTTTTTCAATATTCAAAATGAGTGAATAGGATCATTACTTACCTCAGTTTGCATCAACTAAATCATATATTACTGTTTGACAATGTCAATAAACGGTGTATACTAATTGTTGAAGACATCATCTGCACTAAGCCCCAAATAGCTGGGGTTTTGCATCCACTACCATTGAAGTAGAACGAACAAAACAGGAAAAGGAAAAGGAAAAGAAAAGAATTTTTACCTCCTCCTGGAAGCTTCAGCAGAATCAGAACCCGGTAGTGGAGCACCGCTGGTAGAATAACCATGGTCTTCGCTGGTGGCATTTGACCGTCCACAAAGCATCCGATGAAAGATTGAAGCTATAGGGTCAATTACCGGTCTGCATTTTATTTACAAACATAATATGAGGGAAGAATTGATTTGTGGGGAAAAGTTAAGTATAGTTAAAAATGGAGGAATATTCTTTCACCTGAGAAGTTCAGGAAAGAAAGTAGAGAAGGCAAAGTCATCACTCGGATCACCTCTGAGTTTTGTTTCTGGCCTCCTCTGTAAGTATCTAAGGTATAACCAGCCCATATACGTACCAAATATTAAAGTGGGAAGATATGCTGCTGAATTTAATGTGAAGAAGCTTAAGGCTATTGACAAAACTAGCACAATAGAGGGCAACCACTGCACACAGAAACCAGAATCAAGAATAAGATCTGAGAACTTCTTCGACTAACCAAAATTAAGAAAATGTCAAAGCTTTTATCATTTTTTTATTACCTTTGCTTTTATCTTTAATAGCAATACCTCCTGGTCAGGTATTATCTGCTTTATCCCGACAAGAAGTCCTGCCAAGACACCATGAAAACCTGCAAAGGGCATATATCTAGCCAGGAGAGAACAGAGAACAAGTTATTATACAATGCAAAATTATGAAATAACACAAATCAGAGAAGAAACATGATATACAGTGGTACCCATGTAGGGAGCAAACAAGTTTATATTTTACAGCTTGAAGCATTTCAACTTCCCTTCATATTTAAGTGAGAATATATAACAAACAGGAAGAAACTAAGTATGCAAAGTGTGATAGAGTACTTACAGGTAGATTTCTAGCCTCGTAATGTAGTATAAGGCAATGGCTGTAACGAAAACACAGAGATACGTAAGAAAGTTCAACACAAAGATGAACTTAAGGAACTCCTTGGAACCCCAGACAGGTTCCAAGAACTTTCCCATAAAGAGTAGAGAAACGGTGCTGAAGACGACCTGCGACATTGCAAACAGTCACACACGAGTATTCAAGAACTAGAGATCAGAAGCTGAAGTAGAGGGGGGTAAACAAAAACATACCCCATATACTGATAGTTCGAAATAACCACTCGTTATCAGATTCCAGCCAAAAGGAATAGTCCTGCAACGAAGAGAGTTAACAAATGCATTGTTATTCACATTTCTGGATTTCACATTGTGCAACAAGGAGCATCACACTAATCTCACACAATCAAAGCCTTTGTTCAACAATAGATCCTAATTTCCTCAAAACCGCCAAGTAGCAATTACACAGCAATCAAGCAAAATCAATTCAGTAGCAAATTCGTAACCCTAGTAGTAAGAAGGGGAACAAAACGAAGTACCTCGCCGGAATCAGAGCAAGGTATGTGACGGTAGCCGGAACGAACTGAACCACGAGGTGTCCAACGACAAGCACCAGAGCAAGTCCTTTGCATAGCTTGGTGAAATTAGTGAACATACTCGTTCCCTGAATCAATGTAAGATTCGTCGATCAGAGACGACGGTTTCCAAATTCGAAACACACAGAAAAGAAAACGCAAGAGATTACGACCCAAATTTCGCAGATCTGCTACAAAATCCGTACCGGAGAACTCATGTCGCCGGAGAGTGTAACAAATCTGAGATTCTGACGATAGATCTCGACGACGAAGCTGAAGCCGGAGATTATACTTTCTCCTTCCTTACTCCTCCCACAATTGGAAAATATATATCTGTATAATTATATTCAATGACCCATAGATATCTACACGTAATGATGTTTTTTACAACAAAACACGGTAATTATAATACTGTATGAGAAAATACTTCTTTATCGAAAACAAATTTCCTCATATGGTAGAAAACATATATATTCAACCACCATACAAGTTTATGTATTTTGTGACAATTATCTTAACTAGTGTATTTAGGTTAATGAACAAACTTTGCTTTTGTTTTCAGTAAAGAAATATAGAGTGATCGATTGAGACTGTTTGATACAAAAATAACAAGTTTGGGGAAGTGAAACATGTACAAATTTATATTCTCTCGTTCAAGGAATTGTTTCTAAATGGTTTGTCCAATGAAATGTACTAGTTTCTCCGAGGTGTCATAGGAATTTAGTAATTTACCGAGAAGCTGATTGATTTCTGGTATAAACACACAAAAAAACCTTGTCCACTTGAAATAAAGTGAGAACCAACACAGCTTCTTCAAAATAGCTAATTTTGTCATCTCCACTTAAACGCTAACCAAAGCATCGTTCGGCAACTCATCTTGTTTCTTTGGAAGAACCAATCTTCCCGTTGCAAGTCTCTCCTCTAGTGCCCTTGCTCCTCTTTCTCTGCAACAAGAAGATTTTGGCATGGTCAAGGAATGTAAGATTCTCTTTTTGAGAACCAGAAATAGTTTTCTCAGGATTGTTTCAACAAAAAGTCCAAGTCCTACATTTTGACAAGATTGATGACAAGCCAGAACTACAATTCAATCTTCCAAGTGGAACGAACTGAACCACGAGGTGTCCAACGACAAGCACCAGAGCAAGTCCTTTGCATAGCTTAGTGAAATTAGTGAACATACTCGTTCTCTGAATAAATGTCAAATAAAAGCACACTTTAGTTATTTCGTTTCAGACATTCATCATCCTCCAATTCTTAAAAAAGAAGGCATTTATCCTCCCTTTTTTTGTTGAGAAAAATGTAAATATCAATAACAACAATAAATACTAGAAAGTTACCCGCGTTATATGCGAGATAAGATGATTAGCAAGTAAATCAATATAATTTGAATTAAAAAATCAAATATCACTTTTAGAAAATTGTTATACGGAATTTGCTTTATATTTTGAAAATTTGTCATTATTTTGAATAGAAATGTATTCCACCTGTGAAATAGTTGTCAGGTGAAGAAATATTTCTCCATTTTTAATTGTTCTTTCAAGCTTTCCCCACAAATTCTTCCCTCATATTCTTTTTGTTATTTTGTATCCCAATAACATGCAGACCGATAATTGACCCTATTGCTTCAATCTTTCATGCAGCTTACATGTATCATGCTGCCTAATACAGAAAGCTATGGACGAGTCTTCCTGAGTATCTTAACTCATTTTCACTAATTGCCATTATAGGACCAAACACAGGATCGCTTCTAACTACTTCATATTCAGATAGGAGCCTCTTCTTCACTAATTTTAGAATAGACATTCTGCAACAATTGTTGATTTTAAAAAAATTTGAATTGGTATACACAAACTTTAAAATGGGTAAAAAATTATATAAGTGTATTACCATAGTCCTCCGTTTTCCTTATGCGGATGCAGGAGAGGCTGTGATCGCCTAGAAGGCGCTTCGTATACCGCCTGTAAACGGTAACGGTACTCTGCAGACGCATCCCTAGCAGATTTCGGGAGATCGAAACGAGGTCGGCTTGGTATTGAGAAGCCCCCGCTAGACGATGCCACTACAACAAAAAATCAATACATATCTACTTTTTCTTGAACAAAATTATTTTCCATTTATTTTTACCAAAAATTAGAATTTCTAGAACTTAATATGTTTTATTATGTTTTTAACTAGTGAATCTTTTACTAAAACTTTGTCATACGGTGTTATGATGGTTTGGGACAGATTTGTTTTCATAGACGAATTCATTTTGTAGATTATCGTAGCCGGATCATGTAATGCAAGTTATGATAATGAAAAATACATAGATATACAATATATGCTTGAATGTAAATGTATGAGTGGGGATACGTGGATACACATATGCAGATGACTTATAACATTATATAAACATATGTCGACTTATCATTATCACTCTGATAACATGTGGATTTTGACAAAATGAGCTTAAAGTTAGTGGTCGGCACACATGAATTTTTTATCTTCAAATCAAACCAATACTTTCATTTGCATTATATTATGATTTGCCAAACTAATTACCAGCTAAAGAACCACAACAAAAAATGTTTAAGTAACTAGTTACAGGTTGTTTTTCTGTTCTGTTCAGAAGCAAAAAATCAAATCCATTATTAAAACAAATTTTTTCGGAAATCACTACAAATCCATCAAAGGATCAAAAAATCCCACGAGGAACAAAATCCCCAACTTTTACGAACAAAATCCTCAACTTTAACGAACAAAATCTCTCGATTACAAACAAAATCCCCAACTTTTAGCAATAAAATTACTTGAAAGGTAGAGAAAACGACCTAAATCGAGGTTGAGATATTGAAAGAGAGAATGGAGAGAAGAAATCGAACACACAAAAATCCCAATCATCGGAAACAAAAAGATGAATGAATGAAGAGAATACCTTTGAAGATCTGATGCGGTGGATTGATGGAGAGGTCCTAGTTGCGGTGGTCGGCGGCGAAGTTTGAAGATTAGTCTCGAAATCGCCGGAGCTTGAAAAAAAAAGTTTGAGACGAGAAACTGGTTCGGCGTAAGGAGGAGAGATAGGGTTTCGATGAAAAGCTGAACTTACCCACGATGGGTATTACTTAAAAACCCACGAATTCCCACGCTTAATTTCGTGGGTATTAAAAAAAAGCCTCGAGTAAATTCGTGTAAAAGGTTGCACAACACCGGATTCGAACTCGGGTTTGCTATAGTTTTAAAAAAAGCTTAACCATTTAAGCTGTTGATGAATCTTATAGAGCATTGACATTTAATAGTATATAATCATTTCCGGTTACTAATTAACGAGATATATTGATTATGCAACTCCAATAAAACATTACAATTAATTAAACTTAAAATTTAAAACGACTTCTTAAACAAGTACATTAGAGACTTGAAAATATTAATATTAAACATACAACGGTTATGGTACAAGTACGTATATGTTAAAACATAAGTTTTTAATAGACTCTTAATTTTTAAAACATAAGTTTGTATCCACTCCAAACTTATCATTTGTTAGAACCAGAAAATTTTCTTTCCCTTTTTTTTTCTTTGGTGGAGAATCTAAAAATCCGTCGCAACATTCCCTTTTGATTGCATCAACATCTAGATTTAATTTTGGATTTTCTGGTCTTTGGGCAAATTCTAATCAAAGTAGTGATCCTTACATTCATTTGAAGTACTTCCACCGTAAGTATCTGACTTTTCAATCAATTGAGATGGTTGTTGTGCGTGCTGGAAAATCACACAATAGAAATTGTGAAGATTCTACGAAATAGAGCTTCTTTAGGTTTTCAAACACTCAGAAAAATTGCGAATTAGGGTTTTCAGAAGTTGTTATTATTCATCAAGATCAGAGCTAAGAGTTTTGTCTTATTATAACTCCCAAAAATCGGATCCCCTCAAATGAGGAGGGTACATGCTTATTTATAGAAATACAATTCGGTTGAGGCAAACAGTAATGGGCTTTTAACGGGTCTTTGTCTTCTGGGCTTTGACCGCTGGGCCGATTTGGCGAATACGACGTCGTTTTAGGCTTATCGATTCTTCTAGGGGAGATTTGACCCCTACAGTTGTACGTATTCGATTTCCCTATACAAAACTTCATCGACAACCCCCTTCCGGCCAGGACATTCTGGCTGCTTATCATAATTGTGTTTAGAAAAACTAAACCCATCATCAAATTTGGGACTCACAACATTGGCAGGAGAGCACGAATCAAATTCCCACGAGTAAGTGGGTATCTCTTGAGTGAATTCGTCAATGTCTTTTTTCTTTCACAGAAATATGGATTGGTGGTGAAGTGACTTTAGCCTAGTGGCCGGAGGTAAGTCCACAAAAGGCAGGCACCATCACACCCGGGATCGAGTCCCCCCGCCTACTTAATGTAGGTATTAGGCTAATGGATCGGCCAGTTGTGGTCAGTGTTGACAAAAAAAAAAAAAAATATGGATTGGTGGAATATATATATCACTGTCTCAAATTAGTGACTCATAAGACTATTCCTAAACATGATACTGACGAATATCAGTCTACTTTGAAGATGGAGTTTGAATGTTTGGACATTGATCATGCATTGGTTGATGATATTAACACCAAGAATGCTGATTCATTGAGATATGACAAGATAATGCTTATGACCGACCAGGACGTAGACGGTTCCCACATTAAAGGGTTATTAATCAACTTCTTTCATCGATACTTTTCATATGAAAGTACATGGAAAGTTCCTTGAAGATGCTCTTGAAAGGTTTGCTCATATTTTCATTGATTCACTCTTGGAACCCAACCAAATTGTAAAGGAGGCTTGAAGATTGTCTACTCCAACAACTATGCCAAGGTGAAATTTTATTATCATTTCAAATTGGTTCATTGTTCTTTTTACAACTGTAAATGTAATTATTTATTAACATTTTCTTCTCAGAGACCGAAGGATCCTTGTTCTCATTATTGAAGAACAAAGGATGGATACAAATCTCATTCGTAAGATTTTATTTTTCAAATGTTTTTTAATGTTTATGGTATTTTCTAAGCAAACATGTTAATTACTCATTTCAAAAAAAAAAATTAGAAATTATAAGTTAAAATTCGAAGTTGAAGCTGATAACAAAATTATTTGTGATCTACCATGTGACAAGAGAGATTGAATGGGTTAGATTTGTCATCTATTGAAACATAGATGGTTGAAAAACTCGACAGCGTGACTTTAATTAATGATTTTGCAGGCAAAAATACAAGGAGAGCAATATGTCAAAAATAAATTCTATTTTGTTGTTTTTCTTTTATTTCTTACTAACTATTTGGACTTATAAACGGTTTAATAGAGTTTTCATATGTTTTTTTATTTAGATTACTATTTTTACGGTATTGGAAAACGTACGAAAATGATATTTTTTTACATATATGCATAGGACATCCAAAATGATTGAACCGGCACCGTTCCCATCCACTACATATTATGTATATACATTTTTTTTTTAAGATTACTTAATGTTATATATTAATCGCTTGTTAGGTATATCCCTGTCCTTTCCACAATATTGATTAATGGAGGTAAAGGAATCGCCTGCGGTTTTTCAAGTTTCATTCCCAAGTATAACCCAATGGATATAATCGAGAATATCAAGCTTCATCGTGCTGGTAAAGAAATGAAACCTATGCTTCCTTGGTATAGAGGTTATAAGGGAGAAATTAGTAAGCATAAGAGAAAGGATCAGATCTACATAAGCACCGCTGTATATAAGGTAAAGGGTACAACTATAACAATCACAGAATTACCTATTGGTGTTTGGACAGAAGATTACAAGCTTTGGTTGAGAGAATTGAAGAATGGAGATGTAAAGGTTATCGGGGTAAATTCTTGGTTTAATCAAATTTACTCAGATTTTTTGGTATTGTTTGAATCTAATTGTTTCTTCTCCTTTGTGCGTAGTCTATTAAAGACAATGCAGTAGATAATAGAGAGGTACTGAAGCAAATATGAAATGGATTGTGAGTAAAGGTATTGTCAAAACATTAAGGCTCACCTCGACAATTTCAACTGCAAACATGTATCTCTCGGACTCGTGTCACAAGCTGAAGAATTATGAGACCGCAGAAGAAAGTGAGAGTCTCAATTTCATTGCACATATTGGACAACGATATAGAGAAATTACAAGCACTGAAAATTAGTGCACAAGATAATGAAGCAAAACGACGAAAGAGCGAGAAAGAAGACGCGTGTTAATTTGCTGCTTATTACTAACAACTTCTATTTTGGTAATGATAGATTTGATGACTTTGTCTCTCGCCATCCCCAAATGTTTTACCTCTAGTTGAAAATCTCTTTATTACTAAACTTCTCCTTCACTCTTTTTAGTTCATTATAACATCAACCTTAAGCTATCTTGCTTATATGAAGTAGACCAAGAGAGTCTTATTATATAAAGATTTTTGTTGAGAATTACGTAAAGACAATGCGAAATTTAAAGGCATGACGTATAAATACTTTCCCACCAACCAATCTCCAAACTAAGGCTTACAAAACAAAGGATTATTAGGATTCAATTCTCATCACAGTACCAAAAACACTTCCCCAAGACTTCTCATCTTCAAAGAGTCCTCAATCTAGTTTTCTTCAAGATTCTTGATTCTTTCACTTCACTCGCTTGCGGTCTGCAAAGCTCGTCTAAGTTCAGAAGCCATAACATGTAAAAGAACCGGTTTCTGAATCATACCATTCATCCCCATTTGCAAACACCTCTCCCTAACGTGATCTTCCATTGACTCGCGGTCAACGCTATAATCAACGGCCAATGATGTCCACAAAACTTCCTTATCTTCATCACTACTTCGAATCCATCCATCTCCGGCATCTGCAAATCCAATGTCACAACTCTATACGACATTTCCACATTCCACAACGCACTCAAACACTCGAATCCAGACAAAACAGCCGTCACTTGGCACCCGAGTTTCTCAAGTAGTCTCTTAGTCTCCGTTCTGTTCACATCGTCATCGTCCGCTAAATTAATCCTCAAACCACGAAGAATCGAATTCGAATTCGGATGTTGAAGCACCGGATAATTTCCCGCTAAAATCAATCTCCTAATCGACGGCCCTGTCTGAAACTGCAATACTAATTGCATACTCTGCGTTTGTCCATGCGATTTCAGCGATATCCATATGTTTCCTTGCATCATCTGGAAAAAATAAAGAAACCGAAAATCGGATTTAACATTACTAGAAAAAAGAAACAGAGAATCAACGAGAACGATCGCGAACCTGTGCGAGTTTTCTACACATTTATAGAATGGTGAATACAAGAGTTGTTTCATCAACCTCCTTACATACACCAGTGACTTTGTAAGTAGACCTCGCTGCGTTGGAAGAATTATTACAGCATTTCCTTCTTGATATTTTATTGGGTTTCCCCCCCTAACCTTTTTAAAACCAAAATTAACACACAAATTATAGTTGTGATTGCGTGCAACTGTGCAAGTAAATCACTCGAGACAAAATTTACCTAGCTTGTTTTTTTGTTCATCAAGAAAAAGTTTCTTTTGTCTGTTCATAAGATGTATAATTTAATATAGCAAATTCTATATTCTGGTTATCTCCGCATAATTTAATATTGGTGGGATCTATACCTAAATTGCTGTAATACATAAATTAAAGGTGTTAAACTGTTTCCATTTGGAATGAGATCTTTTTTTACATAGGTTTTGAAATGGATCAAGAAGACAAAAGACGAAAAAAAGAGGGAGAAAGGAAAGTATTATCATTGAGTGAGAGGAAGACATTCAAGCTGGATCTCAAGAACACCTCTTTCCACATTTTGAAGCCTAAGTGAAATGTCTTGTTTCACTTTCCCTTCCTCAAGTGAGATTATGCCATCACTCACCAATGTGTTCTCTTTGCTCGCAACCCAACTTCCCAACTGCATCGGTTCCTTTATGCTCGATGTCTCGTAAGCTTTCGCTCCACTCACCAATGGTTGTATGTCTATCTCTGCCTCTCCCATGAAATCATCCGTCGAGAATGTATCCTTGTCATACACTAGCTGAAAATTACATAATAAGATTTTCGTATAGTATTTAACCGAGTTTAGTAGCGGTTTAACAACAACCCTATTAGAGTTTGTAACTATGTAACTGTTCAAATTATATATGATATCATTCTACTTACCACTTTGAGAGGAGGTATTTGCTCGGGGATCGAAAGCATTAGCGTCTCATTCCACACAGGATTCAAGTTGTTCTTTATCACCCGTGTTTTTACCGACTTTAACAAACAATTGTTTTCTCATTAGATAGATTACTTTGAATTCATAGAAATATAGAGAGATTTTAAAGAGAGCTCACTTGTTGGCCAAGAGAGAGGATAACATAAGGATCACTGGTCATAACATCTCGAACTGCAAGGTTGGTTCCTTTTACCACATTAACCTTAATTAATCCCACAAACTCAACCATACCTGCCTATAAAACCCGCCACGAATTTATTAACACCCGAACATGTGTGTATGTTACAATTTGTAAGTGTGACTAAATATGTGTAATAGACTATGTGTATAGTGGTTGTTACCAGGGAATTGCTCTTCTTTGGTCCTTTCTCATCAGATTCTCTTCTTCCCCAGCTATTCCTAAACGCGTTACCAATTCGGTTTTTTTTAGAACGATGGCTTGCGGAACACAAAGACGATGGTGGTGAAGTTTTTAGATTACTAGGTTGCTGATAAGTGCACAAAGCACCATCCTTTGGATCCATAAACTGGTGCAGTTCATATTTTTTCCTACATATTCAAAGATATAACAACAAGATAATTAATTTATACATTCATGACGTTATCTACCAATAGCAAATTTAAGAAATGGTCACCTGATGAAATCATTGCGTTCTTCATTAGTAGAATCTGGTTTCGGTTTCTTTAACTGGTCGATGTTACAAGCTTCGAATCTCTCGTTCACTGCAGTGTTTCCACCGTACCCTACGAGTGTATCGACTTGATCATCTGTCCATTCATCTAGCTTTACTGATAATACCTGTGATTCAACCGCCAACTCAAATATCGATTAAAAAGTCTCTAACCATGCATAAGAAAAAGAGAGAAGTCAAATTGTTTTTTTTTCTTTTTTTGAATAATCAGGAGGTTTTAGGCCTACGCTCGTAATCCCCCTGAGCCGAAACTATATGTAATATTAGTTTTGTCCCAAGCATTAAAAATATTTTTTTTACCTTTGATATATGAACTCCAAGACTTCTGTGTACACCAGAACATTTTATGCAGATAAATACACCGAGACTTAACGATCTAAAACAACAACAAAGGAAATAAATCAATCCATCAATATAAATGTACAAAGCAATGTAACAATTACCAATCATAACTTACACCCATTTCGGTTCAGGAGATCCACAATCAGCACAACATTTATTCCCAGGTTGCTTAAGGAACTTCTCCAACCGATCTCGAGGATCTAAAATTGCCAAACAAGACACTCGCCTCATCTTAGAATATTCCAAGGAATCATCTCCATTATTTAACTACCAAAAATTTATATAATTACCAGGAGAACATGTTTGCAAATCCTTTTGAGGAGTTCCTCTTGGTGTCTCTGAACATAAAAGGTCATATAAGCAAGCATGCGACCCTAAAACACAAAGTCCAACATTTTGAAACTCTTTACAAGATTTCATACAAAATTGGAAAAATTTGGAGGAAAATTTAAAGGATTGTGTTGGATTGATACCAGAAACTTCAACAGGAAAAACTTCAACAGGATCAACATTTTCTTTTTTTGAAAAGTGATCAACATTTTCTTGACCGAGAGACATTTGGAGCTAAAGCCGAGACAATGAGAACACGAAAATGTTCAGAAAACATTCAAACAAGATTTGTCCGAAAGATTTTCCCCTGAAGAGCCATTGCAATGTAAACAACAAGAATCTGAATCAAAACGACCAAGAACAAGACAAAAATTATTGTACCAAAAGAAAAAAAGTTTAGAGAGAATACCGTAGAGAAGGGGCAATCATGAAAATCAAAACCCATCAAGGCTCTGCTTCCAAAATTCAATTTTCTTGGAATAAACCTAAAATCTCTTGAAATGATCAGTTGAATTTTTGGAGAAGAAGGATGGAGATCAATTATGTTTGGTATAAAACTAAAAGCCTAATGGAAGAAAAAAAACAACAAATTTAGGAAATGATTTGGAAGAAAATTGTCTGAGAAATTGCATCATTCCTCTGGAGATGGAGAAGAAGCTATGATTAGGTGTTTTTGTTTTATTATTTGTCGGCCAGAGATGAGATTAGAGGAGAATCAACAACACCAAAGAGGATTTTCAATTTCTGACACATCAGAAAAAACAATTATTACAACAACAGAATAAAATTTGACAAGAATTATTAAAACATTTATTACTTCCTTCTTGAATTTTTATTAGTTTTTTTTCACAAAAAAACCACCTTAATTTAGCAACACATATTTGATGGGAAATAATCTCACACAAATTAAAGCTGTGATTAATCAATTACAGAATTTAACTTGCTTTTTTTTCATAAGAAATACTATATTTCGGTTGAGCTGCAATGTTCTTAAATTAAAGGCAAAGTTGTTACATTTTTTTATAAAATGCACGATTGTACAAATATTTTGATTTCTTTAATGAGATGTGATATTCTTTGGCTCCAAGCAATAGTCGTCGACCTTGACTTCTTTTGATCTCATTATTATATTTAACTCATAACAAACTTTAATTTGTAATTATAAACTAATGTGAGGAAGTCACATAGCTTTTGACACTCAATTGTCATACAAAAACACATTAGACATTTAAGATGAAACAAACTATAAAACAAGATTTATTTACATGCTTTTCAACATTGGTGACAACAAAAAAAAACAGAGCAAATAAAATTACCAAAATAGTAAGAATTAGCACAAGAGGAATATATAATTGTATTTTCTTACTCATAATTTATACCGAATCCTAAGGTATTCCCAGTAAGAGTTTAGCATATGATCATCAGGCTTCACTCGATCCCAATTTCCGTTACAGAATATCGCATACGCATCTGCTGCATACCTGTGAATTGAGATCCCAATTCTCCGATAAGCATCATGAGCAAAACTCTCAACAGAACATTTATTTTCAGATATCACAAAGACTTACTTTCCAACGCCATACAATTGAGTGACATGAGTCCAGCTCTCTTCGAGATACTCGTGAGAGAACCGTTGTATCATTTTCGCTCTCTTCCTCTGTAATCCAAGAGGTTGTATCAGAGTCTCTATCTCCTTCTCTTCAACTTCTGTTGCAGTCTTTGCATCAGGACACAGTGCAAACAAGTCCGATATCACTCCCCGCGTCTGCAATCACCTTTCAAAACATTCAATGACCAAAAACAACGCCTTTTCTACATACCGATTTCAACAAATGCAAGCAATTCATATTTTCACAGATAATCAAACCATAGAGAGTAATAGAGGGTAATGAGGAAAGACCTGTGCACCAGATGTTTTGTTGAGAAGCATACATATGACGAGCACACGCCATGGATCACGCCAATGATCTTCTTGAAGAAGATTACACGGAGATCGTGGAGGCACCCATGTATTATCCGAAGTCTTCCTCAGGTATGCCTCATCAGTCTTCTGACATTGCGAGAGTGAAGGGCTCACAACCGGAGTTTTCCTCACTCTTCTTGATCTCTCCTTTTGTGATTCATCCGCAGGCACGTCATGAAAATACCTCGAAACTTTCACGACCTTAAAATTTTTACGCAAATCACTTGGCTGTTCTGAAACCGTCGATCCCTGGAAATACGGTGAAACTCTTCGGACCTTATCTCTGCATCCTTTCCTAGATTTTCTTCCACTTTGAGAACAAACACCATCAGAATCAAATTGTGAAACCGTTGATGCCTCGAAGTACGGAGACACTCTTCGGACTTTTCTACATCCTTTCCTATGATTTCTGCCACTTTGAGAACAAACACCATCAGAATCACACTCCTCTTTGGACTGTACTGAAACAGTTGATTTCTGGAAGTATGGAGAAACTCTTTTCACCTCAGCTTCAAATTCACTGCATTCTTCAATTTCTTGTCTTTCAATGTGTGATTCAGAAACGCTACTTCCAAAGTCATCATTTTTACTCTTCTTCACACCTTTATAAACAAACCCAGAAAACAAATCATCCAAATTTCTTCTACATGTAACAAAGCTACTGCTTTTCTCCTTCTCGATGCAACAACCATCATCACACTGAAGAACTAAATTACTACAACCATATCTAATTTCACTAGTCTCATCAACAAAACCCAAATCTCGAATTCTATCATTATCCTCAATAAATAAACCAATCGAGCGATTCTCGTCCCTTACCTCGATGAAATCGGAGTTAGGTTTTTCGTTTGAACGGTGAGGAGAGACCCGACGAGTCTCCTTCACTGAAAATTCCTCGTCTCTTCTAATTCTCCGATCTCTCCTTCGCCGATACTTGAAAATTACTGGAGGAACCATGTCGATTTACACATAGAGAAATCTCTAAACCCGAAACAGAGCATCGAATCCAATCGACGCGAGCTCTCTTCTCCACCGACCGATGATGATGCTTCGTCTGTAAATTCACCTATTTTTGTCGTCAATGTGTAATTAATTAATTACTAATTTAGACACTCTATTTTTTGTTAATTACGTTTTTTGACTTTAATGAAACTTTTTTATATAAAAAAAACCCTATAGTTGTGTTTAATTGAAAATCATTAATTATAAATGCATGTTAATTGTAGGTAGATTAATTACCTTTTCTTATAATTCCTCTTTGTCTTAGGAATGAGATTAGGTCTAATCTAGCCTCTTTAAGTTTGTATAAATAATACATTGGCCTCTCGTTTGATCAGAAAACTCAATTCGATATTCCTTAAAACACTTTGAAAGAGAAATCAATCGAGATCTCCTGCAGTTTCGTTACCAAAAGGTAAGTCCTTTTTTGAAGATTTGATCGAGTCGAATATCAAAACAATTCAAAATTTTCTAATGTCGTCAATATTTGTTTTCTTATGTTATTGGTTACGTTGTTTGTTTGTTGAACCTAACGTTTGAATGTTTTTTTTCCTCAGAAGTAATCATGGCTGATGAAAATAATGAGATGAGAGAAGAAGTAAGTTTGGCTTTTTGGCTTTTTTGTTTATAAGGGATCCTTGTTAAGACATGATGGGTTGTTATGTCTTAATGATAAATAATGATGATTCTGGATTGTTTATTTTTTTTTTTTTTTTTGCTTTTTGACATCAGTTAGCACCTTTTGATCCAACCAAAAAGAAGAAGAAGAAGAAAGTTGTTCTTCAAGATCTTGGCAAGACCTCAACAGAGTCACATATGGAGAGAGCTGATTCAATGCCAGATTAATTACATTGAAGATTCTATGTGTTGTGTAACATCTTTGGCTTCTTCAATGCTAAGATGATTTATCTGATTTCTTTTATAGCAGTTAATGATGATGGTCTTAAAAGTGCATTTACTTGAATGAAGAAGAAAAAGAAGCCAGTGAGTGTTATATGTTTAGTCCTAAGTCCAAAAGTTGTGTTTTGATAATTCAGCACCTTACATTGTTTTTATTTGATTGGTTAGGTTGAATCTAGCTCGATGAACGACGATAATGTTGAACCTAGATGGTGGATTGAAAACTCGATTTCTTTACTTTTTATTTGTGTTAATTAACGTTTTTGTATCGAGTTTGAGTCTTACATACAATATCTTGCAGACCAATATGGCGATGATGGGATCATGCAGCAGAAACGTTATCCATGGGAGGGAAGTGACAGGGATTTCCTTTATGATGAGGTGAATTTATCCTCTTATATAGCTTTTTTTGTGTGTGTGTATTTAGTTGATTCGATCTTAATTTGGTTACTAGAACGTGTAACTTGAATTTTGATGATTGGAGTTTCATATGTGCAGCTTCTTGATAGGGTTTTCAACATTCTACGTGAAAATAACCCCGAGCTTGGTAATATTCGTCGTACAGTTATGCGCCCTCCTCAAGTTCTTCGCGAAGGGACAAAGAAGACCGTCTTTGTCAACTTTATGGACCTTTGCAAGACGTAATGAAATAAACTCACATATTCAAACGTATAAGTGATATATTATTTGATGTTTTTGTATTAATTTGGCAACATTTTCTTTTTTTCAGGATGCGTAGACAACCAGATCATCTAATGCAATTCTTGCTTGATGAGATGGGTACTACTGGTTCACTTGATGGACAACAAAGGTTGGTTGTTAAAGGGAGATTTGCTCCCAAGAACTTTGAAGGGATTTTGCGTCGAAATGTCAGTAAGTAAACCGTTTTCCTTTCTAATCTCCAAGATTTTGGGTTGCCGATTACCGATCCTTGTGTTGATGATTTCTTAAAAACGATGATTAAAGATTTGCAAGTTGTCTTTTAATTTCAGCTGAATATGTCATTTGCCTTGGTTGCAAGAGCCCTGATACAATTCTTACAAAGGAAAATCGTCTCATCTTTGTGAGATGTGAAAAGGTAAAAACTCTACTACTTACCCATTTACCTTCTCTTACCTTTAAAAATTGAGTAAGAAAAAACCATTTCTTGGCTGCATGATTTATTTTTGAAGAATCATAATGCAAAAAGAACCAAAAAAATTTACTATTCAAGAATTATATCCAATATTTGAGTTTTGCCCTTTAGTTTTGCTATTCATATATGTGGAAATATTGAAGGCTTTGGGATATTGTTTTTGGCAGTGTGGATCAGGACGATCTGTGACACAGATCAAACAAGGGTATGTTGCTCGTGTTAGTCGGAGGAAGAATTGATAAATTGACCAACTAGCATTTTATGGATACATTAAACCACCATTCTCTATCTTCTTGTAGCTTGCTTATTCTTTGGATTTGTCAGATACTTTGTCTTGTTTTTGTTTATGACTTTGCTAAAGAATCTCCATTTGTGCTAGTGAATCACTTACCAGCATTGTTCTTGTTTACAAAAATCTTGCACTTTCTTTAGATTTGATTCTAAAATTTTTATAATAAATTTTTATAAATACTGTATGATTGTTTTATTTTTATATCTACGCACGTCCCACCAGTATGCAAAGGGTTGTATACTTGATGAATTTTTGCAAATAATTGTAATGAAGTGTGGCAAAAAAAAAAAAAAATTATTTTGCCAAATGCCGGTTTGTGTAAGATCCGCTAAAGTCGGGTAGGGATAGTAGTAATTTGGGTCAAGCTGTGTAAACCAAAGACGTGGTACACAATTTTGGTTCGATTCGGTTTAAGCTGGTTGGTAGGTGTGACAATAAATTTTGCAAATAAATGTACTAAAGTGTCTAAAATAAAATTTAAAATTTGCTTATCTAACAAGGAATTTTTTTATAAAATTTTGCCAAATATTAAAGCTGTAAACCCAAAATACGTGTTACACAAATTTGGTTCGAACCGGTTTAAGCTGGTTATTCCCTAATTTGGATCAGGTCGGTGTGACTTGTTCTTGTTCCGAAAGGCAAAAACCGATCCACTGTGCACGCAAAAAAAAAAAAAAAAAAACTTAAATAGCTTTTGAGAGCAACCGGAGAAATTATCTTCCGACGCATTTTTCTCAAAGACTCGAAGAGACAACAGTGTAAAAAAGATGGTGAAAGATAGTTGTTTGACCAGAATCACCGCCGGAGTCGCCCTTGGCGGCGCTCTTGGCGGCGCTGTAGGTAAAGCTTTCTCTTCCTTTCCGGTAACCCTAAATCCTTTTTTGTTTGATTGGGACAATTTCGACGATGTAGCCATTTTTAAATTATCCGATTTCAGAAATTTGGGGGTTTTTTTCTGAAATCTGACATGAATCTTGTGTTTTCAGGTGCTGTTTATGGAACTTACGAGGCGATTAGATTCAAGGTACAATTTTTCTATGTAAATTCGGGTTCTTGTTTAGTAATAGGCTCTTGTTGGTTTTCTGTATCAAAGGTCTTCACTTCACTTTAATGGACTTAAATAGCTATGTTATCATTTTATAGACCTTGTTACAGTGAAATCATGCTTACTTTCAGTTCTGATTGCTCTTGTTGTGTTATTTAGTGAGCTAGGGTTGGTGATAAAAACCAAAATTTTAGAGGTTAAAGCTGGATAAGCAAGATCTCTAGAGTAAATATCACATTATGTTTTGATGATCAATTGTTCTTTATGTTGGTAGGTTCCTGGGCTTATGAAGATTAGATACGTAGGCCAAACAACCATCGGTAGTGCAGCGATTTTCGGGCTCTTTTTAGGTGCGGGAAGCTTGATACATTGTGGAAAGTAATACTGATTTTAGAAGCTTCAAGTTTGTGTGTCCTTCATAATCTCATGGTGTAAGATTGTTTTTTTTTTTTCTTTTTCTTTGAAAGATATTGAGATTTTTGTTGAATAAGTATTGGAATGAATCGTAATATGTTTTTGCGTCGGTGTGAATCGTTATATCTCATTTATTTTTGCCTAAGATTATCTTGTTATTGAAAATATCATGTTACAAAGAGTTAGGAGTTTCAAAATATAGCATAGAAAGTGGAATAGCCAGAGAATCTTGAAACCAAATGTGTTAAACTGTTAAATAGGAAGCTTCATAGAGTGGAATTGGATTGATTACACATACACTCAGGAACAGGATACTTTGTTACATCTCTTCCAGCTTTGCCAATCCTTAGTTCTGGTTGTCCTAGGGATTGTCTGTGTAATTTCTCTATCATCATCTTAAACTCTGTTTCAGTCATGGTTGTGTTCACAAAGTTAGGAAGCATATGCCTTTTGTTTGGTATTATAATTTTCTTGTGTCCATTATAAGCCCTGTGACCCTGAAAGATAAATTTAACACCGTATAAATCGACAGTTTGGATACAAATAGAGACTTAGCGTTAGCAATGTGTACCTGAATCGTGTGGCCCATGTTCCCTCCGTGAGATGCCATAAACACGTCACTCTCCTTGCACACGATATAGTCAATCGCTGCCATTATCGAAGCTCGTTTTGCAAAAGGTTTGAGTTCAAGGGGCAACGCAATATCGTGTTTGTTGAAGAGATGTGGGAATTCGTTCGTTAACGGTTTCAATGCTTCCTTTCCGCCAAGCGGTTCCCCTCCCGCCCAATAGATCCTCGCATCTCTCGGTGCTCCTAGTGCTCTAAGCAGCCTGAAAACAATAAGGTAGAATTAAAAACCAATGCCTCTCTCAAGTCTCAACTCACAAAACCAGGAGATCACTTATATATATACCTTGTAACTTCCTTGGCATTTAATGGACAGAGACCGGCGAGTTTCCTCTCGTTTGAAGTCATGTTAGATTTGGCTGTTAAGAGTTCGGGCCGCTTAATCCTTTCGATGTTTACAACCTCTTCATACTTTGAGCTCAAACCAGAAAGGCATCCAGTTCTCACCCACACATCTTTCTCTAATCGAAGATGAAGCGCAATGTAAGGTCCTTTGCTCCTCATCCTCTCTGCAAGCTTCTTCCCCATCTCCATAACCCGCGGCGAAAACTTCAACGCTTCAAATGCTGCCTGAAAACACACTTCTTGTTAAATCAAGAAACACAACAACAACAAAACACTTTTTGATTCCAAGTCACAAAAACATACCTTACAACGGAGCTTCTGGAGATCAGATGGTAAGTCTTTAGACAATCTTGAATCGAATCTCCGTAAAAGCAAAACTCCGTCCTTATTGAACTGCAAGGAAACAACAAAGACCATTGAGAGGAATCATAGTAACTGAAACATTCTTTTCTCATTTTTCCATCACTTACTCGCTTAAGATAGTGCGAACGGATCCATTGAGGAGAAGCATGAAAAACCATACTACCATCTTCTGATGGTCTACTCATGACTTTACTCGCGGGAAGCATCGAAACAATCTTTACATCATTTGCTAAAACACTCTTGAAATGTTCTAAATCAAATATATCTGAAAACTCACTGCAAAAAAACAGAAATCATGAATTACACATATCCTTATGATCCATTTATTCTTTTTTTGTTATAATATTTTTTTACCTTTCGTCACCCCAAATGAGATTGATTTGCAATATTGGGACAACAAGCACAGCACCAAGAATCCTTGCAATCACAACTGCATCAACAATCTGATTCTTCTGCTGATTCATTCCACCAGAGACAACAACCATCAAATACTTTCTCTTCTCTCTAGCAATCTTCTTACTTTCTCTCATGTACTCAATGCTGAAATCCAAACATGGCTTGTAACCTAACCCATCAGGCTGTTTCCAGAACTCATTCTTATCATCCCTAATATCTCCAAAGGTTTTATTTTTGTCCAAACCCATTTCAGATTTTGAAATTTTCTCTAAAGATCGATCCTTTGCAATCAAAATCTCATCTTGAGTAATGTTTGATCCAGCCAGATGGGATTTGGGAGACCCATTTGATGAATCTGAGCTTTGAAGTTGACTTTCTTGAGAAAGACAAAGACCAAGTCTTAATAAAATCCCCAAGACAGAAAGTGAAAAGAGAGAGAAAGCCCATAGCTTTGGGTTTCTGAGGAACTTGCTTGTGTTCTTCTTTGAAGATTTGTTATTATCTTGAAAATCGAGAAATGAATGTAGAGAAGATGAAGAAATTGAGTTTATGAATTGAGATGGGACTGAAATGTACCTAACTTTGGTCTTATAACTAGCTTTCTTCTTCCATGTCCCCATTTGAAACCAAAAAATGAGAGCAATTTTAGTTACGGCGGGAAGAGAAAAAGGATCAATCTTTTGTTTGTAGGGACAATTCTTACAAAACAAGGACTGTGTCTGCAGTTTCGTTTCCAAGACCAAGAAAGATTCTCTTATGAATTTTAAAATTCTGGTGGTGTAGTTCAATAATTTAAATTGGTTGGGGGAATATCTGTACTTTTGGTGATTTTTGTGGGTCAATTTCAAAAAAAATGCATCCAACAAGGCAACAACACACGCTAATTTTAAAATATATCAACTGATGACTAAATAAAATTAGGATGGACCAAATTGTTTAGAAAGAGACATGTTATTTGTTAGGCGTGTGAAAATTGGTTCTTGGTCAATGAATTTGGTTTATGGTTTGGTAGTTGACCATAGGAAACAAATTGGATTAAAATATGTGTTGATAAGTTGGGCCTAGAAAAAAAATTGTCATAAGCCCAAAAGTAAGCTTGCTTGTGATTTAGTGGGAAAGTGGTGATTCGAGGAAGTCGTTCCATGCAACGAAATAAAAAAAGCTCAAATTACAAACGATATAAGAGCAAGGCCAGCGGTGAGTCCACAAGAGGCTCAAAAGGCCAAAAAATATTGAAAAATAGATCTGAATTGCTTAATGTGTTTGAGTCGGCTCTGTAGATAGAGTTTAATGAGACCGGCTCAGTAATCACGTGTCACCCTGTGATTGGTTTTTTTTTTTTTTTTTCTTCTGTTTGCACAATTTTTATTTTCCCCTTTCTGGCAACGTGGCAAAGAAGAAGCAGATATGTGAAGAGAAAATAATAATAATAAACCAATAAAAAGAATTTTTATTTTTTCTTAAAATAATAATAAAATATTTATTATATGAAAAAAAAAAAAAATTACTTTTTTCCAAAAAAAATGTTACTTGGTAAAAATACAATAAAAAGTGGACCTATTTATATCTGTAGTATTTCCTGAAAACAAGCATCAACTATTGAAAAATGATTTGGTTCAAACATATATGACAAAAATAGAGATGAAGTCAAGATAACAACTAAACTTTTTTAGTTTTTTATTTAAAATCTATATTTTAAATATTTGTATGTATTTGAAATTTTATTATATGTAATATACTTTATGTTTTGTAAGTTTAGAAAAAAAAATTAATAAATAAATTAAGATTAAGATTTTGACATGATCAACAGTACAACTAACCGTTTCGTTTTTTTATGATAAAATGGTAAAAGAATGCTTCACTCATTCATGTGATGGTACTTTGATTATTTATTTTTGCAAACATTTTTTTTTTATGAGACCGGTCTCGGTCTCACTACTGGAACAAAATTTTATTAAAAGTCTTTTTCCGAGTCTCAAACAATAAACAATGAATAAATATAATACTAAAAAATGTTTCTTGAGACCACATGAGACTCACGAGTGGGGATGCTCTAACATATCATTGCTGTATTCGGGTCATTTAAAACAAAGAGAGGATCATGTCATCTTCAAACTTTGGCGCTCTTATCCAGGGTATACTAGTCGTCTCCTACTCTCTTGTACAAGTAACTTAATGAGTATTTACATGACTAAGTATAAGAGAACGTACGAGACTATAAGTGTAAAAGTTGTATACATGGTATCCAACTATCCATGTCAAGGTTGGTAGAAAAGGATAAATAAAATGGAAATTTAAAGGAAAACAAAAAAAAAAGACTAAAGTGTAAGAGAGTAGGAGAATGTACAAGACTAAGTAATACTCTTGTAATATCGAGCTAGAGGTAACGACGATTCTTCATATTCTTTCATTTAACTTTCATAGTACTATATATACTAATTAACTACTAAATGATGCAAGAAGAAATATTTCATAGGTACTCAAAATGATTCAATATGTGTTAAGCACCATACGTTTTCTGCTCAAAACTAATTTAATAGACAATACATGGACTAAGTCATATTATTCGTATGTTTTTATTTTATTGTATCTCTCTCGTAAACATTTATTTGAAACATGAGATTGTTAGTGCAAAGCAACCATTATTGACTCTTTAAAAACCCAAATTATAAAAGCCCAACTTTGTGTATATAAGATTGATTAATTGCATATATAGTATATGATCCTCTAATGTATAGTGACATTACTATTATTTTTTCAGTAATGGTGAGGTTGTCTTACGCCTTACCGGCGAAATTGCATAGTAATTAGCTAACATCTTTTTTTATTCGTCCCTTTGGTCGTGGTGCCTTTGTTTAGTTTCCGACAAACTAACGAACAAGATCGTATCTATATATTTTGTAGATGTATCATGTATCTAATTGTGTTTTGTACGTCAATGATTATAAATGAGATTTTGCATTTCATTTTGATTGTTTGAGTTACAAAATCAGAAATACATATTATATTAGTTAGGATGTATTTACATTCTTAGCAAAATATATATATATATATATATATATATATATATATATATATATATATATATATATATATATATATATATTAGTTAGGACGATTTGGGAGGGATTAATTAATAATGGTTAGACTTGCACAAAGTTATGAAGGTGCCTTAGTGGAGTCGTGGACTCACGTATCTTTGAAACGAATCTGATAAGCTAAAATCAATTATGGGTTACCATGTATATATATATTTCCCGACGATAGAATATGATCTCGTATTTTATATTAAAATTATCGTAAAAAATGTATATGTCTTTATCATACGAACATTAAATATATATAGGGTACATGGCACTTCCGCACGTTTTCGCCTTCTTGAGTTTAAAGATTGTAACGTATGTCACTGTTTCTACATACTTTTGAATCATATTTTATGTCAAACAAACAAAATCACAAGTTTCTACAAAATCGATACGAAATGCACAGGAAACACAAAAATTGAAAGTTATGGATGGTTAGTTTCATAGATTTATATAGCTTTTTTTTTTATCAAAGATTTATATAGCTATATCTATAATATAGCATATTCAAACCAATATAACCGAACTAACTAAATATAACCGAAGTGATCTGAAATTATTCAAGTTTTTTTCAGAATTTGAATCATAAATTCGAAAAATTCAGTTCAATTCGGTAAGAAAGATTAATAACCAAAGTAACAATGACAAAAAAAAAAAAAAAAGTAACCAAACCGGAACCGAACGACTAATTAATTCAGGTCAATCCGGCATAATTAACACAACTTGAACTAACCGAATAAGTGATTAAACCGAACTAACCGACCCCGTTGGCCTAGATATAGGTATGGTAATTAGCGAAGGTTTTATTAAGATCGAATAATTAATTAGCCCATGTAAATTGGTCGAAGAACACATGTGCACTAGAGAGTTTAGGTGTGTGGTCGAGACATGGTGTTGACTTAAGCTTGAAGTTAACTTGAGAATGAAGCTATCCTAATCCTAAATATGTTAAGAGAGTTATAAGAAAAGGAAATTATCCTATTAAGAGAATAGGAAATTTGTGTAGACTTTTCTCTATATATGGAGATGTCAAAATTGTGTTATAACTTAAGAGATTGTAAGATTGAGAGCTTAAGTTTTTGAGTTATTTTTCTTAAGCATAATAAAAAAAAGAGTTATTCTTTTATACTTGATTTCCTATTTGCATTCTATAATTGGTATCAGAGCGTTAGGATCTTGAGATCATCGTGAAGGTCATCAAAGGATTCATGGGAGATATTACGGTAGCACCGGTGAAGGCTAAAGAAGGAGGAGGACCTTCTTCGATTACGTGTCATATGCTCAACGCAGCAAACTATACTGTTGTAGAAGCTGATCCAGGTGAAAACGATGGAGAGAAG
The DNA here is from genome assembly GCA_963576765.1 of Draba incana. Taxonomy (NCBI): domain Eukaryota; kingdom Viridiplantae; phylum Streptophyta; class Magnoliopsida; order Brassicales; family Brassicaceae; genus Draba; species Draba incana. The sequence continues at coordinate 30,749,007 of OY755213.1, forward strand.
AATAACATGGCCATCGCCTTGTTATTTCAATCCATACCTGAAACACTTATCCTACAAGTAGGTGAGCTTGAAACAACTAAGAAAGTATGGGAAGCAATCAAGGCAAGGCACGTAGGGGCACAGAGAGTTAAGGAAGCAAGATTGCAGACGCTAACATCTGATCGTCTGAAGGTGAAGGATTCCGATAAGATTGATGACTTTGTTGGCAAGCTGTCCGAAATTGCATCAAAGACAGCTGCTCCTAAATAATCTCCCACGTAAGAAATACATTCACATGGTTGCATATTTGGAGCAAGTATTGGATCTCAAAACGACGAGCTTTGAGGATATTGTGGGACGCTTGAAGGCTTATGAGGAATGTATCTTCGAGGAGGAAGATACAAAAGAAGAACAAAAGCAACTAATGTATTCAAACATGGAGAGTCAAACGAATCAATCTTATCGAGATTTCAATAACGAGTTTAGGAACAGAGGCCTTTTGGGAAGGAAACCAAAGATAAATCCGTGCAGGCTTTGCCACTTGGGCCCAAAGCGGACAATATCATACTAATTTGGGAAGTTGGACACGGGCTTTAAAAACCATTCAACATGGTATCAGAGCCACGGAGGACGATCTTTCTTCAGAGGAAGAGGTCGTGGTCGGTTCGGTGGAGGACGTGATATGTCAAGGTTTGATATATCAAAGATCACGTGTTTTCGGTGTGATAAAACAGGGCACTTTGCGTCAAATTGCCCTGATCGTTTACTTAAACTACAAGAAGCACAAGAAGAAGCTCATAACGAAACACAAGATGCTGACGAGCTAATGATGCATGAGATAGTTTATTTAAATGAGAGGCATTGTGTACCCAGCAAGTATGGAACATCTATGGGCGAAGAAAACTTTTGGTGGTACCTTGATAATGGAGCTAGCAACCACATGTCTGGAGATTTGAGGTATTTCAATAAGATTGACAACTCTGTTACGGGTAAAGTACGTTTCGGTGATGATTCTCGCATTGATTTTAAAGGGAAAGGTTCCATTTCTTTCATTGATCCCAAAGGAGAAGCAAGGGTTATGACGAACGTTTATTATATACCAGACCTAAAGAGTAACATCATACGTTTGGGAAAAGCCACAAAATCAGGTTTTGACATACGGCTAAGAGGAGGATTTTTAACAATGCGTGATCGACATGGAAAGTTACTTGTCAAAGCTGAAAGATCACCAAACCGTCTTTACAAAGTGCGAATGGGATTAAGAACCGATGCAAGCTTGCATCTAGCGGAGAGTAACGAGTCAAGTAGATGGCACGCAAGGATGGGACACATATACTATCTCATCTTAAAGTCTATGGTTGATAAGAAGCTCGTCAAAGGGGTTCCAAACATGGTGTTTGGGAAAGATATTTGTGGATCATGTCTCCTTGGAAAACAAACTAGGAAATCGTTTCCGCAAGCTACATCGTATCGGGCAAACAAGTGTCTTGAACTTATTCATGGTGATCTTTGTGGCCCTATAACAGCAAGTACGGCTGCTGGAAATAGGTGTTTTTGTTCTTATTGATGATCATTCTCGATACATGTGGACGATTTATTGAAATAAAATAGAGATGCTTGATATGCTCAAATTAACCTAGAGCTAACTCTCTCAAATTAAGAGATCAATGTAGTACTTTAGGTATCGAAATCCACAGGGAATCAGAAAACACAATAGATTTATGAGTTCGAATTATGCTAAGCAAGATTATAAGAATGCAAAAACAAAGCAATAAAAACTGTTGTAAATCAATTAGAGAAAAGCGCTAGGCACATGGAAATCTCCAGTGAATCAAAATTGCAGATAAATCAATTGATAGGATTATTAAAGCACAATTCTTGAACATGAACACGAAAGTAAAACAAACCAGCTTCCGCTGCAAATATTATCTATGGATAAATCCTAGAAAACCAAATTCCTTTGCGAATCCTATGAATCTAAACAAGCATTAATTTCAGGTTCAATTGTTCACAAAACCCTAAGCCAAATTCCTTTGCGAATAGGAATTTTGCTCATCAAAGACTAGATCAGGAAATTAATCAAACTCTCGTTTCTATTAATTATCCTAAGATCAGATTTCAGTTCATGACGCTAAAATCAGCAATAAAAGCAAGTCAAGATGAAGAACATTCTAATGATATTATCCTAACAATCAGATCAGATCAGCAATTTATCAAACACTTTCGAATAACCCTAAACCTAACAAAGGAAACTACTCAGACATATCGAATAATGAAAACATGGTTTTATTAAAAGATAAATCAAAGAGTTAAGTAAAATAAAGCGTAAGTCTAAACAATGACTCTAAAAACGTATTTATAAGGTTACAAAGTCGGCCAGAACATAAAAGTAAACATCTGGAAACTTCGGGCTTCAAACGGACTTCTGTGATTAAGAACTGGGCTTCTGCGAACAGGGTGTCGATCGACACTGATAGGTGGTGTCGATCGACACCAATCTTCAAAATCGGATTCTTTGCTTCACAAATGGTCGTGTCGAGCGATGCTCAGTGATGGTGTCGCTCGACACAGACTCCAAAACTTCATTCCATGATTGCATCTTTGCCGCTTCATTCCGAGATACTCCAAAATTCCCAGTAAACATCTTTTAAGCTCCAATTGTCCTTGTACCTGAAAAGACTCTAAAACCAACACAAAACATAACAAAGACTCTAGATAATGGACTTATATCATGGCTTAAACAGGGTAAAAACCATGATATATCAATGCTTTTGAGAAATTCAAACGATTCAAACAAGTTGTAGAACATGAGACTGGAATGAGTGTGAAGACTTTCAGAACATATAGAGGAGGAGAATTTATTTCTCAAGAGTTCAACACATTCTGTGAAAAGTTTGGAATCAAAAGGCATCTCACTGCTCCGTATACGCCGCAACAATACAGAGTCGTAAAGAGACGAAATTAGACACTTATGGAGACTCAAAGAATGAGCACGAAACCGAGGTATCTTGAAGATTATGTTTTATGCTCAGAAGAAGAATTGATGTTGTTTGCAGAAGAGGAAGGTGAAATATTGTTTTTGCATTTGAATGATGAGCCGATTAACTTCCATGAGGCGAGCAAATCAAAAGAATGGATTATGGCTTGCAAAGATGAGATAGGTCTGATTGAGAAGAATCACACATGGGAACTTGTGGATCTACCTTTAGGAGTGAAACCAATTGGTTTAAAATGGGTGTTTAAGCTTAAGAGGAATTCTGATGGTAGCGTTAACAAACATAAGGCGAGACTTATTACAAAAGGATATGTGCAGCGTCATGGGATTGATTTCGAAGAAGTTTTTGCTCATGTAGCACGAATTGAGACTATAAGACTCCTTGTCAATCTTGTAGCCTCGTATGGTTGGGAGGTTCACCATCTTGATGTGAAAACGGCTTTTCTTTATGGAGAGCTAAAGGAAACAGTGTATGTGAGTCAACCGGAGGGGTTTGAAGAAAAAGAAAAAAAGGACAAGGTTTATAAGCTCAACAAGGCGTTATACGGCTTAAGGCAAGCGCCAAGGGCGTGGAACAATAAGTTGAATCAAATTCTATGTGATCTTCAGTTTGCTAAGTGCTCAAAGGAACCGTCGGTTTATAGAAAAGCAGTGGGAGAAGAGCATCTTATAGTAGCGGTGTATGTTGATGATTTGTTTGTTACCGGAACAAACACGAAGCTCATAAAGGAATTCAAGAGTGAGATGGCTTCAAAGTTTGACATGAGTGATTTAGGGAAACTCACATATTATCTTGGGATAGAGGTATTCCAAGACGAAAGGGGAATAACTTTAAGTCAAAATCGATACGCTTTAAAGATTTTAGAAGAAGCGGGGATCAAAGATTGCAATCTAGTGCATACACCGATGGAGTCTGGTTTGAAATTAGGTAAGTCATCAAGTGAACAATCGATTGATGCTACAAGTTATAGACGAAATATTGGCTGTCTTCGCTATTTGTTACATACTAGACCGGATTTGTCTTATTGTGTTGGAGTCCTAAGTCGCTATATGCAAGATCCTAAGGAATCACATGGGACTGCGCTGAAACAATGTTTGATATATTTAAAAGGGACAACAAGTCTGGGTTTAGTTTTTGAACGTTCAACTTCAAGTGTACCAAGGTTGATAGGCTTTAGTGATAGTAGTCATAATGTGGATCCCGATGATGGCAAAAGCACAACTGGACACATTTTTTATCTTGGAGGAAGTCCAATCACATGGTGTTCTCAAAAACAAGACACGGTTGCGTTATCCTCTTGTGAAGCTGTGTTTATGGCAGAGACTGAGGCAGCAAGACAAGCCATATGGTTACAAGACTTGCTCGGAGAAGTTACTGGAAGATCGGTTGAAAAGGTGGTCATTCGAATTGATAATAGGTCGGCCATTGCTCTCACAAAGAACCCTGTGTTTCACGGTCGTAGCAAACACATTCACACAAGGTATCACTTTATTAGGGAATGTGTTGAGAATGGTCAAGTGGAAGTTGAGCATGTTCCAGGGAATGAACAAAAGGCGGATATCTTGGCAAAGACACTTGGAAGAATCAAGTTCAAGGAAATGAGAGATCTCATTGGTATGAGAAATTTGAGTGAAGATGAGTTCAAGCTTAGGAGGGAGAATGTTGACTTAAGCTTGAAGTTAACTTGAGAATGAAGCTATCCTAATCCTAAATATGTTAAGAGAGTTATAAGAAAAGGAAATTATCCTATTAAGAGAATAAGAAATTTGTGTAGACTTTTCTCTATATAAGGAGATGTCAAAGTTGTGGTATAACTTAAGAGATTGTGAGATTGAGAGCTTAAGTTTTTGAGTAATTTTTCTTAAGCATAATAAAAAAGAGATTCTTTTATACTTGATTTCATATTTGCATTCTATACATGGTGTAATGTTTGGTGATTGCGTTCGATAACTATGCAAAGAAAAAATTTAACTTGTGAAGAAAGAGAATACATGTAAGCTCGAGAGATTTGAGTGGATCATATAGCTGTAACGTGTAAATGAGAATGTATATATTAGATAGAAAAATATGACATATGTCATATGGTGATTAACCGTATCTATATATATAAAGTTAGTTTTTCTCACTTTTTCTTAAGCCACATCATCATCCACATCATAAATTCTATTTCTTTTTTGTAATTTTAAATTTGATTTATAAATTAATTAAGATTTATGCATGTAGTTTTAACATAAGAAAAAGAATTTGAAAAGTCATCATGTTATGCCAATATATATAGATATCTTTATATAGTTACTAGATTAATAACATATTTTCTAAATATTGTTATATTTAATATATTATACATTTCATATATATTCAGTTAGGTTAAATTATATTTGCAAATATTATAAAAAAATCTAAAATATCAAAAGCTTCATAACAATTTACAAACAACTTGATCTACAATTAAATCATATCCCAAAAACATAATTTGCTATATCTATATCCAAAAAGAAATTGAAAGTATCCTTAAAAAAATAAGGGTAATTATACATAACAGAAGTAAAAATAAGAAGAGAAAGTATCGTTTTTCTAAGAAAATATTAAAATTGTTTACAAAAATATAATATAAGTTTAAATAATTAGGAACGTAATATTTTGTGATTTTATTTTTATCAACTAAGAAATTTTAAATACAATTATAAGTGGAGGAGAAATCTCCATGCTATTAAGCAACTGAATTTTTTTTTTATGATAAAAGGTGTAATTAGCATCTTAACTGAAATATTTTGGGTATAATACTTGGTAAAAATTTAAAATCTGAATATTTCACATTCTTTATTTCGAAAATATGGTTATACTATATATTATAATATAAATATTTAATTAAGTAAATTTGTATAGCAATTTTTACAACCAAATTATATAGCAAAATATAGCTTGATAAGTGTTACATTTTATAAAGAGAAAATAAATTAAATTCAGCTATACTTAAAATAATTATTACAATTATACATAATTAAAGGGCAAAAGAGAACAAGAGAAATTAATGGGTACTCAAATTAGAAATATTTGCCCAAAAAAATATTATAAGTTTAAAAAGTTAAAGATTTTTTTTTATAATTTTCTTTTTAACCCAAAAATAGAATGTAACTATAAGAGCATGAGGACATACATGGGAAATCTAAATACTTTTCACGCGAAAAAGATAAATTCATATGTAAATATAACATATATCATGTAAGAATATCTTGAAAACAATAGAAAATTAAATTACAAAGTCGGTGAATGAAAAAAAAACTCATACTTTTAACTTTACAAATACATTGTATTTTAATTTTAAATCACTAAGTTTTTTATTCAACAAATAGTTTCATATTAGTAATATTACTAATCAAAAGTCAGAGTAAAAAATATCTAAAAACTTAATGAATAATGAAACTTAAATTTACGTAAAAAGTGTATTGTTATATGATAAATAGAAAATAAAATGATTTATGTTAAAATAATAGAATATTTGTACATTAAAGTACTATAATTTGTAGATAAGATATATGAAAATATCAATTTTATATATGCAACTAACAAAGTTTTAAACAATGATATACATTTTCAAATAGTAATCAATAATGTCTAATTTTATATTCATGCAATATCATATAGATAAGAGAAAAACACTAATTAATTTCAAACCAATCACTATTTTTTATTTCTAAAACATTGATTGGTTTTTTATTTATAATTATTAAATTATTAGGTAAATTAAACTATCTATCATTAAATATAATAAAATTGTAGAAAGCTACTCGCACATAGCGCGAGCCAATTATAGTACGAAAACAAAATGAAAGCTAACAAAGTACATAGATTGAGATATTCATTTATTGTCAATAAAGTTTGAGTTAAAAAAAATCTAAGATTGTAAATCAGACAGGTAAATCATAATTAAATCGACAATTTTTATTTGTTTTCTACACCGACTACGATTATGTCACAATTTTTGTTTTTGGACCCACCATCACGTTGATTCAATGTTGTTACTCATATGATCCTAGTGAGAAGAGCAACAACAGATTCACCAGCACAATAGAAACAGAAAATATCCACGGTAAATCGTTTTATATTCTCTGATATTAGCATCACATCTTACGGTAGCTTGTAATATAATAGGTCTGATTAATGATATTAAAATAGTAAAAAAAACCAGAAAAAGGTAATGACAAAAAAATGTCAAAAATAGTTAATATTGATTAAACTAATGAAATAAAAATCACAAAAGTTTATTAACAAACAAATGAAACAATTTTTTTTTTTTTTGTCGGCCAAATGAAACAAAGGTCAATTTGTGAAATAACCATAAAAAAAATTATAATTCATAAGCTAGCAAAAAAATCTAAATCTAAAAGATGAAATTTGGCCACATAAGACCATTTTTGTTAGTTTATAAATTATAATTTTTTTACGGTTATTTGGCCTAATTTCCCATGAAACAATAGATGGGGTAAACTTTACCAATCAAAAATCAATCCAACATTAACAAATATAATTCATTTCAAAGTTCAAACAAATTTCAGACAACAACGTTTAGGGGCATATTAGTCATTTTATCAAAAGTAGGATATTTTCATACTCTTGCCATTCTAAAAGTAGGATAATGATTCAAAAGTTAACACCCGAGTCATTGTTCTACAGTTCTACACTAATCCTAGTTTCAAACGCTCCAAAATCATTATCTTCATGAAATTATAAAACAAACCCCATAAAAACTCTACGCTCTCGATTCCACCCCGCAACTCTATAATCTCATCCTTTCGTACATCTCTCTCTCTCCTCCAAATTTTCTTATCATTCTTCTCTTTCAACACCGAGAGACGCGGAATCCAATTCATCGCTCCTCTGGAATTTTCATTTCTTTCAGTTAACAAATTTCCCCTTTTTCTTTTCCTACACAAATACTACTATTTATTTAGAGTTGTTATTATCCTCACTTTTCCATTTTTAGTCTAATTGTTCCTCACGCGAAAGAGAAAAATAAATACTAATTTGTTCTTCTTGGCTTCTTCTGTTTCTGGATTTTTAAAATTTACAGCAATAAAAAATTGTTTTTGACTGCGTAAAAGAGAAGATTAGGAAAAGAGAGCTTGAAGGTGATAACGTTTGCAGAACGTGACAACATTAAAATATTGAAAGGTTGCCAATTTCGATTTTATTTATTTTACTCTTTCTTTAAATTCATGAAAGGAGCTTCATTTTTTATTTTATTTTCATTTCTTTGTAGCAGCGAACAATTTTGTTTTATGTTCACCAGTTCCTGCTTGGTTCAAAATTGACGAAAAAATCCGTGAAGAAGAAACAAAAAAAAAAAAAAATCTGGAGGAGAAGAAGAAGAATTCAGATTCAGACAAAATGTTTGGGATTCAAAGCAGAAGAGATCTAACGATGGAGCTTCAATCTCAGATTCCGATTCTCCGTCCAAGCATCCACGCTCGACGAGCAAACATCGTCGTGAAATTCCAAGACCTATACGGATTCACGGTTGAAGGAAATGTCGACGACGTGAACGTTTTAAACGAAGTGAGAGAGAAAGTTAGGAACCAAGGACGAGTTTGGTGGGCTCTTGAAGCTAGCAAAGGAGCTAATTGGTATCTCCAACCGGATATTCTCTTGATCGGAGACGGAATCGCTTTGAAAACTTCTTTAAAGATCTCGACTTTAACGAATGCGATTACGTTGAAGAGATTGATCAGGAAAGGGATCCCTCCGGTTTTAAGACCAAGGGTTTGGTTTTCTCTTTCTGGTGCTGCTAAGAAGAAATCCACCGTCCCGGACAGTTATTACAGTGATTTGACTAAAGCCGTTGATGGGAAGGTTACTCCGGCGACTCGCCAGATTGATCATGTGAGTCCAAAGTCTCAATTTTTATTCAACCCTTTTGTTGTTGTTCTTTAGGATTGATGTTTCATTTTGATTGTTTGCTTTTTGGATTGGTTTGGTGTATTGTTGTAGATCTGTTGTTCATTCTTGTGTTTAGGCAAATTAAGAGGCTAAGTTTTTGCAACTCTATCAGAAAACTAAGCTTCATATGTTATGTACTATGAATTGTTGATTTTTCATCCCCTAGATCTTGACATTGTGACTCTTCAGAAAGTGTTTTGAGGAGTTTTAGGATTGATGTTAGCTCCAGGAAACCGAGAAGTACGGTTTCGTTTCCAAATATTTTCGATGATCCTCGGTTTAGGATTGTTTGGTCTAGATCCATTGTTTGTTCTTGTGTTGAGGCAATTTGTAGCAGAGTCTTTTTTTTGCTACTTTTTGTTTGATGGTCATTGGAGACTATGTGCTAATTGATTTCATTGTCTTATACTCTTGTAGGATCTGCCACGGACTTTCCCAGGGCATCCATGGTTGGACACTCCAGAGGGTCATGCTGCTTTACGGCGTGTGCTTGTTGGGTATTCCTTTCGCGATTCTGATGTTGGATATTGTCAGGTAACACACTTGTCTTTTTTCCCCCATCTCAATGTTCTAAATGGGTTTTCATACTAAATTTTTTAATCAATGGTGGTTTGTTGTGTGTAGGGTCTGAACTACGTTGCAGCGTTACTATTGCTTGTCATGAAGACTGAAGAAGACGCGTTCTGGATGCTAGCAGTTCTCTTGGAAAATGTATTAGTCCGTGACTGCTACACAACCAATTTGTCTGGATGCCATGTTGAGCAGCGCGTTTTCAAAGATTTGCTTTCCCAAAAATGTCCTCGGTATGCTTTTCTTTCTTGGTTCTTGGTCGCTTAGCTTCACCAGCTTATCAAAATTTGCCTTATCTTGTTTGTTTTTGCAGAATTGCTACTCATCTCGACGATATGGGCTTTGATGTTTCTCTTGTAGCCACCGAATGGTTTTTATGCCTCTTCTCGAAAAGCTTTCCTTCCGAGGTTCTGAAAACAAACAAACCTTTTTTGTTGAATTCTGTCTTGTAAAGGATCAATGGCTCAAGTATATAGATAACTTTTGTTTGCAGACAACTCTACGGGTGTGGGATGTACTATTTTATGAAGGAGAAAAGGTTCTTTTCCATGCAGCTTTAGCAATATTCAAGGTTCTTGCTCTTATTCCTTTGATCAGCCTTCTCCATTATATACGATAAGTCTCATTTCACTGATCTCCCTCAGTTCATTTACAGATGAAAGAAAACGAACTCCTTATGACTCATCAGGTCGGTGATGTAATCAACATAATACAGAAAACTTCACACCAACTCTTTGACCCGGATGAACTATTAACGGTAAGCAAATCCCCTAATCCGAACAAAAAAACGACTTTATATGTTCAAGAATCGTATTCAGTGATATCAAACAACACATTTTTTCAGGTGGCGTTTGAGAAAATCGGGTCGATGACTACAAACACCATATCAAAGCAGAGGAAGAAGCAGGAACCGGCGGTGATGGCAGAACTTGACCAGCGACTTCGGAGACTCAACTCCCTTAAAGAAAATGGTAAGAACACATGACAAAAATAAAACTGATGGAAGAAGATGAGCCAAAAAAAGTGTAAACGAGGGAGTCCAATGTTTATTTATCCCTCTTTATGGTTTTTTTTCTTTCTAAAGTATATAAATAGGATTTTTAATTTTAAGAGCAAAACAAAAAGACCAAGATCCATTTCTGAGATGGTAAATGTCAAGTTTCTTTTTTTTGTTTTGTCGGCTAACGTTTTCATTAAATAAAGGCAAAGCCTGGTGAATTAAGTCCCGTGCAAATCCATTTAAAGCCCATAACACATAAAAGAGATCACTTAAAAACATAACACGTGGCTAACTTAGACTTGCACAGGAAGCAGAGTCTTCTCCGACACAGCTCCGCCGTGAACCACCGCCATGACGAAAACCATGAAATCCGACCCTGATTTCTTCGAAATTCACCATAACAACTCTAATAAACAGATCCACATCAGATTAGGTCACAAAAGCTGCTTACCTCCATAAAACACCACCCGATCTTCACTATCACATGACCACATCACCCATCGCCTGACATAAAGGCATAGATTTGGTGATTTAGGGGAGATAACTCCCAGACAAGGAAGGACGATCCTAAAGGAGAGGAAAGAGATTATGAACCGTCACCGATGAGGATGGATTCACTGCTGATTCCTAAAGAGGAGTTAGAAAAGAAAACAACAAAAGCTAAATCCATACGAATCAAGGAAGATTCGTTGGAAACTAGAGTCTGAACAAGTCGGAATAGGATAACCGGTCTAGCCGGAAAATTGATCCACTAAACGTAAGTATTTTACAACCAAAAGATAAGAAAACAAACTAAGATCCGAAAGCAAAGAAAAATATACAAGCCACACCGCCGGAAAAATCCGACGGCGGGCGGAGGAAACAAATTTTTCTTCTTTTTTTTGTCTAGAGAGAAGTGAGAGATTTTGGTAAATGTCAAGTTTCTTCACATTGCAAGAGGTGTACTTGCTTTTTGCATTTTTTATAATTGTGATCTTCATGTTTTTATAGATCCATTTCAATTCTTGTTTTGAGTTTTAGTGTGGTTTCCCAACTCTAAAATCTTCAATAAGTAAACAAAAATATCCAACTTGTAAAGCCGATGATCTTTGATATACACGTGAAGTAAACATTAAATTTTAACATATGTCAATTATTTAAATATATAAGTTTTTTAGTATCAAATTGTTAATGGAGAAGATTCCTATAGAGTTTTAGAATTTTTAAAATCTATGTTAAATTTATAGAGATTTTTGTGTATTTGAAAAGTTTGGTTATTTGGAATTCTAATAATCCAATGGTTTTATGAGGTATTTTCAAAATCTTGTTTTATGAGTAAAATTGTACAAAATTCATCAACCAATAACACTAGGGGGGTGTATTGGATCTGGTATTTCAGTGGATTTGATGGAGCTTGTGGTTTGATTGGATTTAGGTGGATTTTGAAGATTTGTTATAATTTTGATTTTTAAATAATTAAAAATAGCAAATCCTGTTGTGTGATTGTGTAGGATTTTGATGAATTTCGTGTGATTTGCTTTTATTTTTGAGAGGATTGGTAGTAATTTGATATTCCTTTTATTCATGATTGTTTTTCTTCTTATAATACTCTCATATTGAAGAGATTATTTTTCTTCTCACATCATTTCTAGTTTTACTTCTTTGTAATTCATATAAACCAGAAAAAAAATCAAAGAGAATTATAGAACAATATCTAAAAGCCAACAAAACAAAGTAATAAAAAAAACCCAAAGAAAATAACTTGTTTGATTATATAATTTTCAAAAAGAAGAAAAAAAAACAATTAAACGTAGAATATGATTGTAATCACGTAGAAGAAGAATAGCAAGAGCATAAGGAAGAGAAGATAACAAGAAGCACGAAGGGACCACGACGAAAAATAAAAAAAATATAAAAGATATATTTTTTTAATGTTTTGTCCAAATCACATTTAAATCACACCTCTAGAGGTGTGATTTGTTAAGCCTAATTTATAACTATAAATGAATCTCAAATCACTTAAATCCTCTTTTTAGAAAATATTGTTGAGTTTTGAATAACAAGGGATTTGATATGGGTTTAACAAATTACAGTTTGAATAACACGGGATTGTATATTATTTTGATGTATTTGACATAAATTTCATGTTCAATAACACAGGATTTGGAAACGGATTTTAAAATCACTGGTTGAATAACAGAGGATTTTAGAAACACCATCAAATCCACTGAAATACCACATCCAATACACCCCCTAGATTCTAATAGATTTATAGAATCAATAAATACTAAACTTTTTGAATAACAATGGATTTTAAATGAAATGTAAAAATCATCAAACCAATAACAAAGGATTTCATTAAGAATATCATAATCCATAAATCAATAACAATGGATTTTACAAATTCTAAAAATCTATAAGAATCCATCAACCCCTAACCCCCCAAGTCTCGTAGTAATTCTTCCCCACTTATAAGTTAACCTCTTGTTTCCCCATATAATTGAAGTTAAACTCCAGTTTCTACCCATTTATTGATTTTACCGGTTTATGATATAACCAGCTCATAAACCAAGTAAATATGTGAGTAGACCAAATTGGAAACCAAAACCAAATTTGATGGATTCTCTTCATCGTCTTCGTCTTCTTCTTCTTCTTGCTTTTAAGTGTTGCCTCTCCAGTGGTGCTCTTAAATCCTCTCCACAAGACCGCCCATCAACAAATCGCGCTTCGTTTCAGACCAAAACCTAGATTCTTCAGTCTCCGCCTCGAGATTTCACGGTCACGCTCTCGTTTTTCTCATGGATTTTCTCGAATGAATTGAAGTAAAGAACCTTAGACAATCTGATCATGTTTAAGGCAAAACACAAAGCTGGAGGTTTTAAAACAATTTGATATCTTTAATTTATGAGATTATTTGGTGTATTTTGTCAGTAAAACGAGCATGTGGAGTTTTTATGCATGCAAAAAATAGAAAAGAAAGAGAATTTTACCTAATGTGGCGGTCTTGGTAGTGGGAGTTCCATCGATGACATTGAGTTTACCCGAGACAATACTCTTGCTCTCTCCATCTCCAACAACAACAACATTCTACATCTTCTTCTCCACTTTCACATTCTCAAAATAAACTTCTTTCTGAGGCACGTCCTTCAAAGCCCTACCTATCGTTCTATACTTCCCCGAACCAACTTTATCGATATGGGCAACTTTCCTCAAATCTGTGTGCTCTGAAACAATCTCCTTCCTCCGTCAGCACTAAGCAGGGCACCGAATCCTTTCTCCAAGACTCCAACGCAAACTGAATCTGATTCTCATGACTATCTTTTGGAGCAAACGACAAGCTGCGTGTTTCGTTAGTCATCATATTTGCCAGCCTGATGATACACATACACATAAGTATACATACAAACACTATAAGACTAAACACAATGAAAATGGCATTTACGTATTCATGTATTCTGGAGCAATTTAGTGTGTATATATATTTAACCAGTTTAATTATATATTTAAAAGGTACCCGTAATATTATATATATTAAATAATTTATGCCATAGTTATTAAACAATGAAAATAATACATAACCGCATCTAGATTCCAGACATTGAAACCACCGCACCATTTTATGTGCGTATCAACTATTACATGCGGATCAGGACAAGCCAGTTGAGCCAATTTGGTTTTTCAAATATTTTTTTAATGTTTATAGGTCTTCTCTAAGCAAACATGTTAATTACTCATTTGAAATTATTAGTTAAAATTCGAAATTGAAGCTAATAACAAAATCACTTGCGGTCAACTATGTGACAAGAGAGATTCAATGGGTTAGCCTTGCCATCCATTGAAACATCGATGGTTGAAAAACTCGACAATGTGAGTTTAATTAATAAGTTTGCAGGCAAAAATCAAGGAGAGCAATATTTCAAAAATAAAATTTATTTTTTTGTTTTTCGTTAATTTTTTACTAATTATTTGGAATTATAAACGGTTTAATAGAGTTTTAGTGTATTTTATTATTTAGATTACTATTTTTAGTGTATTGAAAAACGTACGAAAATGACACTTTTGTACATATATGCATAGGACATCCAAAATGATTGGACCGGCACTGGTTGTGTGAACAAGAATGATCTTGATGTTGCACACAACTCAATTTTCTGCAGAAGATGTTGCATAGCCTTATTGTTTGCAATTTGCGAGTCTTGCAGCTCGTGGATATCTTCTTCTTTTGGTCCTGCATATATATCAAATCATTACAACTTCAATACAGCAAAACAATTGCATATATCTCATATCATACTTCAATAACAAAACGCCTAACGAAACGAAACGAAACACGATTACTCAATTAATAAAGTGACAAACGAACACTAAATCCCATTTACATATGAAGGAAACTCAAAAATGATCCAGAGAATGCGAAAATCGAAACAAAACCATACCTCGTGCTCATCCATTGGAAGCTAGTTGTGATACAGAGAGATTGAGGATTCGGCCGCTCTAGTGTTTTACAAAAGTCCAGAGAGGAATCGCGTGAGTGCTTTTTTCTCTGGCGTCACTTTGAGGAACATACTTCTGGAATATTCGGTTTTGGACTTTGTTTCCTTCCTACCCAGGAGGCCCACTTCTAAGCCCAAATTTTACAATTATTTTAGCGGTTATGAAAGATGCAAGTAGAGATATAAGGTGGTAAGGAATGGCATCATGGTTAAAGATTTAGCGTTTAAAAATAGCTTCTCTTTTTCTTTTCCTCAAAAGAGTTATCTTCTCTTTGAAGGCAAATAATCTAAGAATAAAGGCGATGAATTTTCTATCAAGCAAAACCTTCTTTTAATAGTCTCTTCAGCTTTTGACTGACACAATCATATCATTCAAACACATATGTTAAAGCGGAAGAAGAAAACAGAACAAACACAGACATGATACTGGTTTCCAACAACATTACTGGACACAATCAAGATCAAAGAAGTAAAATGTCGTTCTTGTTCTACGATGATTGGAAAACGATTCGCAATTATATGTTACGGAAAAAAGGAGATAGGGAGTGGAAACAAACACAGACTTCTACTGACAAACACATCTCAGGAGATCAAACACTCTTGTTCTTCTCGAGTTTTCAAACCGCAGGCCATTCTTTACGGATGTCGAAGCTGTAGTTGATCTCCAAGTAGCACTTATTATCATCATCAAGAAACTGAAACAAGATTTCAGAATTAGATTATGAAGGTCTTAGTCCAACTAAAGAACATGACAGAGTTTTAGATTATGAAGGTCTTGAAACCAACTAACCTTAGTTCTTGCGGAATACGATCCTCGAGCAAACATGCCAGAAGGAGTGGTCTCTTCTGGCATCACATGGTTGTATGGCTCCAATTGAGGACTAAATGTCCCAAGCATTTCCTTACCTCTATCCACTGAAAACAACGAAAAATACGAAAGGAATTGGACCGCATTGTCTCTAAAACCATTGAGATTAAAGACGAGTAACTTGTGTTGGTTTTTTTACCTTTAACACCGGTCTTCCAAACAGTGTTGGTGTACCTAAGACCAGAGACAATGTTGTTGTTAACTTGAAATGTGAATTTCAAATTGTATTTGCTTCCTTCTTTCAAAGTAAACCACATTCCCTTTGGATTCCCATTCTCTGGAACCATAAGAACAATATCGGGTCTTCCAGGCGATAATATCGCGAGGCTAATGATCCTCACTTCCGGATCAAGAGTCTCTGCATATAAAAAAAAAACACAAATTCTATAAATGATGAAATCTAGCAAGAACAATGATAAAATCCACACCAGTTTCAAGAATCATTTGCAAGAAAATTGTGTGTTCCATCATTAGATGATGATAAACAAAAGAACCAACCAGATCCAAACATGAATCAAAAGACAACAACAACAACTATGATCTAATCATTTCCAAGATTCTAAATTTTTCCCATAAAGTTTTTACAAACCTCCAATGTTGGTGACATCAACACTTCCAAGAAGCTGTTCCTTCCATTTCCTCAAACTCTCATCATCCTACAAACCAGATTCGTCTGAATTCTTACAAAAATTGAAACTTTATATAAGAAAATGTTATAAAAAAAAAAAAAAAAAAAAAAAACCTTATCCTTTTCGAGATGCTCTTTGATAGTGTATTGAGGACCCAATTGTAATTTGGAATCAACGTCTTCTTCTTCCTCACAAATAGAAGATTCGCTCATTTGTCTACCCAAAGATCCAACACCTTCGTCGTCGGTGCCATCGTGATGATGAGACGACACCGTT
Source organism: Draba incana (assembly GCA_963576765.1). Classification (NCBI taxonomy): domain Eukaryota; kingdom Viridiplantae; phylum Streptophyta; class Magnoliopsida; order Brassicales; family Brassicaceae; genus Draba; species Draba incana. Next base: position 30,765,734 of record OY755213.1, read on the forward strand.
TTGGACGTGTTTTCATCACCACCACCACTTTCCTTCTTCTTGTCGTCGAAACCCATTTCCCTGGAACCCGATACAGCTCCAGATACCAAAGACATCAATCAAACTCGAACCCCCCTCTCCAAAAGCTTCGAAATTTTTGCGAAATGTGAATGGATCTACGAAAACCCAGGAAATGGAATTGGTGGAATTGTTTAGAGAATTAGGTTCTGGTTCATGTGGTGATCCGAGTTATAGGAGAGAGAAAGGAAAAAGAGAGAGATCGTGAGGGTCACTAACGAGAAATCCGAAAAAGCATAATTGTTTTCTTCTTCCCACGCGCTCAGGAAGACGAGCCTCGAGCCACGACAAAGACAAATGTTTTGTTTTTTTAATCTGATTAATAAAAAATTATTACTAGTACATTAGTAATCTTATGGATAATTGATAATTCATTGTTAGTTATTGAATTTTGTCTTAAGCGATTTCATTTGGTTCGCATTGGCATTGGTGACATTATCCGGTCCGGTCCGGTTTGGTATTAGCGGACGTTCGTAGACCATACATCAGACAAACATATGTTTTTGATTAACGCTAAAATTGGAGGTTTGTAACTTCATTCCAATAATATATGTGCTTCTGATGATAATTTTGTGCCTTTTTCTTTAATTAACGCCAATAATATGTTTTGATGATACAAAAAAAAACAATTTCATTGCCTCAGCTCTCTCTATAACATTTTTTTTAATCACCATATGTACTAAATCAATATTATTGGTTAGATAGATGGTAACGAAAATGTCTAACTTGCATGAAATATCTAATTTTGTGCTCAAACACTTTTAGCTAGGCCTGGGCAGTCGGTTCCTAGCGGGTACAGGTTCTAACGGGTCTAGTAAAATTATACTCATACATGTACCTGTAAAGTTTCGGGTCGGGTACAGGTTCGGGTCCTACCGGGTACAGGTTCGGGTCCAGGTTCTAAATTATTTCATCTATAGATATCCAAAACATGTAATTTTATGACATCTTTAGTTAAGAATCAATGTTTGTTTGTGTTAATTATGTTTATATGTTACAAATTATGTTCATTTAGTTGCAGTAGATTAAGCAATGAGTCTTGAATTTGACGATTAGCTTAAACCTATATGTTTTTTACCTATTTCAATTTCAGATCGGTATTTGAGACTAATGTTCTAATCATTTATCTTTTTATCCCCAAAAGTTTTTTTATTACATATACCAAAAGAATTATTGAACATGTGAACAAATTATATGAAATATTTCAAGTTGTATATTATTAATGTCGTCTCACTAATAACATTAATGATGCAAGTACAAATGCGTGAGTTTTACATTAGAGTATTCGTATATAATGTAGTACTAATATTTAAATGAACAATTATACTAGGCAAAATGAAAAGAATCTGAAGCAAAAAACATAAAACATTTGAAGTATCAAATCTAAACTTCAAACTATTTGAAAATGTAACAAAAGATATCATATCTAAAATTTCTACTACTTAAAAATGTTAAAAAAATATATCTAGACTTCGGCAAACGGGTATTCGGGTCGGGTACAGGTTCCATCGGATCTAAAATTTTTATACCCATACATGTACTTGTAAAGTTTCGGGTCGGGTTCGGTTCGGGTATTACAAGTTTGGGTCCAGGTTCGGGTACACAGGTTCGGGTAATTATGCCCAGACCTACTTTTAGCAAAAGTGTTGGCGTAGACATAACCACTTTGTAGGATATGAAATAAACTAAAAGTTGCAATTTTTTGTTTAAGCATAGTAAACCAATTCATCTCTATCTTAAAAGACCGTCGGTCTAGTGGATACATAGTCATAGAAATCATGCTTAGACAATCTATCTCAATTCACACTAAGCAGAAACCTCTTCTACTTAAGCACTCCATCGCCTAAAACATACCATCGATCTCACCATGAAATGTCGAGATACTACGTTTAGTAGTGGCGGATTTAGAAACTGTTTTCACTCGGTGCAAAGTTAAAAACTATTAAAAACACACTAGAAAATAATATATCAAGAAGGGCAACATGAAAAGTCCTTAAAAAATTACACTAATTTTAAAAACTTCATGGGGGGCAAGTGCCCTACGCATAGACACACCGTCTCCGCCCTTGACGAGTGGCGGATCTAGAAATTGTTTTCATTCGGTGCAAAGTTAAAAAAATTATTAAAAACACACTAGAAAATAATATATCAAGAAGGGCAACATGAAAAGTCCTTTAAAAATTACACTAATTTTAAAAACTTCATGGTGGGCAATGCCCCTACCCATAGACACACTGCCTCCATCTTTGACATCTACATCCTCTCATACGTGATACCATAAGTGACTCGTTCTCTAGCATTTATATACCTCAGTTCTCTCAACATAATTTATATGATTTATAAATTGAAACGTAAGCTAACACACACCAAAATAATAGAATTACTAATAATTACGTTTGACAGATGAATATTTGAAGGGTCTTAATTAAGCTATCGCACAAACGCAATGTAAAATAGTCAAAAATGGTTGTATCACGTTATCGCATAAATGCAATGTGGCTCTAATCCACATTTAAAACACGAAAATGAAATATGGTCATGATAACGTCATTCAACAGTAATCATTTCCTGCTACTTGAAAAAAAAAAATCCAATTAAAAATGTTTAATAATTAAGACACCACGAAAAATTCAAAGACTTCAATTTTGTGTAAGATGTTTAAATATTTTCTTATGTATATAATTTATAAAATAGATGTTTAGATCTTACGATGAATAGAGTTTTCCATTTTGTTTTCAGACGATAAGGAATCTTTCCACATGGGTTTTATATTTAAATCGAGGTTACCATATTTATATACACAAGTTTTTCTTATTACTGAAAATTATGTGATTTGCGTGATTTGCGAAAAAGCCTCTTTTTCATGATATTTCTTTAAATTTGCTTTATCGTTCCTTTGTTTTCTTGTTATGAATTCTATAGACCTAAGAATATGCTACGAGATCTCTTTTCCTGGATTGCTTGGTGATCGAGCATGCTATACAGGTTATAAAAACATATATTAGACATATAATAAAGTAAAGAAATATACAATTGTTTGGGATGCACTTGTATATCCCTATATACTTTTCCATCTCATTCAGAAATCCACGATCGTGGGTTAGTGTACCAAACAATAACCAAAAGTTAAGAACCAAAAACATTTACCACTGAATTTATAAAATTACATATTTACATTTAAGAAAAAGACTGAAAACCCCCATAAATTTACAAGAAATTGGAAGGAGGCAAGAAAGAAGATGCATCAAGAAATATAACTATATAAGAACCAAATTTAAAACAACTTTTCATAAAAGAAAAGGGTTTAAATACCCCATTTATCAAGACTATATAAAAAATTGATTTATATACGAAAATATTAATAAAAGGTTGTTAAATTTTTCATAAATCAAGTGGCGTATCAAACCAAGATAATGTTCCAACATGAACAACAGTGTGAAACCAATTAGGCAAACCATGAAAAACAAGATCTTTAAATTTACCCATTTTTGGATCATATGCCACAAGAACCCTACTCTTATACTCCAACAAGATCTCTCCATTCTCCAACACACACAAAACCCGAACCACTTTACCATTCTCAGCATTCTTCCAAATCCACATTGGTCGGTCCAAATTATGCTTAAGCCCCTTTGGCAAGTAAGTCCCAATGCTATAGTCTTTACCCCAAGATTCCTTAACTCCATAACTCTTCATAACCCATATATCCAATTTCCCATAGTTTCCATAAACAACCGCACAAAGACAACCTTTCAGGTTCACAAGTCTATGATTAGTCCGGTTTAGCCCACCACAGTCCGGTTTAGGAATCTCTCTAAACTCTTCATCTTCGAGATCAAAAGATACAAACTTCCGATCCGGCACGTGCCTTCTAGGCCGTGTAACAAAATGTAACCTCCCGTTGACCAAAGCCTCCGATGAACGTTTTATAAACTTATAAGGAGCTTTCCCTAAGCTTCTCCAAGACAAAGACTGATCTGCTCTTCTTGATGATGTTGAAGATAAGGTTAAGATCTGAACTTCTGATTGCTTGTACTGGATTCTACCACGACCTTTGTAACTAGTACTACTACCACCTCTAAAGTAAACTATCTTCAAAACTTTGAATTCTTTTGTCTTTTGATGGAAACCGAAACCGAAGACGAGTTCTTGATCATGATACTTGTTGGAACATTCAGGAAGCTCTAATGAGTTTGTAGTGAAAGGATTGTAGAGGTAAAGCGAATCATTGTATAGAGAATCTGATAAACAGAGCAAACCGTTACACGAACCTACCACGTCGAATTCCGGCATGGAAGATGCGAATCTTAAGGCGAATTTCTTCGTCTTGATTCGGTTTTCTTCTTCTGATAAGTCTAGGAAGTGAAGGCCGTTTCGTATTGGGAAGTCGCAGTGAAGTAGAAGACATGGCTTTGTCGGAGAAGAAGAAGAAGAAGAAGAAGAGATACGACCGTGTTGAGTTAGTAAAGATCTCCAAGATCTGCTAACGAACATGAGTCGAGCTAAGGAAGAGATGGGAAGACGAGAGAATATGTCGGTGAGAATATCTCCGGGGAGAGATTCTAATCCTCCTTCTAGGTCATGTGTGATCTTTCTCTTCTTGAAACTGTTCTCTGAATCCATGGGTGATCAGAGAAACAGAAACAAGAGTTTGAGATGGAGAGAGAGAGATGAAGATGAAGAAGAAGATGAAGAAGAAGATGAAGATGAAGATGGAGATGATGGAGGAAAAAAGGGAGGGATACGTTGAATAAGCATCACATAATTATAATAATTCATTTCGTGGAAAAAGTTTTTTTTTTTTTTAATATGATTTGTGAATGGAACACGAAAGGTGATGATTGGAGAGATCTAGACCGTAGGATGGGATTGGAGTTTACGGATTTGTCAAAAAGAGAATAAAGAAAATTGGGAAGAAAACAAAAGGGAGGGAAAAGTGTGATGATGACAGAGCAACACTTAATTAAAAAAATAGTTAGGTTTTTTTTGTTAAAGAAGTTTTAGAGCATGATTATTGATAGGTGTTATATTTGGGGTGTTAAGTAATTTTATAATGATAAATTGTGTTGGAGTAAAAATTAGAACCCTAAAATAATTGACGTTGTTTTTGGTCGATTATTGGTAGTTGCTAAAGATAGGTTCTTAAAAAAAATTATTTAAATTGATAAGATTTTTTTAAAAAAATTAATAAGAAATTAAGGATGGGTAATATGTTTTTTTCAAAACTAATTTTTTAAAAAATTGATAAATTAAAAAAAAATTAACGACCAATGAGAGGCCGTCACGTGGCCTCTAGCACCCGATGCTTAGAGTATGTTTATGGGTGGTAAATAAGAAATTTTTAATATTATAAAATTTTTATATTTACCCAAACTATTTTTGGGTATCTAAATATAACATCTATATTACACATATTTAAGGGTAAATATAACAACATCTCTATCTCTCTTTTTTTCTCTCTCTATTCATCAATCCCAAAATAATTAATATTATAAAATTTATATATTATCCCAATCATATTTACCACCCATAAACATGCTTTTAAAGTGCTAAAAAAAGCACGGTTCCTATTTTTTTAACACAACTTTTTATTAAAAAAATGTTTTTCCCCTAAGAATCCATCTAAATCCCCCAATAAACATGCTCTTAATAATAAGAGCAAAAAAAGAAGTTGCCAACTCATGCGAAAGTCCTCCCTTTTGCATCTCTCTTTCCTTTTACTTTTTCTTATCTTAAGTGTTTTTTTAAACAAAACTAAAGCAGTAAATCAAATTGTTTTTTTTTGGTCGTTGATAAACCTAATATCTGTTGACAAAAAAAAAAGATAAACCTAATATCTTACCTTTTCATTTGTAAATTTGCCTACTTTCAAATTTATATTTTAGTGCTTTTTATTGTTGAAAAATAAAATACTTCTTCTTAATTAGTAACAGTTTTGTGATGTAGATCATTGTTTTTATAACTTGATGTAAATTATTAAGACTTTTTTCTTTTCAATTTGTATAATAAGACTTTTTCGTCGATTTTATGTATGTTAATTAATGGGTGAGATAAGCATTTTGATCAAATCCTTTTTGTTGAGACTTGAAAGATAGTATATCAACGACCAAATTAAAAACCAATTCGATTCACTTATATAACTAGCTTGCTTCATAAAAATAAGTTAGATGAAGAGTTTGGATCAAGAGATTTAAACGCTATAAATGTATATAGATTTTATAAGTACTAATAATACTCCATAGTAATTTGTATTTGTCTAAATTTGAACTGTATAATGGCAAGTCTATTTATTTGAATCTGAATTCTTCCAGACGACCTAAGGGGGTGTATTGGATGTGGTATTTCAGGGGATTCGGTGGTGTTTCTAAAATCCTCTGTTATTCAACCAATGATTTTAAAATCCGTTTCCAAATCATGTGTTATTGAACATGAAATTTATGTCAAATATATCAAAATAATATACAATCATGTGTTATTCAATCTGTGATTTGTTAAACTCATATCAAATCCCCTGTTATTCAAAATTCAACAATGTTTTATATAAAGAAGATTTCAAGTGATTTAAGATTCATTTTTAGTTATAAATTAGGCTTAACAAATCACACCTCTAAAGGTGTGATTTGTACAAAACATTAAAAAAAAAAATCTCCACCACGATAACCATAACTCTCCGCATCATCTCAAAACATAGAAAAAGAAATACATTTGTTTGCATTCAATCCTTATTCTCTTTTTTTCTTATTGATATAGGGTTCTTCACCTCCACCACGGTAAGTGTTCATCTATTAAGATTTCTCTATTAACTAGCGATTAGATTTCTATCATTGTAATATTCATGAGTTTGTGTTTCTATATTTCGAAATAATATTCATAATAAAAATTACTTTGTTTTATCTTTTGCTGGATTTTTTCTGTTTTTAAATTTATTTTCCTTGGGTTTTCGATTACTTTGTTTTGTTGGGTTTTAGATTTTGTTCTATAGTTCTCTTTATTTTTGTTTCTAGTTTATATGAACCATAACGAAGTAAAACTAGAAATGATGTGAGAAGAAAAATAATCTCTTGAATATGAGAGTATTATGAATAAGAGGAATATCAAATCACTACAAATCCTCTCAAAACTAAAATCAAATCACACTAAATCCATCAAAATCCCACACAAAATCACACAAAAGGATTTGCTATTTTTTAATTATTTAAAACTCAAAATCACAACAAATCCTCAAAATGCATCTAAATCCCATCAAATCACAAACTCCACCAAATCCATTAAAATACCACATCCAATACACCCCCCTAAAATTTAAAACTACTGTGTATCAAATACCCCAACCCATGCCAAGGGTTACTCTAAAACAAGTAGTTATATGTTAACTCACAGTTATTAGTATATTTTGACAAATTACCTATACATCATAATTGATCATCACTTATTATAGAAGAAGAGATGAAGTTCAAAAATGTTGACTGTAATTTTTAATGATAGCTTCACGTACGAATTAATATTTTAGAAGTCTTACTGCCGTTAAAAATATATAATAGTTAATAATATTTGATTAATACGATATAGAAACAATAAGTAATTAGAAAAGAAATGCATGGTGGGTGGCAGTTGTGCCGTGACTAGTGTTCTTCAAAAGCTAAAAGTAAGAAGTGCACAAGTTTCTCACCACTTTGGTTTTCCCCAAACACTTCATACTATTATTTTTGTTTTTAGGCTGTAATTATATGATTTAGCATCTGAGAAAAGACATTTGTAGACCCATCTTGTATGTTCAAATTTAAATTTAAGACAATGTCTATTCTTAATGTGTTGACTTTCGGACTTCAAGAAGAGCTTTTTAGTTTTACAAGAATCGAATTCCCCATCTTGATATATAGTATAGTAGGGTGAATTTGATTAGTAACTAAACTAATATTATTAATTAGGAATCTAAGTAAAAGAGCATTATGTAGCCACAAGATGTTAATGAATTGGTTAATTATCATTTTTTTGTTGGTTATTGGCTCCATTTTTCTCTGATTAGCTATTGATTAGCCTAGATTCTTACTAGGGTGAAACAAATTTTTGGTTTGTAGGAACATGAATGATGATTTGTTTACAAATATAGATTACTCTTCATATTAGTCATGAAAAGATAAAATAGTTTATGTTTTGTTATTCACATTTGCGACCAATAATTACAACTTGGCGATAAATACAGAGTTTGATGACACTAGACTGGATATTATCGGCTACGCCAACTTGACCATGTTTGCAACTCCAAGTGCAGCAAACAGATTTTGCTTGTTGATTCTGGTGAAGCAAACCAGATTGCCCTCGAAACAGAAACCCAAACCGCCAGAGGAACGCTCTGCCTTTGTATCCAAACTCCCAACAATCTTCAAAATCTAAAGAACTTGGTTTCCATTTCCCCTTTTTCCTACGAAGAATGCTTGCCACAAGAATTATCCTGCCTAGAAGAAGGAATCTCTTAAACATATCGAAATCATCATAATATCAGATCAGAGAACGACGAATCGAGCTTTGAACATGAATTTTTTGTTTCTAAAACTAAATAGAGACAAAATTCGAATATAATAGGCAGCAAAGAAACCCTCAGAAATTTGCCAAGTATCTACAGTAATGGTCCCTCTAAAACCTCCATGGTAAATTTCCAAGAGGGAGCCCCATTTGATCACTGTTCCAGATTACTAAAACTTTCATCACTGGGAATCATAATTCAGTTTCAAGTTAACTGATCATTACTGAACAAAAAAAGAAAAAAGAAAAACCAAAAACCCTAGTCATTCTGAAAATGTTCCAATGATTTCATCCTTTTTTAGTGCCTTAGGGTTCCTAATTCTTAACTCAAGTGTTAAGCTACAGGGCAAACCACATGTATGTTGGTCCAGAATCAAATGTAACTAAAGCTGAAAGATTGGTTTTCCATTACCATCATATATAAAGCTTCAATAAGTCTTATGGAGAGAACGAAAGAGACGATGTTTCTTCCTCTTTGAATGTCTTCCTCGACCCTTCTTCATCACATATGGCATAAATGTCACCTGTATAATACAATTGATCATAGTACAACAACAAACACAATTAACTAAATGTCAAAAGAGTTGATCATAGTACAACAACAAACACAATTAACTCTTATTGAAAGTATAAGATTCTGAAACATGTGCATAATGTAACCTGAGAATTGTTCCGGATTCCAACATCCTGAAGAAGAGCGTCGTCGTCAAGCAACATCACATTATTGCACGAAAGGCAGAAGTTTGACCATACATGCTTCCTACATATTCCACCAAAACTCCTATAGTCACAAATTTTCGTTGTTGTTCGTAATTCGACAAGAAAAAGAAGTAAAGGTTGAAGATGAGCTCACCAAGAAATGTGACGATGACCCATATTCGCTTGCTCAATTTCGTTAACTTTCTTCTTTATCAAAAGCTTCAAATCTTTCAAAGTAGCTGAATTCATGACCGCAACATCTAACAAGACAAAATCTAATGTAAAATTCCACAATGCACACCACTTGTTCGAAAAAATGCCTAAACCAAGTATAAAGAAAGAGATTGAGAGCAGTACCCAAGGAGGAACCGTCGAGCTTGACGACGGAGAGACGCATAGCGCTTCCTTTTTCAAGGCTGACGAGAGTGACGACATCGGAAAGAGTTGGATTCCTCGGAACGTCGGCGAGAATCGGATCCGAAAGTAGATGAGAGAGAGCCGATTTCAGCTTCTCTCTATTCGCTTCCATTTCCTTTGCCTCTTTTCTCGTTTGGTAGGGTTTCCCTCGTTTTAGAATTAAATGGTTTTGTTTTAAATGTTACTCGAAGCCCATTTATCACGTATGGGCCTAGATGAGTTACGTATTGTAGCCCGTTAATTGGATGATCATGTTCTTATTTTCTTTACAAAAAATTAGGTGCTATTTTATCATGTTTTTGAAAAATAGATTAGCATTCTGTTTTGATTTCAGTGATATGGCATTTTGAAAGAATAGCATATAATAATGTGTAAGTGTATAACATTTGAACTAAAAGTAACTTCTGTAAAAAACAATATATATGTTATCTTTTCTATCCAATATAAGAATGTATTAATGTTTTTTTTTTGAAACTTTTATTAATGTTTCAATCTATTCTATTATCTACAAGTAAACCAAATTCATAGTAAAATCCAAATTGAATTTACATCAAACCGAATAAGACTACAAGCCGTAACTACACATTTTTTTCATTTGGTTTATGTTTCTATTAGACCCAAAAACTCAAATGAAAACTTTACCATAAGCTGAAGTGCCTACTCCTGCATGAAACACAAATTATTATGCATGTTATACGTAACTCCATAAATAGAAAAAGGACCAAGTCTAAAGGGATCGAGCATAATTTGCTGATTCGGTCTTAAGCGTATAATCCTCAGAACTATTTTTAGCTACGTAAGAATTTGTGGTTTTCAATCTCCCTTTGCTCCTCTATAAAACGGGTTCTCAAATCAACAGAACAAACAAACTCAAAAAAAAAGAGAAAAAAGGAAAAAAAACAAAAAAACACAGCTAAAATAAATAAATAAAACAAAATCAATAAAGTGAATAAAAAAAATGGTGAGTTTCCGCAGAGCAAGCACGTGGCTTCTTATCGTACTAGTGGTTACAGCCACCACAATAGCAAACGGGACTAGACCACCTAAAGGAGGCGAAGCACCTGCACCAGAAGGAGTCACAGAAAAAGCTTCATCTGCACTAACAGATGCTAAAAACGCTACAAAAAAAGCTGCATCTAAAGTAACAGACTTTACAAAAAGCGCTGCATCTACAGTGAAAGGAGCCGCAAAAAGCGCTACAGAAGCCACAAAAATCGCTGCATCGAAACTAACCGGAGCCCCATACAGCGCTCCAGCTGCTGGACCAGCAGGAGCCAAAGGAAGTGGTGGATCATGTGACGTTACGGCATCAGGAGCCAAAGGAGATGGTAAAACCGATGACAGTGCGGTACGTTCTAAACCTTATATATATATATATATATTGTTTTGTTTGTAATATTTTCACTATATGGTTTAAAGAAATATTTTTTGGTGGCGACATAGGCATTTACGGCTGCATGGGCAAAAGCGTGTGCATCAGGAGGAACGCTTACAGTGCCAAAGGGTGAGTATCTGGTGAACAACTTAGAGTTTAAAGGTCCATGCAAAGCTCCAATCACTATGGAAATGAATGGCAATCTAAAGGCTCCATCTACCGTCGAGATGACTAAAAGACATTGTGGATGGATTGAATTCATGAAGGTCGCTGATTTCACTTTGAATGGAAATGGAGCCATTTTTGATGGTTCAGGCTCCGCCGCTTGGAAAGCCAATGATTGCGCTAAAACAGGCAAATGCAACAATCTCCCCATCGTAAGCTTCAAATTATAATAAATAAAATCATCCAATATATAATTTATTAACTCGGTTTTATTTGGTTACAGAACATCCGATTCACAGGTCTTACAAATTCGAAAATTATTGGCATAACATCAACAAACAGCAAACTTTTCCATATAAACGTCCTCAACTGCAATAACGTAACTCTTCAAGATGTTAATATCGAAGCACCTCCGGAGAGTCTCAACACCGATGGTATCCACGTCGGAAGGTCCAATGGGGTCCACTTAATCGGAGGAAAGATTAAAACAGGAGATGATTGCGTTTCCATTGGACAAGGTACTGAAAATCTCGTTGTTGAGAACATAGAATGTGGACCAGGACACGGTATTTCTATCGGAAGTCTCGGAAAGTACCCCAATGAGGAACCATTGAAAGGAGTCACTGTGAGGAAATGCCTCATCAAGAACACCGATAATGGTGTACGCATCAAGACATGGCCCGGATCTCCCTCCAGTGCTGCATCGAACATCCTTTTTGAGGACATCACAATGGACAATGTTACCACTCCCATTCTCATCGACCAAGAGTACTGTCCTCATGGCAAATGCAAAGCTGGGGTATGTAACTGAATTAAATCTTTCATATATTTCAAGATAAAGACATTTTAAGTTACATGAACCTCCAGCTTAAAACCAACAATAATTTTTTGATAGCATTGATTGAGCTTTTAATTTCTCTCATGTTTAGAGCCCATCGAATGTGAAGTTGTCGGACGTGACCTTCAAGAACATTAAGGGCACATCAGCCAGTAAGATAGCTGTGAAACTAATTTGTAGCAAAGGTTGTCCTTGCACCCATGTTACTCTCGCGGACATCAACTTGGTCAGCAACAGTAAAGAGGGACCAGCTGTCTCGGCATGTGCTAACACGAAGCCTGTCGTTAGCGGAACGATGATTCCAGCGGCTTGCACTGAAGTCGCTAAATCAAGTGCTTGAATGTCGCTAGCCCACCATGCATCCATCCAATCTGGTGATTAGGGTGCGATGAAAAAGTTTTGAAATAAAAAGATGTATATCTAATATATAATAATAGTCCCTTCAAGCTAGGAGTATGTTAGCTGAATAGTGACTCATTGCACTCATATATTATTTTATTAGGCGCCAGAGAGAATAATAACAAGTAATTAATAAAGATCTTGAATCGTTTGATATTGTGTCATTGCTAAATTTTAATACTTATATCGTTAGAAAATTGAAAAGATAAATATTAATCCCCTAATCTTCCTGATATGTGTAGTATGATTAGGTTTTGGGGCAATTGCAAATATGTCACTATTCACAAAAATTTAATTAAATATGCCACTGTTCACAAAATTATTACGAGCGTGCCACTGTTCACTGACTTAATGAAAAAAAAAAATTTCACTTTCTCTCTCATCTCTCTTACGCCCAGATCCAAATTTTTTTCTCTCACAAAATTCTGACGAAGAAGAAGAAGAAGAAGAAGAAGAAGAAGAAGAAGAAGAAGAAGAAGAAGAAGAAGAAGAAGAAGAAGAAGAAGAAGAAGAAGAAGAAGAAGAAGAAGAAGAAGAAGAAGAAGAAGAAGAAGAAGAAGAAGAAGAAGAAGAAGAAGAAGAAGAAGAAGAAGAAGAAGAAGAAGAAGAAGAAGAAGATTAATCCATGAATTTTGTTTTTTAAAATTTGATTTTGGTTACAAATTTGAATTTTTGATTGGATTTTGGTCACGAATCTAAGCTTTTTATTCGATTTGGGTTACAAATTTGAGCTTTTGATTTGATTTTTGTTCAAATCAGGGTTTTGGTTGTTTTTTTTCAGATCTGGGTTTTGGTTGTGTTTTTGGTCAAATTTGAGTGTTGGTAATTTTTAGGGTTTTTCCGTTTTTATAAAGTTTTTAGACAGTTTTATAAGACTTTTTTACATGTCATTAAAAACTAAACAGTGAAATAATTTATAAAGTTTTAAAAAGGTTTATAAGGTTTTTAAAAGGTTTATAAGATTTTTATAAGGTTTGTAAAGTTTTTAAAAGGTTTATAAGATTGTTTAAAAACCTTATAAAATTGTTTAAAAACCTTATAAAACTTTACAAAAACCTTTTAAAAGGTTTTTTTAACAGTTTTACTAAACCTTTTAAAAACATTATAATTTTTTAACAGTTTTATAAGATTTTTTTTAACAGTTTTATAATGTAAAGGCAAAACTCTACCCCCTAATCTTCCTGATATGTGTAGTATGATTAGGTTTTGGGGCAATTGCAAATATGCCACTGTTCACAAAAATTTAATTAAATATGTCACTGTTCACAAAATCATTACGAGCGTGCCACTGTTCACTGACTTAATGGAAAAAAAAATCTCACTTTCTCTCTCATCTCTCTCACGCCCAGATCCAAATTTTTTTCTCACAAAATTCTCTTCTTTGAAATTGCAGATCGGATTTGGGTTATGGATTTAGGATTTTCGATTCTCTATCGTCCATGTAAATCTCTGTAAATTGCTTCAATCGATTTTGATTTCCTCAATTGGAAGAAGAAGAAGAAGAAGATGACGACGAAGAAGAAGACGAAGAAGGAAGAAGAAGAACATGTTTAATCCATGAATTTTGTTTTTTAAAATTCGATTTTGGTTACAAATTTGAGTTTTTGATTGGATTTTGGTCACGAATCTAAGCTTTTTATTTGATTTGGGTTACAAATTTGCGCTTTTGATTTGATTTTTGTTCAAATCAGGGTTTTAGTTGTTTTTTTTGTCAGATCTGGGTTTTGGTTGTGTTTTTGGTCAAATCTGGGTTTTGGTAATTTTTAGGGTTTTTCCGTTTTTATAAAGTTTTTAAACAGTTTTATAAGACTTTTTTACATGTCATTAAAACTAAACAGTGAAATAATTTATAAAGTTTTAAAAAGGTTTATAAGATTTTTATAAGGTTTATAAGATTGTTTAAAAACCTTATAGAATTGTTTAAAAACCTTATAAAACTTTACAAAAACCTTATAAAACTTAGTTTTATAAGGGTTTTTTAACAGTTTTACTAAACCTTTTAAAAACATTATAATTTTTTTAACAGTTTTATAATGTAAAGGCAAAACCCTACCCCCATCCCCCCCAAATCTATACCCTAAATGCATAATAGTTAACCCAAACTCGAAAATTTACAGTCGTTTGTGTTTGAATTTGCTTTGAGATCTTCTTCTTCTTCTTCTTCTTCTTCTTCTTCTTCTTCTTCTTCTTCTTCTTCTTCTTCTTCTTCTTCTTCTTCTTCTTCTTCTTCTTCTTCTTCTTCTTCTTCTTCTTCTTCTTCTTCTTCTTCTTCTTCTTCTTCTTCTTCTTCTTCTTCTTCTTCTTCTTCTTCTTCTTCTTCTTCTTCTTCTTCTTCTTCTTCTTCTTCTTCTTCTTCTTCTTCTTCTTCTTCTTCTTCTTCTTCTTCTTCTTCTTCTTCTTCTTCTTCTTCTTCTTCTTCTTCTTCTTCTTCTTCTTCAATCTGCTCGAATCTTAGCGGAAATCTTCTCAAATCTTCTCTTCTTCTTAAATCTTTTTAGCGGAGATAGTGAAGTTAGAGATGACGAGAATCAAATTCACTGATAGTAAAATCCGATCTCATGATAGCGATCTGGTAAAGAGATTAAAAAAACGAAATTTGGATGAGAGAAAATTTGGATCTGGGAGATGAGCGTGAGAGAGATGAGAGAGAAAAAGAGGTCTGTTTTTTTTTTCATTTAAGTAAATAGTGGCACGCTTGTAATAATTTTAAAACAGTGGCATAATTGAAAAGTGGCATGCCAATAGTGGCATAACTCAAAATTTCTCTTAGATTTTGTATAATTTAATACGAATACTAATATGGGAGTTTTCTTTCTTCAGATTATTTACATAAAATTACTAGTAACGTTCTTTAATGAATGTAAAATTGTATTCATTCAAATGTATTTTTACAAATAAAATACGTCTTTTCACGAACTAGAGTAATTTGAAAAGCAAATTACATTAAAATATGTTTTGATAAAACGTTTATGGTCAAGTCATGACTCACGAGCCATCTTCATGAGCTCCACAAAGGTGTGATCGCCTGCGCTAAACGAGTTAAAAAATGGCTATTTTCATATACTTTTTTACGGTAGTAGTTTTTGACGATATTCTATCCCCAAATTCTTCATTATATAATATGGCTAATTAGGTGATTTCGTACCCCTTTTTTTATACCAAAAATACATAAAAAAATTAGGTGATGTTTTTCTAAATAACATGTTTTTGAAAAATGGATTAGCATTCTGTTTTATTTCAGTAATATGGCCTTTTGAAAGAATAGCATTTCAACTAAGTAACTTCTATAAAAATAATTATATATATTTATAATATGTTTCTAAACAGATGATAAGATTTACTGAACATAACATAAGATTCTACAAAGTATTATAAGATTTTTTAAACTTTTTAAAAACTTTCTAATATTTGTTTGCATTTTCGTTTTCGTTTTCGGTGAGAACATTTTTTCTCTTTTTTTTTTTTTCTTCTCCAATCTATGATATCTAATTTCAGATATAGTTTTTTTTAGGTGAAAATTTCTCAAATTCATGTTTTTTTATTTGGTTATGAGAGAGATATGAGATTTGGTTTAGAGAGAAAAAAACGAGAACTGGAAAGACAAAATTGAGATTTGAAAAAAAAATCTGGAATTTTTATTTTAAGTTAAATTAAAAAAGAAAAATGTAAACATTGGCATGCTTTGTAAACTTGTTTTTCATGATGGTATGCTTTGTAAAATTCTCAAAAACCAAATAGAAGTTACATGACGCCCAAAAAAAAGAAAAAGAAAAGAAGTGACATCAAACCGAATATAAGACTAAACCGTAATACAAAATAATTTTCATTTGGTTTATGTTTCTAGAAACCAAAAAAATCGAATTAATTGTAAACGATAAATTGGATTGCCTACCCTAAATAAACACATATATGCATGTTCCTGATGTCTATACATTCACACACATATATAACTCCATAAATAGACAACGCAACAAGTAAAAAGGGATCGTGCATAATTTGCTGATTCGATCTCTTAAACATAATCCTCAGAACTATTTTTAGTTACGTAAGTATTTGTGGTTTTCTATCTCCTTTTGAGTTTTTGATCTTCTATAAAACGAACTCTCGATTCTATTAGAATATGTCCATCTATGTCAATGAAGATTCGGTCAACACAATTACCTCAATCATCTCTCGTACATATTTTTCTCAATTATGTCAATATTGTACTTTCCTTTCCTACTGTCTTTACTCTTGTATAAGTATATAAATCATGTTATCAAATATATTATTCACTTTCATATTCTATATGGTATCAGAGCCATCGATACCCTAAAAATTTTCAAAAACGTTAAACACATTACATAGCCGCCGCTATCATGCCTACCTCTGATAACAACTCCGGTCACACAACGCCGAACCCTACTGGCGACGCAATTCTACCCACGGCCAATGCTCTCTTCAACATCAACACATCCAATGTAACCAAACTCACATCAACGAACTATCTTATGTGGAGTCGTCAAGTTCATGCTCTTATTGATGGATACGATCTCGCCGGCTACCTTGATGGTTCGGTCGTTCAACCCCCTGCTACTATCACTGCCAGTGATGTGGTCAACACTAATCCAGCCTTTACCTTTTGGAAGAGACAAGATAAGTTCCTTTACAGCGCCTTGCTTGGTGCGATCTCCATCACCGTTCATCCTCTTGTGGCTCGTGCTACAAACTCGGCTCAGATATGGGAGACTCTTGCGACTACTTATGCTAATCCAAGCCGTGGTCATCTTCGCCAAATCAGAGATCAACTCAAGCTATGGACTAAAGGCAACAAATCCATTGATGAGTATTATCAAGGTCTCATCACTCGAATGGATCAACTCGCCATCCTTGGTAAGCCTCTTGATCATGAAGAACAAATCCAAATTGCTCTTGACGGACTTCCTGAAGAATACAAAACCGTCGTCGATCAAATTGAAGGGTGTGACACTCCATCGTCTATGACGGAACTTCATGAACGTCTCATCAACTATAAAGCCAAGCTTGCGGCTGCCGTGACATCGCTAACACTTCCTGCCACAACCAACATTGCACAACAACGCAACAATCAGAACAACAATAATCGTTATCAAAATCGCCAAGCATATCGCAATAACAACAATAATAATTCTCCTGCGAATTATCAACAACCATCTGCGTCTTCAAATCGTCAAGTCTCACGCACGCCCAAACCTTACCAAAGACGTTGCCAAATTTGCAGTATTCATGGACACAGTGCGTGTCCCTGTCCTCAACTCCGCACTGTTACACAATCTGCCCAGCCTCATTCAGCCAGTCCGTTTACGCCTTGGTAACCACGTGCAAACCTAGCGGTTGGATCACCGTACACTACTGATAATTGGCTCCTTGACAGCGGTGCGACGCACCACATTACAAATGATCTCAACAATCTCTCTCTCCACTAGCCATACAATGGAGGAGATGATGTTCTTATTGGTGATGGATCTGCGTTATCCATCTCTCACACTGGTTCCACTCTCTTACCCTCTCTCTCTCGGAATCTGTCTCTTAATAAAGTTCTATATGTTTCTAATATTCATAAGAATTTGATTTCGGTGTACCGGCTATGCAATTCTAATCAAGTTTCTGTTGAATTCTTCCCGGCGTCTTTTCAGGTGAAGGATTTGACAACGGGGGCACCGCTTCTTCAAGGCAGAACAAGGGATGAATTGTATGAGTGGCCTGTGTCTCCATCGCACGCTACGGTTCTTCTTGCCTCACCGAGTCTAAAAACCACAGTAGCGTCATGGCATTCCCGTCTTGGCCATCCCGCACCACCTATTTTACAAAATGTTATTTCCAAGTTTTCTTTACCAGTTTCCTCTCCTTCGCAAAAACCATCACTTTGTTCGGATTGCCATATTAATAAAAGTCACAAACTCCCCTTTACAAACACATCCATTCTTTCGACTCGTCCCTTACAATTTGTTTTCACCGATGTTTGGACCTCTCCTATTATCTCTGTCGACAACAACAAATATTACCTTATTCTTGTAGATCACTTCACAAGATACACATGGTTCTATCCTCTCAAAACCAAATCCCAGGTTAAAGAAACGTTCTTAGCTTTCAAACCCTTGGTTGAAAATCATTTCTCTACTCGGATTGGCACTCTATTCTCTGACAATGGTTGAGAATTCATAGCACTTCGCGGTTATCTTCGTGAACATGGTATTCCTCATCTAACATCGCCACCTCACACTCCCGAACACAATGGGGTTTCAGAACGTAAGCATCGCCATATCGTAGAAACGGGTCTCACCCTTTTGTCTACTGCCTCGGTTCCAAAGACCTATTGGACCTACGCATTTGCAACTGCGGTGTACTTAATCAATCGCTTACCTAGTCAAGTGATCTCGAACCAATCGCCATATCAAAAGCTCTTTGGCATTGCTCCTCACTATGAAAAGCTTCGTGTGTTTGGTTGCCTATGCTTCCCTTGGCTTCGACCATACACTGCTCATAAACTCGATGACCGTTCCAAACCGTGTGTCTTCATCGGGTATTCTCTTACTCAGAGTGCTTATTTGTGCCTTGATAGACCGACTGGACGAATCTTTGTTTCTCGTCATGTCCAATTTGACGAAAACACTTATCCCTTCCGCTACCCTCTTCACAAATCACCAAATCCACAACCTCACCTCTCAGAAATTACACAGGCCACTACTACTCTTCACACTTCTCCCATTCTGCCTCCGTCTCAACATACACCCTCGACTTCAATCCTTCACCCTTAGTCACCGGTTCTGACGCCATCAACCTCACAGTCATCCTCGTCTACCGATACGACATCACCTTCACTACCTCAATCATCACCGGTGCCTCAGACATCTCCGACGCCTTCATCGCCTCCATCATCTCTGCCTTCTCTGGCGCCACCATCACCTCGGGTAACACCGCCATCTCCGGCGCAATCATCCTCTCCGGCGACCAACTCCCAGGTATTGTCCTCGCTAAACTCTCACTCTCTAGATTCTTCTCCTTCTTCCTCTATTCGGCCCACTGGTCAAGCCCAACAACTGAATAACCCATTAATAGAGCCTCAAACACCCACCTCCACTCAAAGGCCCATTGGTCCAACTCAATCCCAAATTACTCACACTCAACCAAACACATCACCTACCACCCAAAGGCCCACTGGCCCAAATCCATTAACAGAGACAGAGCCGACCAATGCTTCATCTCCACTTCCGTATGCTTCTCCGATCACTGCTCCACCGCCAGAAAACGCCCATCCCATGAAAACCATAGCTAAAAATCAAATTACTAAACCTAAACCGAAATATAACACAAAATCTAACCCTCCAACCGCTCTTACAGTTGCGTTTAACTCTCTTCTCACACCAGAACCGTCCACTTACCTTCAAGCTCTCAAGGACCCTAATTGGAGATTCGCAATGTCTACGGAGTTTGATGGTCAAATTGAGAAAAAGTCATGGGATCTTGTTCCTCCTGATCCAACTCAGAACGTCATAGGCTGGAGATGGGTCTTCAAAACCAAACTTCTCTCCTCCGGTGATCTCGACAAATACAAAGCTCGGCTTGTTGCCAAAGGCTTTCACCAGCAATATGGTTTAGATTACAAGGAAACCTTCAGCCCCGTTATCAAATCCGTTACTATCCGTTTGGTTTTTGGACAAGTTGAGAATAACAATTGGGTAATTCGCCAACTAGATATCAATCAGGCTTTTCTTCAAGGGACACTTAATGAAGAAGTTTATATGTCGCAACCGCCTGGATTCATTGATAAAGATCGACCAGATTACGTTTGTAAACTCAAGAAGGCGATTTACGGTCTAAAACAAGCTCCTCGGGCATGGTATTTGGAGCTCAAGAATTTTCTCATATCCACTGGTTTTCTTAATAGTTATGCAGATGCCTCACTCTTTGTCTATAGTCGAGGTTCTACTCTTCTCTATATTCTGGTCTACGTCGATGACATTTTAGTCACAGGTAATGATTCGGTTGCTGTCGCTAATATTATCACTTGCCTTGGTGACCGATTCTCGCTTACCGATCATGGTGACCTTAGTTATTTCCTTGGAATTGAAGTCACCAGAACTACTAATGGTCTCCATTTGATGCAACGAAAATACATTTTGGATCTCCTTGCTAAAACAAACATGATGGGCGCCAAATCAGTCCTCACGCCTATGCAAGTTTCACCCAAACTCACGTTACTTGGGGGAATAGCTTTGAAGGATGCATCTGAATACCGTATGGTTGTGGGCAGTCTCCAATATCTCTCTTTCACTCGTTCTGATATCTCTTTCGCAGTGAACCAGCTTTCCCAGTTTATGCAATCTCCTACTACGGAACATTGGCAAGCTGCTAAGCGAGTGCTTCGCTATCTCGCTGTTACAACGACCCATGGTATCTATCTTAAGCACAATAATCCTCTCACCTTACATGCTTTCTCTGATGCTGATTGGACGGGTGATACCGAAGATTATGTCTCCACCAATGCTTATGTCATTTATCTCGGTCATCATGTCATCTCCTGGTCATCTAAGAAACAGAAAGGAGTTGCGCGGTCATCTACGGAAGCTGAATATCGGGCTATTGCTAATGCTACGTCTGAAGTTCGTTGGATTTGTAACTTACTTAGTGAATTACGCATTCCTCTTCCTACTGCTCCTGTCATTTAGTGCGACAACATTGGAGCTACCTACCTTAGTGTGAATCCAGCTTTTCACTCAAGAATGAAGCATTTAGCTTTGGCGTATCACTACATCCGTGAGCTTATACAGTCCGGTGTTCTTCGCGTGTCTCATGTCTCTGCCAAAGATCAACTTGCTGATGCTTTGACGAAACCTCTCACTCGAGCTTCCTTTCTCCTTGCGTGTTCCAAGATTGGAGTGACCAAACTCCCTCCATCTTGAGGGGGCATATTAGAATATGTCCATCTATGTCAATGAAGATTCGGTCAACACAATTACCTCAATAATCTCTCGTACATATCTTTCTCAATTATGTCAATATTGTATTTTCCTTTCCTAATGTCTTTACTCTTGTATAAGTATGTAAATCCTGTTATCAAATATATTATTCACTTTCATATTCTATAGATTCATCAGCCAAACAGGAAACAAACACACACACACACAAAAATAGAATAAATAAGAGCAAAGAAAAGCAGCAAAAAAAAAAAAAAAACAATAACAATGGTGGGTTTGCGCAAAGCAAGCACTTGGCTCCTCGTAGTACTAGTAGTTATGGCAACCACTGTGGCAAACGGGTCTAAAGGAGTTAAAGAAGGCGACGCAGCTACACCATCAGGAGCCACAGCTGCAGCGGGAGCCCAGGGAAGCGGTGGATCACTTGACGTTAAAGCATCAGGCGCTAAAGGAGACGGCAAAACCGATGATAGCGCGGTACATTCAAAACCTTATATATTGTTTGTATATATTTGTTCACTCTTATTATAAAACTCGGTTTTCTATATGGTTTTAAGAAATAATATTTGGTTGCGATGTAGGCATTTACAGCTGCATGGGGAAAAGCGTGTGCAGAAGGAGGAACGATTACGGTACCCAAAGGTGAGTATTTGGTGAACAGCCTGGAGCTCAAAGGTCCATGCAAAGGTCCAGTGACTATGGAAATGCATGGTAATCTAAAGGCTCCAGCAACAGTCACTGCCGCTAAAGAACATTCTGGATGGGTTAATTTCGATAATGTCGCCGATTTCACTTTGAATGGAAATGGAGCCATTTTTGATGGTCAAGGCTCCGCCGCTTGGAAGGCCAATGATTGCGCCAAAACTGGCAATTGCAACAACCTCCCCATCGTAAGCACATTCAAATTAATTAAGATATATAAAGTTAACAAATATATAATATATTAACTCGGTAGTCTATGGTTCCAGAACGTCCGATTCACGGGTCTCACAAACTCAAAAATTATCGGCATAACATCCTCGAACAGCAAACTTTTCCACATAAACGTCCTCAACTGCAAGAACATAACTCTTCAAGATATTGGTATTGATGCACCCCCGGAAAGTCTCAACACCGATGGTATCCACATCGGAAGGTCAAATGGCGTCAACTTAATAGGGGCAAAGATTAAAACCGGAGATGATTGCGTTTCCATCGGAGATGGTACTGAATATCTCGTTGTTGAGGGCGTGGAATGTGGACCAGGACACGGTATTTCCCTCGGAAGTCTTGGAAAGTACCCCAATGAGCAACCAGTGAAAGGAGTCATCGTGAGGAAATGCACCATTAAGAACACCGATAATGGTGTTCGCATAAAGACATGGCCTGGATTTCCCCCCGGTGTCGCCTCGAACATTCTTTTCGAGGATATCACAATGGACAATGTTACCACTCCCATTCTCATCGACCAAGAGTACTGTCCGTATGGCCACTGCAAAGTAGGGGTATGTAACTGAATCAAATCTTTCCTATATTTCAAGTTAAAAAGACGTTAAGTTTCATGAACTTTCGACTCAAACCCGACAATAATTTTGACACATTTGATAATATTGATCAAACTTTTAAATCTCTTATGTTTAGGTCCCATCGCAAGTGAAAATTTCCGACGTGACCTTTAAGAACATTAAGGGCACATCAGCCAATAAGGTAGCCGTGAAACTAATTTGTAGCAAAGGTGTGCCTTGCACCAATATAGCCCTCGCGGACATCAACTTGGTCAGCAACGGTAAAGAGGGACCAGCTGTCTCGGCATGTGCTAACATGAAGCCTATCCTTAGCGGAAAGATGATTCCAGCGGCTTGCACTGAAGTCGCTAAATCGGGTCCTTGAAT
Organism: Draba incana; assembly: GCA_963576765.1. Classification (NCBI taxonomy): domain Eukaryota; kingdom Viridiplantae; phylum Streptophyta; class Magnoliopsida; order Brassicales; family Brassicaceae; genus Draba; species Draba incana. The sequence continues at coordinate 30,789,014 of OY755213.1, forward strand.
GTCGCTAGCCCACCATGCATCCATCCAATCTCTTGATTAGGGTGTGATGAAAAAGTTTTGAATTCATGGTGTTCGGCGGTGGATCATCATTTTCTCCAATCAAGTCCATTAGAGAATTCTCTTGTTATACATTAATTTTACGGCTATCTTTTGTATTTCAAATTAATCTTCTAAATTTTTTGTTAAATGTTTAACATATATGATAGTGGATAACATTTTATATACACGTATTGTTAGATTTTTAATAATTGAACATATTCATTATTCTAGCAAACTCGATGTTAAACATATAACAACTGTGATAGTCCATAACAAATTAATTAACTCACTGAGTTGGTTTGAACCAAGTGACCGAGTTAAATGAGTCAATGTCAATCCAACCACACTCACCGAGTTAACTCCAGCCACAGATTATCGACACTCTTCTTGATTCTCCGATGAGATCTCTTGGCTTCGATCCATCGATATGGTATGCCCATGACTCATCATCTTTTTCAATCAAAATCTGTTAAAGGATCCTTTGTTTTTACTCGCTGAAACCGATTTGATTCATCGAAACTTTGAGAAGAAATCAAGTTAATTAGATATGGTTTTTTCGACCATTAATGTTGTTGTTCTAGGTACTAGAAGATTTCAAAAGAGCTTTCGGATGCTGATATGGTGGAAGCATTCCGAGAAGAAGATGATGGTAGTGGTGCATCGGAGGAATCGGAGGAGAGCTTATCCATATGGAGATCGATCATCTTTGATGACAAAAGAACCTCACAGTTCGAATAAAGAAAAAATAACATGATTGAGGTTTAAGATAAGAACGAAAGAGTGAGGAGAGAGAACATGAAATGCAAAAAATGTTTTAGATCTTGTCAGAGGATGTACAGAAAGTAATTTATCTCACACCTCTCATTTTACATTTTTATCATTTCTTTGAGTGTATAATAGGAATAGATTTTTTGAACCGTCTATCTACATTTAGCAAAAGTTGTCTTGTAGTCTAGTGGCAAAATAGAAGTATTATACACTCCAAGTGACGAGTTCAAGTCTTAGAGCATGGGATATATATAGAATTTGTTTTTTATGTGTTTATAATGGGGTATCAAAATTTGTTTTGGCTTTAGGCAGCCCATCACCTAGGGCCGGACCTGTGTATATGTTTCTAATATCGACTTCTGTTGGGAATATGCATTGCAAATTCTCTAAAAATAATAGTCATATAAACCCGATAAACCAAAAGGAAACTGCTCCTAAACGAGACACAAATTGCGCAAGATATTCACACATACATATACAACTCCATAAATAGAAAACGCACAAGGTCAAGAGGGACCGTGCATGCAAGATTTGCTCATTCAATCTCAAACAATCATCAACACTATTTTTAACTAGGTTGAATTTGTGGTGTTCCATCTCCTTTGGCTCCTCTATAAAACGGACTCTTCAATAGTCAGAAGAAAACAAAAGACAAAAATAAACAAAAATAAACAAAAGACAAAAAAATAATAACAAAAAGAAAAAAATATGGTGGGTTTGCGTAAAGCGAGTACGTGGCTTCTTGTCGTACTAGTGGTTATGGCAGGCACAATGGCAAATGGGGCTGCAGAACCTAAAGGAGGCGCAGCAGCTGGACCAGCAGGAGCAGCAGCTGGACCAACAGGAGCAGCAGCAGCTGGACCAGCAGGAGCCACAACAAGTGGTGGATCACTTGACGTTAAAGCATCAGGAGCCAAAGGAGATGGTAAAACTGATGACAGTGCGGTACGTGCTAAACCTTAGATATTTTCGTATGCTATTCCCTCTCACTATATGGTTTTAAGAAATAAATTTTGGTCGAGTTATAGGCATTTACAGCTGCTTGGGGAAAAGCTTGTTCAGCAGGAGGAACAATTACGGTGCCAAAAGGTGAGTATTTGGTGAACAGCCTAGAGCTCAAAGGTCCATGCAAAGGTCCACTGATTATGGAAATGCATGGTAATCTAAAGGCTCCGGCAACAGTCACTGCCGCTAAAGAACATTCTGGATGGGTTAATTTCGATAATGTCGCCGATTTCACTTTGAATGGAAATGGAGCCATTTTTGATGGTCAAGGCTCCGCCGCTTGGAAGGCCAATGATTGCGCCAAAACTGGCAATTGCAACAACCTCCCCATCGTAAGCACATTCAAATTAATTAAGATATATAAAGTTAACAAATATATAATATATTAACTCGGTAGTCTATGGTTCCAGAACGTCCGATTCACGGGTCTCACAAACTCAAAAATTATCGGCATAACATCCTCGAACAGCAAACTTTTCCACATAAACGTCCTCAACTGCAAGAACATAACTCTTCAAGATATTGGTATTGATGCACCCCCGGAAAGTCTCAACACCGATGGTATCCACATCGGAAGGTCAAATGGCGTCAACTTAATAGGGGCAAAGATTAAAACCGGAGATGATTGCGTTTCCATCGGAGATGGTACTGAAAATCTCGTTGTTGAGGGCGTTGAATGTGGACCAGGACACGGTATTTCCCTCGGAAGTCTTGGGAAGTACCCCAATGAGCAACCAGTGAAAGGAGTCATCGTGAGGAAATGCACCATTAAGAACACCGATAATGGTGTTCGCATCAAGACATGGCCCGGATCTCCCCCTGGTGTCGCCTCGAACATTCTTTTTGAGGATATCACAATGGACAATGTCACCACTCCCATTCTCATCGACCAAGAGTATTGTCCTTATGGCCACTGCAAAGTTGGGGTACGTAACTGAATCAAATCTTTCATATATTTCAAGTTAAAAAAACGTTAAGTTTCATGACCATTTCGACTCAAAACCAACAATAATTTTGACACATTTGATAATATTGATCAAACTTTTAAATCTCTTATGTTTAGGTCCCATCGCAAGTGAAAATTTCCGACGTGACCTTTAAGAATATTAAGGGCACATCAGCCAATAAGGTAGCCGTGAAACTAATTTGTAGCAAAGGTGTGCCTTGCACCAATATAGCCCTCGCGGACATCAACTTGGTCAGCAACGGTAAAGAGGGACCAGCTGTCTCAGCATGTGCTAACATGAAGCCTATACTTAGCGGAAAGATGATTCCAGCGGCTTGCACTGAAGTCGCTAAACCGGGTCCTTGAATGTCGCTAACCCACCATGCATCCATCCAATCTCTTTATTAGGGTGCGATGAATTTTTTTTGAAATATCTTTATTTTCTTACGTATAAATGATATTTATATGATCTAATAGATAATATAAGTCCTTTCAAGCTTGGAGTACTTAATCAGCTGAAGAGTGACTCGTGATTTGGGTACTTGTTTTTGTGTAATTCGCAATATGTGAGAATGTAAAATATATTTATCTCTGAAATTTTAAGTTTTTTTTTGTCAACATTTAAAAATTTTGTATTATGTTTTAGGTATGCAATAAAATTATGAAATTTCATGAGATAAAAATAACAAATAAATAAACTATAGAAGGGTATCGTTTTTAGGAGTGATATATGTCTTACAAAAGATTTCTTATATCATATATTTCTTATTATAATAAATTAAATAGTCTTTTTTTTTAATCTTTAAGTTTGGGCCGAAACCTTAATCTTCATGGACTCGGAATCAGCTTTTAGTCAATTTCCTTTGGAAATCTCCCTCCTCCTAAGAGCATGTGCAATGGAGAACTTAGGGTGTTTAATTGTGGTGTCCTAAGAAATAAAATATAATTAATCTAAAGAAAAATGTGATATAAACTTTTGAATTTGTGTCCTAATTAGGATATCTACAAGAGCATGTGCATTGCACATTATAGGAGAACTAATTATGGTGTCTAATGAATAAAATATAAATAAATAAAAGAACATGTGATCCAAAATATTGGAAAAATGTCTTAATAAGACACTTTTAGTGGGTGATGAATGTCTTAACAAAAAAAATGAATAAAATTTAATTAAAAATGTTTAAGACACTTTTAATGTGTATCTCCAATGCACATGTTTTAAGGCGTTCTTATTGTGATATCCTAAAATTATTAATGAAAAATATGCTAAGACTCATGTGATGGTCCTCCATTGCACATGCTCTAAATGGATTTAAACTAGGGACCTCTTCTCCTTTTTGATGACGAGGAAGCCATTAGACCAAGAGCCATTTGGTAATAACTTAAATAGTTATATATCTTCTATAAAACTATAAAAAACATTGATTATCTATTGTGTTTCTATTTATTTTTAAAGAATATTTATTCATTCCATTGCACTATAAACACAATGGCGCTACTATCATCAGATTTTACAATCAAAACAACAACAAAAATGCTAACTAATTCATAATTTTATCTCTGATACTAAGCTTTGTTTGTTTAATAGTAAGAAAGAAATGTAATATAAGTTTATCAAAAAAAAAAATGTAATATATACAACAAATTAAGAAGACAATTCAAGACAGTCAATTAATAAAACCTGACTAAAATTTTCTAACCATCTTTTCCGTTTGCATCTAGAATTTGCATTAATATACAGGGTTTTGTTGAAGTATAAAACAATTGAGGTTATATTAAAAAACACACACACACACACTATTTTCACATGTCCATGGTTTTGTTTCGTATAGAGGATTGAGTTTCAATATTCTGAGTGTGAAGCCTAGCCTCGGACGGTTCCGACTGAGCCTCAACGTTAATTACCAAGGCAAGGATCAAATCAATACATTTGCGAAGGGAGAAGTTTTTTTAAAACTAAACTATGTTTTCAAATATGAATAATGATGAACTCCAAAAAAATATGAATTGCGTTCACGTTATATAATTTTTAGTTCACTTAATTGAATCTCCCTATATAAAATCATGCTTCTAATATCTCCAATTTGTTAGTTTTAAAACCAGAAAATTCTATATATATTTTCAAATTTACAAATCCACAAAAATCCATGACCAATAAACTTCTCTAAAACTCTCCAAAAGAAATGGTCTTAGACGAATGCTATAAACATGAGCGGAACAAGTCTATTGGCTAGACGAGAAACACGCTAAATTCTCAAAATTAGACCTAATTAATACTTCCTTAAAAATGGATCAAACAACCTAAAAATAAAGACGTTGAGAGGAAAAGGGCCTTCAAAATCTCTCCATTCCAGGCACTATATAAAGCAGCAGATGATAAGTTAAAATCTCAGAAAACAAAACAAATAAAACCAAAAACAAAAAAACAAAAAAAAATAATAAATAAATAAAACAATGGGTGAATATATTGGAATTTCTACAATTTTAGTTCTATGCTTGCTGAGTTTTTCAGCCAATGCCGAGGTGTTCAAAGTTAGTTCTCCTCCAGGCTCTGATATCACTCAGGTTAGTTCTATTTCTTTTCATTTTCTTGTTCACCAAGCGATCTATAAAATTCGTACATTCATAAAATATATATAAATGCAGGCTCTTCTGAAAGCATTTACATCGGCATGCCAATCCCCGTCCCCGAGCCAAGTTGTGATCCCAAAAGGAGAGTTCAAGCTTGGTGAGATCGAGATGATGGGTCCATGCAAAGCTCCAATCGAGATCACCCTTCAAGGTACTGTCAAAGCTGATGGTAGTTCCATACAAGCAAAGGAACGATGGGTCGTCTTCTCGAGAATCAATGGGTTTAAGTTGAACGGAGGTGGAGTCTTCGACGGTGAAGGAAACGCAGCTTGGAGAGTCAATAACTGCCACAAGACTTTCGAGTGCAAGAAACTTCCCATCGTAAGTTTTTTGTTATATCAAGATTTTAATAGGTTTTAAAATACTAATTAAGGAAATAATTAATTTGGTCATGTTTTGGTTTTTGTTGTTGTAGAGTATAAGGTTTGATTATGTGACGATGGCTGAGATAAGAGACATAACCACACTAGATGCCAAGAACTTCCACGTAAACGTGATCGGAGCCAAGGACATGACCTTTACTAACGTCAAAGTCATCGCTCCTGATGAGAGTCCCAACACTGACGGTATCCATGTGGGAAGAAGTGATGGAATCAAGATCCTCAATACCAAGATCGCCACCGGAGATGATTGTATCTCTGTCGGAGACGGGATGAAGAATCTTCACGTGGAGGGAGTTGTCTGCGGTCCTGGTCACGGAATCAGTGTCGGAAGTCTTGGAAGGTACGGGCACGAGCAAGATGTCACCGGCATTACCGTCAAGAACTGCACCCTCCAGGGGACTGACAATGGGCTCAGAATCAAGACATGGCCTTCTGCTGCTTGCACCACCACAGCCTCTGGTATTCATTTTGAGAACATCATCCTTAACAATGTTAGCAACCCAATCCTCATCGACCAGGAGTACTGTCCTTGGAACCAGTGCAACAAGAACGTAAGTGTCCCGATCTAGGCCCATAACCTCTTAATATTAAAAAAAGAAAAAAAAAATGTCGACTTTTGGCCACTAAAGACGTTTTAAATGGTACTAGCCTAGTATTTATAAAAATATGATTCTGATTCGGAAAGGGTGTTTTTATTCGCAGAAACCGTCGACGATTAAGCTTGTGGACATTAGGTTCTCAAATATTAGAGGAACATCAGGAAACAAGGACGCAGTGAAGCTATTGTGCAGCAAGGGACATCCATGCCAGAACGTTGAGATTGGAAACATTGATATTAAGTACACTGGAGCCGATGGTCCAGCCACTTTCCAGTGCTCAAACGTTCAGCCTAAGCTTGTAGGAACTCAGAACCCAAAGGCTTGTACCGGGCCCGTGGTCAATCCACCTAAGTAAATTGTAGATGCTTCCACATCCAATTTTCTTCAGTTTTGTTTTCTTTTTATTCTTAATTTTTTCTGAAAGTCACATAATGGACACTTTAGAAAAGCTGTAAAAAAAATTCACTTTTTTTGTCTGATGCCACCACATACATATAGATGTGGGTGTGCATATAAATTAATGTACTAAAAGTAAAACTAAAAGATTTAAACATATCTTTTCTGCGTATGAACTTCTTTTTAAAGCCTTATTTTTCTGCATATGAAATTAAAGAATGCACGTTGATTTTTTTGTAATGGTATATTGAGTGTGATTTTAACTAATTAAATTGGAACAAAAATATATCAACGTTTTTTTTGTTATAATAGAACTTGATCATAATTTGATTGATGAAAAGCGTTTTCTCTAATCAAATTCCTGAACAAATTTAAACTTGATATTTTTTTCTTTCTGAAACTTGATTAGTGAAAATAAATAAATTACAACAAAATAGAAATAATTAACGTGTAATTCAAGTTCCTCATCGATTTGAAGATAGTGTGTTAATATTGTTGGACCATTCCTTTATTCGGCTTACAAAGGTAGTCTGACACAACCAACTTTAAAAGAAGATTGAATCACTCACTTCGAAAAAACCGTTTCAAAGCATAGGATGTGTCATATTCTATATTTATACACATGGGATGATACAAAAGTATAACAGCTTTTCATATAATTCCTTAATCTTTTAGTCCTTTAATTGTAACAGCTTTCAGACATGTTTTAGAGTTTCTGATATTTTTCACTATAATATTTTTAAAAGGCAAAAACATAAAAAGCAAATTTAATCGTTTTCCCCTTTCTATCCTTCCGGGTACAAAAAAACAACGATCAACAAAAAAAAAGAGAGATACAAAATAGACATTAAACATTGGTCAAAAGTCAAACAACCTAAAAAACAGGTAATGAGAAAAAATAGACTTCAACATATAGGGTGCAAATGGTGGTTAAGTAGAGGAATAAAAAGGAAAATAACACTAGATCAAAAAAAAATGGAAAATAACAAATGGAAATAATAGAGTTGAATTAGTCTTCTTTCCACTCACTTTTGGTCTACATTACTCCTCGACTCTTTTAGAAAGTAATAATCTGACACTACAAAAAAAGAAGTGAATTGAGTCACTTATTTTTAATATTAGCATTACTTATAATTGATATAAATAAGTTTTACATCATTTAAAAAAGTGATTTAAAAATTGGTGATGCAAATATGTTATGTCAATTTAAACAATTGATGCTAATATTTGTATCATTTGTAAATGATTGATTCTAAAATTTGTGTCAGTTTTATAAGTGATTCTAATAATTATGTTTTTTTTAAGTTAAAATTTATTTGTTTTATATAATTTCCGAAAATATTATTTTATATTCATTAATTATTATTTACAAAAAAAAACCGTTTTTAATACCAATCATTCAATCAAAATCTTGTTACGTAATTTTCGAAAAAACTCATTTATTTGATTAATAACAAATTTATTGTTTTTCCTATAAAGGAAAAAATTTATTGTTTTAAATTATTATTTTATTCATTAATTATCATTTATTTTGCAAAAATCTTTTACAATATCTATTCTAGTTTTAGGAAGATTTTTTTTAACAAATACATCACTAAAAAACTTATATGAACTAAATTCACGATCTTGAAAACTTCAATTCTTCTTCCATGCTTCGTCTCTTCCACGTGTAGCAATAAAGATTTTAAACTAGCTCATGACCATAGATCTTTTGTGTTATCATCATACTTCAAACCACTTTTGTTCTACAAAATTTTTGAATAAATTAGAACGATAAATCTTGGAAAATATTGTATATATGAGTAATAACTGTAAATATTATCATAAAAAGTTAGAAGTACCTTCATGCTATATTTCTCCAAATCGTCTGATACCCACTTCGAAAAGATCGTTATGTGCTTCAAATCGATCTTGTAGACTTGTAATTCATCATCGTATCACTCATTGTTTTTTTTGTTTAAATGATAACCAAAACAACAGAGGAAGAAGTCATAAGTGAGGAAATCAAAGAATAAAAAAGTGACAGAAAGAAAAGAAGTTCTGCATTTTAAGGTTTAAGAAAACGTGAGGGCTATTAAATCTCAATAATTGTTTTTAAAAACTATTTTAAAGAATGTTTCTCGAAGATATTTTGCAATAAAAGATTTTGGGCGTAAAAGAGGGGTTGTGGGCTTCATTGTGGGTGAGGGAAAAGAGAAAATTATCTTTTGATTGTGAGAAAAAAAACATCTAATTCGTTAAAAAAATGAATATATTTATTTTATTTTAGATTTTTGTTTTCCGGTATATTGTGTTTTTAGTTTAGAAAGATTTATAAAAATGAAAAGTCAGATAAAATTACAACAATTAACCAATCATAGCTTTACTAAAAACATTTAATCAATTGAAGCAAATTACAAACTATAAAAATAATAATAAATAATAAGCTTTCACTCAAGATAATGACCATTTTTTTAGAGAAACAAAATTGACAATAAAAAAAGATAATGAAAATTTACGGTTAGAATAAATTTACAAACTCAAAATATGATTTATTTCAAAAATGATTGATTATTTGTATCAGTTTTTATTGATGTAAATTTCGTATCACTTTTTAAGTGACATTTTCAAAATTTAGAATTTGCATCAATTATTCAATTGATACAAATGTACATTTTAATATCACTTTGTTAAAGTGATGCAAAATTATAAAGATTTGAATCAATTTTATTGAAATGATGTTATTTTAGTCAACAATAACATCCTTTATTATAACTGATGTTAAATCACATATTTTATATCACTTACTTCTAAGTAATTCAATATAGTATCACTTAATTTTGTGATACTATTTAATTGATGTAATTCATACTTTTTTTGGTAGTGTGAGAAGAATTAGAATTTTATTCTACTTAATTTGAAAGAATATAAATTTAACACAAGTAGTAAATTTCTTGAAGAAGTGAAAGGAATAGTCAGTTTCACTCATTTTTATTCCTTTAAAGAGTCGACCATTTGTGAAACTGACCTTAGTCTAGTGACCGAAAGTAAATCCACTCCGTACATATATCATTACACTCGAGATTGAGTCATAGTCCCTGCGATTGTAGGGATTAGGCTAATAGACCTGCAAGTTGTGGTCCTATATTAACAGAAAAAAGAAAAAACAGTCGACCATTTACATAAATGTAAACATGAGTAGAATCAATATTGATTCATAAATCAAACAGATGATAAATCATATCTATGTTTGTTTCAATGATTTATAACTCCTTTTGAAACCATAAACCTAACTATGGGTCTATTTAGACATGGAAGCATAGAAAAAAAAAAGATGAAGAAAAACTCATAAATAAAAAAATAAAATACAAAAAGTTTCAAAAATCATTTCAGTGATGTAGAGTCAGAGATTCGTCTCCCCAAAAGCACTCAAACTCCAAAAGCCAAAAGTCTGAAAAGAAAATTAAGCATCAGTGCCTAAACAATGGCTGAAAAATCCAATAAATAAGGTCAAACACGCTCTTAGTCAAAACCGAGTCAAAAAAGGGAAAATTGCAAAAAACAAAATTCCAGCTACCCGGTCGGTTTAAGCAGACTGGCATGTCTTTACTAAAACTTGCATAACTTTTGATCGCACGGTCGAAATGTCCTCAAGTCACTTCCAAATGAAAGCTAACTCGACACTATATTTTGTGTCAAAATTTCACGTTGATCCATTAGTAGAAATTCATTCAAAGAATGCCAAACTTTTGACCTTCCTACCCATTTGCCTCAGTTCCTTGCTCATTTGCCTTAGGTTCTATCAAAATGTGTTTTAACCTGAAAGTTGCTAAAGATGATATGCTCAAATTAGACCTAGAGCTACTCTCTCAAATTAAGAGATCAGAAGTAGTACTTTAGGGTCGAATCCACAGGGAATCAATGAAACACAATAGATAAATAATTTCAGATTAAACTAGGCAAATAGTATTAAAGCAAGCAAAACAAACGGTTGTGAAACAATAAGAGAAAGACGCTAGGCACAAGGAAATCTCTAGTGAATCAAAATTGCAGGTATGATAAGATAGTTAGGAATATTAAAGCACAGTTCCTGAACATGAACACGAATATAAAACTAATCAACTTTCGTTGCAGAAGTTATCTATCATTAAATCCTAGCAAACCAAATTTCTTTGCGAGTTCTATAAATTTAATCAAGCATTAAAGTTCAAGTTCAATTGTTCACAAAATCCTAAACCAAATTTCTTTGCGAAAAGGAATTTTGCTCATCAAAGACTAGTTCAGGTAATCAATCAAACTGTCGTTTCTATTAATTAACCCTAGATCAGATTTCAGTTCGCGAGGCTAAAATCAGCAATAAACACAAGTCAAGATGAAGAACATTCTAATGATATTATCCTAACAAGAAATCAGATCTAGCAATTCATCAAACACTTTCGAATAACCCTAAACCTAACAAAGAAAACTACTCAGACATATCGAATGATGAAAACATGTTTTTATTAAAAGATATCTCTAAGAGTTAAGTAAAATAAAGCGTAAGCCTAAAAAATGGCTTGGAATACGTATATATACAAGTACAAAGTCGGCCAAAACATAAAAGTAAACATCTGGAGGTTTCGGGCTTCGAACGGACTTCTGCGATTAAGAATAGGGCTTTCTCGAACAAGGTGTCGATCGACACCTATAGATGGTGTCGCTCGACACCAACTTCAAAGTCGGGTTCTTTGGCTTCATAATTCTTCGTGTCGAGCGATGCTCTTCGTGGTGTCGCTCGACACTGCTTCTAAATATCGATTCCGAACTTGCATCTTTGTCACTTTATTCCGTGATGCTCCAAAACTCCCAGTAAACATCTTTTATGCTCCAAACGTCTAAGTACCTGTAAAGACTCTAAAACCAACACAAAACACAACAAAGACTCTAGATATTGGACTTATATCATGGCTTAAACAGGGTAAAAACCATGATATATCAACTCCCCCAGACTTAGCTTTTTGCTTGTCCCTAAGCAAAACAGTGTTATCACTCCTTTAGGAACCACATACCTTTGGAAAGCTAATCCGGTGATCCTTCGATGTTTCCCTAGAAGTATAGCAGTCCTCCAGATTGAATCCAAACCCCGTAGAAAATCTCAGACTTTTAGTCGTAAACCCCTTGAGGTTAATTAGGTGCGGTCTCATCGAGGGAATATCGATCGCTGGACCTTCTAGATTCTTTCACTTCCTTTAACACTTTCCTGCGTTTCACCCTCTCTCTTCCCTCTGAAACTGTATCCAATTAAGGATATCATAGAGATGCAATGCCCTTTGTTGAACTTTTTCTTCAAGATTTTTCTGATTTTTGGACGTGCATTTTTTCTGCAGATTTTTTTTATTTCCTTGGCATCTCTACGATCACTAGATCAGCGCTCATTACTATTGTTCTTGTGGAGACAGGTCATGAGGCTTTTTTTCTTTTTGATCTAAGACAGTTGTATTCGTCATTCGGGAAGAAGTTTCAAGAGCGGTCCGTCCTCGCTTTCAAGTGTTTGGAAGCTGAATCAAGTCTTGCGATTACCAACGCCCTTGACAAGAAATTAGAGATTCATTAGGGCGGGGTCTGCGACGTTCTTTCTGGCGTTCTCCAGAAATCTGAACTCGCTCCGTTAAACCGATCCACTTCCAGTTACCAACCTCAGTAAAACCAGCCAACTTGCATTGGAAATGGTCCTTGAATGTTGTTCAAAGTAAGTTGGAAAAGGGAGTTTCGACCCGAAAAATTTAAAATTTGACTCAAAAACACCAAAACAAAACACAACATCAGCAACTACCTCCCCCAGACTTAAACAACATTGTCCCCAGTGTTATTAAGCCTAAGATTAATGAAAAAGGATAGATAGAAAACGAAACGTATGAAAAACAAAGTGAAAAATCGTACCTGGAGGCAGTGTCGATCGACACCTTTAAATTTGTCGCGTCGAGCGACTGAAGTTCATGTCGATCGACTGTTCGATTTTTGTTGGTGTCGAGCGATGCTCCTGTTGGTGTCGCTCGACACCTTCATCTGAAGTTCATACTCACTTGCAATTCAACGTTTAATCTCCTAAAAAAAAACAAAACCAAAACGTAAAATTGAAAAAGAAACATAAAATGAAACATAATTATAAAACTCACAAGTGGGTTGCCTCCCACTAAGTGCTTGTTTTCAGTTATTATCTGGAGGATCTGTACTCTTCCATGGAATGATTCCCGGAAAGAGTTTCTGCGTTTTCTGCACCATCTCTTGAATAATCACCTCGCCTTTGTCTTTAAGCTCTGGAGGAATTAGAATTCGCATCTTCGCGAAAGGCTTGGAGGTCCTTTGATGCTCCTTAGGAATCCCTGCAAAATCATGTAAAGAAAAACCAAGACTTGCACGAGAAACTCGAGGCTTGCATAAGCGTGTAACAGCTTTTTCAACTTTGAAATTCTCTTGAATGAAATCAGGAGATTCAGGTTCAGGAATCGCGTACCATTGCACTTCGGGAGGATCGAGGGCTGGGATAAGAGGTGTGATCTGTTCAGCAACAGATGAAGGAGACTCCTTGACTGAGTTTTCATCATCTAAAATCTCAACAGAAAAAGTCTGACCATTGATGGTGGATTTCCTCCTTGTCGTCTCCATGTCAAAGTCCATGACGATATCACCAAGATCAAGTTTTATCTTCCCTTTTCTCACGTCGATTTGAGCACCAGCAGTAGCTAAGAATGATCTTCCCAGGATTAGAGGGTCTTCAGGCTCATCATCGTATTTCAAGACCACAAAGTCTGTAGGAATGATGCAATCCTGAATCTTGATTGGCACGTCCTCTAATATTCCTTCTGGGAATCTTCTGGATCGATCGGCTAAAAGAAACGACATCCTAGTGGCCTTGAAATCAGTTATCCCAAGATCAATAGCAACAGAAAGTGGCATCAAGTTAGTACCAGATCCTAAATCACAAAGAGAATGAGGAAACTGCCCTGTTGAAATTGAATAATTAAGCACGAAGTTGCCTGGATCCGAAAGCTTGATTGGAACCCTGCTTTGAATCATCGCGCTAACTTCTTTTGAGACCACGACGTCCTTCTTTTTCTTCTTAGGAACTGGAGTAGTATTCAAGAGAATCGCTCTGATGTCTCTAGTTAGCAGTGCTCCCTCTTCAGGACTAATACCATTCGGTGCAAGCCGCTTGACGTATCTTCTAAGCACAGGAGAAAGTTTAACTGCATCAACAAGAGGCATTTCCACCAAGATCTTATCAATAATTCACTTGCAAAACTCCTCCTCAACCTCCTGCTTAGACCTTCTAGCTCTGGGAAAAGGGACTGGAGGCTTGTAGACATTTTTCTCTGAAGCAATCGCGATTACCGCAAAATCAGGTTCAGTCTGGACGGGGTGTCGATCGACACTCTCATTAGTGTCGATCGACACTAGCTTTGATTTCCTGATCTGGCTCGATTCTTCAAAGGGTGTCGATCGACACACTATATCAGTGTCGATCGACACAGAAAATTTCATTGCGTCGAGCGACACGACCTCCTTGTTGCTCGACAAATGCTCTGCAGTTCCAAAAATTTTGGCCAACTCTGCAAAATAATCCCTTGTTTCAGTTTGAACAGCATTGCAAGTGCTCATTGGGTTTGCATCGGTCTTTGCAGGAAAAAATCCTTCTTGCCTCTTGATAGAAATAGTCGTTTGAGCTACTTGGACGTCGAGCTTCTTGACATGAGTACTTAACGCTTCGAATTTCCCTTTCAAGTCTCGATACACAGCATCTATTTTCCCGTTAAAGCTCACGGTCATCTTCTGTTGGCCCTCTAGGAGTTGTTCCAGTATAGTCTTCACTTCATTGTCCTGCTCAGGAGGCTTTTGGTAGGATGAAGAACCATAACTTCTATTGAAGTTGTTGCTCTGATATGGCTTTGAACCATAGCCCTGCTGATTACCGTACTTCTGAAATCCAGAACAATTGACATAGTTCACATTTTCTGGCTCGAACGTCCGGACTTCCTTGGCGAACTGAACCTTCTTCTTTCCAACTAGAAGATCGTGCATAGAATCGAGCTTCTTGGTAACCTCAGCAAATTGAGTACCACTAATATTCTTTCCTGACTGGCTCCTCTCAAAATCCATGGCTTTAGCACTGTTGCTGTTGGCAAGATTCTCTATAAGTCTCAAGGCAGTCTCTGGCAAGTTTGTGTTGAAGTTCCCACTACTCGCAGCATCTAAAGTCACAGCATATTGCAGCGCAATCCCTCTGTAGAAGATGTTAATCTGCTGCACCTCACTGAATCCATGGTGTGGACAGTCTCTCTGATAGCTCTTGAATCTATACCATGCAGTCTTAAATGCCTCAGTATCGCCCTGCTTGAAAGTAGCAATCTTTGCTCTTAGATCCTCGGATTTTGCATCATCGAAGAAGTTGCATAAGAAAGCATTCTTTGTGTCCATCCAGTTTGTGAGCGAGCCCAGTGGAAGCGTCCTTAGCCAATACTTGGCTTTCCCTTGAAGAGAGTAGGGGAAAAGCTTGCAGAAAAGGTAGTCCTCTAAGACTCCATTCGCCTTGATAGCAGATGCCAAGTCCTCGAATCGCTCTATGTGGTCCATGGGGTTCCCATGAGGAAGACCGCAGAAAGGGTCTTCAGCAACTAAGGAGAAATATGCAGGCTTCAGCTCGAAGTCATTCCTCTGAAAAGGAGGTGGACGAATCGCAACACGATTAGCATAAAACTGCTCTGGACGGTTGTAGTCTGCGATTGTTCGTCTTTGCACGACGTTCTGCTCATTTTTCATCAAGATCGGCTGATTCAGGATGTGGTGTCGATCGATGCCATCTTGGTGTCGCTCGACACCCAAGTTTTCATCGTGTCGAGCGATTTGATTCTGGTGTCGCTCGACACCTGGTTCCAAATTTGCCTGATCCTCTTCGTTCTCCTCGACGATTACAGCTCCGTCGTCATCGATCCTCTGTCCTTCCTCGTTGTATGGCAGTCCTGCCGGATCACGCACAACTCCATCTTCTCCCGGTCTCAGTACGATATGTCCTTGAGCAGCCATCTTCGCTACTCTTTTGTTCTCACGCTCTAAGCGTGCAAGCTCCTGAAGACCGTGTTCAACTAGTTTTTTGTCTTTGCAGCTCCTTGTATCAGGCATGTACCTGAAACGCAAAACAGAAAGAGACAAGAAACTAGCAAAATAAAAACAAAAATAAAATACCTAGACAAAATCCTAATAATAAAAATCTAATGGTCTAGACTCCCCGGCAACGGCGCCAAAATTTGATATGCTCAAATTAGACCAAGAGCTACTCTCTCAAATTAAGAAATCAGAAGTAGTACTTTAGGGCCGAATCCACAGGGGATCAATGAAACACAATAGATAAATAATTTCAGATTAAACTAGGCAAATAGTATTAAAGCAAGCAAAACAAACGGTTGTGAAACTATGAGAGAAAGACGCTAGCCACAAGGAAATCTCTAGTGAATCAGAATTGCAGGTATGATAAGATAGTTAGGAATATTAAAGCACAGTTCCTGAACATGAACACGAATATAAAACTAATCAACTTTCGTTGCAGAAGTTATTTATGATTAAATCCTAGCAAACCAAATTTCTTTGCGAGTTCTATAAATTTATTCAAGCATTAAAGTTCAAGTTCAATTGTTCACAAAACTGTAGGAATTTTCTCATGTTTTCTCAAGTTTAATCTCTATTAAACAACCTAACGAAAGTTCCTTTACCTAGGATCTAGGTTTTGTAAACAATGAATCTACAAGAACATATCTCGAATATACCTGGAGTTATGCAGAAGAAATAGATCAGGGACTCCGAGATTTAGAGCACTTCAAATGTAGTGCCTCTACCGATAGTCCACACGCACACAAATAGGATTCCGCAGGGATGCTAGTTCCTGGAACCGGATCTTTCAGGGATTTCTGTGTTTCTTAAAGGCGGCTGTCAGAAAGGGTTTTCTCAAAAACTCTCTATCTCCAGGTCGTGACCTATATATATCTCCTTTATATAGGTCATGGAGAAAACCTAATTGATCCTAAACCGATTCAGAATCAATTAAGTCATTAAACCGAAATCCTATTTCGGTCAAACCCTCGTGTCGATCGACACTACTAGAGTGTCGATCGACACTGCCTTTAAAACATGTTTATAATGTGTATCAAATACACATTATCCAGATCATTACATTAATGATCATTCCCTTATAAAGTGAATCCTATTTGCTTAGGTGTGTGACCCTGTAGGATCATATAATACTAGCAATGTGTTCATAACTCATAGATCATAAGCGGCTTCTAGCAAAACATAATGATCACCTAGTATCATATGACTGTCTAATCTCGACAATACAACTATCATTAGAGTGAATACAAGTGTGATTTTAGGACATTCCCAACAATCTCCCACTTGTACTGGAATCATCTATTCCTATAATCCCTTCGTCTCTATATCTCAATTATGGCATAAGGCAAGAACCGTGTCATCCTTATTCAACCAAAATCATGTTCATCGAACTCCGATTTATACTGAACAAAAACAAACGACTGACAATCACCTCATTTGAGCGCGGCCACGCATTTCTCAGTATCAAATCTTCGATGGGCCCTGAGATATTTATCTCCTGTTATATAGGAGGGACAAATCCCATCTTGTTCCATCCCTGTTCCTTCACATACTTCATGATACGCCCAATCAATGCCTTTATAGTCACCTGTTACGGATAACGTTTGACAAAGATGTAACGGACCAATTCATATGTAAGAAATCATGATGAACTCAGGTCTAAGGACTATACTTATAGTCGTAATGGGAAACTCTTATGACACTTATATAACTATCTTGTAGAGTTCCCATTAGCGGGTCATGTCCGATCATATGTTCTCTAACATATATCTATGTGATTGACTTTAATACTCTTATTAATGACTCCATGAAACTTAGTCATCAGTCACCTCACATGCCAGTCTCACACGGTTGTTAGTGTCCCACTTTAACAACCTTGACCAGGGACAAATTTAATCTATGTCATTTATCACTTATAGGGTTTCATGATCAAGTCCTCAACTTGATGACCTATAAAAATGCCATAAATTACTTTGGGACTATTATTCAATTATCCAATAATCAAATAATACATGATACAATTTCATTATGACATAACCAAAGTATGTCTACATGAATATCATAACATAACTAAATCCGTTACAACTCCCACTAGGATTAAGATCACATCTTAATATATCCTATACCTACAGCAGGAGGGTGAAACTCATGCTTAGGTTGTGGGAGAGGCTGCGGTGCTCTGCTTGGAACCCTTTCCAACAAACCGCACCGCAGTATAGACACAAGACATAATCAGGTTCCTACCATAAATTTTCTTTGTCCGTCTAACCACTCTCAACAGAAAACATTACTTCCTAAGTTCACCAAGCTCCTATCCTTAGTATTTCTCAAATACTTGAGAATATTCTTGGTAACTGTCCAGTGACTTTCACATGGATCATATTGGTATCTACTCGTCATGCTTAAAACACAAGCAATATCTGGACGAGTGCAGGTCATGGCATCCATGATAGGTTCCACTGCATACGCCTGGGAATCCTACTCAAAAACTTTCTTGCTCAGCCAGTGTCTAGGAACACTGCGTCTTGCCAAGATTAATGCCATGAGACATTGGTATGAAGCCCTTCTTGGAATCATGCATACTGAGTCTGTCCAAGACCTTATCACCATAAGAATCTTGACACGATCCAATTAGCCTACCCAATCTATCTCTATAGATTCCTATTCCAAGTCATGACAATCGGTCACAAGAAATCCATATCTCTCGTGATCGTTACGAATCCTTTCGGATCTGCGAACTTTAGGCACCACATGTGTAGGTTCTACAACTCTTTGCAGATCCAGCTACTACTCTTCCTTAACAGGTCGAGTAGTCTCCTGTGATTCTCGAACATCTTCGAGTTGTACTTCACTCCCACTGTTTTTCTTGGAAAGACAATCTCTCTCAAGAAAACACATTTCTTAGCAACAAACACTTTGTTCTCAGAGCGATTGTAGAAGTAGTAAGTCTTGGTTTCCTTAGGAAAACCTACGAAGCAGAACTTATCGGATTTGGGTGCGAGCTTGTTAAACGTTTTACATAAGCCTCACAGCACCAAATTTTAGTAAAGACAAACTTGGAACATTTCCAATCCACATCCCATGTGGTGTCTTTGCAATCGATTTTGTTTGAACCTTATTAAGTGTAAACTCAGACATTTCTATAGCGTATTCCTAAAAGAATTATGGAAGATCTGTGTGACTCATCATTGATCGAATTTTATCCAATAAGGTCCGATTCCACCTCTTGGAAAACCCATTCCAAAGGGGCATTCCAGGAGGAGTGAGCTGTGAAATAATTCCACACTCTCTCAGATGATCACTTAACTTTTGACTTAAGTATTCTCCTCCGCGATCTAATCGAAGAGCTCTAATACTTTTGCCCATTTAATTCGGTACTTCATTCTGGAACTCCTTGAACCTTTCAAAGGATTCCGACTTGTGTCTCATTATATGGACATATCCATACTTACTTAATTCATCAGTAGAGGTAATGAGGTACTGAAAGTTTCCTCTAGCACTTGTGCTCATCGGGCCGCACACATCTGTATGTATAAAGCCCAATAAGTCATTGGCCCTTTCATATGGTTTGATAAAAGGCCCATTGTCATTTTGCCCAATGAGCAGGATTCACATTTCTCACATGATTCACAATCAAATGAGCCCAAAATCCCATCACTATGGAACTTTTGAATCTGCTGAAGCCCAAAACGACAATGCTAGAGAAAATTGGGTTCTTAGTCATTTTACTCGAACAATTTGGTATTTATGTTATTTACAGGCATAAATTGGTTTAAGACATAAAACCCATTCTCTAATGGGGTGTTATCATATAACTTCTCATTAAGATCAAAAGAGCAACATTTGTCTTTTATCAAAATAAAATCACTCATATCCTTACAAGAAAATGAAATGAAATTTCTGCTCATAACAGATACACAATAGCAATAATATAGTTTCTAAAACCAAGCCCGAAGGCGACTACAAATGGAAACTTCCTACAGCTAATGCAGCAACTCTTGCTTCATTCCTGTTGAGCATCTCCACTTGTCCCTTCTTCAACGTTCTACTGTTGCTTAGGCCCTGCATATTTAACCAAACATGAGCACCACAACCGGTATCTAATACCCATAAGATAGAACTTGAAATAACATAAATACCTGAATAAGGAGTGTCATACATCTCCATTATTTCCATAGAATCTTCCATGTATTTCTTGAATTTTTTCCTCCAATGCCTTGGCTCCCCACAGTAGCTGCAAGTATCATCATCAGATGGGCCAGACTTGGGTTTAGTGAGAAACTCGGGCTTATCCTGATTCATAATCTGGACGGCCTTTCTCTCACCCTTATCTTTACTGGGTTTCACAAACCTTTTGCCCTTCTTGATATTGAGCTCAGCTGTCTTGAGCATATCATGCAGTTCAGTCAACGTCTTCGTCAAGACATTCTTGATGTAGTACTTGATGAACTCATCATAGCTCGTCGGCAGTGACTGCAGAATGATGTCAGTAGCCAACTCCTGGCTAATAGGACAATCCAGTCTCCTCAGGTTATCAATATAACCCATCATCTTCATGACATGAGGACAAACTGGAGCTTCCTTTGGTAGCTTGCACTCAAACAGAGATTTAACTGACTGGTATCTCTCAGTTCGAGTCTGCTCCTGAAACATAGCTTTCAGGCTAGTAACTATCTCGATAGGCGATTCCACGTTTTCATATTTCCCCTGCAATTCAGAGTTCATGGTATCCCTCATCAAACGGCTCACATCGACCACATCATAATAATGCTTATTACAAGCATCATGTACTGCATGTGAGGCAATGGACCTTAGTTTCTCGGGGAGAGCTTTCTCAAGGACATAGTCCTTTCTCCTGCTTGAGAACGATTCTCAAGTTCCGATACCAATCAAGGAAGTTGGATCCATTTAACTTGTCCTTCTCAAGGACGGATCTCAACGAGAAAGAGTTCTGATTAGACATAACTGTAATAAGAAAAGGAAAAATCAGTTAAGATATTCAGGAAATGAGAAATCTTAACAATTAAGAAAACTCGCATTATATTCAAAACAATGTTTCCTCAAATGAATATAATGATCCAAGATCCATATTTTACCAAAACTCGAGCGAGCCACTGGCTGTCACTCAAATCTTAGTTATATAGGTAAGCAACACTTTGCTAATCATATCCAATATGACTCTTGGTTGTGGATAAGACATCTTATGTTTTATCCACCTGATGTCTCTGGGCCCAGAACTTCTGATAGCCCATTCAAGCAAACCAATCTCTTCAGTCATGTAATAGTTGATGCCATGCACTGCAAGCCCATCAACACAATTACTTACTGCCTTACTCATGTAACTGCGGACACCTTGCACTGCAAGCCCATCACGCAATGAAACAAGTCTTGACAGCTGACAAGATCGGAAAGACATCCAAAACACTTGATATTAAGTTGAGGAATTGAACTTTCAATCCTTAATACATATCATATATGCATTCAGGAACCTAATCTTATTAAATCTGGTTCGGTTATTAGATTTTAGGTTCAATAACCATAATCTTAGTAGGTCGTCGATCGACACTACCTTAGTGTCGATCGACACTTACCTCTCTGTCACAGTTCTTCGAAAACCGATCAATCCAATTGAACCGATTTCGATAACCAACAGAACCAATTCAATAACTGGTCCGTGTCGATCGACACAACATTTGTGTCGATCGACATAGACTAAACCAAATTCAATTTTCGATAACCGATCAATCCAATTGAACCGGGTCGATAATCGGTCGGTGTCGATCGACACAAC
This sequence comes from Draba incana, assembly GCA_963576765.1. Taxonomy (NCBI): domain Eukaryota; kingdom Viridiplantae; phylum Streptophyta; class Magnoliopsida; order Brassicales; family Brassicaceae; genus Draba; species Draba incana. The sequence goes on from OY755213.1 coordinate 30,810,689, forward strand.
ATTTGTGTCGATCGACGCCAACCAAATCGCATCGAACCAAGTGAGATAACCGATTCAATCCAATTGAACCGGTTAACCACTTCTCAAGGTCGTGTCGATCGATACAACCATTTGTGTCGATCGACACCTGGGTTTCTGGGACTTTGATCTTACGATCGAAAACCCTAAAACTTTAACAAAGTCGTGTCGATCGACACAACCATTGTGTCGATTGACACGATCAGCTCTGATCAATTTTAACAAACGATTTTGACAGAAAACTGATCTATCAAACTGAATTCTCTAATTCAATTACGTTCTAGCAGATTACATGTTAAACCCTAAGGTTCTGATACCACTGTAGGAATTTTCTCATGTTTTCTCAAGTTTAATCTCTATTAAACAACCTAACGAAAGTTCCTTTACCTAGGATCTAGGGTTTGTAAACAATTAATCTACAAGAACAGATCTCGAATATACCTGGAGTTATGCAGCGGAAATAGATCAGGGACTCCGAGATTTAGAGCACTTCAAATGTAGTGCCTCTACCGATAGTCCACACGCACACAAATAGGAATCCGCAGGGATGCTAGTTCCTGGAACCGGATCTTTCAGGGATTTCTGTGTTTCTCAAAGGCGGCTGTCAGAAAGGGTTTTCTCAAAAACTCTCTATCTCCAGGTCGTGACCTATATATATCTCCTTTATATAGGTCCTGGAGAAAACCAAATTGATCCTAAACCGATTCAGAATCAATTAAGTCATTAAACCGAAATCCTATTTTGGTCAAACCCTTGTGTCGATCGACACTACTATAGTGTCGATCGACACTGCCTTTAAAACATATTTATAATGTGTATCAAATACACATTATCCAGATCATTACATTAATGATCATTCCCTTATAAAGTGAATCCTATTTGCTTAGGTGTGTGACCCTGTAGGATCATATAATACTAGCAATGAGTTCATAACTCATAGATCATAAGCGGCTTCTAGCAAAACATAATGATCATCTAGTATCATATGACTGTCTAATCTCGACAATACAACTATCATTAGAGTGAATACAAGTGTGATTTCAGGACATTCCCAACAAAAACCCTAAACCAAATTTCTTTGCGAAAAGGAATTTTGCTCATCAAAGACTAGTTCAGGTAATCAATCAAACTGTCGTTTCTATTAATTAACCCTAGATCAGATTTCAGTTCGCGAGGCTAAAATCAGCAATAAACACAAGTCAAGATGAAGAACATTCTAATGATATTATCCTAACAAGAAATCAGATCTAGCAATTCATCAAACACTTTCGAATAACCCTAAACCTAACAAAAAAAAACTACTCAGACATATCGAATGATGAAAACATGTTTTTATTAAAAGATATCTCTAAGAGTTAAGTAAAATAAAGCGTAAGCCTAAACAATGGCTTGGAATACGTATATATACAAGTACAAAGTCGGCCAAAACATAAAAGTAAACATCTGGAGGTTTCGGGCTTCGAACGGACTTCTGCGATTAAGAATAGGGCTTTCTCGAACAAGGTGTCGATCGACACTTATAGATGGTGTCGCTCGACACCAACTTCAAAGTCGGGTTCTTTGGCTTCATAAGTCTTCGTGTCGAGCGATGCTCTTCGTGGTGTCGCTCGACACTGCTTCTAAATATCGATTCCGAACTTGCATCTTTGTCACTTTATTTTGTGATGCTCCAAAACTCCCAGTAAACATCTTTTATGCTCCAAACGTCTAAGTACCTGTAAAGACTCTAAAACCAACACAAAACACAACAAAGACTCTAGATATTGGACTTATATCATGGCTTAAACAGGGTAAAAACCATGATATATCAAAAGACATAGAAAAAATTTGAAAATCCACCGAAAACATTTGTTAAAAAACGCAATACATCAAAAATCACAACAGACATGACTTACTAGTGATTTTGGCAAGTGCATAAGATCATCTTTTGCGGGTACTTAAAGAAATATTTGTTGGTGAGTTCTCTACAATATATTTCAAAGATACGATTAAAAGTCATCTTTTTATTCTATTGTATTTTGGAATAAAAATGTATCATTTTTTTTTAACGTTGATTCATATAATTTAAGATCAAAGGGAACATGGTATGAAGAGAGAAAGAAATCAAAGACATGAAGCAAAAACAGAGCAATGCGACACCACAATTAAGTAAAGAGCAAAGCTAAAACCTTCTCTCATAAAAGAGACTAAAGCCAGAGAGAAGGAAGGCACAAAAACTATAGAAGTTACGCCATACGTCGTCGGACAACTTCATGAAGCAACCGATACTTCCACAACAATCAGATGTTCGAGCCATCCAGGGGAATCCCTAGCTATGTATGATTGATGTCTGCTATCATGAATGACACTCTGAGCAATTTTCATCGCCACATGATTCTCATGAACAAAGCTATGAACTAAGGACCAAAAGTCAAAGGATTGAAGCTTAACAAATATATCATCAATCAACTCTCCATAATGACAAAATAGATGAGGGTGAAGAAGAGCATCTTGTGCTTGAGGGAAACTAGTTTTGAATATCACTCGGCGAACACCAAGATTTACTAAAGATTCCATAGCCCAAAAGAAGCTCCATAATTAAGCTTCGAGGACTGAGGATAGACCCCGCATAAGAGCGTCGGCTGTGAAATAGTGTCATGCCGTGATGGTCCCTAGTGATCCAAGAAACCCCCACCCCACAATTAAGTAAAGAGCAAAGCTAAAACCTTTCTCATAAGAGAGACTACAGCCAGAGAGAGGGAAGGCACAAAAACCATAGAAGTTATGCCATACGTCGTCGGACAACTTCATGAAGCAAATGAGACTTCCACAACAATCATATGTTTGAGCCATCTAGGAGAATCCCGAGCTATGTATGATTGATGTCTGCTATCACGAATTACACTATGAGCAATTTTCATCGCCACAAGATTCTCATGAACATAGCTATGAACTAAGGACCAAAAGTCAAAGGATTGAAGCTTAGCAAATATATCATCAGTCAACTCTCCATAATGACGAAGTAGATGAGGGTGAAGGAGAGCCTCATGTGCTTGAAGGAAACTAGCTTTGGACATCACTCGGCGAACACTAAGATTTACTAAAGATTCCATAGCCCAAAAGGAGCTCCATAATATAATTCAGCGTCGAGGATTGAGGATAGACCCCGCATAAGAGCGCCAGCTGTGAAAAGTGTCTTGTCGTGATGGTCCCTAGTGGTCCAAGTAAACCGAAGTGATGAATATTCATGAATATTCATGAAGACCGAAGTTTGCGAGAAACCCGACGCTGGTCACGGAATATTAGCCAAGCCCCAAGTTTCTTTCGCGATACCGCAATTGAAAGGACATGAAAAAAATGTATCATTTAAAGCTACGATACAAACAATACAATCAATACTAGTTTGAGGGTCATTTAATATATGTAAAATATACTTTTTGGAATCATATATTCGCAAATTTTAGTAATGAATTATATTCTTATTACTTTTAGAAAGTTAGTTTTCGAATTAGAAAACATGGATTCGATTTCAAATTATAAAACTAATATATTTCCAATTTGTTGATTTTAAATCAGAAAATTCTATATATATTTTCAAATATTAATGAATTTACAAATCCACAAAAATCCATGAACCAATAAACTTCTCTAACTCTCCAAAAGGAATGGTCTTAGACGAATGCTATAAACATGAGCGGAACAAGTCTATTGGCTAGACGAGAAACACGCTAAATTCTCAAAATTAGACCTAATTAATACTTCCTTAAAAATGGATCAAACAACCTAAAAATAAAGACGTTGAGCGGAAAAGGGCCTTCAAAATCTCTCCATTCCAGGCACTATATAAAGCAGCAGATGATAAGTTAAAATCTCAGAAAACAAAACAAATAAAACCAAAAACAAAAAAACAAAAAAAAATAATAAATAAATAAAACAATGGGTGAATATATTGGAATTTCTACAATTTTAGTTCTATGCTTGCTGAGTTTTTCAGCCAATGCCGAGGTGTTCAAAGTTAGTTCTCCTCCAGGCTCTGATATCACTCAGGTTAGTTCTATTTCTTTTCATTTTCTTGTTCACCAAGCGATCTATAAAATTCGTACATTCATAAAATATATATAAATGCAGGCTCTTCTGAAAGCATTTACATCGGCATGCCAATCCCCGTCCCCGAGCCAAGTTGTGATCCCAAAAGGAGAGTTCAAGCTTGGTGAGATCGAGATGATGGGTCCATGCAAAGCTCCAATCGAGATCACCCTTCAAGGTACTGTCAAAGCTGATGGTAGTTCCATACAAGCAAAGGAACGATGGGTCGTCTTCTCGAGAATCAATGGGTTTAAGTTGAACGGAGGTGGAGTCTTCGACGGTGAAGGAAACGCAGCTTGGAGAGTCAATAACTGCCACAAGACTTTCGAGTGCAAGAAACTTCCCATCGTAAGTTTTTTGTTATATCAAGATTTTAATAGGTTTTAAAATACTAATTAAGGAAATAATTAATTTGGTCATGTTTTGGTTTTTGTTGTTGTAGAGTATAAGGTTTGATTATGTGACGATGGCTGAGATAAGAGACATAACCACACTAGATGCCAAGAACTTCCACGTAAACGTGATCGGAGCCAAGGACATGACCTTTACTAACGTCAAAGTCATCGCTCCTGATGAGAGTCCCAACACTGACGGTATCCATGTGGGAAGAAGTGATGGAATCAAGATCCTCAATACCAAGATCGCCACCGGAGATGATTGTATCTCTGTCGGAGACGGGATGAAGAATCTTCACGTGGAGGGAGTTGTCTGCGGTCCTGGTCACGGAATCAGTGTCGGAAGTCTTGGAAGGTACGGGCACGAGCAAGATGTCACCGGCATTACCGTCAAGAACTGCACCCTCCAGGGGACTGACAATGGGCTCAGAATCAAGACATGGCCTTCTGCTGCTTGCACCACCACAGCCTCTGGTATTCATTTTGAGAACATCATCCTTAACAATGTTAGCAACCCAATCCTCATCGACCAGGAGTACTGTCCTTGGAACCAGTGCAACAAGAACGTAAGTGTCCCGATCTAGGCCCATAACCTCTTAATATTAAAAAAAGAAAAAAAAAATGTCGACTTTTGGCCACTAAAGACGTTTTAAATGGTACTAGCCTAGTATTTATAAAAATATGATTCTGATTCGGAAAGGGTGTTTTTATTCGCAGAAACCGTCGACGATTAAGCTTGTGGACATTAGGTTCTCAAATATTAGAGGAACATCAGGAAACAAGGACGCAGTGAAGCTATTGTGCAGCAAGGGACATCCATGCCAGAACGTTGAGATTGGAAACATTGATATTAAGTACACTGGAGCCGATGGTCCAGCCACTTTCCAGTGCTCAAACGTTCAGCCTAAGCTTGTAGGAACTCAGAACCCAAAGGCTTGTACCGGGCCCGTGGTCAATCCACCTAAGTAAATTGTAGATGCTTCCACATCCAATTTTCTTCAGTTTTGTTTTCTTTTTATTCTTAATTTTTTCTGAAAGTCACATAATGGACACTTTAGAAAAGCTGTAAAAAAAATTCACTTTTTTTGTCTGATGCCACCACATACATATAGATGTGGGTGTGCATATAAATTAATGTACTAAAAGTAAAACTAAAAGATTTAAACATATCTTTTCTGCGTATGAACTTCTTTTTAAAGCCTTATTTTTCTGCATATGAAATTAAAGAATGCACGTTGATTTTTTTGTAATGGTATATTGAGTGTGATTTTAACTAATTAAATTGGAACAAAAATATATCAACGTTTTTTTTGTTATAATAGAACTTGATCATAATTTGATTGATGAAAAGCGTTTTCTCTAATCAAATTCCTGAACAAATTTAAACTTGATATTTTTTTCTTTCTGAAACTTGATTAGTGAAAATAAATAAATTACAACAAAATAGAAATAATTAACGTGTAATTCAAGTTCCTCATCGATTTGAAGATAGTGTGTTAATATTGTTGGACCATTCCTTTATTCGGCTTACAAAGGTAGTCTGACACAACCAACTTTAAAAGAAGATTGAATCACTCACTTCGAAAAAACCGTTTCAAAGCATAGGACGTGTGTCATGACGGTTATAAAAGAGTGCAGGACAAAATTGCAGTAGATATATAACTCAACGTTGAGATTATTACAGTATATATATGGCATATGCGTGCATAATATATGCACATACATGCATGATGATGCTGATGCATGCTCAATATTCAGCAAGCTTTGATTTCACCAAAAAGAAAAGCAAAAACAAACATCAAATTATTTTGTTTAACTAAAAACCTTAAAAGTGTTTTGAATTTCAATAAATCAAAGTACATGCATGAATAAATTTAATTTACACCAAAATTGAATTTCATTAAAGTGTTTTTTTTTTTTTGGTTATTTGGTTTGCTTGAATATAATTTAAAAAGTTTACAAAGGGAGGAGATGAACCACTCATCTAATACATGAAAATATTACTACCAACACATGGGAAATCAGTTGAAAAGGGATAAGAAAGAAACTCCAACTCTTTACCAAGCAGGCGATGATACAGTCAGTGCATAGATAGGAAGAATAAACTGCAATCAAGGCGGTTGAAACTGGAAAGAGTATGGTCGAGCCTAGCAATGGAGGAGTGAGCCACGATTTGGATATTGTTGAGCCAAGTTTTGCAGCTTGTTCTTAACAACACAGAAATTTGAAGAAGATTCTCTTTGGAGGCAACGTGAGTCCATTATGATAATGAAGGTTCCGTTCAAGCCAAACTTCAAAGATGCAAGCATGCCAACCTTGTAACAAAGCCAGAGCTAACTCCTAGTCCTAGTCCGGGCTTGCCATCGGGAGCCATTGTAAAACATCATCCCATTACAAAGGAGGAATGACAGAAAGAACCATATCCACCGTAGCTCTCCAAACTTCCTTTGAGAAGGAACATTTGAAGACTAGGTGATTTCTTGATTCATTTTCCATCGCACACAATAGACATGTATGATCTAAAAGACTATATCGCATCCCCACTTACGTAGACATCATACCTGTTTTGTTTTTACTAAAGAAAAGTGAACAAATAGGTTTAAAAACTACTGTAATTTCTATAACGAATTATGTAAAAATTATTTATATGCATAGGATATTAGGATGATACAAAATTATAACAGCTTGTCATACAATTTCTTAATCTTTTAGTCCTTTTTTTTAGTTTTTAGGAACAGCTTTCAGATATGTTTGAAAGTTTGTGATATTTTTTACTATAATTAATACTTTTGAAAAGCAAAAGCATTAAAAGAAAATTTAATCGTTTTCCCCTTTAGATGCTTTCTATCCTTCGAGATACAAAAAAAAAAACAAAGATCAATAAAAACGAAGTTACAAAATTAGACATTCTAAAACATGGATCAAAGTCAAACAACCTAAACAACGAGAGGTAATGAGAAAAAATAGACTTCAACATCTCACCAGAAAGACACTATATAAATGTAAACAAGAGTAGAATCAAATTCAGAAAACAAAATATATTGAATAATAAATAGTAATATTAGTAGTAATTTTTATTTTTTTATTTTAAAAAAATGGGTGCATATTTTGGAATTTCCACAATATTTGTTTTCTGTTTGTTGGGGATTTCAGCCAATGCAGAGGTATTCACCATTGGTTCTCCTGCAGGTTCTGATATTACTCAGGTTAGTTCATCTCCATTTCCTCTTTCTTGCTCTTCAAGCAATCTACAAAACCAGGTATTTTCCTTAGGGTTTCATTGCACCAATATATAAATGCAGGCACTTCGGAAAGCCTTTACATCGGCATGCCTATGTCCTTATCCGAGCAAAGTGGTGATCCCAAAAGGAGAATTTAAGCTGGTGAGATCGAACTTAGAGGTCCATGCAAAGCTCCGATTACTATCACCCTTCAAGGCACTGTTAAAGCTGACGGTAACACCAACTATGGAAGGGATAAATGGGTCGTCTTCGGTAACATCAAAGGGTTTAAGTTGAACGGAGGTGGAGTCTTCGATGGGGAAGGAAACGCAGCTTGGAGAGTCAATAACTGCCACAAGACATTCCTCTGCAAGAAACTTCCAATCGTATGTGCTTCTTTCTTTAATAGCTAGCCTTTGAGAGTTTTGAATATTTTGACCAAGTTCTTAATTGGTGTTATTTGGCTATTGTTAAGAATTTAGTGATGTTATAATATTTTTTTAATACTAAGAGGTTGTGGACCTAGACATGTACATCAATCCCTTCGGTTGGGGACCTTATTGATGTTATTTTTGTTTTGTTTTAACAGAGTATAAGGTTTGATTTCGTGGAGAATGGTGAGATTAGAGACATATCCTCGATTGATGCCAAGAACTTCCACATTAACGTGTTTGGAGCCAAGAACGTGACCTTTACTAACATCAAGATCATCGCTCCGGCAGAGAGTCCCAACACCGACGGTATCCATTTGGGAAGAAGTGACGGTGTCAAGATCCTAAACTCCTTCATCTCCACCGGTGACGACTGTATCTCCGTTGGAGATGGTATGAAGAACCTTCACGTCGAGAAAGTTGTTTGCGGTCCAGGACACGGGATCAGTGTTGGAAGCCTTGGAAGGTACGGACACGAGCAAGACGTTAGTGGCATTATAGTCAAGAACTGCACTCTCCAACAGACCGACAACGGTTTGAGAATCAAGACATGGCCATCGGCTGCTTGTTCCACCACTGCCTCCGATATTCATTTCGAGGATATCATTCTCAAGAACGTTAACAACCCAATCCTCATCGACCAAGAGTACTGCCCATGGAACCAGTGCAACAAGCAAGTACGTATTTCTATATATATATTACTATAGATCTCATCATAATATTACCGATGTGAGATGTCTTAACATCAACTGAACATATCATTCTGATGATTATGATTTTTCTAATGGTTGTTTTGTGATATGTAGAAACCATCAACGATTAAGTTGGTGAACATAAGCTTCAAGAAGATTAGAGGAACATCAGGGAACAAAGATGCAGTGAAGCTATTGTGCAGCAAGAATTATCCGTGCAAGAACGTGGAGATTGGCGACATTAATATTAAGTACACTGGAGCCGATGGTCCAGCGACTTTCCAGTGCTCAAACGTGAGTCCTAGACTCGTGGGAACTCAGATCCCAAAGGCTTGTAGCGGCGGACCCGTGGTCAAGGCACACTAATATGTAGAAGTTCAAAACTATTAAGCACCCATTATTCAATATTGTTTACACAAACTATGGTCTATGATGTATGCTCTCAATCGATCTAAATGAATGCATTCATTATGCCCTTTTTGACAAAAATAAATGTTTTCCTTTCATTTGCTCTGTTCAAGCCATCAAAATAAATAAATAAAACTTATTTAACTAATTAATCACTAAAGGAAAATGTCCCATTTAATTTTCTAATGGTTGTGGCAAAATGAGAAGCATGGTCAAAAGTGTCGACTTTCACGTGAAAAAAGCTTCTATAGATTTAGATAGGGATCCAAAAATGTGCAAGTGAAGCTTAAGACGCCTAGTGGTGGCTTGGCTCCTAAGTTTTCATTTTTTTAATAGTGAGGGGAATCCAGACCAAAATTCATCCGACTCCTTAATATGTCCGGGAGTTGTGGAAGAACCATATATTTTTGCTCACTTAAAACGTTCACAATGATCAACCATGATTTAAATCATGATGAGATAATTAGAAATTTGGTCTTTCAACTAACATGGTGAATCCTTCAATTTACAATGAAATTGGTTGTTCTGAGTTCTCCTTGCACTGTCCTTAATTTTTTAGCACATGGTATTAGATTAGGTTGCGCTAGGATTTGCACTCACAAATCATGTTTTTGGTCAATATTCAACTCTGTTTTACTTTTTTCCCATTGGGGTCAACATACTTTATTTCCAAGCATTCATTCAATCTAAGATCAGAATCATCTTTGGAATAAACATAGTGAACCTAAAGAAAATGTGGAGAGATTACATAAAACTGGAATATCATAAATCAAATAATCATTAGGATTCATAAAAATAGTGAAAGATTGCTCACAAATCATATGATATCGAGAGTACATAACATGGAAAAATAAAAGATGAGACTAAAACAAAAAGAAAAAATAGAAGATGATGTTAGTAGTAGATTCCTCCAATTCAAAATATCAGGATGACCATATTGATTTTTAAAGGAAATGTTAGTAATTAAGAGAAGAGCATACAATTAAGAGAGAAATCAATAAAAGCATAAAAATAGTTTTTCTATAAAATAGAAGTACATCAACAGAAACGAGTTTGCTTGCGTTCGCATAAGACATACAAACAGCTTGAGAACAAAATAATCTCAATAGTGATAAAAAGACTTATTCTCCAAAGCCCTACATGGCTAAATCCTCTGTCCATATCTCACACTATCCCAAAAAAAAAAAAAAAAAAAAAAAAACGACAAAACAAAAGAAACATATTCTCTAGTACAATCTGCCTCAAAACACAAACCTTATAACCATAATCCCCAAGAAGATGAACCATTACATGACAAAGGAAAAAAAAACTGAAGAAGAAGGATCCTTTTTTTTGTGGTTTTTTAAAAAGTTTTGAACTCTTCTTATGTATTACCGCCTCGCCGGAGACTGATACAGTTCTTCTGTCCCTCATTGAAAGAAGAAAACAAAAATAGGAAAGAAAAAGAAAGAAAAGAAAGCAGAACAGAAAAAAGCCTAAGGAGGAACAATGAATTTAGAAAACCAAACCATGACAGAAAAATCTGTGGGATTTTCTGGTTAGCTCTAGCTGATGATTGATATTATCATGTTTTTGTCCTCATGGGCTTTTTTGTATGAAGGAGAAGATAATCTAAATGATTCGCCAAAAGACACAGATCATTCACCGTGATGGCTCGCCTACAATATCGTGGTAAAACAAAAACGATTGTACTAAGTAGCAATTCCTGCAACACAAAGCGAACAAGTGGAGAAAATAAATTCAGAGAAGAAGAAGAAGACGAAGAAGAAGAGCGATAAGAAACCATTCATGCAATTGGTTTTCTTCATCACAATTTTCTTAGACTTCCCACTCTCTCTGGTGTGAACAAACTAGTTTCCTATTTCCATCAACACATATCTAAACCTCAGAGAGAATCTTTGATACTAAGCACTAAGCCAAAGTGTGATTTGGAAACTTAACAACTAGCTCATGGCATTCATTAAGCACGAATCAAGTGTTAACGCAAAAGATTTACTCTTAAACTCAAATTACCTCGGTTTGGTTGTCTCTTGTTCACGCTGTAACTGCCAACAAAACCTGGAGATGAACTTCTAGCTGAAACATCTGAGGAAGGACCTCCTCCTCCAATCAAATAGCTAAAAGAAGCAGGCCCTTCTGTCTCAGGAGTTGGTGCTCTCCATGTGGGATCACTATAAACTGCACCATTCCCGTAAAAGTCGCCAAGTCCTGCTGCATCATAACCTGTATTGTTGGTTACGGAGGCAGAAGAGAATGAAGACGATGGTGCTGCCTTGCTAACCCCTGGGTTTCTTCCTGCATATCCACCTGTTCCCAACCCAAAGCCAGATTCACCGTTTCCTCCATAACCGAATTTCACATTCTCGTTACCAACAGCGTTGTTTCCTCCTCCGGGAGCACCCCAGTTGACTCCAGAATTGCCAAATGGACCGCTAAATGTGTTGTTACCACTTGTTGATCCTCCTCCCATGTATGTATTGGAATTCGAGTTTGTCGTGTTGTTGTTATAGTTGAGACCTCCATTGTTTCCTCCCCATAGGTTCCGTGTAACCGAACTGAAGAAAGATGAGTTTCCTCCTCCTCCATTGCCTCCTTCATAACCAACTGCAGGACTAAACCGGTTTGTGTTACCAATGTAGTACGGGCTCATTCCTCGGCCGTAATCAACGTTTCCATTAAAACTCGTAGCTCCCATGCCTGCAGGTAAACCCTGCTCAAAGTTCACATTCATACCGTAACCAGAATTGAAATTTGCAAACCCGCTTCTTCCAGCACCAACCGGACTAAACCGACCATCCATTCTAAGTCCGTATCCTCCAACTGCAGCGGGATTAAACCCTTGAGCATATCCATTAAGTAGGTTATTGACCCTATTAACTCCGTAGCTGTAACCTGCACCAAGCGGGCTACGACTTGGACCTGGAGATAACTCCTTTGGAACAGCTCGCTTAACCTCAACCATTTTACCGTTTAGTTCATGGAACGTCTTGAGCAATACTTTCTCAACGGCCTCCTCGGAATCGTAAGTTATGAATCCGAAACCTCTAGGCCTTTGTGTGTTGTGGTCATACATAACAACCACATCCGTAGTTGTCCCAAACTGCTCAAAATACGTCTTGAAATCGCTCTCTGTAACCGAAGAAGGTAATCCTCCAACAAATATCTTCCTCGTACGACCTGGACCGCCCGGTGAACCTTGGATGCTACTGCTGTTGCTTCTATTTACTATGTTCTGGTCATCTCTAGGAACAGCTTTCTTAGCTTCCACCTACAAAAGACCAATCAAAGCACAAAGGAAACAATGATTCAATACAAAAATGGGAATTTTCGCTTCGAAAACAAGTTACATTGTATAAAAACAAAGCCTAGAAGAGTTGTTTCATACCAATCTCCCATCAATATTATGTTTTTCGGTTATAACAATCTCAGCAACAGCAGGATCAGCAAAGACTACGAATCCGAAGCCACGGGCACGACCCGTGGTACGATCTTTCAAGATCACAGCTTCGATCACTTCACCAAAGCTGCTAAAATACTCCTTGAGACGTTCCTCATTGGTGTCCCAAGATATCCCACCAATAAAAAGTTTTCCATTGTCTGATTGCATTTTGCTCTGCACAATCAACAAATTCAACAGATCAAAAAAAACACAATCAAAGTTTCGGTTTTTAAATCAGATTTCATCGAATCTGATCAAAACGTTTAATCAAACACACAATCGGATTCAATCTAGGAACATCAGATCTTTCATCTATAAAGAGAATCTACGAGAGAGTTGATCGGGAAAAAAAGGGAAACGGATTTCACAATCGAATCGAAATCTCAGATCAAAAATCGAAAACCCACCAAATTCAGATTAAAACCCAGATGCGGAATCTCGAAGACAAAACACTAAGATCTGAGGATAGGCAAGATTTGAATAGAGGGCATAATTTGTGTAACCTGCCCCTTTTTTATCCCAGAAAAAAAAAAAAAAAAAAGATTTGAGAGAGAAGAAAGGAAAAAAAAGGAAATTTTAATCTGTTTTTGATTTTCAATCTGATTCAACCCGATTTAACCCAATTTCAATGGCGTCAATAAAAACATACTGACAACGCGCTCTAGATAGAGAAAGGGGAGAGGGAGAGAGAGAGAGAAAGAGAGATTTGTAGAGATAGAGAGACAAAGGCTTTTCGGGTGCAAGAAGAAGATATGTCTGTATATATATATGTATTACACAGTAAGGGAGTTTTTACATTACTAGCTATGTGCGTATGTAATAAGGAAATGTCCAGTTTGGTTTTCCCTTTTATTTATTACACGCATTTTTTACCATTGTTGGAAATAAACCAATTTATATATATACACATTAATAATCAGGAATATTAGATTTATAACTTTTAGTAAAAAATCTATGGTTAATTTAGGCTTGAAGTTTGCGTTTAATTTTCATATTGTATATTTAATTATCGCGGTCAAGTCAAATAATCTATTGCCGCAAATATATTTTTTATCCGGTTTCAGATTTAGATTTAGATTTAAGTAACGTAATCATGATCGAAACATTGACAAAACGAACAATAAAGTTTTAGAAACTTAATTACGGTGCTTTACATTCTTTTTTAAAAAAAGTCTGATTAATTTAGGCTTCTAGTTTGCGTTTAATTTTTGTGGTGTATATTTTATACAGTATAATTTACCGCAGTCATTAAACACAATCTACTGATGAAAATTTATTTTTGATTTGGTTTCGTATTCAGATTTGAGTAACGTAATTATAAATCGAAACTTTGACAAATCGAAGACGAATACAATGTAACTAATGCAACAGTAGACTTTCAAAATGTTAAGTATAGTTTAAAAATCGAATCATCTTACTAACTTGATTACAACAAATCTGTTTTTGTTCATCTTTCAATTTGGTCTTATGAATGATATTTGTACGAGCAACTAGTGGACATCATTTTTTTTTTGTCATCACATTTTTATGTTTTGAGTGAATGCAATATGCGACCAGCGACCGGAAGAAAGAAATGTGTACATATAGAAGTTTGTTACTATTCCGCACATCCCGCAACATCTTCACTTGAATCCTCAAAAGCCATTTAAATCTCTCACTAAAGGCAATGTTCGAACCTTGTTTTAGTGAGACAGGAATGGAGAACCACTAGCCCACTTGTTCTCCTCCGATTGGACATCAATTTAGGTGATCGAATAAACACTTCAAACAAACAATACAAAGGTAGCTTTACATATAAAGTTGCAACTTGAAATTAGAAATCCGAAGAAGCAATAAACATTTTTATGTATTTACTATTTAGTGGCAAATGACTCGAACAAGTCTATGAGCCTATTCACCTTTGGACCGAACAAAGTCTATTTCTTTTGGGCTTAAGCCCAAATTTTCAAAAATTCAGTTTTAGTATTTCCGCTTTATGAAAAGAGAATTAATATTCCCTCTAAAATAAACATTTCCCTCCAAAATTGATGTCAAATAATTCAAACCCTTCTCTTTGACAAATCTTCTCCAATACTTTTCTTCCTTCTTCAACCTCTGGATCTCTGCTTTATATATACAATCGACAAGTTATTCACCATCGCTACCTAAAACCTACACGCAAGTTCTCTCCTTTCTCCTCTTTTCATCACCCATTCGCGATCTTCTCATATCAATGGCGACTCTTAAAGCTTCGATTTTGATCGGAACCCACGAAAGTGACATCGCCGGAGATGTTCACGCCGATCAGGAACGTCGCGGGTCAGGATCCGTTCATGTTATCACGGGTCCTATGTTTTCCGGTAAATCGACCTCTCTTCTCCGACGAATCAAGTCAGAGATCAGCGACGGAAGGTAAAAAATTACAAAACCAATCTACACAGATTTGATTTTTTCGAACTCGGGTTTGAGTTTGTGTTATTGGGTAAGATTCGAATTTCACTATTCAAAGATCTAATTTTCTTAATTTCGTCTTTTGGTTATGTAGAAGTGTTGCGATGTTGAAATCGAGTGTGGATGCGAGATACGCTAAAGATTCGGTGGTGACACATGATGGAATTGGATTCCCTTGTTGGGCTATTCCAGATCTAATGTCATTTCCTGAGAAATTCGGACAAGATGCTTATGACAAGGTAGTTTCTATGGTTTTTTTGTGTGGATATTCTGGGAATTGAAAATTGTTCATTTCAGAGTCCTGATTGATTGATTCTGTCTGTGTATTGTTGTTTCAGCTTGATGTGATTGGTATTGATGAAGCTCAGTTTTTTGGAGATCTTTATGAGTTTTGTTGCAAAGTCGCTGATGATGATGGCAAAACTGTGATTGTTGCAGGCCTTGATGGTGACTATTTAAGGTTCTTGATTTGATTACTTTTAACTTCAAATTTCGACAATTTTTTGTTGTTGTTGTTGATTGTTATATGTGAATGTGATCTTTCTTGGCTAAATATACAGAAGGAGTTTTGGTGCAGTTCTTGACATTATACCAATAGCTGATTCTGTGACAAAGCTAACTGCAAGGTGTGAGGTTTGTGGACAGAAAGGTTTCTTTACTTTAAGAAAGACTTGTGACACTAGAACCGAGCTGATCGGTGGAGCTGATGTCTATATGCCCGTTTGTCGCAAGCATTACATTACTAATCATATTGTCATCGAAGCTTCGAAGAAAGCCTTGGAGTCTGACAAGGGAAGAGCTGAATCATGTGTGGAGAAAGTTGCTGCTATGATATAACTATGTAGTTGATGTGGAAACAAGTAAACATATTTGATAGTGCAACTTTCTTCTCTCTGTTTGTTTGCTTGGGTCTTTATTATCCTCAATGTTGTCTTTCGAAAAAACACCTGTGCTGTTCATTGTATATATCTATATATAAGTTTGATGTTTTCTACCTCTCTCTATAGCCTCTGGTCCATGTTTCATACTGGCTATTTTCACCAGCTTTCTCTTGTATTTTTATTACTTTGATAATTTTACCAAGTACCCAAAGCAACAACCTATTGGCATACGTTTAATATACACATCCTATTACTTGGTCTAAAGAATTCATATCTCTCGGCAATTTTCAAGAACCATTTCGCTTCTCGAGCTGGACTTGTTTACAGGTGGACTTGTCACCTGACTCTAGTGTAAAGATAAATGCATACAAACTTTAAACCATTCCAAACTCTGAGGGGAATGTAGATAATTTCAACATCAATATCAAAAGCGGAAGAGAGAAACAATCGGGTATAGACGAGACAGATGAAGCATAAATTCGAAACTTCACTTGAGGATATTGTGATGATGTTGTAACATTGAAGTGCAGTAGGCAATAAAATAACCTGATAGCAGAAAGTTACAAATGCAAAGAAAGATAGTGTTGATTGTCAACAGCACTTAGTACAAGCTTATGTAGTACAAGAAGAAATATCTTTGTTGCCTCTGTGAATGAGCACCAAAGTATCCAACATCAGATAATCATAACATTTGCACCATCAAGGCGACCTTGCCGATTCCACTGAGGTGGTCCTATCTTTGCCAAATCTTGATGCACTTCTTACACCCTTAGGAGTCACAGAACCAGGACTTGCTCCACGATAACTAGCTCGAAGGCTCTCATCAACAGTAGAAGATGACTTCGCTATAGCACGTCTAAAAAACTTCTGAGCAGCTGGTGAAAGTGTTCTAACATTTGGACTAGCACTTCCACTTCGATGAGGAGATGGTAACGGAGGCTTCTTAAACATACTGTTTGATCTCTCTCTCAGTTTCCGCGATGCATCCCTTGATAAAGAATGTGCCCTTACGTCTCTTGCAGGTGCAGATGGAATGTTGTAGTGCGGTCCATCAGCACTACCACCAATATCGATAGGTGTGTCCTCGGGATCTAATCGCATTGGTGTCCCGTCAATCTCACCCCATGTTATAAAAGGTGATTCATCAAGACCTGGTGCAGGAGACGGCGTTCTAACAAAACTATACCCGTTATCTGCCCTTTTATCCGATTCTACATAGAAAGGATTCGGGGTTTTCCTAAGATCATCAAGATCATACCTCTTAGACTTGTCTCTGTCCCTACCTGAGATATGCATTGGGGAAGAACCTGCGATTGGAGTGTAGAGAATCTCAACTGAACCATCTTCTCTCGGCCTAGAATCCATCGTCTTCCCATGAAAACGCGTGTTCCCTTTAACTATCTCCTTTGTCATTCCAAGTAATCTCACCGCTCTTTCCTCTTCGGTTAAAGGCGCCTCACCCCGATCAGCTGGATGATACATCAGAAGATTCTTCGCCGTATATTTCCATCCTTCTAACGTACTCGGTGGCTGATCAGACGTACCGTACCCATCAGTAATCCTATCTCTCTTTGCATCCTCAATCAAATTACCATCTTCCTTCTCG
Organism: Draba incana; assembly: GCA_963576765.1. Taxonomy (NCBI): domain Eukaryota; kingdom Viridiplantae; phylum Streptophyta; class Magnoliopsida; order Brassicales; family Brassicaceae; genus Draba; species Draba incana. The sequence goes on from OY755213.1 coordinate 30,828,275, forward strand.
CCTCCGAGGAGAAACGCGTACTTTTCCTTCTTCTTCCTATTAACCTTCTCCAAAATCTTGGAAAAGCTTTCATTATCTTCACTTGTATATCTCCTAAAGAACTCATCTAAGGACATATTAACATCTACATCTCCCTCACCATCATCAGCAACTACAAGTATTTCTCTACCAGAGGCTCCAGGAGTTCTAGGGGTTTTACCATCAAATTCATCTAAAGGAGTGAAATTTCTCAAAAAAGTAGATCCAGGTGTTTGAGTTTTACCTTCTGTATCCCCAAGATGATGATGATGATTCGTCTTCTTCCCACGCCTCTCGATAATCTTCAACTGGGTATCTCTGATTTGAATCGGGTCACGGGTTTTCACCGCTCGGATCCAATCGAGACGATCTCTAAGCTTCGTTATATCTGGAAAGTAATCACGCTCGATGATCTTCTCGATTGCTTCGACATAAGCGTCTTCGTCTAGAACTCTCATCCGCTTTCTAGGGTTCCGAGGGATGATTTCCGATGAGGAACTGCGAGGCGTCGACCGATGACCGTCATCGGAATATGTAGACAGCGACGGAGAAGAAATCTGCCGCGGAGAATGACCAGGCGATAGAAACATCTTGAATCCAAAAATTTACGATTCGAATTTTGGATTCGACGAACTTTGGAGAAATTTGAACACTAGGGTTTGTTTTCTGGGTAGAGAGGAAAACCCAATAATTGCAGATGAATGCAATCGGAGAAGATTCCGATTTATTATTTCGTTTATACGCGTTTAGCTTTGATAGTATTTCGTTTCGTTTAATAGCAAAGTTCTTTTAGTTATAGATGATTAGGTATTTTAATTTTATTGGTCTATACTTAAATAAATGATTATTTGGAGTGATGACATGTCTTAGCATAAAAGATGACATGTTTAAATTAAATTTGTTTGTTTCCAATTTTTTAGGAACTAATTTAATTTGTTACAAAGGATAAAAATTTAACTTACAAAATCTTTTGTTTTTTGGATTAACTATGTCACTTTCTTTGACCACAATTAAATCTGTTGATGTTGTAAAGAATTGGTATCATTTATTTTGTCAATGTAACAAGAAAGTTAAAAAATATGGCAAAGATTCTCATGAGTTGATGCAAATCCTATACAACTGTGAAAAATGTAAACACGAGATTTGCATATAAATTATTTGTTTTTCCAATTTTAAAATAATTTCTAAAACAAAACACATAAACAAAATCATTTTAGGAATATTACGTTTTTGATTTTTCTAGAACCAATAATATATCAATAATAAAATCACAAATATTATATGATAAAATAAAATGAAGTAATCTACACTCTTCTATTTTTTCATGACTATATCATAATGTCTATCATACCAAAATAAGATTCTTCAGCCGAACTCTTTGTCAATATTTTGACATCGTTTGTAACCAAAAAAATCAAAGCTCAAATCATTGTCTTGTGCAAATCTTTGAAGTCCACGTGAAATTCGATTGAGATAGTATTGGTAGAAAGAGGTTAGTTATTCATATGATAATTTAATATCTTATCAATACCAAAATCTAGGACTGAGTTAAAAATCCTAACCACAGATAAATATCGTCTACAAAAAAATGTTTCAAAACTTCATCAGTTTTTTACAAATTTGACTTTTGTTTTGTTTAAATTTCTTAAACCAGACTTATGTTATTTATAATCTTTCATTATTTAACATATCATTATTGAGTAAGTCATAAACAACATTTTCAATTTACTTTTACATGCTACGACATCTTAGTTTTTTATAATTCATAATATCTTTCAATATTAAAATTAATCACGTTACGAAATTATGTTCATACCTGAAGTCACCTAGTTGTAGTTATAACCACTTGGTAGTTGGTAAGGATCATTTTGCAATTTAAATCAATTTTTTTTTCTTTGTTTACATGTGACGATATTTTGTTTACATGTGAGTTATTAAATTTGGTCACTTTTTAATTACTTTTTAATTATTTTTTGTTGATATTTGATAAAATTTTCTTTTTTATTTGTTTACATGTGACGATATTTTGATTACATGTGAGTTATTAAATTTGGTCACTTTTTAATTATTTTTTGTTGATATTTGTCTTTATCAGACTGAATTTAGCCCCAAAAAATGTAAATCAGATTAAATTGATATTATAGAGAATTTGGTAATTTGTTTAGCCTTGTTAACACAGAAACAATCCTCTGCAAAACATATTCTACATTTGAATACAACAACAACCACAAGGTTTCACACACAAATCCAACCTTAATTTTGACACGAAGTTGAACTTGAGAATACAAACCTTAATTAACTCAAGCTGAACTTGAGAGTTACAAACAAAGACAGACAATACAAACATTCTATGGATTAGACCTGAAAGGATTCCTCTGGTTCGATCTTGGATCTACCCGTGGCGAAGACGCATTGTACCCATGTAGCATTTCTCTAATCTTCGAATACATCACTGCTTGCGACGCCTCGCCACCATTTCCACCACTTTCTTGCTCCTTAATCTTCTCAAACAGATACTCTTTCTCAGCCTCGGCCTCGCTTAGCCTCAGTTTCAAGTAGTTACTCGCGTATTCCTCTTCCGTTTTCTCCTTTTTCGCTTTCACAATCCTCTCCAACCTCTCTGCTTCAAGTTTCGCCTCGTTTGCTTTTAACTGAAACATCTCTGCCTCTGCTAGCTTCAACCTCACTATCCTCTCTACTTCATCTATCTGTTGCTTCTTCTTCTGCCTCTCCATCTTCAACTCCGCGACTTCCTTTGCTTTCTCTTCCACTTCTCTCTCGCATTCCTCAAGCGCCAATCGCGCTTTCTTGTACATCCGCGTCTTTTCCTCCCCCACTATCTCCATTTTCCTCAACGTCTCTTTCACAACCTCAGCAATTCGGTTGCACGCGTCTTGCGGTGCTATCATTCCTCCACCTTCTCCATTTTCAATTCCCTTCGGAGAGTCCAACTCGATTTCTTCACACACGAAACATAGTTATTAGTTAAGACTAAAAAGCGTAACCGTTATTATAATTACGAGCGGGATTACCTTGAAAAAACATTAGTATCAATTTAGCAGCTGTTGCTTCTACTAATCCACCTTTAATCTTTTCTTTAAGATCCTCACACTTCCAGAAAAGCTTCCTGCCTTTTGTATCTTCGCTTCCGCGGAAAATCCTACTCACGAAGTCGAGTTCTTTCATCAAAGATTCTCTATCCCAGTTAGGTGCACAGTGCTGAAACACGTCTTTAACCCAACCCAAAAGCTCGGAAGTATGGTTACACGCTCGGCATTTGAACAGCATTTCACCCATCCCGGATACGCTCTTAGCAGAAACTCCCATAGTTATCTCTCCATCTCTAATCGCGCAATCCGTATGAGTCCAGTGAGAACACACGTCGCAGCCAATCCAACGGCATGTGTTGACCGCAAAGTCAAACTTGTTACAGATCACACACATGCACAAGTTGCAGAAGCCTTTCCTGTTAGCGCATATCTCGCAGGGACATTCATCAGCCGGAAGTTCGTTTTGGCACGCTATGTTTCTGCATCTCTTGTACATGAAGATCTCGATGAGAGACGATTGAGAGAGATTGATGTTCGGGTGCAAGAACGCTTGGATTCCAGTGTTTATAACCACAAGGATCTCGAGCTGCACTCGATGAGCCCTGACTAGCGTCTTTGAAGTTAAATCAGATCTCGTCTGAACAAACTTCTGAAGAAACATAAACTCATCTATGGGTTGCGCACCGTTTCCTTCGAGGATAGCCTTAAGTCCGTTCTTTAACTCGCCGAGATAATCTTCCGGTAATCGGTGCATTCTCTCGGAGACAATGTCCACTCTTTCTCTAGCTATGTCACGTAGTGATACTTTATCAGCGACGGAAACATGGCGGATCACGGGTTGTTCGTGAGAATCAGGTCCTGTCTTTCCGCTTTCTGTCTTCTTTCCCATGATGGATTTCGAGGTTGGCCACGTTTCTTGAGAGCTCGCGCTTTCAGCTGGAGATTCACGCACAATGCCGGAATTAGACCGTGACAAGTGGGGATCTGAAGATACGAGAGAAAGAGATGTTTGTAGCTGTTGACGTGGAGGTAGCATTTGGTGAGGAAGATTGGATCCAGATGATGTGCCCATTAATTTATTGCTGCAGACAAGAAGATAACTTCAGTGTCAGATTCATCTCAAGCTATTGAGAACAAAGAAAGAAAAAACCTTGAAAACACACAATTACAGTGAACATAAAAAATGTCTTTTTTTTTTAGAAAGTACGATTGATAAATAGCAAGAAGCTCTGAGAATTCTCAGATTTGAGTGGTTCATGAGTTCTAATTCTGGAAAAAAAAACTAATTGTCTAGCACAATCCCTAGAAATCCACCGACAGAAAAAATTAACTCGTAAACTTTAAATTGAGCTGAGATCAAAGAGTAGTGGAAGCTCAAAACACACAAACATAAGACAAACTAACACCAAACAGGCTCTAGATGAAAAATTCCTCGAACAATTCGCCTCTTTGGTTAAAACGCAACAAAAGTCAAACACGAATCTTCAAATCTAGCAGAGAAATTCACAGTCATAAACTGAATTAACCCTTTAATAACTACTCACCCAACTCGATCCAAAAAATTCTTTCTATCTATCACCGAATTTTTAAGACCAGCCTCGAACTTCAACAACCCAAAACGTTCAAATACTTTTGCTTTATTTCGGAACACACAAAAATCAGCAAAAAATGAGAATGGAAGAGAGGAAAAGACTGTCGGGAATACCACCGGAGAAAACTAAGGACTCACCGGAGAGACGGAGCGGAAGAGACGATACGAGTCACAGAGGACAAAATGAGGAACCGTGAGAAACCCAAAGGGAAAGGGAAAGATAAAGTTGAAAATTTTATTTCTTTTTGTTTTTAAAGTTTCCAATTTTAAACAAAAAAAAAACAAAAAAGACATACAGCTGCCAGTTCTGTATGACTTAACGGTTAACCTGACCAGCCGGTGACCTTCGACTTGTGTTGACTTTTAAACGCGTTTATTTATTATTCTCAACGGGTATATCCAACCCAATTCATACGAAAACAAGGCCACTGAATTTAATAAACAATTACATATAGTTCCAATAATTTTCATTTCGTGCAATAAAACCCAACTGGTGTGTCAATGCTTATTTAGATTATTATACCGAGGAAGATCAACTTAAACACAACCGAAGAACAGCTTAACATCTTCAATCTCTCCAAAATGAACAGACTTAAACACAACCGAAGAACAGCTTAACATCTTCAATCTCTCCAAAATGAACAGAGATTATCATTGGTCTCATAGCCTATTGTTTGCTAAAGTCTAGAATTTTGGGGTTCTTGCTGCTACTTCTAATAAGAGAAGAAGAAGAATATGATGAGAAACTGAAAATTGTAGCAGAGGACAGAGACATTAGGCTTTTGTTCATTTCTGACCATCCACATGAACTGGTTCGACCACTTCAGCTTCTAATGGCTCTGCATTGAAACCATTTGCCATCTGCTGCTGTGACTGGAAGTCAGTGCTGCTTGACCATTTCCCAGAAAGAGCCATACCCATCATCTCGTATATCTTCCCACCGAGCTCTGCTGGATTCTCGGGCTATACATATCGAAAAACAACAACCAAGGTTTAACCAATCTTCACTCATTTCATTTTAGTAAAAAAACAGAAAGAATGTGTTACAATATAGAATGCAAGCAGAGGCTTACCGTGAAGCCACTAGAAACTAGTGCTGCGTCGTACATAAGATCAATGGCTCTCAACGCCTCTTCATCATCAGGGTTACTCCTGTAAGCAGCCTGCGGATTAAAAGAAAAAAACATGTCAAGACTCGATATAATGGTCTTTAGATTTGTTATGATAGCCAAGCCCAAGTGATGATGAATGGTGAAGTCACATTTATGTTCTTGATAATCGAGTGGTCCGGATTGATCTCAAACACTCTTCTCCCTTTCATGAACTCGAGGCTTGTTGTGTCACCAGATGATTGTGCCTTCATTAGCCTGTTGAGATAAAACATATTCTATGTTGTCAGCTCACCAGGAAAAAGAGAACATTACTTCTGAGTTCTGACTTAGGAAAAAAGGTTAGGATCTTACCTCTCCATGTTGGCAGACCAACCAAATTTACCAGATACAAGAACACAAGGGGATGAACTAAGACGGCTAGAAATCTGAACATTAGCAACCTTATCGCCCAAACGTTTCTTTATCCAATCACAAGTCTGCCCAAACTCTTTTTTCACGGCTGCTTCTTTCTCCTCATTCTTGTCTCCTGTCAGTATAAAAAACACATAGCCAGAAAGTGTTATTATGCAATTAAGTGAGATTATCTGACATGGTAATTAAAGGGAATTGCATCCGATGCTTGCCAAGATCTAAGTCTTCCTTGCTGATGTCGATAAAATCCTTCTCCTTGTAAGATTTCAAGCTCTGTATGGCAACTTCATCAATGGGTTCGACCAGATAAAGTACCTGCATAGACAAAGAGAAATGCATATTAATCACCTCAGAGCTAATAGTGATATAGGAACATAATGTGGCTCTGTTCAGGAGAACAACACGTACTTCAAGTTGCTTCTCCATAATCTTTTCCAGGAAAGGTGCATTCTTAGCACTTTTAACACTGTCGGAAGCAATGTAATAAATGGCTTTCTGCTCAGGCTTCATATTCTCAACATACTCATCCAAGCTGATCATGTCATCCTCACTCTGAGAGGAGAAAAATCGAAGCAGTGGAGCTATACGCTTGTGGTTTTCGCGGTCCTCGATGCATCCTAGTTTTAGATGTTTGCCAAAATTATCCCAGAACTTCTCATAGTCCTGTAGAGTAAAAAAAGTCAAATCATCACAAGAAGTCACGTGACAGTGATTTCGACCAGGATAAAAAAAAGGATAAGTAGTAAGGAGAACGAAATAAGAGTTTTGAAGCATACTTCTCTGTTTTCACTTAAGGATATCCCCAAAATCATATCAAAAGCCTTCCTCACAAGACGCTTCTTCATTATCCGCACCTTCAGGACACAATACAAAAACGTTAGGTTAACAAAGAATTGCACTTATATTGATACCAAACCGAACATAAATCTTAAAGGCATAAGAAATGGTTAGCACTTACAATGCGACTTTCTTGAAGAATCTCACGAGACACATTAAGTGGGAGATCATGAGAGTCCACAACACCCTTAACAAAGCTCAAGTACCGAGGAAACTGTCCACAGATAACCACAAAACAATACGATTAGAAAGACGCATGTTTCTTGAAAACATTTTAACCACACCAAAAGAAACTATTCTCACCAGCTCCCCATCAAAGTCATCTGAAATGAAAACTCGTTTTACATAGAGCCTTATGTTCTTCGTCTTTTGATTAACTATGTCATCCTTCCCCATTGGAGAGACAGGTGGCACGTAAAGGATGGACCTAAACTCAACCTCACCCTACAATTAGAGCATTGCCAGTCAGAAAATTCAATAACATTAATATTATTTTTATGGAACGACTTGGTGTCAACACTTCTTGAAAGTACCTCAGTCGTGAAGTGGGAGGATGCCAATGGGTCCAAATACTCATTGAATGTCTTCCTGTAAAACTCATTGTATTCTTCTGTGGTCACCTCCTTAGGGTTCCGGAGCTGCAATATATTAAAATAAACTCTCAAATTGATTTTTATATTCTTCATTTTGGGTGCATACAAAATACATTGAGCAATCCTTACCCAGATTGGTTGTGTCTCATTCGTAAGATCCCAATCCCAGTATCTCTCAACAACCTTCTTGGTCTTCTTCTTTTTCTGTTATAAGAAAAAAGGACACTTAACTCAAGTCAAAGCCATTCTTGCACATTTAGCTATTTTCTGATGTTGATCAAGATATGCTCAGAACAGGCACAGAGAAGTAGGCATACCTCAGTTTGGTCATCCATGTCATCTTTTTTTGCTTCAGCTGGATCATCTTCAACCTCAACCTGTATACAAAAGAACCAAACATATAAGAAAGTAATTCTGTCATCCTCTGACGAAAAAAATACATATAATAGTTTTCATTTGTAATTAGCAACTTGGGCATTTATACATGTCATCCTGGCGATCATACCTCTTTCGTGATTCCCTTTTCCTGCCAGGTATATATAGGGAAAGACACAAACTGAGAATAGTTTCTCACGAGCTTCTGAATCCGCTCTGGATCTGCAAAGGCTTTGTCATCTCGCTACATTGGACACCAAAAAATAACGTTAACAATGTAAGGTTTTATGAGGGAGCAAATATTTGTAATTGAGCTACAAAATAAGTACCAAAGCAAAACGTACCTTAAGATGCAAAGTAATACGGGTTCCTCTGGGAATGATTAACTGAGGATCAGTCTCTTCTCGAATAGTATAACTGCTTGAATCTGCTTCTCCTTCCCACACATATTGCTTATCAGATCTTGGGCTCTTGGTTGACACAATGACCTTCAAAATAAAGATGTGTAATATAGTAAGTATAACAATAAATGGAGTCCACATGGAGCAAAAGAACTTACCCGATCGGCGACTAAAAATGCTGAATAGAACCCCACACCGAATTGTCCTATTAAATTGTTGTCACCACCAGCATCCTTGCTATCCTGAAATTATTACAACTATTTGTATCAGTGATTCCCTGAATTCTTTTTTTTTGAAAATGTGATATAAGAGAAACCAATAGAACCTTTAAAGCTTTCAGGAACTTGGCAGTTCCACTTTGCGCAATAGTCCCAAGACAGTCAACTAATTCTTGTCGCGTCATTCCAATCCCTGAATCACTGACAAAGTGAAAAGCATACACAGCATATCAATTCTCTACTCACCATCGCTCAAAGCGAAATATATAAATTTAACGCAGAAACTAATAAGACCTACGTGAGAGTTATGATTCCGTTTTCCTTATCTGCGTAAATGCGTATATCAAGATTAGGAGTGTCCTTTGAAAGCTCAGGGTCGGTGACACTCAAATAACGCAGCTTATCCAGTGCATCACTAGCATTGCTGTTGGACAACAAATCACATAAGTATGTGTCCATTGCTCAATTGAGAAAAAGTAAATGACTAGAGTAACAAAATTACCTGATAAGCTCCCGGAGAAACACCTCCTTGTTGCTGTATAAGGAATTAACGATCAGGTCCATGAGCCGACTAACCTGTCAATTGTCTCAAAACATTAGTGATACACAAACTTGATTACAAGACAAGAAACACACAAAATTGTACATACTTCAGCTTGATACTCGAATTTCTCGGCCGGTGGAGGAGCCTGTGAGGAAGAATCTGATGCTGCAGCACTGGATTCATTCCGGTATCCCAAAAACCAATTGGGTTTAATGTTCAAATGAGGCAAGGATCCACTTTTCATACATTGCCCATTGGTTAATGATGAGTACCATCTCGATTCAGTTTCACCTCTAGCCACATCCTAAAGAAACACCATTATTATTAACAAAGTCAACCAAAATCACCCAGAGGCTAAAGCTCATTTCTGTTTTTACGCATCACATCTTTCAGGATTTAGGTAATTATACGATTGTACGAAATCAAATTGTCCACTTAATTAAAACCCTAATTCATAAAGTAACGATCTTCATTTTCACCCGCAAGAACAGAAGAACAAAAAGCACGAATCAACGAAGAAGGAGAGAAAGAATACCGTGGCCGATTGGGAAGAGCGGGAGGTTGAAGCAGCGGCGGCGACACGGAAACTCCGTTCGCCGGAGCGTAGGAAGGTAGAAACAGAACGCTTCGAGAGCCTGAGCATAGTCGCGACTTGTAGAACCGATGGAGGAGAGACACAGTAGCGGAGAAAGGTTTTAGTAGGGTTTTTTATTTTTATTTTGGGCCAAATGAGAAGCTTCTGGATGTGAAGGGCAATTTCGGTATTTAAAGGGTACTGGGCTTTTTATGGATTCAATGCGAGCAGCGATGCAAGGGGTAATTCCGTCATTAGTTTATATAAGGTAAACACCGGATCAAGTGATCACGAAGATAATCAACCCAAATCATACAAGGTTTTTACTTCTTTGCTACTTACACAATATTTGGTTCATACCATCCTTTGTTTATTTTAAATTTTTGCTCAATGTCTTTTAAGTACGCTCGGTTTAGGATTGAAGGTTATGGAGTCATGTATGTGATCAAAGTTTAAACGATCGGTTAGAAAACACCGTTTAACGATTAAAAGAATACTAGATTTTGACCCACGCTAAGCGTGGGAATATCAATTTCAGTTTCTTGTGTAGTAAAAATATATTGTTTTGAATCATACATACCAAAAAGATATTAGATAAATAATTGTGTCCACAAAAAAATTAATCGATCGATTTTCGAATCTTGAATGTCTTAATATGATAGGTCTTACGTTTAAGTGTATACAAAATATAAAAATAAAAGAAATTGATTTACAATAACAAAACCAAAAAAACGAAACATTGTCTTATAATGTATGACAAAACATGTAATTGAGTGATATATATCTTATATTTACAAAAACAAATGTTTTTAATAACTTTATAAATTGTTTTTAAACCCAATTTTATCACTGATCAAAATACTACTACATAAATGAGTTAAATCGGTTTGAGTTTCTCAGTATGGTAATGGATTTGGTAAGTATATATTTTTGTCATCAATATTCCGTATATATTAAAGATATTGAAAATATGTAAAGATTTCCACCATGACAAATTAAAATGTTTTGATTGGTTGATTTAATTAATGTGTTCCTTAAATTCCTCTTTGAATGACACATAGGATTAATGTTACTTAAGGCTCTCTTTGAATGACACATAGGATTTTTAACTTTTAGTGTCTCCTCAATTAATATATACTAGAAAATTACCCGCGTCATACGCGGGATAAAATAACTATCGAATAAAATCAATAGTTTTAGTTAACAAAAAATTATGATGAATAATTATATATAATCTATGACCCAATTTATATATTTGAATTTTACGATTATTTTGCATACAAATATGTCCAACCCGTGAAATAATTAAACCAAAAAATTTCATTAATAATAATTTTTTTTACTCGTAGGAAGGTGCATTTATAAATTTAAAACATCTACTTATCAAAAAAACAAAACAATACATGTAAAAACATACTTTTACATGCTCATATATTTTCAAAAGATAATAAATAGTTTTATTTTATTTTAAATCAATTATTTTGGTATATATGTTAAATTTTTTCACATTTAATTCTATGATTTAAATCTATAATTTCGAAATATTTTAATTTTGGCAAGTTGAAAATTCAAAATATTTTAATTTTGGCAAGTTTAGGAAGATTCAAATGTGTTTGACAATTATAGTTATAGTAATCAAAATAAGTATATTTGAAAATAAATATGTTTGGTAATGAGTATAAGAGAATGAAATAAATAAATAAAAATCAAGAGGAGAAAAATTGTAGTGACGACACCTAAGCAAAATGCTCTCAAAATGCTCCTCAAATAATATATAGGATATGATTGAAAGAGTTGTAATGTTTGGGTAGTTTAGAGAAGAAAATTAGAAGTTTGTGTAACGACTTGCGAGGTTTTGGTCTATCATGTGTAATTTGTGTGAATATAGATCGTTATGCAGATAAAAAAATATTTATAATTATGGAAAAATATAATTTGAGAGAGATAAATGATAAAATTCCTAAAATTTTAGACATGGTGTATACAAAGAGATTGAACATAAACACGCACACACTATTGATACAAATGGTACGTGCCAATACTAAACCCATCAATAGTAATCCTAATTAAACCATATTGGTTGGTATAAGAATATCATTTTCCCTTGGAGAGTGTGTGTAATGAAAATAAGAAACACCAAGAAAAGACACCAATATCCAAACGATACACCAACAAAAACATATACCAAAATCACAGTATTATTGGATCGGATCATGAAAGGTGTGAGTATAAGAAATCCGACCAAAAATGTGATATGCCCCACTGCGATTACATATAACAACGGACAACGGTTGAGTAGACAATATGAACATGACTTCAATTAAAGTTGAAGTGAGTCCAAGCATCAATAAGCTTAATGTACCACCAAACATATCGATAGAGAAACCATATTTATAATATACATGCAAGTTAGTAACAATATAATTAAGCTTAATGGACCATGCGTTTCTCCATACACTGTCGAAACTTTTGCCTCGAAGGAGGTTTCCCTGATGGTGGCCATTGTGATGACCGGCCAAAGCCGCTATATGTTGTTGCCCATAAACAAATATCATTGCATATCTAACTGTTATGATAAATTTCAATACTAATTTATAAACATCTTTTGATTAATATCATATACATGCAAGTTAGTAACAATATAATTAAAATATAACATAATTTAGTTTTCCTTTTGAAAAATATTAATAAGAAATTCCCTAGGATACCATTAATTTTTATTCTTTAGATATCATTAATTTTTAAAAGTTCCTTAGAAACCACTTTTTAAAAAAAAAATTCAAAAGTTCAAAAAATACCACAAATACAAAAATTGATTTTTAAAGGGTTTAGAATTTAAAATTTTGGGTTTGGGTTAACTATTATACAATTAGGGTATAGTTTTAGGGGTAGGGTGTAGGTTTAGAGTTTAGTTTTAAACATTTTAAAGTTAATTTAAAAAAGTGATATTTTTGGAACTTTTTTAAAAAAGTGGTATCTAAGGAATTTTTAAATTTTGGTGGTAGTTTTGGAAAAAAACTTAAAAGTGTGCTATTTTGAGAATTGCCTAATATTAATGAACCAATAATATGTCACAATTAGAGACTAAAATATTATATCGGAAGTTGGAAGAGATATATATATATATATATATATATATATATATATATATATATATGAGAAATTTTATGAAATGCTACTTTTGGCATGCCACTTTACACACATGTTATCTTTTAAAAATGTTTGCAAGTCATACAACCTATTTTTTTAAAACTTAACATTTTCAGAATTTTTTTTTCCAGAATTTTTTTTTTCAAATCTCAAATTTTTCTTCCTTCGATCTCAGATCTCGTCTCTCTCTTTTTCTCTCTGCACCAAACCTTAAAAAAAAAAAAAATCTGGGTTGGTTTTTAAAACAGATTATAAGAGTTTTTAAAACAAATTATAAGGGTTATAATCTGCTTTAAAAACTCTTATAATCTGTTTTAAAAAACTTATCATCTGTCTTAAAAAAAGTTTTCACGTCCTTATAATGTATTTTAAATAGATTATAAGGGTTTTTAAAGGTTTGTAGGGTTTTAAAACATCTTATAATCTGTTTTAAAAAACTTTTATAATTTGCTTTAAAACCTTATAATCGGTTTTTAAAACCCTTATAATTTGCTTCAAAATCTTATAATATGCTTTAAAACCTTATAATCTGTTTAAAAAAACTTATAACGACGTGAAAACTTTGTTAAACATATTATAAGTTTTTAAGCAGATTATAAAGTTTTTTAAAACAGATTATAAGATTTTTTAAAACCCTAGAAACCTTTAAAAACTCTTTTAATCTGTTTATAAAACATTATAAGGACGTGAAAACCTTTTTAAAACACATGATAAGGCTTTAAAAGCATATTATAACCCTATAATCTGCTTTAAAAACTCTTGTAATCTGCTTTAAAAACCAACTCATATATTTTTTTTATCAAACTTACAAAACAAAATCAATCAAAACAAAACAAAACCCAGATTTTTAGATGAAATCAACACAAATCGAATAAAAAACTTAGTTATTAGCAATTTGGATCGGTTTATTTTTCCATCCGAAAGGCCAAAAAATCACAAACGTTACTATTTTGCTTCGAATAGCTTTAGGTATACTATGGAGGATCGAATAGTTTCTTTTATCTACTAAATAGTCATATTTACGAGATTGCTCATGTTAACGCACTTAGATTTACTCTGCAATTACATATACTTATTTCATAATGATGCCAAATCTATTATCAAGTTTTTGTCAAAAGAGGATTTTAGAAGTACTAATCTCCAAAGAGGAAAATGAATAAAGCTATACGCCAAAGTTTACCTTCTCTATGATATTTATTTTTGGAGAATTTGGACCAAGAGAATGTATTAACTACCATTTTGTGGACATTGTTTCTACAAAATGTTGACCACTCGAAATTTGGTTAGTTGTACATATTTTTTTTCCAACTTTGTAACTTAAGTGACCAAAATCATTGGAGAAGGCACAACATGTTTCAAGTTTAATCTCTTTCTCTTGAAGGGAATTTCACATATATAATCAAAATTACTACAACATACTACGGATTAGTAATACTATTATTTGTAACATAAATATTGCACAAGCCATAATTAAACATCTGAGAGGAAAGCTTTGTATACATCAACAAAGTACAAAACCCATAATTTTTTTTCCCCCTTGCAAGATTTTTACCAAGCCAAACAGTTTTCTTGGCTTGAGTTTGTTTCTTCCTAGTGGCTTATATCTCCACACACAAACCCCAAACCAAAAAAAAGGAAAAGCAAAAGAAGAGAAGAAGAGAAGACAAGTACGTACATAAACAGCCAAAGTGTAATGTCAAGATTCAAGCTTTAGAGATACAACACGGGACTGTCGGTTGCGTTTAGCCGCCTTAACAAAGACTACTGACAGACATGACGGTGCCCACCATGGTCGTCGAACTCTCTGCTCACCTTTCAAGCAAGCCACTGTTCAAAACAACACACATTTCTTTCCTTTTAGTCGAATATATCTGGAGAAACTTAAGCTGAGAGATTAGAGAAAGAGAGAGTGAACCTTTAATCCTTCTGAGTTCTTTACAGAGAGTAATGAAGTCTCCCCATTTCATGTGATGCCTTCTTATGAAGTGAAGGATCTGTTCGGTTGTAAACACCGACATGCTTTCTAGATATTCTCCATTGACACTGTTTTCTTTGAAAATCTGACGGTAGCTCCCAAGGTTAATCTCCTCGAGCCAAGATCCAACATCCTGAAGAAGAAGAGAAACAAAACAAAAACTTCTCATTTACAAGACGCTCTCGGTGAACATAAAGTACAATCTAGCAGACTGAGAATCCATAGTAGTAAGCATCTAACTGAAAAAACAAAGCCTCACAGTAATACTATCGGCATCCGAAACAAGTTATTCTGTATCAGGAACAAGTTGATTTTCAGATTTGATCAACTAATCTCCATCCAGCAATTCACCTAATTCAGGAGTTTCTCTTTGGTTGAAAAGAAAATCAGCAAGTGACACATGTGAACATCACTGAACACACCAGAGGTAAAACCATTTCCGAGTATATCCACATCAAACAAACACAGATCCCATGGACTAGGGAGACAAGTTATAATCTTAAACTAAATAACCACTAGTAGTACTTGAGTTAGCTCTATAGGTACATGTACAGCAATTGCAACACCATCAAGGCTAAAGATTTCTTCTTTCAATTACCACCCAAAGATACTAAACGTGCAAAACAAGAGTAATTGGATCAAACAAATAACCCTTAAGCAAACTAGGATCAATACTTGAAATCAAATCAAACCCACTAAAATTGGCTAAATTCGGATCAAAATTTAGGTTCAATTCAGATAACATGATTCTAAAAAAAGGGGATTGAGATTGAATGAATATACCTCAACGGTCCAGATGAAGAAATCAAGAGGCTCAGGGGGATGTTCTCTGCTCATCGTCTCCTCTGTAACAAAATCCCAATATAATTCACTCACAATCATTTTACACAAACCCAGAAAATCAACATCAAATTCGAAAAAAGGAAAACACGAATTCGATATTTTCCCAATCTGATAAGGAACAAGAGGAGGAGGAGAAACAAAGGAAAGTACCTACCGAAGAGACAGCTGTAAGATCCGAAATTTAAGCTTTGATTTGTGTGAATTTTCTCGGGAAACAAACGGAAGAGAGAGAGAGAGAGAGAGAGAGAGAGAGAGAGAGAGAGAGAGAGAGAGAGAGAGAAGAGACGGATTCAGCGAACTAACAGTGCAAAATGCGTGAATTCTAGGGTTTGAAGAGAGAGAGAGAGAGGAAGAAGAAGATGAGAGGTCGGGGACAAATGGGTCCATATGTGAAAGTGTGCTTTTTTCTCTTTTAGCTCTTTCTCTATCTCCACGCGCCTCTCTCTCCACCACGCGCCACCGTATCTCCGTACCACGACTTCCTTATATATAATCTCTTTTTGAGTTTTAATATGAGCTAATTAGGTAAATTTGCAAAGAATATAATTTTAGGCCAGATAAAATGATAATTTATTGTTAGCAAATGAGGAAAAAAATATGGTAAAGACTTTAACATGCATTTTTATCAAACAAAAAATAATTGAACATGAAATTTAATGGTGGATTTTATTGACTACTAACAAAAAGAATATTCAAAAGAATTGTTATTTGTCTCACTATATCAAGTAAAGTGGCAAGGAACAACACTATGCTTGTCTCTTAGATATAAAAAGGTTGCACACTTTTTTCTGCATAATGGAACAAAAAAATTGAGCTAGTGGACATTATGAAATCAAATTTTCAATTTTCAATTTTCAATTAGTTTACCTAATATTTTCCGTAAAATGAATTGTTGTGCTAGTCAACTAAAATCCATTAGAAATTTGAAAACCGAAGCTAGATAATACTCCTTCAGTTTTAAAAGAAGTATCGTTTTAGAATGGTTTTGAGTGAATTAATGAAGTTAAGTTACATAAGGATGGAAAAATTGTAAATAGGAGGATTTGGGAGTTTGGAGAAAACAGTTGAATGTTTTCAACAAAGTCATTTACCAAACCCAAAGCTGAGATACACGTGATCATCATTGGTCACACACACATACATTAATCTGACCTTTGGGTTTAATCATGGACCACAAATCTTCTATTCCTTCAAGGTCCATTCAATTTTTGCTGACCTCATCTCCATTCTCATTTTTTCTCCTCCCAAAATATCACAATCCTCATGTACACTTGTTATGTTTTTTCACTTTAAACAAAGATCCAACAACAAAGGAAGTAAACAAAGACCGTAACCACATTAACAAGGAACCGCCCTTTTCTCATTAGTAACCCCTAAATGAAATTTAGTCTCTTTAAACACCTTTTCTAAACTCAAAAGCATGTAACATTAAAATCAGAGGGAAAATGATTTGATTAATCCATAGATGCAAATACTATTGTCCCAATTGATCTTTGCAAACATATCTTTTACCTTTGATTCTCTGAAACTCAAAGTCAAGACTCGTCTTCAGATGCCTCTGCAGCTGAAATCTCAGAATCAAGTTTGTTCATCAGAGTCTCTGACAAATGCTTGGCCACAGAGACCATGTCAAGGATGACGCTCGGGTCTAAACCAGACCCGCCTCTTTTGGTTAACCCGCATATATGTCCAACCCGGTTCACGGATATAGACACAGCTGAACTCATCTGAGACTCCTCTTCCGCTGTTGCATCAACTACGTAATGAGCTCCCACCTGTTAAAATACCAAAGACAAGCATTTTACACAGATGGCTTAAAATTTAGTAAACTTTTACCTAAGAAGATGTCGATGTGAATCAAATTGAGATGCGATTACTTTAGTTAACGTGACTATGACTGGGACAGTAGAAGTGTCGAATTGTTGATATTCTTCGTCGCTGATGTCAATCTCTGGTTGCTCACCATCCGCCACTTCAGCTGAAACGTTAACTTTCGGGATAGCGGTGTTGGTTAAAGCAGCCTGCAGGAGCATAGTCAATAACTTTGTTAAATTATCAATTTGCAACATATCGTAAAGGTATGAAACCAAACAAGACAAATCTCGATAGAATTACTTTAATGGCAGCACCCAAGGCATCCAATAAATTCCCATCCGAACTAATGACGAGGCCATCGATATAAAGGTCCCAGCAAATTTTTCCTTCTTTGATTAGAAGCGAAGATAGATTTATCCCAGCTCCTGATACCAAACAAGGAATTGACGTAAACATTACAACCTGATAGCGTAACAACGTGCAGGTTAAAAAAGAATATGTATAAACACAATTGCAAACCTGCTCCGCTTTTGCCACCTAGAAGACATCTTTGAAGAGCCATAGCAAGCTCAGAAGACAATTCCTCACCTCCTCTTCCCTACGTAGCAATAAGCCACAAAATGTTAGCCGCCTAGAGACTTAAGACCGTCGAGTTTGAAGTTACGATAACCAAAACCACATGTTGAACAAAGTTCTGATTCCAACTGAAAGAGACACACATAGAAAAGCTCACCCCGAATGTCGGTTCTGCGGTTGGACTGCAATCAACGAAAACCGTAACCTTTCCTTTATCGGGTTGGAGCGAACTTGGCCTCCCAATTTCAGCCTGAAATTTTGACACAATATTATTGTTTTACCAATCACATTAGAAAATTAACACTTCTCATTCAACAATGACAATGTAGAGAAGAAAGGAAGTACCTTTACACTGGCAATCACATCAGTTTCACCTATCTTAACTCTCGCTGAACCATTAGCCTAGACCCAACAAAAAAAGAAGAAGCAAATCTGTGTAAGCAGAGAATCAAAGCCATAGAAACAGAGGAGCTCTTGGAGATTACATTACCTGCGGTATAACACCTGTTTCGACAGAGATAGGACGGTAAGTCAATCTTTTCCGTCCATCAGTTCGGAGATCTTGAGCAATCCCACCTTTAAGAAAATGTTGTTCACCAAGAGAAAGCCCCACCATTACTACACCGACATCAAAAACACAACATTCAAGGTTCACGAATTGGTTCCAGGGTTTAAGAAACAGTTCAAACAAAGTACATATCTTTATACAGAACAATCAAAAACATTAAAGCCCATGAATCGTCATTACCTTACCGGCGAATTCGATAGAAAGACACAACTCTGGAATTTCCGGCGACCGTGGCGGCAACTTTGGATTGGCTTTTAGGTTAAGAGGAGAAGGCCAAAGGGGTTTAAACTGATGGCGTGAATATAATTATTGACTTTTGTTAAGGGTATTTTAGTCATTTATTCAGCTATTCCCATTTTTTTCACTCTTTTTTATTTTCTTGCTCTTTTGGTTTCTCTCTTCAATCTTGCCGGGAAGAAGTGGGAGCTTCGTGCTAATGGGTCGTTCGAAATTGGCTTCTCGTCCTGCTGAAGAAGACACGAATCCTGGGTTCGTGTAAAGTTTCATCCTTTATCCGTTTTAGCTCGAATTCTTCTAGGGTTTTTGTGAATACATTTCTGGATTCTTTGGTAATCCAAATTAGTTGTTTGATTATCTGAAACGGGGTTTTTGGTTGTGGGTTCTTGATTTCATACTGCATCCTTCTCTTGTCTTTATCCTAATTTTGTTGATTTTAAGCTGTTTCAGAAAATCGAAAAGGAAAAAGTTATCCTTGGGTCCTGAGAATGCAGTGCCTTCAATTTCAATCGGTATGCTTCAGTTTACCTGAGCAATTAGATGTGAAGCTCTTTCAATTTTGAAAAAATTTCTGTCTTAGATATTTTCTGTAAGTTGTTTGATTATATGCATTTCAATGCAATGTAGGAGGTGAAGTTGGGAATGAGAGGAAGCCTGGACTTTACTGTTGTAACTATTGCGATAAAGATCTTTCTGGTTTGGTTCGTCTTAAATGTGCTGTTTGTTTGGACTTTGACCTTTGTGTGGAATGCTTCTCTGTTGGTGTTGAACTTAATCGTCACAAGAACAGTCACCCTTATCGGGTTATGGTTAGTTTCCAACGTCAAGCAGTATATTTGAATTCAACTAAAGGCTTATGTTTGTGTTGAATATACCCTTTGTGTGACAGGACAATTTGTCTTTTCCGCTTGTTTCTTCTGATTGGAACGCCGATGAAGAGATACTCCTTCTTGAGGTAAATCGTTAGTCGTTTCTACCAATTCCCATTTTGTTTGTGATTGTACTCTCCAGATTCTGGATAGAAATGACTGTTGGGAACTATATCTATTGTATTAGGCCATTGCGACATACGGGTTTGGGAATTGGAAAGAAGTTTCAGACCATGTCGGCAGTAAGACCAAGGCAGAGTGTATTGATCACTTCAATTCTGCATACATGCAGTCACCTTGCTTTCCGCTTCCGGTATGGACTTATGAAAACACATGCTCCTCCGATAGTTGACCCTAGCTCGTTTGTTTACTCAAGCTCCTCACTGTGTAGGACTTGTCCCATACAATTGGAAAGGGCAAAGAGGAGCTTCTTGCTATGAGTAACGAGCATGCAGTACAAACAGGTCAGCTTTGAATTTAGTAGTGAGATTTGCTTGTTGATTTGGGATTCATATATTAACCTTGAATGAGAAAAGAAGGATGCTGAGCTCATTTTTTGTTTGTCACAGAAATTCCTGCACTCGTGAAGCTATCTCCGAAAGAAGAGTTGCCTATGGCAGCTGAAATCAAGTATATATACTTATGTTTGTAACAGTAGTTTCTCTATGTTTACAACGCTGTATATTACTCTGTTAAACGTTTTATGTTTTAATGGGCAGACACGAAGCTTCTGGGAAAGACGATGCAATAGATCAACCTTTGCCTGTCTTAGCTGGAGGTATATGACACTTCTCTTGAAATGCTTTTATCTATTGCCTATATATAGACTTGTAGATGTTATTTGCTCTAAGATTTATGGCTAAGAAAGCTCATTATCTATTTTACGTACTTTAACCTCCAGTATTATCTCTTTCATTTTTCCAAATGTAAAGTAATGCATTTTTTGGACAGTCAAGAAGAAAGTCAATGTACCACAGGCTAAGGACACCATCAAGTTGGAAGGTTTGTATATTGTGGAACAAGAACTAAATGATACTTACAAATCTCCAAAGCTGAAGGTAGTTTACCGCGTTTGTGTATCAGCTGCAAAACAACAATCTGACAGGAGTGTGGGGGAGAAGAAACCGAGACTTCCTGGAGAGAAAGTTCCATTAGTAACAGAGTTATATGGCTACAATTTAAAGAGGGAAGAATTCGAGATTGAACATGACAATGATGCTGAGCAACTACTTGCTGATATGGAATTTATGGAGTCTGACACGGATGCTGAACGTGAGCAGAAGTTGCAGGTTCTTCATATTTACTCTAAAAGGTACACTTGTCACAAAAGCAAACATTGTTAATCCGAAGAATTTGGTCCTAAGCCAATGCTACAGCCAAAGATCATGCTTTGACTTTGTTTGCAGGCTTGATGAGAGGAAGCGGAGGAAGGAATTCGTTCTGGAAAGAAACTTATTGTACCCTGATCAATTTGAGATGAGCCTTTCAGCAGAGGAGAGGAAAATATACCACAAGTGCAAGGTCTTTGCGCGGTTCCACTCCAAAGAAGAGCACAAGGAACTGATTGAAAAAGTCATTGAAGAGCACCGAATTCTCAAAAGAATCCAGGATCTTCAGGTTTGATGCTTAGAACTCTACCAAAAACTTGAGAACTGATTACAAACTCAATCAGGTTGGGAACAATAAGTAGAGAGTTTGGTAATTGTTGCAGGAAGCTAGAACTGCTGGTTGTAAGACAACTTCAGAAGCAAATAGATTTATAGAAGAGAAGAGAAAGAAGGAAGCTGAAGAGAGTATGCTGCGACTAAACCACAGTGCACCAGGCAGTATTGCCGGTAAATCTCTAAAAAGTCCAAGAGGATTAGCCAGAAATTTGCAGCCCTTTGGTTCTACCTCAATGTCAAAGGTCACACTTCCAATAGCTAGCTCTTTGGACAACTGGGATGTCAGTGGTCTCCTTGGGGCTGAGTTACTCTCTGAAACCGTAAGAACAAATATCCTCCTAATTTGGTGCTTTTCTCATTTTATTTGTGATTGTGTTGATCTCTCGACATTATTTCCGTTGGTTTGAGAGATTGAAGCTGTGTGCAGGAAAAAAAGATGTGCAACGAGATCAGAATACTGCCTGTGCACTATTTCAAGATGCTGGAAACCTTAACGAGCGAGATAAAGAAAGGGCAGATAAAGAAAAAGTCTGATGCGTATAGCTTCTTCAAAGTAGAGTCAAGTAAAGTAGACAAAGTGTATGATTTGCTGATTCAGAAGGGCATAGGCGAGTCAAAATGAAGGTTTTGTGTCTCTTTGGCTCATTTTTCCTAGCATGTAATCCCCAAACATATAGTAGTCATGTACATATAGGAAGTGTCTGTACAAGATGATGTTGATTCCATATCTTGTTCTCTGTTAGTTTTGAAAGCTTGACAATTTCTCATAATCTCTTTCAAAGGCAAAATAAAAGAGAGAGACTGAAACTACATGATTAAATCAAGGAGAAGCAATGGTAATTACAGATACATCATTAAACAAAAAGCTTTACCATGTCCTTATGGTTTCAAGCATTGCTTTTCTGTTTTTCGGTAGCCAAGGCTTGAAAGCACCTTCTTGAGAAATGTTTTCCAAGTAAAAGAAGAAACCACGCAGCAACTCCAATCTAGCCTTATCATCACCATCCACGCGCTCGTATTCGTCATTGAAACTATCATGATCATCATCGAACTTCTCGAGGTAAGATTTTCCCATTTCATCAGTCTCATAACTCTTTTCTCTTCCATATCGCAGTTCTCTACATCGCATCACTGGTTTCTTCATCGATATCCGACTAGAGAGCATCAGCAACTCTTTTTCATCGTATGGTTTTTCCAAAACATCCATTAGCTTTTTAAACCAACAACTACTAGTACTAATAATTTCATCCTCTGTACTTTCTTTATCAGCATCAATCACTTTCTCGCTCTTGGACGCCACAAATACATCCGAAAACGGAGAATTACTAACCGCAATTATATCATCAGTCCAAGGCTCAAGATCTGGCTCATCCTTCACCTTCACTAATAGATCCTTTTCAGGGACAATTGTGGATTCCTTTTGAGTATCCGTAATTGGAGGATCGATATCTAGATTCACCATTGTCGAATCTTTAAGAGAATCTACAAGCCATGTGAGGTAGCTCATGTAATCCTTATCCACAACCACAACATTCTCTTCCTTACTCTTCTTCCTTGTCTCCACATAAACTCTTTTGTTACCTTTTGTCAACGGAACAACCTTCCTTAAAGTCTCATCTACCGCCTTAAGCTCTTTAGTTCGATTTAGTCGAACCAGAGGAACATCCCTTGAAGCCTCTGCAGCCTTAAGTTCATCAAGAAACTTGTTCTTTCTTCGTTCAGCGATCCTCTTGTCTCGTTCAATGGCTTCTTTTCGTAAAGTCTCAGCCTTTAAATCAGCAATTTTCCGACCTTTGTTGTCTCGTTGAACATCCCTTAATGTCTCAACCTTTGACACTGAGGTTTTCATAGCTTTCTTGTCTCGTTGAATGGTTTCCTGGTTACTAACTAACTCACCAATCTTCCTCTTTCTTCGTTGAGCAAGTCTATTCTCGCGATGAATCTTTTCTCGGTTTGTAACTAACCGAGCAGCTCTTGAAATCTCAGCTTCAAACCCAATAGTTTTCCTCTTTCTCTGTTCAGAAACTTTGTTCTTGATTGGTTTATCATCTCTAAGATGACCCAAGAACAGCTTGTAGGTCTGATCAATCTTAAGATCATCATCATCATCAAGATTGATAATTGGAACATGAATTTTTTCAGACATGGTTGTTGAAGTATGCTTCCTAATTCGATTTACCATAAACTTTCTGCGTCCATCATCATCAATATTATCCATAAATGAATCTGCATTAGAAACATCTTCAATCACAATGGATTTCATCTTCATATAACACTTTGTTCAATCTAGTAAATAAACGACAAAGAATTAAAAAACAAAAAAAAACTAACAATATCATAGTTCCTAATCCTAAGTAAGAGAAATTGTAGAAAAAGGATCAGAACAAACGTAGAATCATGAATACCGTTTGGGGTGTCTCTGCTTGTGAACACAAACTGAGGACAAAAATATTCCTAAAGAGCAAAGAGAAAACCAAAACGGACACACAAGGGGAAATTAATGATAAATTTTAGGGTTTAATTGCAGATCAAATTTTTGGTTCAACAGTTACGGAAATTTTGGAGAGAAGAGAATATGAAAAGGCGAGTTACGAAGAGACTTTAAGAGAGGCTATGAAGGCTATTATAAATTGTGAGTCAAGGAGTTAAAAGGGACCTAAAGGTAAATATTAATTCAACATCAAAATCCACGTCATAGCATAGTGATAAAAATCTACATAATTGTTGTGAATCAAGAGAACGAATGAGGAAGATTGTGTTTATTCATTAATCATAAGATCTTTTATATAGGATTATTACAAGAGAGTAAAGGAAAATTCCTTTTCCTAATGGGAAAAGGAAAGTACATAAAAGGAAAATCCTAATTCAACTAGGATTCATTAAACCGGCCTAAAGACTAAGTGTTAATGGGCCGTAAACGGACCAGAACTAGTTATGACAATCCACTATGATTTATAACACTCCCCCTTGGATGTCATAACTCTAATGGGCTTGTAATACGCTTTGGATGTTGCCTCATTAAAACCTTACCAAGTAAAACCCATTTTGGGACAAAACCGTGGTGAAGGAAAAAGAGTACAACACGTATTACTCCCCCTGTTCTGAACCTCACTGCAAGTCTTTCAAACGACGCATTCCAATCTGATAAGTAAGTTTCTTGAACGTTGAGGTTGGAAGTGACTTGGTGAATAGGTCTGCTGAATTCTCACTTGATCGTACTTGCTGCACTTGAATTTCTCCATCTTTCTGTAGATCGGATGTGAAGAAGAATTTTGGCAGAATGTGCTTCGTCCTATCACCTTTGATGTATCCATCCTTAAGTTGAGCTATACACGCTGCATTGTCCTCGAACAAGACCGTCGATTCCTGCTTACCTTCGGCCATTCCACAATCCACTCTTATGTGCTGGGTCATCAGCCTTAACCAAACACACTCACGACTAGCCTCATGAATTGCCAATATCTCTGAATGATTAGAAGATGTAGCTGCAATGGCCTGCTTCATTGACCGCCAAGATATTGCAGTTCCTCCATGAGTAAACACATAACCTGTCTGGGACCGTGCATTATGAGGATCTGAAAGATAACCTGCATCAGCAAAACCAACTAAACCGTCCTTAGATTGGTTAGTATAAAATAGACCCAAGTCTTTCGTTCCTTGTAGGTAACGAAGAATATGTTTTATCCCGTCCCAGTGCCTTTGGGTCGGACATGAGCTAAATCTTGATAATAAATTCACGGCAAAACATATATCTGGCCTAGTGTGGCTTGCCAGATACATTAAAGCTCCTATGGCACTGAGATATGACACTTCGGGACCAAGGACTTCTTCAGAGTCTCTCTTAGGACCAAACGGATCCTTTTCTAGATCAAGAGATCTCACCACCATTGGGCTGGACAATGGGTGACGTTGATCCATATTAAAACGCTTGAGTACCTTTTCAGTATATGCCATTTGATGCACAAGGATTCCATCATTTATGTACTCAAGTTGCAATCCCAAACAGAACTTAGTTTTGCCTAGGTCTTTCATCTCAAATTCTTTCTTGAGGCATTCAACTGTTTGGACGATTTCACCAGGGGTTCCAAGGATGTTCAAATCATCCACGTAAACTGCTATGATAACAAACCCTTTGTTTGCAAACTTTTTTTATAAAAATACATGGACTGATGGGATCATTCTTATAGACTTCTTTGACTAAGTACTCACTCAATCTATTGTACCACATACGCCCACTTTATGTCCAACTGGTTTAATCTCATAGGGTGTCCGAATTATTGGACCAAAGACATCCCTTTTCCTTAAAGAATTCAACTCCACGTTTATAGCTTCTTTCCATTTAGTCCAATTTTCACTCTGAGTGCACTCATATATCGACGTGGGTTCTAGATCCTCCATAAGTTCAAGTGCTACCTTAAAAGCAAATATATCATCGATTTCCACACACTTTCTATTCCATTGTATTCCAGACATAACATAATTCATTGAGATCTCATTATTTTCAGGAACGTCAGAACCATGAAACTCGGCGTCCCGAGTCTCATTGCTTGGAACTATCGGTTCAGTTATGTCTGGGGTTCCATCAGATTCCTCAACCACGATTTCAGCACCTTTCTTTCTTTTCCGAGGATTCTTATCTTTGGAACCTATTGGCCGGCCACGTTTTGAGTGTGGTTTAGATTCTGTAGCAACTTGATTGTGTCCCTCTTGAACATCAATTCTAATCGGTGCATTAACAGCTGGTATGTAAGACTTAGTTACTCTTTTCGGGTCAGCAAAGGAATCTGGCAATTGATTAGCTAGCTTTTGTAAATGTATAATCTTTTGGACTTCTAATTCACATTCTTGAGTCCGAGGATCTTGCCATTTTAAGGACGTTTGATTCCATATAATTTCCTTTACCAGTCTGTTATCTCCTCCTAATGTTGGATAGACAGATTCGTCAAAATGACAATCTGCGTACCTGGCCTTAAACAAATCACCCGTGGTTGGCTCAAGGTACTTAATGATAGTAGGAGAATCATATCTAACATATATCCCCATCCTCCTTTGAGGTCCCATCTTTGTTCTCTGTGGTGGTGCAATAGGCACATAAACGGAACATCCGAATGTTTTAAGATGGGATATGTCTGGCTCGTGACCCGTTATTAACTGTGATGGGGAATATTTATGTTCACTAGATGGCCTGATACGAATTAGCTCTGCTGCATGTAAAACTGCATGTCCCCAAGCTGAGACCGGGAGTTTTGATCTCATTAGCAACGGTCTAGCAATCAACTGTATGCGTTTAATAAACGATTCAGCCAAACCGTTTTGTGTATGTACATGTGCCACAGAATATTCAACACTTACCCCCATGGACATACAATAATCGTTAAACGCTTGGGACGTAAATTCACCAGCATTGTCAAGACGTATAGTCTTTAAAGGAAAATCTGGAAAGTGTGCTCTTAAACGTATGAGCTGGGCAAGCAATCTTGCAAATGCCACATTTCTAGTTGATAATAGGCAGATATGTGACCATCTCGTGGATGCATCAATAAGGACCATAAAATATCTAAACGTCCCACAAGGTGGGTGTATTGGTCCGCATATGTCTCCTTGAATTCTTTCCAGAAAATTTATCGTTTCCTTAGTTACTTTGATTGGTGATGGCCTAGTAATGAGTTTCCCTAGTGAACATGCTTCACACGTGAGATTCTTTGGGATAACTCTCCTTTCTTTCAAGGTGTGCCCATTAGTACTTGCTAATATCTTTCGCATCATGTTAGCACCGGGATGGCCAAGCCGGTTATGCCAAAAAGTGAAATTCTCAGTAAACTCTTTGTTTACCATAGCATTTGCTTCTATCATTCCGATCTTAGCACAATAAAGGCCCACATAAATGGCAGGTATAGTCTCTAGGACTTTCTTATAGCCATGGACGGTTTCAAAGATTTGAAGGAATTCTTTGTTATTCTCGTCCTTAGTTTCAACATGAAGACCATTCATTCGAATGTCTTTAAAGCTCAATAGACTTCTCTTTGAACTAGGTGAATATAACGCATTAGAAATTTCTAGATGCGTGCCCTTAGGTAATAAAATATGGGCTTGACCGTGGCCTTCAATTAAATTTGCTATACCCGCAATTGTGGTTACCTTTGCCTTTTTAAGTGTAAGATCAATGAAGTATCTCTTATCTCTTAATATCGAGTGGCTTGATCCACTATCCACAATGAACACATCCATATCGTTCATACTTCAAAAGAGATAACAATAGATACTTTTAAATAACACTCTTTCATTCCATAAAGTTTAATAGAAAGCAATAACACAAAACCAAAGTATAAAGTGTAAAACGTAAAACAAGCAAAACATAAAACACCAAAACAGAAAATCAAAATCAATCACTTAAGTATATCTGAGGTTTCAAAATTCATCAAGTCATCTTGCTCATGATCGAAATCTCCTTCATTATCATGCTGGATCATATGAGTTTCTGGATTCTTCCCTTTAAGGCTCTCTTGATAGAGTTCAACCAGATGCTTGGGAGTCCTACATGTCTTAGCCCAATGATTACTCATTCCACATCGATGGCAAACTGATTTTGGGTTTGATTCTCGTGGTTGAGAAGTAATACCACGGTTATTACGATCATAGTCAGTTCGGTATCCGCGTCCTCGTCCTCGCCCGCGGTTAGAATGATCGTTATGGAATCCGTGGCCTCGGCCCTGACCTCGGCCGTATGGATTAAAATGGTCACGGCCACGTCCTTGCCATTTACCCCCACGTCCACGACCACGATGTCTATAATCACTTTGGACGTGGTTAATTTCTTTCTTTTCATCTGTGGCCACATTCGCTTCAGGAAGTGGGGCTGATCCAGGAGGTCTCATCTCACTGTTTCTCATTAGCAGTGTATTATTCTCCTCGGCTAGTAATAGACATGCTATAAGCTTTGAGTATGTCTCAAAACCTCTTTCACGGTATTGCTGTTGAAGCAACACGTTATTAGTGTGAAAGGTGGAGAAGGTCTTTTCCAACATGTCTTTCTCAGTTACCTTCTCACCACATAGTCTCAATTGAGAAACTATTCTGAACATAGCCGAGTTATATTCTTCCACGGACTTGAAGTCCTGGAACCTGAGATTCCTCCAATCATAATTGGCCTTTGGTAACAACACCGTTCTATGGTGGTCATATCTTATCTTTAATTCTTTCCAAAGGTCCAAAGGGTTCTCAATGGTTAGGTATTGATCCTTGAGACCCTCAACAAGATGATGACGAATGATCGATATCGTTCTGTATCGATTCCTTTCATTCTCATTATTATCCTCAATGATACATTCGCCAAGTCCTTTAGACTTTAGATTTATCTTAGTATCCAACGCCCACTGTAAGTAATTGTCTCCAGAGAGATTGAGGGCAGCATAATCCAAATTGTTGATTTTCGACATCTTAAAACATTCATCCTATTCTCTAAGAACTATAAGATTTTAAAGTTTATGCATATGATGCAAAATAGGTCATGGGTGCTTATATAAACGGGTACGGATGCATGATGCTTATGAAACCAGATTTTTATGTTTAACAACCTAACATAATGTTTTTATATGCTCATGATGCAAGCCTAGTATTCAAATTCTAAACCGTATGATGATATGACCGGATTTTAATCAAGCATGTTATGTCTATATGATGCAATCAGTTTCAGTTTCATGTTTATCAATCAACGAATCAATCCAAACAAGCAAACAAACAAACGAGTTCAAATAAATATGCAACCAAATTTGGACAGAGTGTTTACTGTCGATCGACGGGTGATTTGTGTCGATCGACACAGTTTAATTCAAACAACAAATTCAGGCAGAAGTTTACGTGTCGATCGACATAAAACTAGTGTCGATCGACACGGGTACAGATCATGCAATCGGTTTGGATTTTAATTGAATTAGGTTAGGGTTTCAAGTTAGGGTTTCAAGTGATTACGAATCATGAATCAATAAACACAATCAAGCAAGCAATAACAATAACAAGCATGATTTAGATTAGGGTTTCTAAGATTATCATGAATCTAGGTTCTTTAGATTAGGGTTTCTTATTGTTTACCTTAACCTCCGTGAGTCTTCTAGTTCGCCGTAACCGTTGATAGGCTGTATGAACTTTCTTCTAGTTCGCCGTAACCTTAAAGGCTGTATGAACTATGATTTGAACAGTAACGCCGGATGAACAGTAATCGTCGATGAACAGTAATCGTCGATGAACAGTAATCGTCGATGAACAGTACGCGATGAACAGTACGATGAATAGTAACGATGAACAGTAATCGCGTTTTTTGTGTTTTTAGGGTTTAGGGAGCAACTCGTGCTGATAACGTGTTGTGAATCAAGAGAACGAATGGGGAAGATTGTGTTTATTCATTAATCATAAGATCCTTTATATAGGATTATTACAAGAGAGTAAAGGAAAATTCCTTTTCCTAATGGGAAAAGGAAAGTACATAAAAGGAAAATCCTAATTCAACTAGGATTCATTAAACCGGCCTAAAGACTAAGTGTTAATGGGCCGTAAACGGACCAGAACTAGTTATGACAATCCACTATGATTTATAACAATAATTAAATAGTTGAAAAGAAAAATAATTCCGATATAAAGAAAATACATATATTTACTAAGGTCATGTTTATGGGCGGTAAATTTGAATAAATATAATAGATTTTTAATAATATAAAATTTGTATATTTACCCAAACCAAAAATAGATAAACAAATATAACAACATATTACCCCATATTTAGTGGGTAAATATGGATAATATCTCTATCCTCTTTCTCTCTCTATTTATCAATCCTAATACAATTAATATTATAAAATTCGTATTATTATTTCAATCTTTGCTCATGCCCTAATTTGTCTAGAGTGGGAAACGATAGAAGAGCTGTGCAATGATGCATTTGGTATTTTGGTGGCTACATGAGTAATAAA
The DNA here is from genome assembly GCA_963576765.1 of Draba incana. Lineage (NCBI taxonomy): Eukaryota > Viridiplantae > Streptophyta > Magnoliopsida > Brassicales > Brassicaceae > Draba > Draba incana. The sequence continues at coordinate 30,858,659 of OY755213.1, forward strand.
TATAGGTTGGTGTGTGAGTGAGGACCAAACTGCAACATCTTTTCAAGTATTCTCTATCGATGATTTGCCACTCCATCATTGAATTTTTTTTTTTTTTTTTATCAATATACATATTTGGATTACCAATTCTTTTTGCAATTAATACGACATTTATTTTCCATATTTGTATAAAGGTTTTCCATACATAACCAAAGACATCAATATTTTATTTATACCAAAATTAGAAATCATTTCGCTGACAAAAAAAAAAGAAATCATTTCACGGTTTGTTTTTTTTTGCCCCAAGATATTAATTGAAAAGTAAATTCCAAGCAACTACACTGCCATGCCTGAAAGTCTGAAACAGAGGAGGTAGTTGATTGAATTCAAAGCTTCCATTAATGGAGTGCATCATCAATTGACAGACCTTGATGTGTATCAGTCAGCACTATCGTTGAGTAGCTAACAAGTCATAATAAATATATAGGGTTTCCTAACACTAATGGACCAAGTGATGAATAAAATTTGACTAAGTCTTCTGACTAAGTCGTTGTTGAGTCCGAGTCTTTAGGGTGTGTTTAAGTTTTTATGTTTAAAGTAGTAGAATGTGTCTTCCTGGTTTGTAGGAAACACGTTAGAGATAGGAGTAGTGGTAAGTTATTTCTGAAGTGCTATTTAAGAGACAGAGTATAAATTGTCTGGTTTTTAATGCAAACAACACGAAGCTTTTCCAGGCAAATTCATGTGTTCTTAGCTTCTCTGTTTCTGGTTTATTGATTCGGTGTTAACAAGTGGTATCAGAGCTTGTAATCCAACCTGTTACAAGTTCAAGTGTGTGAGAGAGAAAACAGAGTGCAGAGAGAAAGAGCGTGACAATGGGTGATCGAGATTCATTGTTGAGCATTCCGAAATTTGATGGTGATTATGAGCATTGGGCAATGCTCATGGAGAATTTGTTACGATCAAAGGAATGGTGGGATCTCATTGAGACGGGTGTCTCACAGCCGGAGAGGAACGTGATCCTAACCGGACCGCAACGTACGGAGCTTGCGGAGATGAAGCTGAAGGATCTTAAGGTGAAAAACTATCTCTTTGCTTCGATTGATAAGACGATCTTGAAGACGATTGCAAAGAAGGATAGTTCGAGGGATATTTGGGAGTCCATGAGGACAAAGTACCAAGGAAACACGAGAGTTCAAAGTGCACATTTGCAGCGGTTACGGAGAAACTTTGAAGTGCTCGAAATGAGGAATGGAGAAACAATTACGGAGTATTTCTCTAGGGTCATGGTGGTGGCTAATGATATGAGGAATCTTGGTAAGGAGATGCCGGATGCCAAGGTGGTTGAGAAGATTCTCCGTACGTTGGTGGAGAAGTTCGCGTACGTAGTATGTGCTATCGAAGAAGCAAATGATATCAAGACGTTGACTGTTGATGGCCTACAAAGTTCGTTGCTAGTACATGAATCAAACATGAACAAGCATAGCGGTGAAGAAGAGCATGCTTTGAAGATGGAAGGTGGCAGAGGACGTGGTGGATATGTCCGAGGCAGAGGAGGATACCGAGGAGGCAGAGGAGGATACCGAGGAAGAGGCACTACAAGCTTCAACAAAGATGAAATTGAATGCTTTAAGTGTCACAAGAAGGGACACTTCAAAAATGAATGTCCTACATGGGAGAAGACGGCTAATTACGCTGAGTTAGAAGAAGATGTGTTGCTTATGGCTCAGATCAACCTCACAAAATCAGAAGAAGAACATGTGTGGTATTTGGACTCGGGTTGTAGCAACCACATGTGTGGAACAAGGGAATGGTTCATTGATTTTGACGATTCGTTTCGGCAACACGTCAAACTTGGCGATGATAGAAGAATGCCTGTGGAAGGAAAGGGAAATTTGAGACTGGAAATCAATGGCATCGTTCAGGTGATTTCCTCTGTTTATTTTGTGCCAAACTTGAAGAACAACTTGCTTAGCGTTGGACAACTGCAACAAAAGGGTTTACGGATCATCATAGAAGATGATACATGTGAAGTTTGGCACAAACAACAGAGGAGGCTAATCATGTGTTCAACAATGTCGGTAAACAAGATGTTTCTGGTATTTGTTGTGGTGAAAGGTCCAAGAGGAGAGATAGAGGCGAATCTTATGCAAAACACAACGGAAAAAAAAGAAGAAACTTGGCATAAAAGGTTTGGACACTTGAGTCATAGCAGTTTGAAGACGCTAGCTGAGAAGGAGATGGTGCAGGGGCTGCCGAAAATTCACATCGAAACCACCGTCTACGAAGTGTGTATGAAGGGCAAGCAAAATCGAGTGACAATTCCAAAACAAAGTGCGTGGAGATCGAGTCGTGGACTTGAGCTGGTGCATAGTGATATTTGTGGTCCAATCTCACCTGTCTCAGAGAGCGGAAAAAGGTATGTGATTAATTTCATTGACGACTACAGCAGAAAGTGTTGGTCTTTCTTCCTCGCAGAAAAGTCTGAGGCCTTAAATTCGTTCAAGGAGTTCAAAGTAGCAGCAGAAAAGGAACTTGGGGAAGTGTTGGTGTGCTTGAGAACTGATCGTGGTGGAGAGTTCAATTCTAAGGCCTTTCAAGAGTTTTGCACCGTGAATGGAATCAAAAGACAGCTCACTGCGGCGTACACTCCTCAGCAGAACGGTGTGGCCGAGAGAAAAAACAGAAGCATCATGAACATGGTGAGATGTATGTTGTTTGGAATGAGCATGCCTCTGCGGTTCTGGATGGAAGCAGCTCAGTATGCTGTACACATACTGAATAGGAGTCCAACAACAATCTTGGAAGATGTGACACCGATTGAAAAATGGAGCGGACACAAGACTACGGTTAAGCATCTTCGATTCTTTGGATGTGTCGCGTTTGCTATGGTACCATATGAAAGGAGAATTAAGCTGGATGAGAAAAGTATTAGATGCGTGATGTTTGGAGTCAGCAAAGAATCAAAGGCGTATCGACTTTATGATCCTGCAACAAAGAAAATCATAATTAGTCGAGACGTGATTTTTGATGAGAGGAGGCCATGGAATTGGGAGGAGAAATTTGAAGACAATACTTTCATCGATGTGTTTGGAGAAGAAGAAAAGCAGTCAAGCTTAGAAGAAAATATCGATGCTCAAGAAGGAAATTCAAACAACTCCAATGGAGAAGAAGAAGACGATGGCACTAGAGAAGAAGGGAATTTGAGCTCAGATAGTAATGGATCTGGGCCATTAAATTCTATTGGGCTAATAAATGTTGATGGTGGATCTGGGCCGATGAGTAATGATGATGGGCTTGGGTCTTCTTCTTCAAGTGGTGGAACTGGTCCGATGGTTACGAGAGATACGACGGTGAGGAACAAACAAAAACCTGCGTGGATGAAGGATTTCGTTTGTGAGGGCATGAAATTGATCATAGAAGACGATGGAGAAGAACTCATAGCCATGTTTGTGGGAGAAGATGATCCGGTGAAATTTGAAGATGCGGTTGAAAACGAGAAATGGAAAAAAGCCATGGAAGCTGAGATCAAGTCGATTGAAGACAATAACACATGGGAATTGGTTGAGTTGCCTACGGGAGCCAAGGTGGTCGGAGTAAAGTGGATTTACAAAACAAAATTCAACGAGAAAGGAGAAGTTGACAAATACAAGGCAAGGCTAGTCGCCAAAGGCTTTCATCAAACTCATGGGATCGATTTCCACGAGGTATTCGCACCGGTTGCAAGGTGGGATACGATTCGTTTGATTCTTGGTCAGGCGGCTCAAAGGAAGTGGATTGTTTTTCAACTCGATGTGAAAAGTGCTTTCTTACACGGTGAGCTCAATGAAGACGTCTATGTCGAACAACCGAAAGGTTTCGAATCCGGAGAAGATGGTGAGATGGTGTATAAACTGAAGAAAGCGTTGTATGGATTGAGACAAGCACCGAGAGCGTGGTACAATAGGATTGAAGGCTATTTTATGAGAGAAGGATTCAAGAAATGCTATTGCGAGCATACATTGTTTGTGAAGTCGAAGGGAGAAAACGTTCTGCTCATAAGTCTTTATGTGGATGATCTCATCTACACAAGCAATTCAGAATCGATGTTGGCGGAATTTAAGGCGTCTATGATGGAAGAGTTCTCAATGACCGATCTCGGTAAGATGAGGTATTTTTTGGGAGTAGAGGTAATCCAAGACGAGGAAGGAATCTTCATCAACCAACATAAATATGCACTGGATACATTGAAGAAGTTTGGTATGGAGAGTTGCAATCCGGTGAAGAATCCAATAGTTCCAGGGAACAAGATGACTAAAGAGGGAGATGGACCATTGGTAGATTCAACAGCATTTAAACAGCTGGTCGGAAGCCTAAGGTACTTGACAGCCACTCGATCTGATTTGATTTATTCAGTTAATCTCATGAGTAGATATATGGAGAGTCCAACTGAGCAACACATGATGGCTGCAAAACGAATTCTGAGGTATGTGCAAGGTACTGTCAATTTTGGGATACAATATAAGTGCAGTGGAGTAGGAGAATTGGTGGGGTATGTGGATAGTGATTATGCAGGAGATGGAGATGATAGGAAGAGTACGTCCGGTTACGCTTTCATGTTTGGAGGAGGAGCAGTTTCCTGGGCTTCAAAGAAGCAGCCTATTGTCACATTGTCTACTACAGAAGCTGAATTTGTGGCTGCAGCAAATGGGGCGTGTCAAGCTGTTTGGTTAAGGAATCTTCTTGCTGAGATTGGGTTCGATCAAGGAAAAGGAACTGTTCTGTTTTGTGATAACAGTTCTACAATTAAGCTGTCGAAGAATCCAGTTCTTCATGGTAGGAGCAAACACATTCATGTAAGGTATCATTTTCTACGTGAGCTTGTGAATGAAGAAGTGATTGATTTGGAGTATTGCTCAACACATGAGCAATTAGCGGATGTGATGACTAAACCTGTTAAGCTTGATGTGTTTGAGAAACAAAGAAGCAGCTTGGGAGTATGTGCACGGGAAGAGTAAACTGGAGCTAAGCAGTTCCAGTTTAGGGGAGGTATTGATGAATAAAATTTGACTAAGTCTTCTGACTAAGTCGTTGTTGAGTCCGAGTCTTTAGGGTGTGTTTAAGTTTTTATGTTTAAAGTAGTAGAATGTGTCTTCCTGGTTTGTAGGAAGCACGTTAGAGATAGGAGTAGTGGTAAGTTATTTCTGAAGTGCTATTTAAGAGACAGAGTGTAAATTGTCTGGTTTTTAATGCAAACAACACGAAGCTTTTCCAGGCAAATTCATGTGTTCTTAGCTTCTCTGTTTCTGGTTTATTGATTCGGTGTTAACACAAAGCACACAAGATTTTTGTCAAGTTTTCAAAAAAAAAAAAAAAGCTACTCTTCTTCTCTGCGTAAAATCTTTATCTCAAACTGTTTTGTATCCTTTCTTACCCGTTACAATAGAACTTCATTCTGCTGAAAATTTAACCAATAAATTTATAAAACAAAATTAAATATTCTTCAAAGTGTGTTGCTTTCATGAATGTAAAGAGAAATCATTAAAAAGGTGCTTCATCATAGTTGCATACACAAAAGAACACACGTTCAAGCCTTGTGAGGCAATGACGCATTCATCAAACAGTAGCAGCAACAACCTTGACGACACTACATATATCAGGTATTGAAAGCACATGACCAAACCACTCAACTATCCCCCACAATTCACAGTTTTCGCGCCTTTCAAGAGCAATCTCAGCACACCAAATCCTCTTCTCATGGAATATACCACGATAATGCAAATCCTCGTCCCACAAAACCGCCATCTTTCCACCATAATTGGCCAATCTAACACAAGCACCTTGAGGGAACTTTGGTAGTCCTTCCCAAACCCATCAACTTTCTCCACCAGCGTAGCTTAGTGTCATACCAAGCGAAAACTCTGTCACCAAAGTACAAAACATTCTCTATCTCGCAATAAGTATCTGGAGACATAAAATCATACATCCTAATTGGTCCAACTGGGTCCCATCTACGTTCCTTGGAATCGTAAGTAGCAGCTTCCTCTGAGCCATTCTGCAAATGGAACTTCCCATCAATACATGTGCTTTTGTATCTAAAGTCGCATTTTCTCTTGCTCCAAGGGATGGGCAAAGAATCCCAAATAAGGGTTTTTGTGTCCAACACCTCGACGATCGAGCTTCTAAAGGCATGGGGATCACCATCTTCGTAGCTACCTGCTACATAAATCTTCCTATCAACGACGCTCGCAGTAAGTGTCACTAGCTTAACACTCAAGTTTGGAGCCTCTCTCCACGTGTGAGAGGTGCAATCTAGAACAGAGACGACGGTATTAGAGGATCTAGATCCACCAATGTTATAGATACTAGTACCAACCGCCACTAGGCCATGACCACCCCGATCGTAGACAGGAGGAGAATGCGGCATTGGGACTTTAGCCAAAACATACCCATTTGGATTCTTATTCGTCCTACTACTGGTTCGGGTTTTACGAGGTTTTCGACAGAGGGTGAACCACTTAGGGTTCCCATCAGAAACGAAATATACGCACACATAGAGACAACTCTCTGTATTTCCCAAGAGTGAACGAGCCTTGTAAAGCTCCGGTGAAGCAATGAGAGAGTCGGATAGTATAACCTTGATACGCGTGCGAAGCAGCTCAATAGCAAATCATTGGGAAGCGAGGTCGATTGCAGTGTCGGTTTCAGAGAGTGCTTCTTCTTTTTCGAAGGCGACATTGACGGAATTAATCAACCTCTGGATTGTTTTGTATTTGTTCTCCAACTTGTCGCATTAGGTTATCACTTTTCTTGTAGAAGGGGTCAACGCATGTTAAACAAATGTTGGGCTTTATGGGCCGTTACTAAATTGCAAGAATTTTTTCATAATTTTCCTCGTGGCTATTTTAACCACATCCATGGAATGTAAGAGCATATGATCCTTACAGAACTTGAAATATCTCTGTCTACGGATGATGACTCTCTCTCTCTTCGATTTCACGAAACGCGGAACAACCACCCAGTGCCGGCTCAGTGGGGAGAGCATGGGAAAAGAAAAGAAAGATGTCTTTATTATTGTTGTTTACTGATAATCTTGATTTACAAAGACGTATAAACAAACACAAACTTTACCCAATCTAAAAGGAAAACACACAAAAACATCTTAAACACAAGTCTTATCACCAAATTCATGCCTTAAAACCTCACATAATCAAAGGATTTGCTACAGCAAGAAAAACCCAAACCACACTTAGTAGTTACCAAATCACTTAGGAGTGAAGAAGAAGATATCATCAAGCCTATCATTACTCGGCGAATTCCCTCCATACACCAACAGTCCTTCCTTACCATCCCGTGACCCAGCCGCAAACGCGCACCATCCTCTTGGCCCGGGATGCTCCTCTGATCTAACCCCATCCTCCCATTTCCTCCACTCAAACGTCTCTGTATCGAGCCCATAAGCGTCACCCGTGAAACACCCTGCACCCATGTGACCCAAATCGCTCGGATCAATCTCCCCACCAGATATCAATATCTGCTTCCCAACAACCGCACTCGAAAACACACTTCGTGGTGACGGTTTCTCGCCTTTTGTCTCGACTTCTTTCCATTCTCCTTTCGCTATATCGAAACAGAACACATCGTCTGATTCTTCCCCTGCGAATCCATACACAACCCATATCTTATCATCAACCACCTCTAGCCCTGGACCGCCTCTTCCTCTACAAGCTTCCCCCGGAGACGGAAACTTAATCCATTTCTGATCAACAACATTGTAAGCCCAAAGATCGTTAAGACGCCCATCAACTCCACACCCGCCAAACACGTAAACGTTTTGAGAATCTGCGGTAATCGAATGGTAGCTTCGGTTTTGTGGACCGGTTTGCCCTGAAGAGAGTAGCTTCCATTGGTTGTTCGAAGTGTCGAAACAGTAAAGCTCGTTTAGCTCTTGGTGAGTCGCGTCTCGGCCACCGAAGAAGTAGATGATGTTTCCTACTGCAGCCATTGCTACACCTACTCTAGGAGGAGGAGCATCACCTGAAGCTTCTTGGATTGACCATGTTAGAGTGTTGAGGTCGAAAACGTAGAGATTGTTGTCAACGGGAACACGAGGCGCGAATTCGCCACCAAAGGCGTAAACTTTGTTTCCTATAAGAGCTATGGCGTGTGAGCTTCTTGCTCCTGGTCCGGTTCCTTTTTGTTTTAGCTGATCACGCAAAGATGAATTCTTCAGATACTTATAATGATTAACAAAATTAACCGATCAAGAGAGAGTTTTTTTTTTTTTTTTTTTTTAATTATCATCATTACAATAAGTATTAGCTGAAATCAAATCACAAACAAACAAGAGTTTGAGTCAGCAAACAAATATACAATTCAGTAATGACAAAACTCACTGTACACTAATCCAATAGTATAATAATAATTTGATAAGAAGAAAGCATAAACTACAAGATTAACTGTAGAACCAAGTCCACAAATCCAATATTGATTGGAGAAAAAGCACAAACGTAATTGTAGAACCAAATTATTGAGAAGAGAATATATATCATCACGTAAGCAATTTACTGAGAACTTGGAGAAAAATTCAAGAGAATCAGTCAGATTCCGAAATGAAATTAAAAATCTCAACAACGATTTTAAATTCGACAAACCCAGATTCGTCTCTAAGAGAAGCCAAAAAGACGATAAATTTGATGGAGAAAAGAGAAGAAGAGAATTGAACCTGAACCCATTTGCCTTCCAAGGGAGTCGCTGCCATGTCTGCTCTGTAATCAATTTTAACACTGAAGAAGAAATGACTCGAGAGGACCAATTAGATTGTTCGTGTTTGATTTCTCCTCTTTCTCTAGGTGTCTGTCTCTATTTAAGTACCAAATTTGGTGAAAAGGAATCTTCTTTTTATTAAAAAAAATCTTATGTACCATATTTATCGAAAAGGCATGGACGAATGAGACAAAGTGAAAACGGCATGGAAATTGCACTAACTGAAAGGAAATATATTTTTCAATTCTTCCAAAATCACAGACTCAAAGATTTTAAGGTTCATTTGTATGAAATATTTAAAAATCTTGACTTGTCCACAAATAATGAGCAAGTTTAGTGTTGCAACTTGTTGTATGTTTGTGTCTATACAAATCTCTATGGTATGATCTTAAAATTGTTACATACATAAAAAAATGGTACACTACATAAGTCTCTCTCCATGTGTAGTTTTATGGTAAACCAGAGAGCTAACTAATCCAGACTGAATTCCTCAAGCCATATGATTACTTCATTCCTCTGCAAATGCAAACCAATCACAATTTTTTTACTGACACAAATAATAGTAAAAGATGATGATCTCTAAATTTTCGCTAGAGCTTCGGAATCATACCATTATGAAGTTCCATGTTCGTCCTGGATCATTGTAACGAGCAAGCATACAACCCATTTTAGCTTTAAGACCATCTTTACTCAGACTTTTCCTCAGTTCATTCTCTTTTACGCGTACAACTTCCTCAGTCGGTTTCCCACTGAATTTCACTACCGCAGCAAAACCGCCTTCTGACTTCTTCAAGTTAATCGATTCTTCATTAGGCATCGGTAAGCTAGAATAGGCACAAGCAAAAAAGAATCATTTTTACATCAATCAGTCTCATCACCGTTATATCGACCAAACCATCCATGATTTTAGCTTTTACCTGCTGAGTTCTTTTCCTGATGGAATGACAATTTGTACTGACACATCAGAGAGTTTATCATCTGTTGCTTGAGTAAACACTGGAGTTGTCATTGGTAATTTCTCCATCGTCGAGTTTTTTCCAAATATGTAGCTTTCATATCGGTAAACCATTTTTGTTAACATTAATCACAAAATGCCAAAACAATCTATAATGGAACAAAATTGCCTTAAACCTCACCCAGCAACATTGTTGAAACCCGAAGAGCCTGAAAGCTTGTCACCGTTCGTCTCCACTACTATGAAAGGTTCGTACTTTCTCACCTGACAAACGATTAGTTCGAATTTCAGACCAAGCATCTCATTTGCCACCTACAGGAACAATTCTACATATTGGTGGACTAAGCAAGAAGATATGTGACCTCATAGTTTGCAGTTCTTTTCAGTATTTGATACTTTGGAGTCTCCAAGTCAGGCGTTTTATAAATCCGTAACTGCGATAAGAAAAGTAAGACTATGAACTCACTATCAACCATTTTTAACAGAAGCTCGATTCGTGCTAAGAAAAGTCAAACCAAACCACCTGGTTAAATACATCAACAAGACCTTCAAGAGAAAAGTAATCATTGTTATCAATAGAGTCCCACAAGTCCTGCACATCAAAAAATTGTAATTAAGCATAGAGATTTCACAAGAAAGGGAAAACAGATCCAAAAGTATTACCAAATGGCTACAAAACTTGTTAGTTTCTGGATTAACAGCCATAATTGATGTCCCTGTAAACACAAGCTCTGGTTTCCATGGCAAAATCACAAACTTCATTACCATAGTCCATCTTGTTGTTATCTCATATGGACCTGTCTATAACCAGTTGCATCAGTCTTAACATTACACAATCTCAATTCAAAGTCCAAAAATTCAATCTTTACGAAAACCATTCTCAAAAAAAGTATTAAAGTATACTACTTGAAGGTAAAGATTAGTAAAAATTCCATCTTTACGAAAAACCATTCTCAAGAATTGTTTGTTCGAATTTGAAGGTGGTGATTTAAGTAAGAGACCTGTTTAGCCCAGTGAAGTTGAAATTGAGGATTGAATAGATTCTTTAAGAGAGAAATGTTGAAGAGATATCCAGTTATAGTGTCGTGTTTTGTAATTGGGTCTCTGAATTTGACACGATCATCGTAAGCTGTCTTATCGATTCCTTGGTCGTCGAATAGATGAGGAAGATCTTTGTATAAGAAATCAACGAGCTTTTCCATGTCCACCGTCGATGACGACATTTCGTTGCTTACACGAAGATTCATACTCAGCCGTCGCCGGAGTCCGTTGCGCTGACGGAGAGGGAGGAAATGGGTGGTTACATTTTGTTGTCGGAGATTACTTCCGACGGCGGTGAGGATCGGTCGGTAAATGTGGCCGGAGAGGTGGCCAGTGGTGGTAGCCATAGATCCTTTCTTTTTTCCCTTTGTGTGGTGGATGTTGGCTATTGCTAAAATTTGTGTTTCTTCTTTTATTTATTTATTTTATTTTACACGAATGAGGAAATTTAAAGTTATTTGGTGAAATGAGTACATAAATATGAGGACTATGATACTGATGTTCGTTATTCGATTTTATAGCTTTTGAATCGAGTGAAAAAATATTCAATTTTTTTTTCATTAAATCCAAGGGCAATTACATGACATGGGTTAAAAATCAAACAAATACTACATTTTATCTCCTAAATACACGTGTTTGCTTAACATTATGCCTAAACCCACATGGCATCTCAGAAGAGATCCCGGCATGCACCACCGGAATATGCTGTTTCCGTCGCCGGGAAACAAACCTTCACGCGCCGAGCTCCAAACGCTTCCATAGAAAGATGCTTTTGTAGAATCACTCCTTAGATTTAATCTTCCATACTAGTGACCCTTGCTAATCCGGATCCAGAAAAACAACTCACCTTCTTAAAGAGCACCACCGATCAATCGCCAACCATGACCATCACCATCTACCTTAGCAAAAGGCTTAGAATTGGAGATTTGGGGAAGACCATGAACGATTAATACCAAATTGAAGAAGAGAGACAATTCCGAATTGAAGCATGGATCTTTCCTTAAAGAACAAAAACCATGGAAGAAAGGAAAACGAAAGATCCGGTCAACGCCGGAAAACAAAAATCGGTCTAAGTTAATCGGACAAACGCCGAAACTTAAATCGGACTAAGCCGAATATTAGATCTAAAAGAAAAGGAAACAGAAATTATACGTAAACTAATATTTACAAGACCACGACGACGAAACGGTGGCTCTGCTTTTCTTTCTTCCTAGAGAGAAGCTGGAGAGAATACTGAGAGAGAACTCAAATGCAATGCACATATGATATATTCGCGTTTAAGAATTTTGTATTATGTATAAAAACATTATAAATATCTATCTAAATTTTGCATGATTATTATCCGAACTCAATTTAAAATTATTTCTCTACATATCGTAATTTATAAGCCTTTTATTCGTCAGATCCTTCATTTCTATACTGTCCATGATGATCTAGTTTATTAACTCTACTAGTATAATTTTTTGAAAGTGGAAAGCATGATTTCAAATTAGCTTAAACCATGGGAAACCAAAAAAGGTTGAACAAAAAAAAGAAATTAGTCCCTTTATAAAAAGAAAAAGGCGTACCAACATTAATTAATGCTTCACTCTCACAAACGAGGAGAAGAAGTTTCCGGAAGCTAGGGTTTCTCTCTAAACCTTCTTCAATCTCCGTAAGTTTCTCATCTTGATTCACAATTCGAGCTTCTTCAATCGTATCTTGAATTTCGACTTAGTGTGTTTATAATTTCTGGAATCTGGAGACAAATTTCGTGAAATTGATTGTGTATTTGGGGAATCTTTAAAATCAGATCTCTCTAGGAATGATGAGTGATAAGAAGCGTCTTCCTTCCCGATACGATCCCGACGGAGAAATCACGCCGCCGTCTGACTTCGTTGCTCCGGAATCATCAAAAATGTCGAGGATTAGGAATAAGCGTAAGGCTACACAGGCAAATTACTCGGGTCCAAGTCCAAAGATGATCTGGAGTGAAAATGACGAGCTAAGCATACTAAAGGTTTCTACTTTTTTGCTTAAATTGCATTGTCAGCTACTGGGTTTATGTTCTTGATCTGGATTTCATTCTCTGTGTGATTAGGGCATTGTGGAGTACCGGAACGAGAGAGGAGTGGATTACGTTTCTGATTCAGTTGCATTTTTCAATTATCTCAAAGTTGGTATGGAATCATCAAACTTCTCCAAGGATCAGCTCATGTGTAAGATCAGGAAGTTAAAGACGAAATTCAGAGATAACTCGGCCAAGAAAAACCCGACCTTTAACAAGTCTCATGACTCTGAGATCTTTAACTTGTCAATGGCAATATGGGGAAAAGAGAAAGCTGATTGCAAGACAGAGGTAACTTAGTGTTTTCACAGTCTCCTTATAACTTATGTGCAAGAGTTTTTGGTTATGAGTTGATTGAGTTCTAATATGTATTGCAATAAGGTTCAGGGTGTTGTGGAACATGAAGAAGCGACAAACGGTGAACCCAAGGATGATGATGACTCTTGTGACATCAAACACATGGACAAGGAGACTGGTGTGAAGGAGAATGAAGTTGATAATGCTGAAGATGAGTTGTGTACTCTAGAGGATGCATTCGAGGCGACAATGTTTCAGCATTCGAGCAAATATGCTGAGAAAATGATGCTTCGGAAGTTGAGGAACCTTAGAGGTGAGGAAAGGAAAGCGTTGAGCGACGAATGGAAAGCATTGCTTGTTCAAGAGATGCAATTGAAGAGCAAGAAACTACGTTTCGCCGGTAAACTCGCAAATGCAGCATTGGAATGATTAGATTAAGAAGAAATAAACTGATTCCAAAGCCTCTTAATCTATTTGATTAGTGATAACAAAAACTAAGTACTTATGAGTCATTTTCGTTATTTTGCATTGAGCCTAACTTATTCCAAGTATTTGCTCATTTTGTTTAGTTTGTATTTTGTAATGGCATAAACTAATTAAAATATATATTTATGTAACGCTCTGTGTAAAGGATCAAAATCTTATAAAACCTATTCTCTCAAACATCAACCTCTTAACACCAAAAAAATTCTCACATAACCCTATAAGCCTTAATGAAATGGTAAATTACAAAACTAACCTCAACTAATTAAAAGAAAAAAACAAAAAAGAAAATAAAAACCCAAATCGCGATCGTCTTCTTCTTGGATTTCTCTTCTTCGCCGGCGACATCCATCTCAATCTCCGGCGGATTCTCCGGCTCACCATCACCAATCTGAAGCACATTTGTTCAATTGAAGCCCAATCGAATCTTCTTCTTCTTCCCGTGGTCCGCGACATCACCATTGATCCGGCCATCAATATTGATCCCAATCCGAAGCACATTTGTTCAATTGAAGCCCAATCCGCCATTGAATTCAATTGAGATGCGTTCTACTATGTTATAGCTTTAGTATAACCAGCTTTAGTGGCTCGGATAGTAATGCAAGTTGGGGAATCCGCAAGTTGGAAGAACTGGGTTCTACTCATGAAGGAAGAATCGAGAACGAGGAGCTTCGAGATATTTGAGTTGTGTTCACCAAAGTATTACGTTGAGTAGTGGGTTTTCGCATATTCCAAGACCATTTATCCAGTTCCGCATAAGTCTGAGTGGAATATTCCCGCAAATGTAGAAGCAAAAAGTATGTTACCTCCGAAGAAGAAAAAGACCAAAAAGGGAAGACGTCGAGTAAGAAGGATTCCATCAACAGGAGAACCTCAACCAAAGAAGAAGGCGATTCAAATTACTGAGCTTGAGAACCCAAGTGGTGGCGAGTGAGCGTACTACTGGTATTTGTGTTTGTAAAACTGCGTACTACTGGTATTCGTGTTTGTAGTTTCAAATGATATTTGTTTGAATTGTGTTTCAAATGCGATTCGTTTGAATTGTGTTATGGTTATTTTAGTGTATTTGGTGTGAATTATATGTTGGTTTGAAAGTGTTTTTAAATTGTTGTTAAATTAAAAAAATATTAATTTAAAAAATAATTTATCGAACAAAATTTAAATAATGTAAAAATAAAATAAAAAGACATATAATTAAATTTAGTTTCAGAACAATTTTATGTGGGTTTGAAATTGTTTTCAAATTTTGATTGAATGATAAAAAAAATATATATATATATATATATATATATTTTTTTTTTTTTTAAAACAAAATAATTTATCTAAAAATAATTAAATAATGTAAAAATAAAATTAAAAGATAAATAATTAAATTTAGTTTCAAACTTAAGAACAATTATAATCTTCTCAAATATAAGAACAATTATAATTTAGTCCCAAATATAAGTAAATTAACGAATTGTGAAATTTTCACAATCTTCCATGTATCACATTACACTTTTAAGTATAGTTTGATAGTGTTGTTCACCTTACGATGCAAAAACTGATATGAAATGTGAAATTCAACATATTTTTTGATGGTGACTAAAGAAATGTGTTTTTATTTCCAAAAAACTGTTGTACAACTGAAAATTTGTTCTCCAAAGTATAGTAAAACTAAAAAATAGCTAAATCACCAAAAGTACAACTATTAAGAAAACTGCACAACTAAAAAACTAGGGTAAAACTATGAGAAAATGGCGGCGCACATGTCGCACGTGAGGTTAAAATGGAGGCGGCGTTTTAATTGTTTTTTTTTTTAAATAGAATACAATTTTTGTCGGGTTTTAATTGTTTTTTTTTAAATAGAAGACAATTTTTGTCGGAAACTCATTTTCCCCAAATTCTAGAGTTTGAAATCCCATTCCGATTCCGGTGACGACAATTCCGATTCCGGTGACGACAATTCCGATTCCGATTAAGGCGAAGACGATTTTGATTACAGTAATCTCCCATTTCTCAATTCCAATCCATTTCGCGTTTGATTAGAGTTTTAGTTTTATGATTTAGATCTTCTTCGATTCTAGAAACATGGGTCGTTGGAATCATGAGAGCCTCATATACGGTGAGTTCGATACTGGGTCCAACAATAGCAACTCATCAGATTCGGATGACGAACTCATCCTCCCCAAATATGATTATTGGGCAGAGATATCATCTCCGACTCGAGTTCCTCCGACTCCGGCGACATGGGAGCCCTTACCATACGGCATTCCGACCATATGTTACTGTGGACAACCAACTGTGCTTAAGACTCAAACAATTGGGTTATTGACTGGGACCAAATTCTACTCTTGTGCCGGTGATATTCGTGTAAGGACCAAATTCTACTCTTGAGTTTGCTAATTTCTTTATTTTTATCATTTTCCTAAATGTTTGTTACATAATTGGAGCTTAGGATGGAGAGTGCCACATTTACAAATTGTTGGATGACGCAATCAAGGAGGAGATTACTTTAACCAAATCAAAATTGGGAGAAATTGAAGTTCATAGTTTTACTCTACTTGTACTAGTATTACAATTATACTTTCATAGTTTTACTCTAGTTGTACTAGTAGTACAAACACCGGTTCACAGTTTTAAATAAAAGTACTAGTGGATTAAATACTAAATCCAGTTTGGAAACAAACAAACAAATCCAGTTTTAAATAAAAGTACCAGTTTGCCATAAAAAGATAAAAAGATGGATAATCCTAATTGCTTGGTGCTGGGTTCTTCTTCCTCCTCTTTCTTCGGTTCCCGGCCTGGTAGGGAGTTCTTACTACTGCTGTTGGCCTCTTAATCCTCTTTTTAGCAACTTCATTCTCTTCTGCAGCCGGATCCTCTGCAGCTTCTAGAACCTTCTCCTCTAGAGGAATAAGGAAAGAGGGAAAGCACCACTGTTCTTTGTCGACGACGCCACCAAATTTCCCTCGTATCTCATTGATGTGCCACAAATTGTCATAAAAAGACAATCTTCCCCAGGGAAATGTCTTGCACAACTCCAAATCGTTAACAACTCTCAAAAAGAAACTCTCAACGGACGGTGCTTCTGCTCCGGTCTTCTTCTTTCCAACTATAACACTCGATAAGAAGTAGAGGACCGCCATATTCAACCTATCTTTGCAATTTCTCATCCCCTTAAACTTCCTCTCCACATCCGCCAACCTAAT
The DNA here is from genome assembly GCA_963576765.1 of Draba incana. Taxonomy (NCBI): domain Eukaryota; kingdom Viridiplantae; phylum Streptophyta; class Magnoliopsida; order Brassicales; family Brassicaceae; genus Draba; species Draba incana. Next base: position 30,875,397 of record OY755213.1, read on the forward strand.
TGTTGATCCCATTTGGAAGTGCCTCTCAATAAACGCAGATCCTCCCATCATCTCCCAATTCAGTGGATAGTTGTGACAGAACAATCCACTGATGATTCCATGTTCTCTGATGGAATAACGGATGAGAGTTCCATTGACCAAAAACCAAGCCTCCCGGATCTTCGATGTGCACACAGTCCGAAGAAGAAGCATCCACATGCCCATGGACTTGTGGTTTTTAAGCTCCGGCATGTGGAAAAAATGTTTGAACTGAGGATGGTCATGAAACCATCCTAGCTCCTTCTCTGTAAGAACCCTTTTCAACGTCTGGATTGTCTTCAACAGAGAACACCTTGTCTCAATCTTTATTGACTTATTATACTGAGTTGTTGGAAAGAAAAAATTGGTCGGCTTCAATGCTTCAGTTTCCTCCTCAGCTACTCCCTGCAATCAAAAACAAATTTAAATCACAGTAGTTCTCCAGTTGTACCACGCATTATATCCAGTAGTTCTCTAATTGTACCAATTCTTATAACACAGTAGTTCTCCAGTGTTACCTAGTGTTATGTTTCTTTTTAACAACAAATTTTGACTCTCGATTCCTTTACATACCTTCCCCTTTCTGTTTGGATTCCGATTCATCCTTGTAGTGTCTTCCTGAGCTCCAGGTTCGGACTCAGTTTCGGACCCGGTTTCCGCCGCTTCCTCTGAACTCGACGGAGGATCCACTTCAACTGGAACTCTTCGGTTTATGGGAGTTCCATCTTCCGCAACAGAGGCTCTTTTTGTACGGGCCGGCATGACCTAACAAATCGACAAAGAGAAGAATTAGGTTTGGTCAGATTACCTTTAATTGAAATCGAAAAGAAATAGGTTTCGAATTGGGATTGATTCATACCTTAGAGAAGAGGAATTGGGTTGAGTTGCAAGGATATATCCTCCGAATTGCAAGCGGATGCTTAGTTTTACTCGGGTGTGCGAAGAAGGAAACCGATTTTTAGAGGAAATTTCAACTTTTGAAACAAAGAAGACAACCCAGAAGTCGCGATTTCAAGTTTTATTGATCGGATCCGAAATTATCACAGAATGGGTCGGATTCGGGTCGGGTAGGCCTGGTTGGGTTCGTAATTAAGCGAAACTTCTATGGTTTTTTTGGGTTTTTACCCAGTTTTCGGTTTAAAAAAAAAAAGAAAAACAAATGTTTTTTTCTGGGGTCATTTGAAAATTGGGGTCAAATTTTGGGGTTAGTTGAGGTTTTGATCCCTGTGTAAACTGTCCACACATAAAACGTGAGAAGGGGAAGCTGGACACGCACCTTCCTCAATTTTGGTACTAGAAAGTTACAAAGATTCTTTTCCTTCTCTGATGAAATTTATATTATTTACACACAAAAATTCATTACGGTGACAAATTTAGGTGGATGGTAGAAAAAAATCTGAGGGACAAACACACGTTTCATAAGGACGACCACCATACGCAACTTCTTCCTCTATTTCTCTCGGTCGTCTCTGTTTTTTCAAGAGAATCTTCATCTTCTACTTATAAAGTACAGATTTTTACAGATTCTTGTAACGAGAAATCTTGGGGTCTGGGTTGATTTTTGTCTCACTAGTCAACCCATTTCAAGACTCAATTAAAGGTTCCATTCTAATCCTGGGTTTTTGTTTTTGTTTTTTGTTAATGTCAGAAAAAGTTTTGACTTTTTGGTTGTATGTATCGATTTTCTCTTGACTTTGTTTTCCTGGCCTTGAGAGTCGTTGAAAACTTGAAACTTTAAGTAATGATGTGATCGAGTTCTGTTACTAGTAGCTTTTAACTGAAAGTTCTTTGAATAGTATATTACTCAGACTATACAAATGATGATGCTTGTTCCAATTTTGTTGTTTGTTTGATGAAATGGCTCAAGAGTTGTTTTTTTTCTGTTCAATAGGTTTCTTGTAAATTTTGGTGGAAATGGCGGCATTATTAGCTTCTCAGAGCTGCTGCTATAACAGTGAGACCGCAAGAACCACCAAATCCATTGGTTTCAGTAGCTCTCTGGAGAATCTTTTCACTACGGAAGCCACTCAGTGTTTTGGCATCAAGTCGAAGAGATTTCGTATTGAGATGAGACAATCGGAATCGCCTTCCAAGCCTGGAATCAATGGACGTTCAGTCAAAATGGTTCCGGCTAGTGAGGTGGTGGTTAAAAGGAAAGATGGTGTGAATAATGTAAAGAAAGTAAACGGATCCGCTAATGGAGCAAGTTTGGTTAGTAGTAGAAACATTAATGGTGCAGCAACGTCAACTTTGGTTAAACCGCCAAAGAAATCTTACCTTCCTCCACCTGTCGAAGGAGTTCGAGTTCTTCCTTCTGATGAAGGTTTTAGCTGGGCTAATGAGAACTATAACTCGATTCAACGGAGTATTGATGTTTGGTCGTTTGTTCTTTCCTTGAGGGTTCGTGTCTTGTTCGATAATGCGAAATGGGCTTACGTTGGAGGGTTCACCGAAGAAAAACAGGTAAAGAAGAGAAACAGCTTCATGGTTCTTACCGATTAGGTTGGTCTTGGTTCTTATGAGTTTTACTTGTTGTATGTACAATCAGAAAAGCCGAAGAAGAGAAACGGCGTCATGGTTGAGAGAGAGTGTATTGCAGCTTGGACCGACGTTTATCAAACTGGGACAGTTGTCGTCGACTAGATCGGATTTGTTTCCACGCGAATTCGTGGATGAGCTTTCCAAGTTGCAGGTACATTGTTCTTTCTTTTTCATGTTTTTGAATCTAAGCATAAGTTTTGGTTCTTACTCTTCTGTTTAACTGGTTTCAGGACAAAGTCCCGGCTTTTTCTCCAGAGAAAGCAAGGCGGTTCATCGAGACCGAACTTGGGGCTCCTATAAGTGTAATGTTTAGAGAATTTGAAGAGCAACCTATAGCTGCAGCTAGCCTTGGCCAGGTATGAGATACTTAACCACCTTTGAACACACATACTTATTCTTTGTTTTTGCATTTCATCTACATATTGATGTTTGTGTTTTAAATTTTCAAAGTTTATTCCTTTAGGTGCATAGAGCTGTGTTGCACAATGGAGAGAAAGTAGTGGTGAAAGTACAAAGACCCGGACTCAAGAAACTTTTCGATATTGATCTAAGTATGTAACAACTTCTGAGTTAACTACTTTGGGACATGGATGCTTGAGATATACTGAAAATGCCTTGCTTTCTTATCAGAAAATTTGAAGCTGATTGCTGAGTATTTCCAGAAAAGTGAAGCCTTTGGTTCCAATGATTGGGTTGGTATTTACGAAGAATGTGCCACGTAAGTCTTTTCTCCAGGAAGTGGTTCTAGCTTAATATCTAGCAACTTGTGGTTCTAAATCATGTTTTCTTTGTTTTTAGAATTTTGTATCAAGAGATTGATTACATAAACGAAGCTAAAAATGCCGACAGATTCCGGAGAGACTTCCGGAATATAAGCTGGGTCCGCGTACCTGTAAGTTTCATTTGCTAACCAAAACCCATGAAATCAAGTTCTTGTATTGTCATGGAATTTATGAAACTCATTCTGGTTATCTTTGTTTTTGTAGTTGGTTTATTGGGATTACTCTGCCATGAAGGTCTTGACTTTGGAGTATGTACCAGGTTCGTGTTGAAACTACCCAATATATCGGTTTGATTGATTGAAAATGTAGTGGTATAAATAAACTCTCTGATTAATTGGTGCAATTAGGTGTCAAAATCAATAACTTAGACTCCTTAGCTGCACGGGGTTATAACCGTTCAAGAATCGCATCACGGGCCATTGAAGCTTATCTTATCCAGGTCAATAACAATATAGCAAAACCGGGTTTTTCATTTTGGTTTGAAACTTATGTTTATGTTTTGGCTGTTGTAGATACTCAAAACCGGCTTCTTTCATGCGGATCCACATCCAGGAAATCTTGCGATTGATACAGATGAATCGATCATCTACTATGATTTCGGCATGATGGGAGATATTAAAACATTTACTCGGACGAGATTGCTTGATCTCTTCTATTCTGTATATGAAAAAGATGCAAAAAAGGTTTTTTCTTTCTTTCACCTGTTAAATCTCAAACTGAAAGAGACAAGAGAAACTAACTATATGTTCTTCTTATAGGTCATGAAAAACCTTATAGATCTTGGAGCACTCCAACCCACCGGAGATCTTTCATCGGTAAGTCTCACTCTTTCTCTATGTGAAGTTCACATTTGTAATCTCATTTACAACTTTGTTCATGTTTGTGATAGGTAAGAAGATCTGTTCAGTTTTTCTTGGACAACCTTTTAAGCCAATCACCAGATCAGCAACAGACTTTGGCAGCTATTGGAGAGGTACGTATCAGAACCGTGCCAGAAAAAGGAAACTGAGCCTCTTTCTCAAATTGTTTATGGTAGTTACTATGTGATGATACTTAAACTACAAAGTTCATCATTTCTATGGCAGGATTTGTTTGCAATTTCCCAGGATCAGCCATTCCGGTTTCCATCAACGTTCACCTTTGTCATCCGAGCATTTTCCACACTCGAGGGTATTGGTTACATACTTGATCCAGATTTTTCCTTTGTGAAGGTTGCAGCTCCTTATGCGCAGGTTCTTACCTCTTTTCTCCACTCAAAAGCCAAAAAGTTTTCATAAATCTTCTCTCTACTCTGCTGTCTCATTGTGTAAATACTCATGAACATCGATGAAAACAGGAACTCCTGGATTTGAAACAAAGGCAGCGTTCGGGAACTCAGCTTGTCCAAGAAATAAGGAAGCAGGCCGACGATGTAATACTCTCTTTCGTAATTTATTTCACGTCTCTTTCTTATTTTGGTTCTGTTTGTACTAAACACAAGTTGGAAAACTTGTACAGGCTAGGTCTTCTACTCTGTCCATGCCATACCGAGTGCAGCGAATAGAAGAGTTCGTGAAAGAACTCGATTCAGGCGATCTAAAACTCCGTGTTCGCGTTCTTGAGGTAAATGCTGACAAATTTCCTAGCATTTCACAAATATCACAAGGGAGAGACACTAGAATTTCGTGTTTTTTTTTTTATCCAGTCGGAAAGAGCAGCCCGGAAAGCGACAATACTGCAGATGGCAACAATGTATACAGTTCTTGGAGGAACTTTGCTTAATATTGGGGTTACATTTAGCAACCAAGGAAATCAGCTTATTGCTAATGGATCCTTCATTGCAGCAGGTATGAAAAACCGTTGCACACGCGTGTGTATATAGTATATACAAGTGTATTTCCGTTTTTTCGGAATTAATTGGGTTTACATGTTTTTGGTTTTTCTGCAGGGATATTCCTGGTATTGGTACTGAGATCTATGCAAAGGGTAAATAAGCTTGATAAGTTTGAGAAGATGATATGATGATGAATGATGGATGGTTATTCTTTTGAGACTCCAACTATCAGATATACAATTGTGATGTATAGGTATAGGTATGGCATGTAATTTATCTTTAGCTCCCATATTTATAAATTGTATAGCAACTATTTACAAGTCTCAATAAAAGGCAATTCAAAAGGTATTTGAGACTGAGGTTCCACTAGAAAGTACACAACAGTACTCCACAACTATAAACTGTATACAACAATCTATATGCTCTTTGTACTTTTGATAAAGGGAATACAGTGGAATTACACATCAATCTTCAAATTACAAACTAGTCTGCACCAAAGACCAGCAGAGAAGCTTATACAAAAGACAATGGTGCTCAAGGTTTCTGACCAAGAAGCCATGGCTGGAAGAAGAGATGGCTCTGAGCAATCTCGATGAGTTCGCGTGGGTCATTCATCGTCTCATCCCTCAGCGCCTCAAGAACCGCCTCACATGAGAACTCCCTAAAAACATCATCAAAGTGTAATTGTGATTATGCGATTTAGAGTTTAGTAGTCTATAACAAGTTAAGGAAATGAGGATACCTTGTTATAAGAATTCTGTAGAGCCTCTTTAAGATGGGACAGAGCTCAGCTGGAGTTACAGCTTTGCCCTCTTCAGGGTGTTGGAGACTTAACGAGGACTGGTTTAACAACTCGTAAAATGCTTTCACTGCAGAGACCCCCTTTGTATATAACACCAAAATATATTCATCATTAGCCTTCCACATAACTAATCTATGACAACCTATTTGCAATCACAACATGATAATCTACTAAACCACATAACAATTCCACAAGTTCTCAGTATCAAACATACATGCATTTGCTTGGAATTTAAGGCTATTTTGACACTCAAAAATAGAAATCATTTGAGATTTATGGATTACCTGAATCATTCCCTTGCCTTTGATGCTATCACCCATTTCAAGGCTAAGTTCTCCTTTGGCAAGCTTCTGGCCATACCACGCATTACGACCTTTTAGTAATGTTACATAAGTATCCGCGAGCAACGGACCAGCAAGTTTCTCTGGCTCCTTGGCCAATAAATGAGTAATAAAAATCATCTCCGAAGTACAATGCGCAAAGTATACGGATTTGCTAGTAGCACTTTCCTTTGTCAGTGTAGCCACCATTCCTGTAAACACACAAAACCGGCAAAACAAACACTGGTTCATGACCTTAGACCTATGATCACCAATTTCAATGTTTTATTCTGAGATGATCTTACCTGCACCAATGGCATAAACATTCTTCAAACCACCCATTACTTCATGAGTAATGAGATCACTATTATCCCACACTATAAAATGAGACTGCCTTAGAAACTTTGCTAAAGGCTTCCTCCATTTTTCAGACCCGCAAATCCGTGCATTAGCGTACTCTTTATTATATACCTCAGAAGCAATATTAGGTCCTCCAAGGTAAAGAATGTTCTCAAGAGGAATACCAGCTACAAAGAAAGGTATAACCATCAAATACACATCTAGCAAGCATACAAACACATAAGGGAAAGTGAATTTACTCGCTCGGTAGATCATTTGCGTCGGAGTAACAATCCGAGGATGAGGATCAAACTCAGCTTCCACACCTTTAGCCAAAGAGATAATAACAGGAGAAGTAACTCTCTCTTTCCAATACTTACTAATCTCATTAAACACCATAAACGTCTCAGTAGAAGGTAAACCATTAATCACAATATCAGCATCCCAAACAGCTTCTTGAAGATTAGTCACAACTTTCAAAGGACACAAAGGTGTCTCAATCATATTCAAACAAAACCCATCTTTCAAAATCTCATCTGCATATAAAACCCTATCACCTAATCTAGCTTCCACATACTTTAAATAAGCACATCTTCTAATCAACCTTCTAAGTAAATCCTCTCTTGAATTAATCACTTCGAATAAATGTTCAGCTGTTGATTTATCGATTGATCTACCTCCTCTTCTCCAGATTCGTACACTAACTTTTCCCCTAAATTTTCCATAGTTTTCTTGTAACATTGCAATGAATACACTACCCCAAGCACCAGCTCCTATACCTACGATCTTTAACGGATCATCTTCGGATTTACCCATTACTCTACGAATCTCATCGAGTCTTTCTTCGATTAATTTGCTCGGAGCTGAGTTAGTATCGTTCATCGTCGTCGTCTCCACCAAATGCTCCAGTATCAGAAAAAAAAAGAGAAACCTTTTTGACTTCTCTCGAGTTTTCTTCAATGGGTTCGTTCACTAAACAACACTATTGAACAAAAATCGCTGTTTTTCTGCGGATTTATCGATGCTTAACAATGGCTTTTCCTGGAAAGTTTGAGTTTTTTTCTTGTTTTCAGGTGACTTGTAAGAAAGATGAAGGAAATGACGTCAGCTAGGCCCAGTTGAGATATAAAAAATCTACTATGGGCCCACTAATGGCCCAACAACCTTTTTTTTTAATGTTAAACAAAGTAAAATAAATCAGAGAGAGTGATTAATGAATCATAATGAAGAGTGGATAATTTTTTCAACGAACATGGGAAAGTGCAAATCTTTAGACGAACTAAGACTGCGTCTGTAAAAAGAGTTAAAGAGATTCTCTGGTACATTTTTTTTTAACTTATGAGGCAAAGTAAGTTTCTTAGGGGCTAAAAACAGAAGCCTTCAAAATCATAACAAAGCTGATGCTTTTTTTTTAGACTCGAGACATGCCGAGTTTGCGTTCGAACAAGCGACGTAGAAGATAAATCTGGAGAAGACTTGCCCCGATCAGTGCAAACGACTCGAACAAAGCTTTGTGTACTGCTCTTTTGCTCATGTTCTCGTTAACTACACAAATGAACAACAATATCAAACTCTCTCTCTCGACTTTAACAGAAGTCGAAAGAAACAAACGGGGTTTTAGAGGAAAAAAGTGTTACCGATAGCTTGACGATCGGTCTGAGCCTCTAACCAATGTTGTTCAAATTGGATATTGTAAAGAGCTTCCTCTAGTTTTGAGATTTGCTCCATCAAGGGAGTGAAATGCTCTGCAAAAAACCATCTTCAGCTAAATAGATAGCTCAAATTCGAACGAAAACTAATACAAAACCAAACAGAGAATCCTCACCGTCCTTTGCGTGTTGATCGTAGTATGCAAAGTGACCAAGCTGTACATCGAAGTCAATGGTCTCGTGATAAGGAGACTTGTTTGTGAAACAAAAACGGTACACTCCTTTCTTTTGAACAACGAAATCGTGCTTTGCACTTATCTGCTCCCTGAAGTCATGAATTTGTTCGCCTGTTGGTCCGTGTATCTGTTCAAAATCCAAAATATATCACCACCAATATGGTTATCTCACTCATCATTACACAAGAGATTCAAAAGATATGTCATATTAGGCTCTTTACATTTGTGTAACAATTCCATGTCCAACAAATACATCATCACAATTAGTTACTCAAAATTATACAAGAGAATTGTAACAACCATAACAAAAACAATCAAATTGATAACAACTTTTAATAGAAATCATATTCATGATAATGATCTACCAACATACAAAGCTGATTCATATTTGGAATTCTAAGCATTGTCTACGATTATCAAGTCTATCGGTTTTCGGCGATTTTTCAAGATTGAATGTAGTAAAGTGTTTAATCAGGAAAAGAAGAGATTAGACAAAAATTGAGAAAAATCATACCACAAGATCTACACCATCCTCGTTAAAGTGCCATTGAGAATCAGACTTGATGACAACAAAAGAGACATGAAGAGTATCGCCTTCATATTCAGCCTTGTGAGAGAAACATTCTTCTCGATCAATAACGAATCTAATCCCTAACGTTGCTTGGAAACTCCATAAGAGCCCTAATATTACGATCGTAGCCTTCAAGCTCATCTGTCACAAAAACAATTCCGAATTATTTCAAAGACTAAACATAATGACTCCTCGATTAGAGATTCCAAACAAAACCATATCGAATTGATTCAATTCCAACGAAGTGATAGATTTTAGATAGAGAGTGAGAAAAGGAATTTACCTTCGAAATCAGAGAATTGAGGGGATAAAACCAGATGATTGATGGAGATAGATCGATGGGTGTTAAAAAAAAAAAAAAAAAAAAAATTCGGAGATTGATCGGAGAAGAAGAATGTGAGAGAGAATTGGGCGAGTTTTTCCAGAATCGGACACGAAGGAGCCTGTTTTGACTGAAGGGCAGTTTCGTGACCCGACAAAGATCATCAACTATAAACGACGTCGTTTACTTCTTCTTTTGGATATTTGGTCAGCGGGCTTACGTGGCGTTATATGATTGGAGATAAAATACCTTTAAACCATTTAGATACTGCCACATCAGACGATACCTTGTTTACGGAGTTTTAACTCCATGATGCAAATACGTACGTTTCAAAAAATAAGTGAAACAAATGTTTAATTTTTTAATTTTCTTTTAAATGTTAAATTTGAACTGATGTCAAATTTCTCTTGATTAACCAGATTGTTGTTGGAAAGATTGATTACTCTCAAGCCAAAGACAAGTAAAATGTAAATTTGGGAAAAACATGTTAATTCCTCCCCGGAAGTTTCATATCCTCTTAGATAGACCCAAAACTTATGGCTCGTACTTTTTACCCACAATATGAAAGTTTGACAACCGTTTCAGCTTGAGTTTTCTCAGTTATATCAGATAGGAAAAAAGATCTTCGAGAGAGTAGAAAAAGCTTTGGTTGAAGCAAAATATAACTGAGAAAACTCAGAATCAGGGTGAAACGGTTGTCAAACTTTCATATTGTGGATAAAAAGTATGAGCCAGAAGTTTTGGGTCTATCTAGGAGGATATGAAACTTCCGAGGAAATTAATACATTTTCTCGTAAATTTGATATAGTACTTGTGCACGGGCATTAATACTAGTAATACATAAAAAGAATGGTGAATCCATATACACTCTTTGAATCGGTAAGTTTGGACCGAAACACGATTGCCATAGCCCAAAGACAAGTTCTAATCATGACAATCTTATGCACACATCTTCTCCATGAATCTGCATACTGTGTCCAACAATGCTAATAATCCGAGTAGCTTCTGAAACAATCTAACATGCGTTATACGATCGTCCTAGATCAAATTGTTCGAGGCACAAGCCATTTGGTAAGAATTTTCGAAGACGGGAGAAACTTGATCAGGAAGAAGAAGGAAGAGCTAGTTACCAAATAAAAGAAGATGACATGATAATTTACGACCTCTAAGGATGATAAATACAGTTTATGTATTCTATGGACAAAGAGAATAATATACACTTCGATAGAGCAAACATTCATTTTAGTTGGAAAAAATTACATTTGTAATATACTCAGATCGCACCATGCCTACTACACAAACATTCATTTTTAGTTGAAAAAATTACATTTTTGTTTGAAGCACAACAAAGCCTATCTTTGATGCATCTGAAAGCTGTTGAAGTTTTCTCTTTAGTCAGACTTGAAGAAGTTCCTAAGTCCACTAAAGAGCCGCAGAGCCTTCAGCTCACCGCTTCTTATATCTCTTAGTCTCCTCCTCAGAATCTGAATTCAAACGAAAGAAAAAAAAGAATTACAGATTCCACAATATCGTGGATGGATCAACAGTATCTTATCTATTGTATTTGGCTAGAAAGTGATTTTCTTACGTATTGAGCACGGTACAGTATCCTACGCTCGCTGGTGGACAAGTCTACAGCTAACTGTTTCAGAAACGCTTTTCGGTTTAATTGTTTTGGAGATGTTATGTCCAAATCCATTGATCCACTTTCCTACAGTTAACATAATGAACAAAAACAAACCATAAGCAGATGCAGTGCATTTTACACAGAGAGTGACAGAGAGATGGGCTGTTTTGGTTATTTTTACCTTTAAAAATCGGCTGTATTTTGATATGCTTGCTTCGCATGTGTCCAGTATGAACTGCAATGCTTCTTCCTCGATTTCGGGATACTTTAGATTCTTATTTGTTGATGACTTATTTGAAGCAGCTTTTGCCATCTCTTCAAAGCTGTTTCTCATATCTGGAGGGCTCACCACTAGATAAGCATATGCCATTAGTTCCACTGGCCAACCTGTTATCCTTACGGGGAAGCATTGAGGCCTGCCAGTGAATAGTGAACAGAAACAACAAGAGCAAAGCTCAAATTTGATCACAAAAAATCTACAAAATTTGAGAGGGAAATATGGATCGTGGGAGAATTGATTACGTGGTTAATCCGTGTTTCTTTAATGCATCAAGCTTTTCTTTGTAACTCTTATCATTTTTCCTAAGTGACATTGCTAGCTCTACCGAATCACTAGGATTGGTTCCTTCTCTGGGAACAAACCCATAAGATAACAGTAGCTCTCCATTGGATTTATTCCCATACGATATGAAAACCTGCACAAAGTCATGTATTGCAACATCTCAAGCAATTTAGACAACTCTGGTTCGTCTTTGGATTGGCTTGCTGGGGAGCTAAAAGTCCAATTGTGTGGATAGGACTTGTTTTCTTGTACCCCAACTTAAATTTAACTTTAATGCTCACGTTTATTGAATTTAGACCAATTCGAGCATTTGAAGTGATAGAGTCACATATTTCTTTTTTGGTGGATGAATTTATAGGTCTTATTTACCTGCTCACCTGGTTGATATGGTCGATCTGCTGTAAATACAACTCCTTTTGAAGACTTATCATAATCCAGGTATGTCTCAACCTGTCCAAGCAGAAATTGGAATATTTACTACCATAACTTGACCATGCTTTCTAATTAGGAGAATCTAGGAGCTCATTGTGTATAAAGATAAGCATGAAGTACCTCGCAATTGTGATTAAGCATATCTGCCCATGGAACTAAGGCAAATCTTCCATCCATAGACGGCAACCGTACCTGTGTTAGAGAAGCTCAAGTCTGAACTGACAGAGACAAGGATGTGGATACCACAACGGAAAGATAAAATGAAATAATGCAATATTTTAACACTATAAACAGCTATATTGTGCAGAAAGTCATGCCAGGATTCAAGAACATGCTTCACTAATTCAAGACATCTAAATCAGGTACATCAATTATGACGAGCAGAAAATGATTGTTTCCGATAGAGTAGTGCTTACCAACCGTGAGAATAGGATACCAAAAGACCACTTAAATGTCTCATCATTGAAAACCTGCAACCAATAAATAGCAAACTCATATACATGTAGACAAACAAACAAAAATTCAAGATGTGAATTCACACTAGCTCAGATAATAGAATAGAACCAACACTACTGGCAATTACAGAAGTGCACATTGGAGATGACAAAAAAAAAACGTTCACCAAACAAAAAAAGTGTCTGAGCATTTTGGGAATATTACTTCAGTTTAGCAACTTCTTTCATTATATGAAGACGAAAGAACGCCTTCGAGCAGAAAATAGCAAGCTGTATACTTATCTCTCTGAGTTAACTATAACAAAATAGGCATAACAGTTACCTCTTTAGGGAAAAGATGAGGGTGTTTGGAAAATATCCTGCTTCTTAAATCTTCATAACTGGGAAAAAAAGAAGAAGATAGGCATGAGCAGTGTCTAATGCAAGACAAAATCATCAATCCCCTAACCCCCACACACATACACACACAACAAATGCTAGAGAGTGCATCAACTAAAGCAGAGTTAAAGCTAAACAAAGATTTCAAGACCCGAGAAAGCAAATCCAACACCATCTCCAACAATTGAGAGAAAGAAAGAAAATACAATATCTCACGTTCCAACAACATTGGTGATTCTTTCAATCGCCCGTTCTCGAATCTGCGAAGCTTCCAAATACATATCAAGCTCCGTCCGAGTCCTGAAAAATCATATGGAATAAGATACTGATACAAATACACATCTTCTTGAAAGAAACACACAATATATGTGCAACTTCAGCTACAAGAACAATTTACCAGTATAAAAGCGAGTAAGGTTGTCTCGGAAGAGCTGAGATATAGTTATACCATCTAGAACTTTTCTGAAAACTTGCTTCACTTATAAGATAAGTAGCAAGCAAAGGCCAATCTGGTACATCATAACGTTTCATCACTTCACCTGCTTCTGGATTTGTCCATCCCTAAAAACCCCAATCTCCAATATTAGATTATTCATATCCATCAAATCCAAATACCTAAAAGCTAAGGAATTGCTTGCAAGTGAGATTAAAAACTCAATTCAGAACAAAAACAATTAACGAATCTGAAACTTACGGAATCAGCACTGATAACGAGAGAAGGAGGAACGAAGAGGAGTTTTTCTCCTTTTCTTAGGTTTTGAGAAGCGACGAGGCCTCGTTCTCCGATGTCGACTTTATCGATTGCCATTTTCTGCGGCGGGAGGCCGGAATCGGAGAGCCAGTTCTGAAGAGAAGTAGCGTTCTCGAGAGAATCGATTTCGCAGCCCCATGAAATATCCGGAGCTTCCTCCACGGATCGTTTGGTGGTCTCGCCGGCGGAAACTGAACAGTGGATTCCCGGCCAGCATCTGAACGCCGGAGACGGTGGGAGAGAGAGGGTGGGATTATGAAATCGGAGTTTGTGGAGAGGAGAGAAAGCTGGAAGGAGTGTTGATTGCAAGACACTAGAAGCTTTCGCCATTGGAGTGGAGAAAGTGAGAAGAGAGGAGACGAGTGGCTATGGATGAGGCGGTGACATGTAATTGTAAACAAAATTAAAATAAATAATCATATTGGATTTACGGTTTGTTTTGGTTTAGATTTGGTTTAGGTTTGGTTTGGTGTTAAAAGAGGACAAAATCTAAAATTGACTGTGGATGTGCAGGTATAAAGGTTACAGAAGAACCTAACTTTCAGTTTTGATCAGCCTTCTAAATAAATTTTTGAAGAATACAGTTTCATGATTAGTGTTAAACGTTACATTTACACACGATTGTGAGAAAACCAATCGACTTCTAAGAAACAGGTTACATTAGTAGTTTGGAATTTTTCGTTTCAGATTCTACACCATATGGATTTTTATTCATTTGCGTCTGAAAATTTTAAAAACACATTGTTCTCTCTCCACTTTTTCTCTCTCAAAAGAGGAAAGGTGACTGCTTTCACCGTCATTCTACGACGGCTCTCGGGCCATCGGAACCCTCTTCCGGCGGCTCATCAAGGCCTTCCTCACCTTATGGGGAAGTCTTATTCTCCAAAACCAAAGAAACCTAAGAAATCAAAGAAGAAAAAAGCAAAAAATGTCCATCAGATTCCCAGATCTGATAAGTTTATTTCTTCTGAGACTGTGCAAGACCGTTCTTTCGAACTCTGTGCAACACCTGGACCTATGGTGAACTCCGGCGCCGCTGTCGAGATCCCTAGCTCCGTAATTGTACCGTCCAGAGCTGATACGTTTAATTCTTCTGAGACTATGTAAGACCGTTCTTTCGAACTCTGTGCAACCCCTGGACCTATGGTGAACTCCGGCGCCGCCGTCGAGATCCCTAGCTCCGTAACTGTACCGAAAGCTTCGGTGCCCATTATGGCCATCGATTCTCCAAAGGATTCGTCCAATCTCCAAAATCAAGGTTCCCAAGTAACCGAATCGAATCCGGAGGATCTCATCAGGGTCACCACAGCGGTGAACCCATATGTTAATTCACCTAAAGATACTTCTCCTTCTCAAGTGGACAAATCTTCAAATGAAAAGACAAGTGACCCAAACTCGTGGGTTGACCTTGTTAAAGGATCGGCAAAGAAACTCAAGAAGAAGGGGCAAGCCTTCACTCTTCCTTCAGGTGAAGCTTGTGTCAAAATCCCAAATGCGGTCATCGAAAGGAATAAACGCTCATGGGAACCGTTCATCCTGGGTCAATTCTATGCAGAACCGCCGTCTCAAGGAACAATTCATAATATCGTCAATGGAATTTGGAGTAAGCAAATGAGAGACATCTCCGTCTCTAAGATGGAAGGTAACTCGTTCCTCTTCAGGATTCCGAATACATCTACAAGAAACCGAGTTGTAAACCAACGACTTTGGCAAATAGCAGGGAAGACGATGTTCGTGGCGAATTGGGAGCCAGGTTTCGTTCCGGTTAAGCCAGAACTAAGCTCAGCTCCGATATGGCTGGAACTAAGAAATGTTCCCCTACAATTCTTCCATGAAGAGGGTTTAGAATATATCGCGGGTCTTGTTGGAGAACCTAAGTCGCTTCATCCATCAACGGCCAACAAGACAAACTTAGAAGTGGCCAAGGTATTTACAATTATAGACCCTAGAAAGCCATTACCTGAGATGGTAAATGCGCAATTCGATACAAGCGAAATAGCGAGGGTTCTAGTATCGAGTCCATGGATGCCTCCAGTGTGCTCTTCGTGCACAAAAATTGGACACAGTCAAAAGCATTGCAAAACTGCTCCAAAGAAATGCAAGATTTGTAAAGCAACAACCCATGAAGACCATGAGTGTCCAAGAACAAAACGGGAGGGGTCTAGGAAAAGGAGAAGTAATAGTAGAAGGCGATCTAAATCCCCTCAAAATCTGAGGCCAGAGACTGCTGCAATATCTCAGGCTCCCAAATCCAAACAAATTGTTGGCTCGGACAACTACTGGGCTGTTAAAGGTTTCCTCAAACCTGCCCAGAAAGTCAGTACCGACAACGTCTCTCTCTCTCGAACCTGCAATCTTCTTGTCATAAAACTCGGTGACCCCAAGAACCAGGAGAAAGGTGAGCATAGTGGTCTTCCCCCTGAGTCATCTCTTTTACCTCCCGATGAGGTCCTGGGACATCATATCCATAATTCCCCCAATTCTTCTGAATCAGAACGGGAATCTGAGGTTGAAGGGGATTCATCGGATGTTTTATCTAGTAATGGGGAGGAAGAGGGGATTATGCAAAAGCTGGATAAGAGACAGCAGAAAGTTCACCGAGGTAGGAGCCTCAAAGCCTCTTCTTAATTATGTGTACACAAATTTTTTGTTGGAATGTTCGCGGCTTTAATATTTTCAGTCATAGAAGCGGTTTCAAAAAGTGGTTCAAGACAAAGCAACCAGTTTTTGGGGGTCTTATTGAGACTCATGTTAAGCAACCGAAAGCTACAAAGCTCATTAGTGGGTTGCTTCCCGGTTGGTTTTTGGATGACAATTATGGTTACTCTAATTTGGGCAAGATTTGGGTTCTTTGGCATCCATCAGTAAAGGTGGTGGTAGTTGCAAAGTCTCTTCAGATGATATCCTGTAAAGTCTTACTCCCAGAAACAGATATTTGGGTTTTAATCTCTGTCGTGTACGCGTCTAATGAGGAACATGAAAGAAAGGAGCTTTGGAAGGAGATTGTTGAGTTGAGATCAGATGTGGTTTCAGATGAGCTCCCGTGGATGGTGCTAGGGGATTTTAACCAGATTCTGAATCCTAATGAGCACTCATCAAACCTCAACCTTAATGTGAGCAGGCGGATTAGAGATTTCAGAGACTGCTTGTTAGAAGCAGAGTTAGTGGATTTGGGTTATCGCGGAAATACGTTTACTTGGTGGAATAAAAGTAAGGTGACTCCGGTGGCAAAGAAATTAGATAGGATCCTTATTAATGATGCCTGGATGGAAGCTTTCCCCTCATCTCTGGCTATTTTCGGTGAGCCAGACTTTTCCGATCATGCCTCTTGTGAAGTCTCTACTTCCCAAGATATGCAAAGGTCTAAGAAGCCTTTCAAGTTTTATAACTTCCTTCTACAGAGTCAGGATCTCATCAATATTATCAAGGATACTTGGTATTCAACCACTGTGGTGGGCTCGGCAATGTTAAGGGTTTCCAAGAAATTAAAAGCTCTGAAGAAAACAGATAAAAGACTTCAGCAAAGACAACTTCTCAAATCTAGAAAGAAGGGTTGCAGAAGCTCACAAGAGAGTTCTAACTTGCCAGCATAATACCCTACACAACCCAAACATCCTTAATGCTCAACGCGAGCTTGAAGCAGAGAGAATTTGGTTAGCTTGCTCAAAGCTGAGGAAAGTTTTTTCTGTCAAAGATCAAGAGTTCTATTTTTGGCAGAAGAAGATAGAAGCACATCTTACTTTCATCGTATGGCGGATAGCAGAAATTCAATTAATCATATCCACTTCCTTTACGATGCTGCTGGGAATAGAGTGGAGAACCAAAAAGGATTAAACACGTTATGTATCGACTACTTCTCAGAACTGCTTGGTGGTCAGCCTGCGGTTCCGATGCTGATTCAATCAGACATGGACCTTTTATTGCCTTTTAGATGCTCCACAAGTCAACAACGAGAGCTGGGTCTTGATTTTACAGCGGCTGATATAAAAGAAGCTTTCAACTTCCTGCCAAAGAACAAAACCGCAGGCCCGAATGGTTACTCTGCAGAATTTTTCATTGCCTCATGGGAATTTATAGGAGTTGAGGTAACGGATGCCATCCTTGAATTCTTCACCTCAGGGAAGCTTCTTACTCAATGGAACTGCACTACTCTCGTACTGATTCCAAAGATCCCCAACGCTGCTAAAACAACGGATTTCAGGCCCATATCTTGTATGAACACGGTGTATAAAGTTATTGCAAAACTCCTTACCTCCAGATTACAGAAGCTTCTTTCCAAGGTAATATCTCCGTCTCAATCTGCGTTCCTTCCGGGTAGGATGCTTGCCGAGAATGTGCTTCTCGCATCAGAGATCATTCAAGGTTATAATAGGAAAGGGCTTGATCCTCGGGGTATGTTAAAAGTCGATCTCAGGAAAGCTTTTGATCTAGTCAATTGGGACTTCATCATCTCTGCCCTTAACGCCTTATCCATACCTCAAAAATTCATTACCTGGATTTACCAATGCATATCTACCCCTACCTTTACCATCTCAGTCAATGGAGTTTGCGATGGGTTCTTCAAGAGTAGTAAAGGATTAAGGCAAGGTGACCCGCTATCGCCTTACCTCTTCGTTCTTGGTATGGAGGTTTTCTCATCTTTGTTGAAATCGCGTTTTGATGCTGGTTATATTCATTACCATCCAAGAACAACCGAACTCCAAATCACTCACTTGATGTTCGCGGACGATGTAATGGTGTTCTTCGACGGTGGATGCTCTTCTCTTCACGGTATATCAGAAGTGTTAACGGACTTTGCCTCTTGGTCAGGTCTAGAGATGAATAAGGAGAAGACAACGCTGTATTTGGCTGGTACTGTTAATTTAGAAGCTCAGGCATTTTCCGACTTCGGTTTTTCCCAGGGTACCCTTCCCATTAGATACTTGGGACTTCCGCTCATGTGTAGGAAGCTTCGAATCCATGAGTATGACCCCCTTCTATCAAGAATAACAAGCAAGTTCACTTCATGGGCCGTTAAATCTCTCTCCTTCGCAGGAAGACTCCAGCTCATCAGCTCTGTTATTTATGGCTTAATCAACTTTTGGTGCTCATCGTTCATCCTACCTCAAGCGTGTCTAAAGAAAATCGAATCGCTCTGTTCAAGATTCTTGTGGTCAGGTTGTATTGATGGAAGTACGGGGGCAAAGGTAGCCTGGAATCAAGTATGTTTACCGAAGGATGAAGGTGGCTTGGGGTTAAGGAGATTAACAACTTGGAACAAGACATTGTCACTCAAGCTAATATGGCTACTTCTCACTAACACAAGCTCTCTCTGGTCACGGTGGCACTACCTTCACAACATCAAAGGTACTCCATTCTGGAACTTGATTGCACATAACTCTTCCTCTTGGACTTGGAAATCCCTGCTTAAGTTAAGACCGCTGGCTCAGAAGTTTGTGAGGTCTAGAATTGGTAATGGAAAGAACACATCTTTCTGGTTTGATCATTGGTCTCCAATGGGTCCCTTAATCAATGTTCTCGGCTCCACGGAGACGAGAGACACTGGAATCCCATTGTTGGCTAAGGTGGTTGACGCTTGCCACAGAGATGGTTGGTTAATGAGACACCCGAGAACTGATGCTGCCGTGAGTATTCACATGCTTTTAACTACTATCCCGGTTCCTGTGCATTCGAATTTAGAGGATTATTACGAATGGGAAGCGGAGGGGGACGCTTGTACAGGTTTCTCGACTAAGAAAACATGGAATGCCGTTAGGCCGAGACAGGATAAGCAAGATTGGTTTGACATTGTTTGGTTCAAAGGAGCGGTTCCAAAATACTCTTTCCATATGTGGGTAACAAATCTTAATAGACTCCCAACACGAGATCGCCTTCTCGCTTGGAATGTGGCTCCATCATCCGAGTGTATGCTTTGCATTGGTATGGCGGAAACTAGAGATCATCTAATGCTTTCATGCCCATACTCCTCTCTCATTTGGAACCTTGTGTTCTCCAGAATAGATCCTAATAGGAGACGCCTCTTATCCTGGCCAGAACTTTTGTCTTGGACTCGACAATCCAATGAGCTAGGGCCATCTCTTCTAAGGAAGCTCGTGGCTCAAGTGACAACCTCCCTCATTTGGAGGCAGAGGAATAATAAGCTTCACAATAACAGTCTACTTCCTCCGTCGTCAACTTTCAAAATTATTGATAAAGAGATACGCAGCACAATCACCTCGAGGAGACACAAGAAACATTGGTGTGTCCTCATGTCATGGTGGCTTCGGTAAGCTTCCCCAAAGCATGTTCATTTCCATGCCCAAATTATTGTAACCTTGCTTTTTTTTTTTTTTTTTGCCTTGGTTGCTTTGTCAATGGTTATTATTTCATGTAATAACTAACCAACATTCATATTTATATGATATTTACAATTTAGCAAAAAAAAAAAAAAAAAAAATTTATAAACGGAAAAATAAAGTTTAGGAAAAATAGAATTATACCTTTTTCTGTTAAGGTGAAAGTTAAATAAACAAAATTAACAGCAATTTTATATTTTTTCAGAGTTTTTCTTTTTTGTATGTAGTACTATGCTAACACTAAAATATTATACCACTACGAAATTATTGCTAAATTGTTGCTTTTTATTATTTATTTACTGTTATTTTCACAGCTTTACCCGAACAACTATATATATTATTGACCGCTAAAAAGTCATCATTAAATTAGTAATCAAAGATTCATGTAGTTCAGTAATTAAAAAATAAAAAATGTAAAAATCGAAAGAGATTAACCCACAAAATAAAAATAAAAATGAAAATAAAATAAAAAGAGCCCTACGCTTCCAAAACCACACTGCCTATATTTTCTCGGCCCCCCCCTCTCCGTTTTTTTTTTTACTTGCCCTGCTTTTTCTTCTCTCTTTTTTTTTCCTTTCTTCTTCCTCTTCTTCTTCTTCTTCTTCCTCGAAACAAAGTAGTTTCAAAATCCCATCCTCTCGGTACGAAGCGAAGCAGATTCTAGGGTTCTAGATTCGATTTCGTGTGATAGCCAGAAGCGAAGAAAAAGCGAGATATCGTTTTTATTTTTCCCGAAAAGAAAGAGGATGGTCGGCAGGGGTTCTAGGGTTTCGATTCCGGCGAGTACCAGGAAGATGATTCAGAACATCAAGGATACCACTGCTGGGAACTACAGCGAGGATGAGATTCACGCAATGCTTCATGAATGCAACATGGATCCTGACGAGACCGCTCAACGCTTACTTCTTCAGGGTATATGGTCTTACCCCCTTTTCTTCACTTGTTTGATTCCTGATTTCGCTTCTTTTACTGGATCCACCATGTGATTCTAGGTTTTCGATTTAGGGTTTTTTTCCCTCGTAACTTAGGTTTTAGCATCTGATTTGATTTGTTCAGCTTTTATCGGAATTCTTCTGGGTTTGGTATTCATCGGTTTCGTCGCCTATTACATATATGCGGCAGTTTTCCACAAAAAAGTTTAGAATATGCGCGAATCAATAACTTCCACTAGTGATGTTTGAAACAAAGGGTATTAGCTTCTAGGTGAAAGTTTTCGTAGTGGTATTACATCAGCTTGTGTGTAATTGTATCATGTAATATAGAGACGATTTCTAGGATAGGTTTTAAGTTTTCATTTGTTGACACATTGAGTGATTCTATACTATGCTCTGAACTAACTTAAAAACTGTTCATGATTCTGCAGATCCATTCCATGAAGTTAAAAAAAGGCGTGATAAGAGAACAGAGGTATGTGGTGTTGGTCTATTTTCTTGGGTTTCTGTGTATAGTGTGTATAAAATGCACTAAAGTACTTAAATTGTGATAACAATGTTATTAAATGCTACAGAACCTTAACAACAAGGATTCTGTTGAACCACAATGGAGATCTGGTGGCCCGGGCCGTGGTAGCAGGGGTGGTCGGGGGAATTTCTCCTCTCGTCATTCATCACACGGTAAGCAACAATATGAAATCAATGTTTCAAGTTGTTTCATCTTTTAATATACAACATGTAGTATGTGATATAGAAAGTTCCCTAGTGGAAGTCTATAACTCGTTGCTTTTTACTCAGTAGTTGACGAGCTGTCTATTGTGAATGTTTACTTCTAATCAGATGGTGCTGGTGCAAAGAATTATATCAGAAAAGAAAATGGTCCAAAGCAGGTCACTGGTCCATCAACTTCAGCCTCTCAAGATACAAAAACTAAAGTAACTGCTTTGGTGTCAAGGTGATTGTCATCCTATTGTACATATCCCCATTATTTATCGTTTTCCTTGATTCTATATGACAGACAGGTGGATGTATTACACCCTTAGCGAAAGTAGTTAGAGCATGGATGGATATACCGTATAGATGAATTTTCTCATGAACTCTGTTTTCTTTTCTTTTTTTCTGTTGTTTACAGCCCGCCAGCTGTGATGGATAAGAGTTCTGTTGGTTTGACATCCGGAAGCTCTGCAGTTCATCGTCCTTCCAACCTACCAGCTAATTCAGGTCAACTTAAAGCTAGTGGATCTTCAGTCCCCTCAAACAACATTGATGGTGCACCACCTTCTGTTGATTTAAGCAAAAAGCGTGGACCAGCTGGCTCAAGGAATGTGCATACTGAGCAGAAGTCGGCTGATTCTCTGCCAGTCCCTCGTCCATCCTCTTCTAAAGTTCGATTCACATCTTCAAATTCCAAACCAGTGATCAAACAAGCAGCACATGAACAACACATTGGAGAAAGCAAGTTCCATGCCAGATCCCGCGGGGTGGGGACTGGCATGAATGATACTTATGCTCAGAGGCCTGCTTCATCTCATAGCAACAGCGCGGGTAGTCGGCCTTCTTCTAACTACAATAATCGGTCACATCAGACTGTTGGTGCTCAGAGAGGTAACAGTGATACATTTTTTTTTCTGTAATACTGGAATTTTGTTATCTGTGTATACAAAATTTTGAATATATTCCAGATGATTAAAAGCGCATGTAAATAAAAAACATTGGGAATAATCTTCTGACATCTTCATGTGCATAATGCTTGTTTCTAGGTACTGGTTCCACTAAGGAATGGAAACCGAAGTCAATGAATCATAACACTACCCAAGGTTCTGGTGCATCATCTACAACTGAAGCTCTTGCAGTTCCTACTGAAGCAAGTGACAAATCTGTTGAAGATGTTATCCCTTCAGCAGATGCCACATCTAGATTGCAGAGGCAACTTGAAGACTTGCAGATTCAACGTCAGCATGTTATTATTTCAAACCATATCCTTGTTCCGGAGGCTGAACGAAACAAGTTAAGCTTTGGAAGCTTTGATGCTGGCTTTTCTATTACATCAAGCTCAGTAGCTTGTCCGGAGAATGAAAAGACATCTGCACCTCTCTCTCAGAATTCGCAAGAGGTTGAAGAAAGCTTTGAGGAGGAATTTAGGTATCTACCTGTCTCTTCTTTGTCATTTTTTTGCTGATGTTGTTGAGCAACTAAATACTCTCAGTTTAGAGTTTAGAGCTCGGAAAGAAATTGTTAATAATAGATTACAGAGGGAAATAGGTATAAGAATTTTGCTAGATTTGCTTAGTAGCATAGCTGAAACTTCCAAAGCTGTCTAATAGTGTCAATGGTTAAATGGGTTTTGTTTCTAGAAACACCTCTTAGTCCTGCTTCACACTTACTTTCAAAACAGAAAGTAACAATATTCATATTAACAGTGCCTAAATTGGTTTTTTTTCTTATGAATTCAGTCACCCAACTGTCCATTCAACTGAAAAGGAAGAGAACAATATTTTGTACTCCGAGTCGCCTTCACAAGTTGCAGATGATATGGCTGGTGAAGGTATCACTGCAACAAATGCAGCTCAAGAGTATGATGTCTCCAAGCAAGAGAATATGTTGGAGTCCGAAAGCAACCAAAACTCTTTTAAGCATGTTCCAAGTAATCTTATCGGGCTTGTTCCTCCAGCCCCTGGCAGCCAGTTTCCACAATTTGAGAATGCTGACCCTCAAGCATGTGATGCCCTTCATGTTCCCAGTTTTATGGTATGCCTACATAATTATTTTAACTAACATTACATAGTTTATAGGCATTCTCATCTCTAATTTGTCTTCTGTACTTTTGTTGTTTGAAGGTTCAACAACCACTTGATACAGCTAGTTACTATACTGAATTCTACCGCTCAGGCCCTGACAGTGATGGCCGTGTTTCTCCCTTCGTTTCCCCAGGGGTTGCGTCTAAATTTAATGGGAATGTTACAGTATTGCCTCCACATTCATCTCGAACCATGCAAGAGGTTGGTACAGCAGTTTTTTTGTGGTTAACCTAGTAGTTAATTGTATAATCCACTCCGTTTCGATTTGAATGGTTCTGAATGTTTATCATCACATTCAATCTTCCAACAGTATCAATAGTCAAATTCGTCATGTCAGCCACATGGATTTTAAGTCTTAACTTTTGTTCTTGATGAAACTGAAGTTCATATTTTTTTAATGTTCAGTTGCATTATAACACGCTGAAAGAACATAGATTACAAAACATATATTATCGCTTGCTGTGTCTCAAATGCTTAAACATGTTGATTTTCAGGTTGGAAACAACATGGTTCTGTCTACAGCTAGTCCAACTCCACTGACAACTCAAGCTGCTGGGCTGATGCAGAGCTCTATACCTGTCACGCAACAGCCTGTTCCTGTTTTCCGTCCCCCGGGATTACATATGTCGCATTATCCACCAAATTACATGCCATACGGAAACTATTTTTCCCCAGTCTATTTGCCTCCCCCGACAATGCACCAGTTCTTAAGCAATGGTGGATTTGCGCAGCAACCTCAAGCAAGCGGTGTATATCCTGCACCTCCACCCCCTGGAGCTGCAACGGGAGGCAAATAC
Source organism: Draba incana (assembly GCA_963576765.1). Lineage (NCBI taxonomy): Eukaryota > Viridiplantae > Streptophyta > Magnoliopsida > Brassicales > Brassicaceae > Draba > Draba incana. Next base: position 30,899,857 of record OY755213.1, read on the forward strand.
ACACTCCCTCATTACAAGCCGGGGACTAATGCAGGAAATATGACTCACGTTGGTATGCCTGGTGGTTACGGACCAACATATGGTTCCTTCCCAGCAGGATATAATCCCACCTCTGCTGCTTCAGCCGGGAATTCAAGTTCCAATGAGGATCTTAACACATTGCAGTGGAAGGAAAACAACCGCTACAGCACAACAGGGCAACAGGTAATTAATTATTCCCTTTCCTTCCCCAAACCAACTCGGTTGAGAGAATTACTTACAAGTCATATACTTGGGTCTGTGCAGAGTGAAGGATTACCTGTATGGATTACTGGACCAGGACGAGATGTGCCAAGCTCTTTCTACGGTGTACAGCACCAGCACCACGGTCAACACGTGACTTATGCTCCAGGACAAGCTGGTCACGTCACATTCCCAGGTATGTATCACCCGGGACAAGGAGTAACAGCGGGAGGAGTTCATCATCCGCTCTTACAACAGTCTCAAGGTGTTGCTGGAGCAGAAATGGTTGCACCAGCGCCTAACATTTTCCAACAGCCTCAGCAAACACAGATGAACTGGCCAAGTAATTACTGAAACCATCAAGTAAAGATGATTTTGAGGATTCAAAGTTTCAAATTCCAGAGAAATTAGGGAAGATATGGTTGCGGGTTGTTGTTGACTTGCGAGTGTGTGTGTGCCGTCTTAACAAATTACCGAAGAAATGGAGCTATCATGTTGAAGGCTTTAAGCATGAAGGGGTTTACAGAGAATGATCATTCATAAAGGCTAGGGGAAGGTATTTTATGAATCCAGTGTTTTTGGTGTTTCTATATATTTTTCGTTTTAGCAAAATTTTTTACTTTCTTAGTTTTTAAGGTCTTTTTTTTAGCTCTCTTTTTTAAGTTTCTGAGCTAAGCCAAGAACTTTGCTGCATGAGTCTGTATCTGAAGACTCTTCCTTCGTTCATTTCTTACCCTTTTGGTCAAATGTTTTCTAATCCGGGCCAGTAATCTAATCGGACAAGTTACCTGAATTTTCAACATTCAAAAAATTAGGTGATGTATTGTCAACATATTATATGGTTATGAACTTATGTTACATACTGTATGGAGTGCTAAAAAGGTTATCATTACAACTCAATAAATTGGACAGTTGGTGGTTACAGAAAGAGACTTTTAGGTACCACAAATTTAAGATTCTGGATACTGTCATTAATTTACATGAATGCCGAGAGCAAAACAGAGAACATTTATGAGTTATACATACAAACAGAAAGGCATATACAATCATATTGTTTATTTACTCTAAAATCTCCCTGCTTTTACAACTACCAATAGAAGAACAAAATTCATAAAACCCTGATCAGTAAGTAACACCTGAAGATGAAGAAGAAGAAGAAGAAGAGACGTGAGCTGAATAATCCAGAGAATAATCCCTCTGAACAAGAATGAAGCTTTTTGAGGCCGAAAGAACCGATCGAATCTCCAAGAATGAATGATTTGCTTACAAAGAATCAGTCTTGGATCTGTTAATTCCCAAGTTTCTGACTAGAAACTTCCCTCCAGTCAAAAACCTTTCTGTTCGATTTTCCGCCATGCCTTATCTACTTTGTTTGAGCCTAATTCAATAGCTTCTAGTCGGAGTAAGTGGGTCGTAATCATAAGCTTCACCAGCTTTGACAAATCGTCCCTTTACACGCCGTCTCACGTCAGCTCTTGCTTTACGAGAAGCATACCTCACTCTCTTATCAAACCTATTACAAAGCAAAAAAAAAAAAAAAAAAAAAAAACCAAAGTCTCATTAAGAATTTAACTTCAATGATGTATGTATTTGCATTTGCAAGGCGAGTACGGGAACTTACTTGCGAGCTTTCTTCTTTTCCTTGTAACGCATAACAGCATTATTACGGGTTACTGAGTGTGAGCAAGCATTATTATCCTGCGATGTCTGAGGATACCATGGTGGTTCGCCCGTGAGCTGCATCAAAGACGATGCAGCACATTCTTGGAAATCTCCAGCACTACTTTCTCCAGTGACTCCAGAGAAAGAGATGCTCGAATGTGCTGGCTTCGACGTGTAGCAAATTATTGGTTCGGTTTTCGAACTCATGAACAAATCATCATTGCTATCAGCAGGCTGCACCGAATTCCGTCCCTAGATTACGAGAAAAACCAAAATCATCATTAGATTCACACAATGATACATAACATTTTCATTATTTCTTTCATAAGAATGATAATAGAAAACATACCTCAGGAGCTGTTTGATGCTTCTGGAAAAGACTATCCATTCCACCTTGTCCGAATAACTCACCCGAGGGGTTAAACGCTGTCCCGAAAAGCTCTTCATAGTTCTCAAGCGCCATATCTACCTCATCCATACCGAGATTTCCATAAAAATCATCTTCACAAACTCCAACATCCTTCAAAACAGAATCAAGAACTCGAAATTTAGTAAAAAAAATGGATACAACGCACGTATTTTACATATAGAAAACAAATATATTTATTACCTTAGCAAACGATGAACTGGTTTCAGGCTTCGAAGTAGAGCCAACAACAACGACGACATCTTTCTTATCCTCGTTACAAGTTTTATCGGTTTGACCATCATCGTCTATATTCATCAAACCCATTTCTTGTTCACAATCGGATTGTTCAGCTAAGTCCAAACAGAAAGACCATATGGAAGCGAGCTCCGAGCTCGAAGGACAACCAGAATAGCAACTTATGGTTTGCCTCTTATGATTTTGAGTCGATGAATTGTTGTTGTGACCAGACCAATCACAGTTTTGACACAATGAAACCGTTTCTTCAACGCACCTAACTGTTGCAGGCTGAGCATTGCATCTCTCGCAGACGAGTGTACGAGAATGTCGTTTGGATAATGCATTAGCGGAATGAACACTCCGGTCACAGGAGAGACAAAGACACGCTGCATCGGATCGACAGTACACCATTGATCTTTGTTCACCACAGAAATCACACATGTAACCCATCTTCCTTGCTTCACTCTCACCAAATCAAATTCCTGTTCTCAAAAAAAAAAACAATAATAATAAATTCCTGAATAAGTTATGAAAAGACATAGACTTTGGTTCAAAAAGCAAGCCATGAAGAAAAAATAGATCAAACTTCTCGATTTGGATTGAGAGTTGTAATAATAAAAGGAGAATTATTTACCAAAAAAGGATAAAATGAAACCAGTTTCATGAGATTTACTAAAAGTATATAACAAATCAATACAGAGTTTTCATATAAACAGTCACACACCAAAACCCACAAAAGGAAATGAATCAAATTCGAGATTAAAAAACAACAACTCAAGCTTCTAGCTTCAGATCAGTGAATCTACAGTTTTTGTTTGACTTCTAGTTCAAAAATGAAAAAAAAAAAAATCTTTTTTTTTTTTTTTGCTAAACAAAAAAAAAATGGAATTGAATCCAAATTTCTTAATTTCCATACAAAACTAGCAATCATCATACGAGTAAGTTAAAAAAACAAAACAAATCAGTAGAAACACACGAAAAGCCCTTACTTGAAGATCCAATTTGAGCAAAAAAAACACATAATAAGGGGAAAATCGAAAAAAAACAAAATCAACCCTTCATCGAAAATTAGCGAATAAATAATAACACAAATAATTACAGAAGAAAAAACACTAAAAAAATTATGAAATCAGAAAATAAAGAAAGAGAGAAGATAAACTACTCACGTATAGAAGAATCTTCAGAAGTTGAATCAAGCAAATCTCAAGACGAAGAAAACAAGAACTCCACAGTCAGATTATTCCACAACTTCTTCTTCTTCCTCTCTCTCTCTCTCTCTCTCTCTAGGAAAAAATGAATGGATAGACAATGGGTGGGTGTGTCCGCAAAGGGACATGTAGGCTTGTGAGTTGTGACATCAATCTGACTATCAAAAAGTTGCCTAATTTTTTGTTACTTCTTTTTTTTAAAATTATTATTTTATTTTAAGAACAAAGGCGAAAAAGTGCTAAAAGTTTTGTGTAGGGTAACGTGGGTCCCTGTCGTATTTAATAGTGAAAGCAAGAAACTTGTATTGACCCTACAGATATTAGAAAAAGGGTTTTAAGTTTTTATCACGCGCTCGCGAGTATAGAACGTACTCGCGACGTTGAAGTTAAAACAAGTGGTTCTTTAGTGCCATTAATGGATTCGCTTTTTTTATGCTTTTAGACGAATCACAAAGACTCTCTCTGATTGCTTTACGCATACTCACAGTCACAATTATATATACTATAAGAGTGGGTTCGGTCTACAATTGCTTGACACGTGTTCTTCGTGAGTTTGATAATGGATTTCATCTGTTTACTATTGGGCCTGAAATTAGCCAGCCCATAACTTTCGCAACGTCGTTGTATGAAAAATCATTGTAATTCTCGAATCCCTGACACAAAAACGTCGCTTGAGAAGGCCTACCAATAATTGAAAAGAAACTATTTCTTCTTGGTTCATTGTATACAGTTATAGCGACTCGCATTTTTTTAAATGGCCTCTCCTCTAATTTCATACGCAACCTTCCATGGGTTTATAAAAGTCAATTACGCAAACAAACAAATCAAACATGAATTTTTCGCTGCAAGAAGACAAATAAATACCGATCATGTATTTCTCCATGAAAACCCTATACTAGCAATATAGTATATTTTCACCATGTAGTCTGATGGCAGACCTGAGCGACGATAGTCGGAGAGGAAAAAGGCGAAATCGTCGGAGAAATAGCAGGAGATGCCAAAGGAGACAGAATGGTCGAAGAGAAAACAAGGGAGGTTGCCGAAGAGAAAACATGGGATTTTAAAAGAATTGGAGAGGAAATAGGGGAAGTTGTCGTAGCCAAAACATGATATTTTGCAGGACCGGTGCAAAGTAGGGGAATTTGCCAGAGAAGTAACATGATGAAAGTTACAGAAGGTTGTACCAGAGGACTCGCCGGAGATATGATAAGAGGAGAAACATGATTCCGGTATCAAGAAATCAATCACGAAACGGAGGAGGCCGGATCCAAAAGTACCAGTAAATATCAAAGGTTTATTTCTCTTCTCATAGTGTAATGGATGCTTGCCCTCAAATCATTGTCAGTCGATGCATGTTTCTCTTTTTTATTTTGTGTTAAAGGAATTCACTTGAGATATATACTTAGATGTATATTTCTCACATGGTTTTCATTATCTTATACCTTTTCTTCTTTGTTTAAAGACACTCATATATGATATATGTGTAATCCATGAGCCATGGAAGTTTTTATCCAAGGTTATTAATTGACCAAGTGGCAATGATTAAATTTTCTCATTGGTTTGATTGATTTCAGTATCCATTTTCATCAGTGTACAAAGAGGAGGAAAGAAAAAAATTAAAGCAATGTTCAAAAATTTGCAGGTGTAAACTAGGATTCCTTTTCGATTTGATATCCTCCTCACGTTAATTGTATGTATTGTTGTTTACGTGTACCTATTAATCACACTGTCACACTTTCCCAAAGGAATGAAAATTATGAAAAGATAGGAAATACACGTCAAGTTAAAGAACAAATGCGAAATCAAGGTTATGTGAAATCAAGGCGTGTCTTAGTGTGAATATTAAAAAAAAACCGTTATAATTTCTTAAAGTGTCTAACAAAAGCACTTTGTCTCATATCGTATTTTCTATTTTATCTAAAGAGACGCCCACGAATACACAATGTTTAGCCTACGTGGTTCAAGCGTTTGTTAGGATGTGTTTTTTTCATTTCTAACTTTTTGCTGATGGAAGAGATGTATAAGCGATTTTGTTTTGTTTCAATATTGTTATGCATGCATGTCACAGAGTCTCAGGGAGGTTGGTACTGATCCTACTAGAGAATTTTATTATTTACTAAGAAGTTTATGCATATAAACGAGAAGAGGAAGACTTGGTAAAGAGTCTTCTATGTTGTTCCTTAAATTATCTAGGAAAGTTCATGAGCACTTATGACTTCTAGCATTACAACCAACGATTATTAGTCTATTCCATATATCAAGTGTTAGTCTATTCCATATATCAAGGGGTAATGCAATTAGATTTTCTTAACCAATCACAAATAATATGAAAAATGCCCGATAATTTATAGAACGAAGGAGAACTACAAGGTTATTAGAATATACGTGGAGTTGTGGTATTACAAATGTTATCTTTGGAGGAGACGACGAGATTGTGAACAATCTTCTAAATGACAAAGGAATTAACTTCTAAGTTCACAATTGGATTCGTGATATCAAGTTATGGAGTTCAAGATTCAATTTTGTCCAATTTCAATGCACGTCATGGGAAAACAATAAAGCGGCTGATCAGTTGGCAAAGGAAGCCTTTTCAAATACACAACATTTTTCGTTTTGTTCCATTTGTTCCGATTTGTATAGACCAAATCCTCCATGAGGATCATACCCATATTTTTCCTATTAATAAAGTTCTTGATGATGTTAAAAAAAACAAAAAATTATAGGGGGAACTGGGGAAACATAGTAACTGGCCGTACTAATGCGCTTTTTTCTAATATGCGTCTTTTGGCCAAAGACTATGATCCTAAGCATTTTTAGAAATTCATTTTATGTTTTCTTACCATCACCGTTTTGTATTTGGCGTTAATCGTGGGGTAAACTCCACCAAGAAACCCCTGAAATTATTTACTACTATCTCTCACAAATCCTCAATAATTATAATTGAATGTAACACTCGGTACGACACCAATCAGATTCGTCCTCGCTGGTGATAACACAAAGGTTAAATGATCAAGATGAAGAAACCATTGTTAGAGAGGATAGGAAATACCTTCGTAGATCATAACTACCCACACCATCCTATGCTTCTAGTTTGATATAGTGCACACGACGCCGGTTTGGACATTCAGAATGAGTTGTGATTATGATCGCTTATCTCTGTGACTCAGAAATGTTAGAACTCGCATTTGGATGTAAGCGCTTAGAGCATGATTACCGAGGGTTGTTAGTGGGTTGGTAACTTATAAAAATAATTAAAAATTAAACAAAATAGTTGAATAGTGATATATGGGGTGCTAATTTTGGTGATTATAGCTACCTCAAAGTGGGTTGCTAACTAAGAAAAACAATTAAAAATACAATAAAATAGGTGAATAGTGATATCCAAATAGAATTTATAATAAACAAATCAATTAGCACCCCAACATTAACAACTAATGATAATCATGCTCTTAGTGCGAGTGAAAGAGGCATCAATTGAGAGATAATCGGTGGTGAAAATAAAGTCCCACGCACATTAAATAAAAAAGAATAAAAAACACCCTTAAATATTCATGTTCCTTTCATTGTTAAATAATTATTTTAGCTTAAAACTATATAACGACTAATTCCATAAGTAAACGGCGTGAATTTGATGTAATTGCATCCGTGAGTTTGATGTAGGCAATGCAATCGACATGGAACTTAGATTATTACAAAGTTATATGTTCAAAGGTGTTTGACAAACCGTGATCGGTGTTGAAGGTCATAAATCAGTTAATCTAAACTTAGACCATTTATGCTCACAGTTACAATTAAAGATGAGAATCTAATCATCATATTTGCAAAACATAGTCATTGTGGCGAGATCAAATTCCAGATTTATAATAGGGCAATATTTCCGTCTTTTTAAAATTCACAATATCTTATTTATATCAGAATGATATTGTACGATGGCATTGTGCAGAGTTCATAACACAACATAAAGAAATATTTATTTTAAGTCAAAATACAACAAATCGATTATATAATTTAGGGGAGGGCATTCGGTTATGTGGTTCGTTTTTTCGGTTGTCGCTAAAATGAGACCATATATATATAGACCAAATGAGTTATGGGTCGGGTCGGTTTGGTTTCACTTTTTTTTTGTTTGGTTCGGTGTCATATTTTTGAGGTCTATATGAAAACCGAATTGTTTTGGTTTCGATTCAGTTTCAGTTATTAACTGAATAATCATATTGAAACCTATAAAATCAATTGCACAATTAAAAATGAAACGCAAGAACATTATTTTCAAAGTGTTTTGAGTCTAAAGTCAATAATGAAACACCAAAAGAAAAAGAAAATATAAGACAAAATCCATAACCACAAAATGAAACACAAATATGTTATACTTTAGGTTTGGATTCGGTTTTGTTCGGTCTATTATTTCTATGAACTAATAGGTATAATCCGAATACCCAAAATCGAACCAATACCATGTTTTCGGTTTTGTTCGGTTCGGTTATGAGTTATTTTCCCACCCAAATACAATTGCTTGCATCCTAGTAATTATAAATCTTTGCTTTGACAAAATATCTTTCTCCTTTTTTTTTTTTTGGCGGCCAAAAAAAAAAATCTTTTGGCCAAGAAAAAAATAAATAAAAGATACTATTTGATGGTCGACCAAAAAAAAAAAGATATTTTTTGATGGAAAAGGGTGGATGGAAGAACCAAAAAATATCTGGCAAAATAGATACGTGTGTGTAATGATCAGACCCGAAAGATATTTATGTATGTAACAGTATTCAATATATTATAATTATTTAGTGGGACTTTATTTTCCAGCACATTAAAATATTGTAACGATCAGACCGGAAAGATATTTATGTATGTAACAGTCCTCAATATTATAATAATAATTTAATGCGACTTTATTTTCCAGCACATTAAAATATTGAATGTACCAATAAGGCCATGTCGAAATAAATCAATGATAGATCTTTTTTTGTCCTTTTTCTCTCCTTATTGTAGTCTTTTTGGTATTTTCTGCTGTTTATCCAGACTGATATAGTGAGATCTGTAAAATCTCATTGAATCGAAAAATCAGAGCTAGTTAATAGTTTAAAGTGCTCTATCTCGGTACTTCCAAGTCCCTAAGTACTTTTTTTTTGGGGGTAATAGAAATCGATAATTAGCATACGAGTTTTAGCTAGAGCTGAAATTCAGAATTTGATGATTATGTTATTTTCGGTTTCAAATAACAAAAGGAAATGATATAATAATTGAAGTGATTTCTGTATTAACGAGGACAATTATGTATAATATTTTCTCAATAGCGACTTCTTGGGTTTTACTTTTCATTTGGTATTCAATTTAGAGAATTACTATCAAAAATGAATTGAACAAGAGGAGAAACTTGGTCAAGTATCATATACTTTGCTCTATATAACATTCAGACTCGTATCCAATCAAAACGGAACCTAATTAATTGGGAAATGTAAAAAAATATACTAATCAACGATAATGAAAGCAAGGGAGGAATAAGGGGGAAGATAAGACGCACTAGATCTTGAAAGAAACAAAAAAATGTAGAAAAATAATCGAAAAATATAAACATTTGATGGAGAAATGCGAGTAGGATAAGATTCTAGGACGATCCGAAACTATCGTACAAACATAGTAATTCTTCTCCAATATTAAACCACCAGCTTAGACCTGACGACACCTACACTTATTTTCCTTAAGATAACATTAACTAATCTTATTAGTTATTAGTGCCTAATATGATGAACTTGACTCCAATTTTTGTTTATTCATACTTTTATGCCTCTTCTTCCCACTAATCATAACTCAAATCATTAAACACTATTTAAGTAATCCCACTCCTAAGACTTCATTAACTGTATGACATAAAATTCACCCAAAAAAAAAAACTGTATGACATAAAATATCATCATATGAGTTGACCCAATATAACCTTTTAATCAGAACGACAAAAAAAAAAAACCTTTTAATCAGAATCCTAAATACTTTTCAATTTTTGATTGGTTTGATTTGGTGTAACCAGAGAGCTACAATAAAAAAGAAACTGTTTGTTTCTCATAAAAATCCTCAGGAGCTGAGCATAAGAGTCTTAAAAAGAGCCATTACAGGTTGAAAATTTTAAGCAAAGACTGTAGCAGTGTTGAGACATGAGAAAAGACCTCTGACCTGAGAAGATCAACCGTAAAGAGCGCGCCACGGACTTTCTTCTTCTTTCGATGTCTTTGATACGTTCCACTTGATTCTGTCTCTCGAGAAAGGCAGTCCGGCATAACTCGCCACAAGCTCCCCTATTTCATGGATCACCTGTGTTGACAATAATGCAAACTCATCATTCAGTTGAAATCCACCTTCTCTTACATATTGATTCCTATGAATGTTCTGAAGATTTCGCAGTGGATTCTGCAACTCCAGCTAACAAAAGGAACAGATAACCGAGACAAAGTTTTAAAGGAAAATTACCAGAAGCTCTTCGTCTAGAGCTTTATTAGATACGCTACTACTTCTTTGCCCTATGAGAATAGAGGTAGGCAAGCCTTTGGCTCGAGCTAGATGAAGCAAGCATGATAAAGGTTCATAATTGATCTGCATCATTGGTGGTGGTTTCTCGACGCGAGAAGCAAATAGCCTACTGGTCTCAGTTTCTGGACCAACTTGAACATAATGAAGACTAGCTTTTCTGCTACTTGCTTCAAGGGATCTGTTATTGAACTTAAGCTTAGACGCCGCCACAAAAAAAGGAGCCACAATCGTGGGCAGAGTCGAGGCTTCCTTTGTAATTAGGTCCAGTAATTCATTCATGGCACACACTAGTGCAGGAGACTCATAGCTTCGAAGAAGAAAAACCGAGACCTGATGCATTGATCATATGATTCACATTCCATAAATACGCATTCAACATAGAAAAACTAAAAAAGAAGATGATATCAACTGAAAAACTGCTCAAGCTTAGAAGCTAGTCCCATCCAAATCATAAGTTAGATTCCAGTTCAGTAGACAAACTGAAAAAAATGCATTACTAAAGCTTTTATTCGCCAAGTCAACAAGTTATATAACTCTCTAACCTAAGCAGAAGAAACTTAGTCTTTTTCTCACAAGGTTTTGGTTTAAGGTAATACAATCTAAGAAACCATCAACTAGTGAAACGATAAATGAACACCAAGTCACCATAACACTAGCACATCCCCAAGAATCAACCATGATATCACATTTTGCAGTCGACTATGTTAAACAAGATATGAGACATTAAGGCATCATAATTCTTCAGCTTAATTGAAGCACTGCATAATTTGTTTGTTCTCGGATCAAACAACAAATTCAGCTCAAAGCAACTATAACCGATAAACAAACTCAATTAAACTCTGAACGAATCGAATAGACAGTTTCCAGAACCAAAAAGGGAACGAGGAAGAACCTGATAAACTCCATTTTCATCGACGAAATGAACGATACTCCCACCGGTTCCGGCATCTTCGACGCCATACTTGTTCAACGGAAGCTGGATCTGTTCTTCTCTGCATAAATACAATGTTAGGAAGCAGAACGTTGAAACGGAAAATTCAAAAAGTACGAAATCGACCAAGGAAGAATCAAATTACAGTTTGCGAAGAGGGGAGCTAGGGTTAGGGTTCATAGCATCAGCAATGGTTGCCGCGAATCCATCGGAATCATTCCAGAGGAAAACAATCTTCTCCGCTACTTTCATGGCCGAATTCGAGAGACTTTACTTAGCAAGCTTCGTTTTCTCGTTTCTGCTTATTGCTCAAGAAGCAAACTATTTTCCTTCGAGAAAGATCTAATTAGTCTCATTTCTTTTATATTTTGTCGTAAGGTCCCTTTTTCTCACAATGTTCTCAAATCAGAACCTAAACTTTTCAAATCACTGAATCGACCTGATATGTAGATTTAAGTCAGTAACATATTTTTCACACTGTTAGAAACAAATACTCCAACTCTCAAATATGTAAATTCGAAACTAACATTGGTTTATATCTGAACAAATTCTGAAACAAAAAACATACAAAATTGATAGAAAATTCCATTTATGGAAGAAACATCAGAAAGTAAAAACAAAGTCTAAATAAATTGATAGAAAATTCCATCTATTGATTCCACTTAGCAGTACAACTTTTACTAAAACTAAAAGTCTAAAACAAAGCTTATTTTCTAAGCAAGAGACAAAACCAAAAGAAAATCTGAATAAGTAAAACTAATCCAATTTCCACTGCTGCTAAAATTGATAAAACTTTTTGACAATCGGAGACAAAAGAGGGATGTTTCGCAGGTGACGACTCGGACCTCACCTCGCGGCTAGGCTCCATACACTAGAATAATGGTAACATCAAGCGGATCTGCGTCACAATATTTTCAAAGATTACATTATACTGACAATGAGAAATTTTGCTCAGGTAGATAGTTTAGGACAACATTTTACAAATGAACTTTTCTGCATTTCACAATGCAAACCAACAAACTACTTACCAAGAACAGATTGCGTGCAATCTCAGACGTCAGAATCTGTAGTGTCTACTGGGTAGCTTCCAAGTACGCGCAAAAAGGTAGCAAATTCCTGTAACGAGAGCCTTAGTCACTTCAATGTGGAATCCAGGTTACATGTTTTCAGACCAAGTAAAACGAAACGCTTATACTACCTCGAGATGCCTAAGTGCATTCTGAGCAACTTCATCAGCCATTGATGCTTCGAAGTCCACATAGAAAAGATAATCAAAGTATCTGTCAAGCAAAAGAGAAAGAGGGACACTTTCATCATTGTTCAGAAACTGTGGGTTATGGTACAGATTTAAGAAGTGATTTGTCAGAGAAATTACTTTAACCCTCCAGATGCTCGAAGCGGGTGTTTCCTTAAAGGGCGACTCTCTATCTGTTCGAAACCACAAGGAATTGATTGTTAGGGATGAGAACCAGATTACTTATAAACAAGGCTGCACATATCAAAAAGAAGAGTTTGAGTGTTACTAACTAACCTTTGTGAGGTTGATTTGCCTAAGTGCAAACACAGCAAGTGCTTTGAAAAGGACTCCAGGCCCTTCCTCTAAAGAGAAAACTATACTTGTCTACAAGATCATCAAAGTAACTCACCCATTAGAGAAGAATACATTGCAAAATATCAGAATGGCGTTTGCATTTTGGAAGATACATTGGGATTTCTCACCTTAAAGAGTCTGTTAGTTCCAGGGATTATGGGTTCCCTTGCGAGCATTAGAAACCTTGTAACATTATCAGAGTCATCCTAAATTGATTGAACTTTCACAATCAAATAATCCAGAAGTGTAAAAATATGGACAAAGAAATGGTAAAGTCATTCGAAAATTCTATAAACCTGAATATCTTCAGCAACTATGTTCAAACCATATATCTTTCCAGCTTCGGCGCTGGCAACTGCTGCTGCATCATTTACTTTTTCGAATGCAATTAGCTGCGAATTAAATCCATAAACTTAATCAGCTCCTATTGTAAGCTATGAATATGTAAGCATAAAATTTACCTTTGCAGCACCAGCAGTGTCATCTACCGCTTCCCTGACCAATCCCAATTTGGTTAATCTGTTTTCACATTGGGCAAGAGCCTGATCCAAAACAACGACCAAGGATTTAGATAAATACAAAGAGAGAAAGAAGTCGATTTTTCTACCAAGGCTGTTATGTACCTGTGGATGGCTAAGCACCCTTCTCAAATCTTCGATATTTACACCGTGATTAGCCAATAAACAATGGCGAACGGCAAGCTTGACTTCCCCTACAATATGCAAATTGTGTCGAAGCAGAAGATCATAGTTTCTATGGATGCTTCCACCCAAAGAGTTCTCAATTGGTAAAACTGCTCGGTCAACAAGCCACCTCTCAACCGCCTAAACGAGAACAAAGGTTGGGAAAATGCTTAAAACTATTGACACAAAAACCACGTTCTGACTAAGTTTTGACGTACTATAATGATCTAATCAACCGCGCAAACTCTACAATTCAAGAAATTAAGTGCAGGAACGAGATTCTCACCTCAAATGCAGTGTCAAACTCTTCGCAAGGAACAGCTTCACAGTTCGGATACGCCTTTTCAGCTGCTGCTTCACTATACGCACCTCGTACTCCCTATACGTACAATCACCGATCAATTCATCACACACACACACACATGATTCTAAGATACAATTCAAGTAGATACATTTTCCGTATACTACCTGATACGCCACACGAACACGGGAGCCATTAGACACAGTTTCTACGAGCTGATTCGACGATAACGGCTCTAAATATTTGAAAAACAAACATCACAGTTATCACTAAATCGAGGCTACTCAAGCAAAATTATAGCTACTGATTATCGTCGCAATGTCAGTAAACAATCCTTGATTGCTTCAATAACTATAATCTGAATTCCTTGAGCTCTACACGAATCAAAATCGCAATCTGTAAACAAACTTAGGGAGGATATGGAATCCGTACTAGGAAGAAGAGGAGAGTCTTCGAGAACCTTCTTCACTTCCATAGACCTAACGGAGTTATCTTTACCATGTTCATCTTCTCCCCGGAGTGACGCCAACGCAGCCACGAAACGGCAGCGTTTCGAATAATCGCAGCCGAATCGGACGACGGCGTTTGGTTTGCGATTGGATTGAGACAGATTGGAAGAGATCCCGCCGTGAATCTGAGTCGCCGGTAATCGAACAGCATGCATCGCCATTGATGCGAAATGAGAAACGCTACGACGAAGAGAAGAAACAAAGAAAATTGAAAAAAAAAAACGAATCAGAACGCTATGACGGCGAATTTTGGATGAGAAAAGCAAATATATGGAGGTGATATTGATGGGCTAATTACAAAGACAAATATCACAAGGTTTTTCTAATTACAGTAATGGACCAGATACGTTTTACTCTGATGGCCCATAAAATTTGTGGTTTTTATGCATTTACATTTAATTTGATGTTGAAAATTTGCCTATAGAATTTTCAACCAAGGCAACTCGTTCATTCGTTAGAAATAATAGAATTTTTTTTTTCAAAAAGAATCATCAAATTATATAACGTATAAATACTTTTCCAAAAATATTGATCACTAAACTCAAATTATAAAGAAATATAATTTTGTTTCAGTCTTTATAAAACCGATTTTTTTTATATTTAAAAAATCATAGATACATGTGATTCTAACTTTTTATTTGTATATTTAGATTTTGAGAGAAACTCAAAAAAATAATAAAAATACCAAGATGATATAGTTATGAGGGTTTAAATTTGGATTGTTGACAATAACACAAATCACTAGGTCACATGTTATAATTGTTTGGAAGAGAAAAAGAGACTAAAGGAAAACAAAAATGAAACAGAGTGTATATGGCACACCGAAAAACAAGGAGTCTATATTTGGCATATTACATTGTTACTCTTACCAGGTAAATCACTTAAGTAAAGTAGTTCTGTTTTGTAGTGTAGAGAAACTCTTATTTAGCTAACTCGAAATAGTCTCCTTAGTTCTAGCATCATCTCTCTCTCACTCAAAAACACAAGCTCATACACAATAATGCAATAGGATTTAGAAAAAGGGAACCATTAGGTATGATGAGAGATTACATTCCAAAATACCTGAACGCATTTCTCTTGGTATTTGCCACTTTCGCAGTAATATTTGCCATTTTCATAGCCAAAGATTCAAAAACATCTTCTCATCTTTACTTTTCAACATCCTCTTCACTATGGACTTCTACCTTCTCCACCTCCTCCGCCTTTATCACGGTATTCATCGATTTGTGGCTGTGTGTGTTATATTTCAAATGTCGATAAAAAATAAACCTAAAAGATCAAGAACTATGTTAACTTTTCTAATTTGAAGGAAAAAAATAAGAGAAGCGGATCAAATCCAAGTTTTGGATCTTGGAAAAGAGACGAGAGAATAGAAGTTGAATTAGCAACCGCGAGGGCTTTGATCAAAGAAGCTCAACTAAACCCTAATTCTACATTATCATCGCCTCTTGCTGACGAAGACTATGTTCCTCATGGGGACATTTACCGAAACCCTTATGCATTTCATCGGTAATATAAACTTCCGCGTTGTGTACTTGTAATAAAAGTTACTTACCCTGTATATTAATAATGTTTACATGTGGCAGAAGTTATCTTCTTATGGAGAAAATGTTCAAGATATATGTATACGAAGAAGGAGACCCACCGATTTTTCATTATGGTCACTGTAAAGACATATACTCTATGGAAGGATTGTTCTTAAACTTTATGGAAAATGATGTTCTTAAGTATCGAACTCAAGATCCAGATAAGGCTCATGTCTACTTCTTACCTTTTAGTGTTGTCATGATTCTTCACCATCTTTTCGACCCGGTTGTTAGAGATAAAGCCGTCTTGGAACGTGTTATCGGCGACTATGTCCAGATTATTTCCAAGAAATATCCGTATTGGAACACAAGCGATGGGTTTGATCATTTCATGTTGTCTTGCCATGACTGGGTAAGTTGTTCTTGCTTGATTTATAATTGTTTGGTTCTTTATCGGTTAGCCAATAACCGATAATTTGGCCGGTCTAGTTTTCTTCGATAAACAATGTTTTGATCACATTCAAAGTCGTGCCTGAGTAGTGAGCAACTAAAGTTGTTTAAAATGAATAGTTAAGTGTCACTTTAGTTAGATATTGTTACTTTTTACTCTTGATTTTACATTTTCATTGGATTTAAAGACAAATTTTTGTTACAGTTGTTAAGGATCTAACATAGATTTTCCAAATGATTTCCCTCCCCAAAATTTATCTCATAGTTAGAAATATATTTGTTGTCTTTAAATGCGTTATTGACATTTTCTTGTCTTCTTTTTATTCTTTTGCTTAGAGCCTAAAAATAAATGTTACATTGTTACAGGGACACAGAGCAACATGGTACGTAAAGAAGCTATTTTTCAATTCAATAAGAGTACTATGCAATGCCAATATATCAGAATATTTCAATCCGGAGAAAGATGCTCCGTTTCCTGAAATCAATTTACTAACCGGAGAAATCAACAACTTAACCGGCGGTTTAGACCCAATCTCTCGTACCACACTCGCTTTCTTCGCCGGAAAATCACACGGAAAAATCCGACCGGTTCTTCTAAACCACTGGAAAGAAAAGGACAAAGACATTTTGGTTTACGAGAATTTACCGGACGGTTTAGATTACACAGAGATGATGAGGAAAAGCCGGTTTTGTATTTGTCCGAGCGGTCACGAAGTTGCTAGCCCGAGAATACCGGAGGCAATATACAGCGGATGTGTACCGGTTCTCATCTCGGAGAACTACGTTTTACCGTTTAGTGATGTTTTGAATTGGGAGAAATTCTCGGTTTCGTTATCGGTTAAGGAAATACCGGAACTGAAAAGGATACTGATGGATATACCAGAAGACCGGTACAAGAGACTATACGAAGGAGTGAAAAGAGTGAAGAGACATATATTGGTTAATGATCCTCCAAAGAGATATGATGTGTTTAATATGATTATACATTCTATTTGGTTAAGACGATTAAATGTTAAACTGTTATGAAATTAATCAATCTTTTCTTCCACAATCATTTCTTTCAATGACTGGGGATTTCAATGAAATTACGGGACATAACAAGAAAACAGGGGGACGAGTTAGACCAGATCCTTTTTGGATTTTCGTCTAATGCGGAATAACTGTGGTATGATTGACTTTCCTTACTTGGGGAATCCCCTTTCTTGGGTTGGACGACGAGGACAACAAGTCATTCGCTGCCGCCTGGACAGAGCAATGGGTAACGAGGATTGGCATGATCTTTTCTCTCATACCAAATCAGAGTATCTGAGATTTATGGGCTCAGACCATAGACCGATTCTTACGCGGATTACGTCCAGAGTTTTTCAGGGACTGAAGAAGCTCAGGTTTGACAAACGATGGTTATCAAAACCCAATTTTGAAAACATTATTAAGGAAGGGTGGGCGCCAGATGACACGGACCCAAATTTGGATATCAGTGATCGCATCTCATTATGCCGAAAACTAATCTCTAGATGGCGTAAGACGGACCAACAAATCACAGGAGAGGCTATCGAGAATCTGAAAGAGGAGTTGGATAGACTCTTGAGTGATGATTCGACGACCTTGGAAGAGGTAGCGGAAGCGCAAGAGAAACTACGCATCCCTTTGGCAGATGAGGAAATTTTTTGGCAACAAAAAAGTAGAGTTTTGTGGCTGGTTGCTGGTGATCATAATACTCAATTTTTCCATGCATCCACGAAACAAAGAAGGGCGAGGAACCGAATCATAGGCATTTTAAATTCTAACGGAACATGGGCGGAAAAAGAAGAGGAAATTGAGCGGATAGCGATTTCCTATTTCGAGGACATTTTTACCTCGGTGGGTATATCAGATTTAGAAACATCCTTAAGGCATATCCCTTGTACTGTTACACAGGAGATGAATGATAACCTCACTCGCCCAATCTCTGCGGCAGAGGTTAAATCAGCAGTTTTTTCAATCCATCCGGAAAAAGCCCCGGGACCTGATGGGATGACTGCTCTTTTTTACCAGAAATTTTGGCATATCTTGGGCCCGCAAGTTATCGCTATGGTCCAAGAGTTCATGACATCTGGATCCATTGAACCTAGTATGAATGAGGTCAACATCTGCCTTATTCCCAAATCTGAACAGCCACGGGAAATGAAGGAGTTCCGTCCTATTAGTCTTTGTAATGTCAGTTACAAGATTATTTCAAAAGTTTTATGCCAACGACTTAAAAGGCTTCTTCCGAGGCTGGTCTCTGAGACTCAATCAGCTTTTATATCAAGGAGGGTGATATCAGATAATATCTTAGTATCTCAAGAGGCTTTCCATGCTCTGGTCACCAAGGAAAAATGTCGAAAAGAATTTATGGCGGTTAAGACAGACATGAGTAAAGCATATGACCGCATTGAGTGGGGTTTCTTAGAAGGTCTTCTACGAAAGATGGGATTTTCAGAAAAGTGGATATCATGGATTATGCCGTGTGTGAACTCAGTTTCATACCACCTACTACTTAATGGAGATCCCCGTGGTTCAATTACCCCCACCAGGGGATTACGTCAAGGGGATCCTCTATCACCGTATTTATTTATTCTTTGCACGGAAGTCTTAATTTCCAATCTTAAGGCGGCAGAATCTGCAGGTCTACTTACAGGCCTCAAGGTAGCCTATACTAGCCCACCAGTGTCCCATCTCTTGTTTGCAAATGACAGTTTGTTCTTTTGTAGAGCAAACGTTGTACAGTGTGACAAGATTTTACAGATTCTCACGCAATATGGAAGTGCCTCTGGTCAACGAATTAACTTTGAAAAATCTGCTATTACCTTTGGCAAAGATGTCCCCGCAGAATCACGGTTGACCATCCATCAACGTCTAGGGATTACGAACGAGGGAGGCTCCGGCAAGTACCTAGGTATACCGGAACAGTTACAAGGGTCAAAAACTCAAATATTTGCCTATATCCACGATCGGCTTAATAGTCGGATCAATGGTTGGTCTGCAAAATTTTTATCAAAAGGCGACAAGGAAGTATTGATAAAGTTTGTGGCACAAGCCATCCCAACATATGTGATGTCAAGTTTTCTCATTCCTAAAGGCTTATGCAGGAAGTTAGCCAGTGCAGTCTCCCAATTTTGGTGGCGATCAAAACCCCAGTCAAAAGGTTTGCACTGGGTTGCATGAACAAAACTCTGTCTACCTAAGAATCAGGGCGGTATCGGATTTAGGTCTTTCGTAGATTTCAATCAGGCCCTCTTAGCAAAACAGATGTGGAGATTACACCAATACCCAAACTCCCTAGCAGCGAGGGTCCTAAAGGGACGCTATTTTCGGAATATGCACCCTTTTTATGCGCCAAAACCTAATCGCCCATCCTACGGGTGACCAAGTGTATGGTCTTCGAAGAAGTTGGTACTTCAGGGAGCCCAGAAACTTATAGGTAATGGGTACGGTACAACGGTTTGGGAGGATAATTGGATACCTGATACGAACCCCCGCCCGGCAATTAAACGGGGTACCTTAGTCAATCCTCGGCTTCGAGTGTCAGACCTCATCCACCAACATAGCCGGAAGTGGAATACTCAGGCAATAAGAGATAACGTGCACCCCCAAGATGTCCCAAGAATTCTGAGCATGAGGCTAAGCCCAAGAACGTCTGAGGACTTTTTTTGTTGGCATTATACCAAATCTGGACTCTACTCGGTCAGATCAGGTTATGAACTTGCTAGGATACAAAAGGATGCGAAAACTCAATTTTTGCTCTAATTACCGTCAGATGATCCGCTCAAGGCCCATGTTTAGAAACTTCCTGCCCTTAACAAATTACGTCATTTTATCTGGCAATGCCTAGCGGGGGCGGTGGCGGTAAACGAGAGACTCAAGTTCAGACATATCAGGGAGTGTGCAACCTGCCCTAGATGTACTGACCCAGTTGAGTCTATTAATCATGCGATTTTCACGTGCCCGACAGCAAAGGAGGTTTGTACCCTATCTGGCCTCCCGACGGAGGGGCGACCCTTCCCGTCAGATAGCCTTCGCTCTAACTTGGATTTCCTTTTCTGGCGTATCCCTCGATCCAGGTCACAGACGAAGTCTCCCATGCTTTTCCTTGGATCATATGGTATATCTGGAAAGCGCGAAATGACAAGCTTTTTAATACGGTGAGCCGTGAGGCTAAACGGACTTTAGCAATGGCATTAAAAGAGGCACGAGAATGGATTGAGGCAAACACCTCGGACCAAGTGCTAACTGTGCAACCCCCTTCGGTAACGACCTTGCCTTCATCCACCTTCACATGTTTCGTTGACGGATCATGGAAGAGAGAGGATAGTAAGAGTGGTGTGGGTTGGGTTTTGCAGCTACAGGATGGGACAACAGACCTAATAGGACTACAAGGAAACAATCGCAGTCTCTCCCCTCTACATTCTGAGATGCATGGTCTGTTGTGGGCCATACAATCTTTGATTCGAAAACAACGTTTTTGCTCTACTTTCGTCACAGACTCAAGGGATCTGGTGAAGATGGTGGAGGCGCCACATGAGTGGCCCGGTTTTGTACCTGAGTTACGTGAATTGGCAAGCCTTCGGGAATCTTTCCCAGAATTCGATCTCATCTACCGGCAACGGAAGAATAATACGAGAGCGGATTTGCTAGCAAGGAATGCACGCACGAAAAATGAGATATTTTCTTTTATTAGCACTTCTATTTTGCTGATACTGAAAGCGTATTTGCTTAACTAATAGTGAAGTGTAATTCTGTGACCCCAAAAAAAAAAAAAGTAATTAAGTTAACTTCTAAGCATTTAATAAGCATTAATAACTTCACAGAGTTGATCATAACAAAAAAAGAGTGCCAAAAGAGGTTTCATCATGCACTACAATTCTCCTCACACTGCCTAAGTGCTCTGTTTAACGTTGCGATTCCGAAATTAGCAAAAGAGTTTACTTATAAAACCAACAACAAAAGATTGATCATAGTTCAGATGCAAATAACTTGTCCATTGCGATCATTCCATTCTAACACTTTGATTTCGCAGCTCTCTTTCTCCCATCTGGTTTCCTCACCGTTCTTGCCTTTTCCTTCTCTTTGGGTTTTGGAGACCTGTACCAACAAAAACCAACAAGACTCAAAGCTTTAGACACAAAAACAAACTCAGATTACTATAGATAGTGAAAAGAAGTGCAAACTCACTTTTCTCCACTCAAGTCTTTGAGAGCCTTATCAACCGCATACACAACCATCTTCTTGATCTGTTACAACCAAACACACAGTGAATAAAACCATTTAGAGATGAGTTACAAATTAGCTCATAGCAACCAGAAAATCAGAACAAAACAAGAGAGATATCAACCTGTAGTTTGTCCTCCTTTGAGTGATGGTTAGGTGGCAGTAAACGGTACTCTTTGGTCAAACGGAAACACTCGCCGACATTTTCAGGAGATACAAAGTCCAGTGCCACCTTAGTGCAAGACTGCAAGATAAAAATAGGAACTATCATGATCAAGTGATGAACCAACCACTGAATCACAATGTATCCTAAGCAAAAAGTAAAAAACTTTACCTTCAAATTTCTGACTTGATGAGGACAACCAACAGGTATCAAAACAGCATCACCAAGCTTCTGGACAAAGGTCCATGGTTCAACCCCTACACAATACAAACCCATAAAAATATGACCAAACCCACCAAAGATAAACGTTGAAATAAGGAAAAAGTGATTGTTCTGATACAAACCGAATTCTTCTTTCAGCTTCATTATATGGTAACGCGTCAAATAGAAAGTCTGATCATGAATTGGATGAACAACCTACAAAAGAAGACAATGCAAGAACATGTAAGATAAAAGCAAAGTCCACAAAACAGAAGAGAAACTAGAAACAAATATATTGGACAAATGTAACCACTGAAACTTTTGAGGCAAAGATAAAGTGTTGTTGTTACCTCAGACACAGGGGAACAGAAGATATGCCTGAACTCTTTGTGATGCTTCTGAAGGTATTCCTCTAGTTTTGGAACATCTTCTCTGCGGAAAATGTCCCAAAGAGCACCATCATCTTTACCAACTTCTTTTTCAGTAGTGTTATCAAGAATCTCCATTTTTTCTTTGTATTTAGGTACTGAGGAAAACAGCTCCTTGACATCTTGTTTAGCATGTGCGTTTTTCAGCTCTTCTATTGTGGATTGTTTATCCTCCGGAATTGGCACTTCAGCTACATGTGTCAACACATTCACCTACAAAAACATAAATAAAAATATTGAAAATTAAGATAACAGACGGTAAAAGTTTTACACACTCATGAAAGAATGAAAATAATAATATTTTAATAAAACAGAGCTTTGGTAACTCCGCTGGTACATAACTTTAGCTTTCAGTTACTTTTTTGCAAGGACGATAAAAGGATCATAATTGTACGGAGACTATTTTCAGATATTGGTGGGTCCTCAAAAAGTGCAGATACTAAACCAGAAGTGAGAACCAATACTAATAAATGAACTCGAAAACATTTACTATACATTGATATTGGTATAACTTTATCTATTCTCTCTCTTGAGGATGTTCCATCTTGACAATTAAAGTCTTTGATTGAATCAGGTACATTAGTGAGATAGATTTGGTGGGATATTTGAATCATTTGAATTATCTAATGACAATCGATTTCAATGTGTTTTATAATACATTCAAAAGGTTATCAGTGTTGATAATCTATTTCAATGTGTTTTGTACATTCAAGAGGCTATTAGTCACTGACAATCGAATTCAATGTGTTTTGTACATTCACGAGGTGATCAACCAAACAACTTTACAAATAACTCACAATCAATTTCAATATTATTCATTCAATAGGTTATTAGCGTGCTCAGTTTAGCATGCAGCAGCCATGGCGCGATATTCAGCTTCAGCAACTACAAGAAAATGTGTTTCTTGTAGTTCCACCAAATATTTTCATTAAACTAGGATTTCAAGAAAGAGAACATTGGTGTCAAATACAACAATCTTTTTTGCCATCCCATAGCATTGAAAATATAAAAAATCTCTAGGATGAAATAATCTTGAGCAACCAAACGAGCTTTAAATCATTCAGCGGGCATATTTAGCTGCATCGAAGATTGGAAATGTAGATGGCTCCAAAACTTAAGCGATTGGATTTCATCAACATCGACGCAATCATGTTGGTTTTGCTCATTTGCGTATAGCAATTGGGGAACACAGATTTTTAAATGCTGGCCTCCAGCGTTTAAAATTTGTGGCCAACATTTAAATTTGTGAATAAACTACCAAATTTGGACACTAAACTAATTGTTGAATCCTAAAAGTAAATCAAAGAACAGTAGCATAGAATTGGATTTCTTAAGACTATTATAAAGAGAATCATCCTACAAAGGTATAAGAAATGATCCTATCCTATGAAGTAGGCTATTGATATACCACTAGTTGGTCTTATTCTCTATCAAGAAAGACTTAGAGTGGTTGCACCATATGGAGCAGGCCAAAATCAACAGCATGAAAGCGCTATTGATAGATACAAATTCGGAGCTAAAAACTTCTAAATGGATATGACAGATCTCAGAATCGTCAAGATCAGAAGCTTGTGGAGATCCACTCTAGTTCTTAGCCATAGAAGAAGAGAAAATAAAGATGTAACAAAACTAAGAAGAGCTAGAAACAGCTCGACCCAAAGCCGAAAAAGAGGACTTTCCCAGAAGGAAAAAGTGGAAAAATCAGAGATCCAAAATTGAAGGAAAACCAAACCCTAAATGTTACTAAAATATTGTATGAATTGATTTTGAAATGGTATTTAATTATGTTGTTTTGATAGATTCTGAAATCATTATGGACATACCTTTGCAATCCATCAGAAGAATTGAGAGAAGTATAACAAAGAAATGAAAATAAACAAAAGAAAAGACAAATCATATAGGTACTAACCGCATCAGACATGTCGCAATGGAGCTTAGTAACAGAATCTCCACGGCCATATTCTTCAGCAAATCCATATGCAACGTAAGTCTTGGGGCCCATGTCTGGCTGCAAGCAATTTTTGGGCAACTTGACTGCGATATTCAAAGGTCCACTACGCGGGTGAGTGTACTGCTTCAAAGGCAAGCTGCACAAGAACTCCTCATTGTGACGTGGCAGGTTTTCTTTGAAGGTCTTACCTGGAGGCCAATCTTTCAGTTTCAGAATCTGAGGCCAACCCATGAGATCAAATCGGCCCTTTGTGTAACCGACGAAAAATTCATGAAGATTAACCTGTCCCTGCATCCATTAGACAAAGAAAAGCATAGTCAGAGGTTACTAATTTGAAGAGTAACAAATAATCCATATGGTTGCCTATTGAACTTTCCAGCAGTTTCTGAAAGTCGGTAAGAAAGAAACTGAAACATCAATACAGAACAAACGTCAAAATTTATAATAATATAATCATTGCTGCAAAGTTGTTCTAGGGACCTATGCTTTTATTTAAGAAAAGATATGGACAGTAGACTTATACTACACAATTTATTGAGGAGAAAACTGACCTCACAGCAGTCCAGACAATCGATGGCATTAACATCGAGGAGTAACTCATGTTTAGTGTTCTTTATCTGCCGGCAACCACGGTACATAACCATTGGTTCCCAGCTTAAACCAGATGTAGCTGAAAGCACATCCCTCACAACCACAGGCTCACCTTTAACCCAATGATGCTGGAAATGCTTCAGATCACCTTGTTGAACATCTTTAACATGTGGACTGTATAGATAGTTGTCTTCAGAACCTTCTCGGGAAGCAGCCTTTAACGAGTTATTGTAGTACATGTCAATATGACCACCAGAGTTAAAGCAAGGGCATCGCTCCATAACAGGTGAATCCAAAAGCATATAGGCTTCATCAGTTTCTTCTACTCTCTTGACCAAATTAGAAACCATACCCTCAGGAAGTATGTGTTTCAACTTTAAATCCCCAGAACCACAATAACAAGTAATTACTCCAGCTTCATTGGCTTTCCACCCAGACGGGCGCTTCTTACTGTCTTCGTTATCCGCTGTATCCTCAGGCATTTTCACAATTTCTTCCTTTCCTCCATGTAAATACTCAAAACCTCGGTTAATAAAATTCCAAGACACATCCTCCTGGCATGTCTGCAGCTTTCCTTTGCGGATCTCAAGGCAGCATGCAAGGCATATATCAGAACGACAGCTCGGGCAACTTCTATGAAGATCTAAGATTGCAGTTGTGCAATTGTCACTGTATAACCAAAGAGTTGAAACAAGGAAGATTACTAACATAACAACTTGCCATATTCATTGAGATATAAGTGTCAGGGTGAGTTACCAGTATAGTCTTTCGTCCTTGTGACATTTAGCATCTTGGGACTTCACCTCTTCCAACTCCAATCCTGCGATATTAAAGAATATGAACATATCCTGTTATTACCAGAGCTAATCAGCTTCCAACTTCCTACTTTAAAATATGAATGCACTCACTCAGGAACTTTGTTTGAAATAAATGTAGGTAAATTAAACAATGTACTGAATATACCAAAGACATAACAGCATGAGAACGCAAAAAAAAAAATGTGAAGGGGCTATAGAAACAATCATTGCTTTCGAGCATAGCTGAAAGCATGTAAAGTACCTAGTATCTTTGCCTCTATCTCCTTCTCAGCAATTTGTTCAGAATTGATCTCCTTAATATGTGGGAGAAGAGTCTGTATAAGATACTTTGAGCATTCTATTTTCTCATCCTTGCTGACCTTCAAGTCCGAATTTATACTCTGCATAATATTGAAGTAATTATACTTCTAGGAACTTATAAAATAAAATATAAAATATTGAAACAAGATATGGTATATATGCAAAAACTTACTTCCATTTTCGTATCGAGGCGCAAGCATGCTCTACAATTGCATGTGTCCCAGCAGAATGGACATTTCTCTTTGATCTTATCTTCTTCTATGCGGGGATACCTATAAAAAGTAATTAAATAAGTGTTTCAGGCTTCTGGATATAATTAATCCTGCAGAAAACTGTAATAAAAGAAGCTACTTGCTACACTAACATCCCCAAATAATCTCTATTAAAGGAACTTTGTTCTGTGCGTATATAAATGAAACAACACACAAGTATCAACAGAAACAGATGCTCAAAAGCTAAATCATCACTTTATATAGCCCACTAAAGGAATCAGTAGAGCAAAGAACCCAGAACAATTGCTAAATGCCATGGTAAGAAGAGCATACCATGTCTCTAAGCACGGGATACAGTATCGCTTCCTTCTACATGTAAGACATCGCACAACGCGTCCCTTATCATTGCGTTGACACTGATGACACATATTCGATTCGAAATTGTCACCATTCTCCTGAAAAAAACCGAAAATATATACAAAATTACTGGATTAGGTTGTATGTAAAACCAATCATTGATGATCAAAATGAGAGATGTTTTCAGTTATATATCACTAACCTCTTGTTGTGCCTTGTCTTTGTCATCATTCTCTACAACAATACGCCTCTGCCTCTTTACAGGAACCTCAGAATTGTTATCTTCTTCCTTCTTTCCTTTACCTTTGCTCCCAGAAGCTTCGGCTTTACCAGTCGATGAAGTAGAGGCACTCTTCCTCTTAGAAGAACCAGAAGTTCCTTCCTCATCGATTTCAGACTTTTTCGCAGTCTTTTTTGCCCTTTTCACCTTTCGCTTGTCATCGAAATCATACTCCACTTCGTCTACGTATGTTGCCTTCTTCTTAGCATCTCTCGGAAGCCTTCTTCTACCATATCGTCCCTTCTCTTCTTCTTCAACCTTAGTTTCACCTTCTCCTTCAGCTTTAATTCCACTTTCCTCTTCAGCCTTAATTCCACCTTCTTCTTCGCCCTTAACTCCAGTTTCCTCATCAATTTCAGCCTTAGGTTCGCTTTCTTCTTCAACCTTCTCTCTAGATTCTTCTTTAATCGGAACTTCGCCATCCCCTTCTACGCGAACTTCACCTTTTTCCTCAACCCTACCAATACCTTCCTCTTCGACCCTAACAACGACTTCCTCTGCAGGATCCATGGCGAAAATCAAATTTCGAATCAATGGCCAAAATCGAATTTCTCAACCTTCGAGCACACAAATCAAAGGCGAAAATCGAATTTCTCACTCTTCTTACAAACTTTTGGAGTCTCCAATCAAATGAAAAGGAAAGTGAATAAACGCAAAACCCTAGACGCTGGATTTTAAAAGGAGACACCTATACATACTTTGGGAAACTGAATCGTTTTAAAAGTAAAGTTTGGGTTAAATCAGTCAAAATCAAAAATTAATGGATTTCATTTCACGAAAAATTTGGGGGGGTTTTATTTCCCGCTCATTGTTTTGTTTCCAAATTCATTTCAAATCAAATTCACAATTACTGATTTTTTAGATTTGACCAGAAAAATATCTTCTCTGTATTCCTTAATCATAATTATGTGATTATTCCTTTAAATTCAACCATGTTTTTGTCCAAAAAAAAAGATTGAATTGCTAAGCATGATTCCGGTATAACTAGACAAATCAAGCATATTTGAGGAGTTGGAGAAAGAATTCTTTAAATTACCCAGAAATGGAACAAAATAAAACATTCTGACAAATAACGTATCAAATTTGTCAAACCATAATCACAAGATGAAGTAAGTTTCCAGCTTCGACATACTGATCGGTATGAGTCACACGAAACATTTTCACTAAAACTAAAACAAAAGCATGATCACTAAAACCAGAAATATACTCGCAGATCTTATCCGATTGCGATCATTCAGGTTTTACGCCTTGAGTTCGTCGCCGCCTTCTTTCTCCCCGTTGGCTTTGGTTTCGTCACCTTTTTGGGTTCAGGTCTCCTGAACCAACAACACACACAAAGCTCAAGCTTTAGACCCAAAAAAGGAAATCAGTTAACTGAAGCTAAGTGAGAAGAAGTATAATAAACTCACTTCTTTCCACTTAAGTCATTGAGAGCCTCTTCGACCGCATACACTACCATCTTCTTGATCTGTTAAAACAAACACACATGGAACCAAACCATTTAGAGATGAGTTGAAGAAATCAGCAGCAACCCGAAAACCGAAACAGAACAAGAAAAATAACCTGTAGCTTATCCTCTTTGGAATGATGGTTAGGGGGCAGGAGACGGTATTCTTTTGTTAGGTGGAAACACTCGCCAACGTTCTCAGGCGATACAAAGTCCAGCGCCACCTTAGTGCAAGACTACAAGAAACAAACATGATCAAATAATGAACCACTGATCCCACCTGTAGTGTATACTAAAGCAAAAACAAGTAAAAAACACTTTACCTTCAAGTTTCTGACTTGATGAGGACAACCAACAGGTATTAAAACAGCATCTCCTAGCTTCTGGACAAAGGTCCATGGTTCAATCCCTACACAATACACAAACCCATAAAATGAACCAAAACCACCAACGAAAAACGAAGGTATAATGAAAATGTGATTTGTTCCGATACAAACCATATTCTTCTTTCAGCTTCATTATATGGTACCGCGTCAAATAGAAATTCTGGTCATGTATTGGATGAACAACCTACAAAAGAAGAGCATGTCAGATAAACAAGAGAGACTAGAATAGAAAGCAAATGAAACTTTTTTAAAGGCAAAGATTGTGTTGTTACCTTAGACACAGGACAACAGAAGGTATGTCTGAACTCTTGGTGATGCTTCTGAAGATATTCTTCTAGTTTTGGAACATCTTCTCTACGGAAAATGTCCCAAATAGCACCATCATTTTTACCAACTCCTTCTTCTTCACTACTGTTTTTAAGAATCTTCATTTCTTCCTCGTAGTTAGGTACTGAGGAAAACAGCTCCTTGGCATCTTGTTTAGCATACGCCTTCTTCAGTTTTTCCATTGTGGCTTTATCCACATCTTTAATGGGAACTTCAGCTATGTGCGTCAACACATTCACCTGAAATTACCAAAAAATAAAAAAATTAAGATATTGAAAAAGTCAAGAATGAATGAAAATATTAATATTATGTTTATATCAGGGCTTTGGTAACTCCGCTGGTTCATAGTCAGTTACTTTTTTGCCAGGACCATAAAAGCAACATAATTGTAATGAGACTATTTTCAGATTCTATGCCTGAGAATCTAATTTGTACAAATTGAGGGGTCCTAAACCAGTATAAAGGCTAAACCGGAAAGGAAATTAGGGAGAACCAACACTAAGTGCCTATAAATGTACATGAAACCATTTACTATACATTGATATTGGTATAGATTAACTGATTCTCTCTCTCTTGTAAAACTTCTGACAGTAAAATTCTTTGATTGAGTCAAGGGGAGAGAGATTTAATGGGATTTGCAACTATTAGCATTATCTAAATGTGTGCATATGACAATCGTTTTCAATGTGTTTTGTACATTTAAGAAATTATGAGCATTGACAATCGATTTTAATGTGTTTTGTACATTCAAGAGGTTATCAACCAGTCAGTAGATGGCAATCATTTTCAATATGTTTCGTACATTCAAGAGGTTATTTGACAATCATTTTCAATATGTTTCATACAAAGAGGTTATATAGCAATTGCCATGGCTCGATATTCAACTTCAGCAATTCCAAGATACATGTTTCTTGCAATAATTCCGACAAATGTTTTTCTTTAAAAGAAGGATATTGGAAGAGAGTGAACATTGATGTCCATAATTAAGTCTAACAAAAGATTTTGCCATTTCTTAAAGCATTGGTATATTAAAACTCTCTTGGTTGACATGAGCAACCAAACGAGCTTTTATATCATTCAGCGCAAATTTAGCAGCATATGAGATTTAGAGTGGCTATAACACTTAAGAGATTGATTTACAGACAAAGCCTCCATAAAACATGTACTCCTCTTTACTTCAATATTGCTAGTTCAAGCAGCAAACGAGAGTACGGGGGACAGTCAAAGACGATAGCAGTGGGAGTTGGCTTTCACCGGTTATCCACATTCACTTTACATGAATTGGGGACCGCAAATATTAAATGCTGGCGGCTGGCCAGTAGCTAGCCGCCAACATTTAATTTCTGCTAACGCTAATTACAAATTTTTTTGACACTGTTGAATCTTCAAAATCAAATACAAAACACTAGCATAGTGTTTCAATTTTTTAAAAAGAAATCATCCTTTAAAGGTATGAAAAGTGATCCTATCCTAAGATGAAAGACTTAGAATGGTTGCACCATACGGAGCAGACCAAAATCAACAATAGGAAAGCTATTGATAGACACTAATTCAGAGCCAAAAGCTTCCAAAAGTATATGACAGATCTTGGAATCTTCAAGACCAGAAGATTGTGGAAATTCACTTTAAGTTTTAGCCTTAGAATAAGAGAAAGTGAAGATGCAACAAATCTAAGAAGGGCTGAAAAGAGTTGGGAATAACTCAAGACTCAAAACAGAAAAAAGAGGACTTTCCAAGGGAAAAAAATTGAAAAATCACAATTCAACAAAGTAAAGAAAAGACTTAACAAGAATTGCAGGGAAAGCTAAACCTACGTGTAACTAAAAATCTAAGTTAACAAAACTTTGAATGAATCTATTACGAATGGTATCTAATCATGCAGTTTGATAGATTCTGAAATCATTATGGATATACCAAGGAAAATCATCCAAAGAATTGAGAGAAGTAAAGCAAAGAAATGAAAATGAACAAAAGCAAGGAAAAATCATATAGGTACTAACCGCATCAGACATGTCGATATGGAGCTTAGTAACAGAGTCTCCACGGCCAAATTCTTCAGCAAATCCATATGCGATATAAGTCTTAGGCCCCATGTCTGGCTTCAAGCAATCTTCGGGCAATTTGACAGCGATATTCAAAGGTCCACTACGCGGGTGAGTGTATTGTTTCAATGGCAAACTGGATAAGAACTCCTCACAGTGACGTGGCAAGTTTTCACTGAAAGTTTTAGACGGAGGCCAATCTTTCAGTTTCAGAAGCAGTGGCCAACCCTTGCGATCAAAACGGCCCTTTGTGTAGCCATCAAAAAATTTATGAAGATTTATCCGACTCTGCATCCATTAACAAAAATATTCATAAACATTAACTGTTAGTATAAAAAGACACAAAAAGGTTGGTAATCAACCCAGAAGGTACGTCAAAACAATTCTGCCATGCAAGTAGTACTTCACAGGTGTAAGAACATACTACAACTAAAATTAAGCACCATACAATTTATCGAGGAGAAAACTGACCTCACAGCCGTCGAGACAATCGGTGGCATTAACTTCTAAAAGGACATCATGCGTAGTGCTCCTTACTTGACGACAGGCACGATGCATGACCATCGGTTCCCAGCTTAAACCAGACGTAGCTGCAAGCACATCCCTCACAATTACAGGCTCACCTTTGATCCAATGATGCTGGAAATGCTTCAGATCACCTTGTCCAACATCTTTAACATCTGGACAATAAAGATTGTTGTCTTTTGAACCTTCTCGACAAGCAGCCTTCATCGATTTATTGTAGTCCATGTCAATATGACCTTCAGAGTTAAAACAAGGGCATTGCTCCATAACCATTTCAGGTAAATCCAAAAGCTTATTGGCTTCATCAGCTTCTTCTACTCTCTTGACCAAGTCAGATACCAAACCATCAGGAAGTATGCGTTTCAACTTTAAATCATCCTCACCACAATAGCAAGTAATGATTCCAGCTTCATTGGCCTTCCACCCAAATGGATGCTTCTTACTGTCTTCGCCATTCAACTTCTCCTCCTTAACAACATCTTCTCCTTTTCCTCCATGTATATACTCTAAACCTCGGTTGATAAAATTCCAAGACACATCCTCCTGACATGTCTGAAGCTTTCCTTTCCGGATCTCGAGGCAACATGTAAGGCACATATCAGAACCACACTTCGAGCAATTTCTATGATAATCAAAGATTGCAGTATTGCAGTTGTCACTGTAAGGCCAAAGAGTTAAAACAAGAATGTTTACTAACATAATAACTTGTCATATTCACTGAGACTGAAGTGTCAGGATGATTTACCAGTATACTCTTTCATCAGTGTAACAATCAGCGTCTTCGGGATGCACTTCTTCAAACTCCAATCCTGTAATATTAAATAATATAAAGATATCCTCTTAGTTCCGGAGCTAATCACCTGAATACACTCACTTTGAGATTTTGTTTGGAATAAGTGCATGCATATTAAACCATATTCGGTAATGCATATACATGCTTGAGACATAATAGCATGAGAATGCAAATCAAAATGTGAAGGGACTATAAAACAATCCAACTTTCCAGAATAAGTGAAAGCATGTAATATACCTAACATTTTCGCTTCGACTTCCTTCTCGGCGTTTTGCTCCTCGTTTAGTTCCTTGAGATATGGGAGAAGCCTCTGTAAAATGTACCTGGAGCATTGAAGCTTTTCCTCCTTGCTGACCTTCAGGTCTGAATTTATACCCTGCATAGTATTTATGTAATTAGTATTCAAGGAACTTATATAATAAATACAAAAACAACGAAACAAGATATGGTAGATATGCGAAAAAACTTACTTCCATTTTCGTCTCAAGGCGCAGACATGCTCTACAGTTGCATGTATCCCAGCAGAATGGGCATTTCTCAGCAATCTTTTCTATTGATATCCGGGGGTACCTATAAATAGAAAATAAACAAGTGTCTCAAGCTTCCGAAAAAATTAACCCTGCATCAAACTAAAATAAAGGAAGCTCCTTGGTAGATAACTATCCACAAATAATCTCTATTAAGGGAATTTTCTTCTGTTCGTAAATACATGAAACAACACACATGCAACAACTGGATACTCAAAAGCTAAACCTTTGCCTTGATTCTATCCAAAACAATACCATCCAGAAGAAACACTAAAACTCTAACACATCACTTCATAAAACCCACAAAAGAAAGTCAAAAAGCTAAATGTTATGGTAAAAAGAGCATACCAATTCTTTAAGCAAGGTCTACAGTAGCGTTTCCTTTTGCAATTCAGGCACCGCACAGTAGGTCCGTTGTCATTTCGCTGACACTGATGGCACATATTGCACCCTTCACCATTATCCTGAATATACCGAAAACATATACACAATTACTGGATTAGATCGTATGTAAATCATGCCACTGATTAGCAAAAGGATAAACTTTTAGTAAGAAATTAATCACTAACCTCCTGTTGTGCCTTGTCTTTGTCACCATTCTCTACAACCATATTCTTCCGCCTCTTGTATTGCTTTAATGGAACCTCAGAATTATTTTCTTCTTTCTTCTTACCTTTAGCCTTGCTCCCAGAAGCTTCGGCTTTACCAGTCGATGTAGCAGAGGCTCTCTTCCTCTTCGTAGTACCAGAGGTTCCTTCCTCGTCGCCTTCATCGATTTCATCTTTCTCTTCGTCTTCCTTGGCAGGCTTTTTCGCAGTCTTTTTGACCTTCTTCGTCTTTGGCTCGAGATAATTAAAAATGGCTGCGTAATTAACATTCTTCGAACAAGCTCTCTTAGGCCTTTGACTAAAATCTCGTCCGCTCTCTTCTTCTTTAAGCGTAACTCCACCTTCCTCTTCAACATTAGATCCACCTTCTTCTTTGGCACTAATTTCATTTTCTTCTTCAATCTTAGATTTATCTTCTTCTTCAATCAGTACTTCTTTTTCACCCTTAATTTCGCTTTCTTCTTCAACCTTCTCTCTAGATTCTTCTTTAATCGGACCTTGACCTTCTCCTTCTACACGAACTTCATCTTTTTCCTCGACCCTACCTACACCATCTTCATCGACCCTAACAACAAATTTCTCTGCAGGATCCATTGCGAAAATCGAATTCCTCACTTTCGAGCACTGAATCAATGGCGAAAATCGAATTCGTCACTGTTCCTTACAAACTTTTAGAGTCTCCAATCAAATTAAAAGGATAGTGAATAAACGCAAAACCCTAGACGCTGGATTTAAGAAGGATACGCCTATATTTTGGGAAACTGAATCGTTTTAAAAGTAAAGTTTAGGTTAAATCAGTCAAAATCAAAAATTAATGGATTTCATTTCACGAAAAATCTGGGGGGTTTTATTTCCCGCTCATTGTTTTGTTTCCAATTCCATTTCAAATTGAATTCATAATTACTGATTTTTTAGATTTGACCAAAAGAATATCTTCTCTGTTTGTCAGTTGGGGTTATTATACACATTTGTATAAATCTTTTTAAATTTAAGTTCGATACACAAAAGACAATCCCTTGTTAATACGTAATCGTTAGAGCAAGATCAATGAAACCCAAAAAAATTAATCAAAAATAAAAAAGTTGGAAAAAGAATGAGATTGGTTTCTAAAATTAGAAAATTGAGAAACTCTATTCAATTTTTTTAGAAACTCATTTAATATGTGTACATATTTGATTGGTTGATGTTTTTTTTTTGTAATTAAAATTTTTTAAAATAATATATTTGAGAAACTCAATGGATTTTTTACTATCGATCATGCTATTACTCTTTTGTGAGTTTCGGTAGCGCACTTGCCCACCATAAAATTTTTTAAATTGATTTAACATTGTAAGAGTTTTCACATATGCCCCCTTCATATACTATTTTATGCCTCTGTTAATCTTTTGAGTTCACGATTTTAGAAAGAAAAAGAAATTGGAACTTTAATATTATGAAGAGACAAAGTCCAACAAATTTTCTTTGTTTACAAACCCATTGCCATATATCCATACTTGATCGATAATTTAAATTAAATGTGATTGTGCCTTGTTAATTTCAAATGATTGGGTTTCTATCTTAATAAAATATATATTATTTAAAAGTTTAGATTTTTTGCCAATGGTGAAAATAATTTATAGATTCGCCACTGGTGACAACTGACAATAAATTAAACCACTAACCCATAGATTGTAATCATATGTACACTTCACAAATATGATTACGAATTTACGAGCATACATATGACAAGTCATGCATATAATTCTCTATATATTAAAGGAGAATCATTTTGCTTATGTGTCATCACCTCATTTTTTTAAAAAAAATTTCATTTAATTAATAACTAAACTTAACACTATCCTAATTGCCAAACAAATACTTTTCCAAACAACACTAATCCAGAGATCATCTCGGAAACACAAGGAGCGTTTGTAGCTGGTCGTTTGATAACTGATAATATCATCATTGCTCATGAGATGATTCATGGTCTCAAGACCAATGAGAAGGTGGCTCAAGACTTTATGGCGGTCAAAACAAATATGTCTAAGGCATATGACCGTGTTGAATGGTGTTTCCTTGAAACTTTGTTAGAAAATCTTGGATTTGACAGGATATGGATCTGGTGGATTATGGCGTGTGTAAGTACGGTTACTTACTCGGTGTTGCTGAATGGGAGATCTCATGGATTCATAAAACCTGAGCGGGGTATTCGTCAAGGTGATCCACTCTCCCCATTCTTATTCATTCTTTGTGCTGAAGCTTTAGTGAGTTGCTTAAATCAAGCCGAAACGTTCAAAAAAATTGAGGGGATTAAGCTAGCGGTCTCTGGTCCATCGGTTCACCATGTTCTCTTCGTGGATGATAGTTTGCTAATGTGTAAAGCTACGGTAGAAGAAGCCTCTGCACTTACAGCTTGTTTGAAATTGTATGGTGATGCTTCGGGTCAAGAAATCAATAAATTGAAATCTTCAATAATCTTTGGAAAGCATGTGCCGTTAGATGTTCAAGAACAAGTAATGAGAACTCTTGGTATCGATACCATTGGAGGTGAAGGTAAATACTTGGGCCTTCCTGAATGTTTGAGTGGCTCGAAAAGAAAGTTGTTGGACTTCCTAAGAGAGAAGCTTCAAGGCAGATTGAATGGATGGTTCGCCAAATCTTTATCCCATGGTGGTAAGGAAATCTTATTGAAATATATTGGTTTGGCTCTACCAGTATTTGCTATGTCGGTTTTCAAATTACCGAAAGATACATGTACAAAGTTAACGAGCGCGATGACGGAATTTTGGTGGAGTAATGGAAACGCAAAGAAGAAAAAATACCGTGGGTGTCTTGGCAAAAACTTTGTAAACCAAAGAATCAAGGTGGTCTTGGTTTCCATGATATCACAAATTTTAATCAAGATCTCTTAGGCAAACAAGCATGGGGGATTTGGAAAAATCCTGATTCTCTTCTAGCTCAGGTGCTTAAACATCGCTACTTTTCGCATACATCTTTTTTGGAGAGTGTTTTGGGGAGAAGACCGTCGTATGCGTGGAGGAGTATCCTTCATGGAAGAGAATTGATGCAAAAGGGATTGCTCAAATCTGTTGGTGATGGTTCTGAAACAAAAGTTTGGTTAGGTAATTGGATTTTAGACACGGTTCCAAGAGCTCCAAGATTCTTACAAGATGCGAATATTGATCTCACAATGACAGTGGCTAATATCATTGATCCGGTCACGGGGTTATGGGAGAGTGAGAGATTAAGTAATCTTGTGACTAATGAGGATTTAGCTCTCATATTAAAGATGAAAACAACACGATTTCATCCTGATAAGCTCATTTGGTGTTTCTCCAAAGATGGGGAGTATTCCGTGAAAAGTGGTTATCAATGCATATATATTCTTCAGAAAGTTCAATCTGGCCAAATGCATGACGTTCCGCCTATTGAAGAGAAATTATGGTCCAAAATATGGAAATTGAAAACGTCTTCGAAGATGCGTCATTTTCTATGGAAAGCGGTATCAGGTGCATTGACCGTTAAAGAACGCCTACAGTCACGAGGTATTCCGTTATACCCTACTTGCACTTCTTGTGATGAGAGGAAACCAGAAAGCATTTGTCATGTCCTCTTTAATTGCGATATCGCGAAAGAAACTTGGGATTTGGCTAATATTCCGTTACCACCGTCGAGTTTCTCGCATACTTCGGTCTTCTTGAATATTCATCACCTCCTTACAAGCAAGTGGATCCAAGCCCTCCTTCATCATGTTAAACTCTTGTTTCCTTGGATTTTGTGGCATTTATGGAAGGCAAGAAATGCGTTGTGATACGGTCAAATTTACCCTAGACCTAAACTCTCTCAAATTAAGAGATCAGTTGCAGCACTTAGGGTTATCGATCCACAGGAAGTCAAGGGAAACACAATAGATTTCAGGATTCAGATTAAGCTAGGCAAATAATATGAAAGCAAGTAAATCAAAGCAATTAAAACGAGTTGTAAATCAATTAGAGAAATAGCTAGGCACAGGGAAATCTCCAGTGAATCAAAATTGCAGACAAATCAGTTATTAGGAATATTAAAGCACAGTTCTTGAACATGAACACGAAAGTAAAACAAACCAGCTCTCGCTGCGAATATTATCTATGAATAAATCCAAGAAAACCAAATTCCTTTGCGAATCCTATTAATCTAAACAAGCATTAATCTCAGGTTCAATTGTTCACAAAACCCTAAACCAAATCCCTTTGCGAATATGAATTTTGCTCATCAAAGACTAGATCAGGAAATCAATCAAACTCTCGTTTCTATTAATTATCCTAAGATCAGATTCAAGGTAGCTAATCAAGAATCAGCAATAACAGCAAGTCAAGATGAAGAACATTCTAAGCATATTATCCTAATAAACAGATCAGATCAGCAATTCATCAAACACTTTCGAATAATCCCTAAACCTAACAAAGGAAACTACTCAGACATATCAAAAGATGAAAGCATGGTTTTTATTAAAGATATATCAAAGAGTTAAGTAAAATAAAAGCATCCCCCCCCAAACAATGACTTAGAAAACATATATATAGAGTTACAAAACCGTCATGGGCCCAATTGCAAACATTTGGGCTTTCTGACGCAAAAAGGAAATCTTCTGAAAACTTGATCTTGGGCTGGTCCGGTAGTCGCGTCGATCGATACAGATGTCTATCGATCGACACGACACTCTCTGTGTAATCTTCTCGTCTCGAAATAACCCGTGTCGATCGACAGTGGTCTAAAATGTTGACTCCGAATTCGCCACTTTGACTGCTCATTCCTTTATGCTCCAAAAAGTTCCAGTAAACACCAATTGAGTCCAAAACGCCTTTGTACCTAAGATTAATACCAAAACACTCGAAAACACTAAAAAGACTCTAAAACATGGACTTATATCGTGGTCTAAACTGGGTAAAAACCACGATATATCAACTCCCCCAGACTTAGCTTTTTGCTTGTCCCTAAGCAAAACAGTGTATT
The DNA here is from genome assembly GCA_963576765.1 of Draba incana. NCBI lineage: Eukaryota > Viridiplantae > Streptophyta > Magnoliopsida > Brassicales > Brassicaceae > Draba > Draba incana. The sequence continues at coordinate 30,938,264 of OY755213.1, forward strand.
CACTCCTTTAGGAACCACATACCTTTGCAAAGTTAATCCGGTGATACTTCGATGTTTCCCTAGAAGCTTAGCAGTCCTCCAGATTGAACCCAAACCCCTTAGAGAAACTCAGACTTTCAGTCGCAGACCCCTTCAGTTATTTTAAGTGCGGTCTCATCGAGGGAATATCGATCGCTGGACCTTCTAGATTCCTTCACTTCCTTTAACACTATCCTGCGTTTCACCCTCTCTCTTCCCTCTGAAACTGTTTATCCAATTTAGGATATCATAGAGATGCATGCCTTTTGATGACTGATTTTTTTTCTTCTTTTTGATGATGGCGGGTACCTCAGCAGAGGGTCCTTTACCACTGAATGCCTATTTGAATTCGGGCTTGCACTTTTCTGCAGATTTTTTTATTTCCTTGGCATCTCTATGTCTTCACTAGATCAACACTCGTTACTATTGTTCTACAAGGCTTTTTGTGATGGCGGTTACCTCAGCAGAGGCTCCTTTACCACCAGATCTAGGACAGTTGTATCCGTCATTCGGGAAGAAGTTTCAAGAGCGGTCCTTCCTCGCTTTCAAGTGTTTGGAAGCTGAATCAAGTCTTGCGATTAGCCAACGCCCTTGACAAGAGATTAGAGATTCATTAGGGGCGGGGTCTTTGACATCCTTTCTGGCATTCTCCAGAAATTTGAACTCGCTCTGTTAAACCGATCCACTTCCAGTTACCCACCTTGTAAAACCAGCCAACTTGCATTGATAATGGTCCATGAGTGTTGTTCAAAGCAAGTCTAAAGAAGAGGTTTTGACTCCAAATTTTTTAAAATTTAACGAGAAAAAAAAAAAAAAAACACAAGTGTTAGCAACTACCTCCCCCAGACTTAAACAACACTGTCCCCAGTGTTATTAAGCCTAAGATTGGTGAAACAAGATAAACAAGAATCGAAACGAATGAAAAATAAAGTGAGAATTCATACTTAGGTAACGTGTCGATCGACACTACATAAGCGTCGATCGACACCCACGTTTCTGTCCCGATTCTGACTGATGGATTTTCCTCGTGTCGATCGACACTAATGTGCTCGTCGATCGACACCGAGTGCTGAAGAGCATTCTTACTTGCATTCGAATGTTTATTTTCCTGAAAATCAACACAAAAACAAACACCAAAACGTAAAATTGAAAAAGAAACAAAAATCTAAGTAAATAATTAGATAAAACTCACAAGTGGGTTGCCTCCCACTAAGCGCTTGTTTTTAGTCTTTAGCTTGACTGTTTTGGAACTTGAGGACTTTAATGTGGATCTTTAGGAAGTTTTGGACTTACTTCATCCTGAACGATACTAGCAGCAGCTTTGAATTGAACCTTCTTGACAGCTCCCCCAGACTTATCAGAAACAGTCTCAGAGAAAAGCTTCATCGTTCTAGCCATCATCTCCTGAATAACTGATTCTCCCTTCTCCTTAAGCTCTTGGGGAACAATGATTCTCATTAGCGCGAAAGGCTTAGAAGTCCTCTTCGGCTTCATCTCTTCTTTCTTCCTTCCTGCAAGCTCATCAGAAAAACCAAGCCCTCGAGAAACTCGATGCTTGCGTAAGCGCGTAACAGGCTTTTCACAGTTTAAATTTTTGATGACAACAGGAGATGAAGAATTAAGTGCAAGGGACTCATACCTTGGCTCCTCTTGAGGATTTGCAGGAGATGGTTCGATGGTGGTAGGGATATTCTTGGAAGGCTCCTGAATTAGCTCATCCTCTAATGACGTATCCACAGAAAAAGCTTGACCATCAATGGTGGATCTTCTCCTTGTAACGTCCATGTCAAATTCCATGACAATATCACCAAGGTCAAGCTTGATCTTCCCTCTTCTGCAGTCAATGTTTGCTCCCGCAGTAGCCAAGAAAGATCTTCCCAGAATCAAAGGATCTTGAGGCTCTTCATCGTACTCCAAAACCACAAAATCCGCAGGAATCATGTATTCCTGAATCTTGATCAATACATCCTTTAGAACTCCTTTTGGGAATCTCCTAGATCGATTAGCTAAAAGAAGAGACACCCTTGTTGGCATGAAGTCCGTCATCCCAAGTCTAGTGGCAACAGAGAACGGCATCAAATTAACTCCAGATCCTGAGTCACAGAGCGAATGAGGGAACTGTTCATTGGAGATGGAACAATTAAGAACGAAGCTTCCCGGATCAGGCAGCTTGACTGGAATCCTGCTCTGGATCATTGCACTAACTTCTGCTGAGACCACCACATCCTTCTTCTTCTTCTTAGAGATCGGAACTGTGTTAAGCAGTACGGCTTGGAGATCTCTAGTCAGTAGCGCTCCTTCCTCTGGACTAATCCCATTAGCGACCAATCGCTTGATGTATCTTCGAATAGCAGGTGAGAGTTTAACTGCATCCACAAGAGGCATCTCTATAATGATTTTCTCAATCATCTTCTTGCAAATGTCTTCCTCAGCCTCTTGTTTACTCCTTCTAACTCTGGGGAATGGCAGCTTAGGCTTATAGACGGATTCCTTGATGATCGGAGATGTTTTCGGATGAACAGTCTCTGTCTGGGCAACGTGTCGATCGACGCCATCCTGAGTGTCGATTGACACTCGCGTCTCTGGAAATTCTGAAGCGTGATTTTCTGAGAGCGTCGATTGACACTCATCGTCCTTGTCGATCGACGCTTAAGTTTCTAGAATTTCCGAATCAAACTTTTCTTCACGTGTCGATCGACACTCATAGTCAGTGTCGATCGACAGAGGCTCCACTGTTCCGAAAATCGCTTCGAATTCATCAAAATACCCCTCCTCTTCAGTTACAACGGCATTGCAAGTGTTCCTGGGGTTGGCATCAATCTTTGCTGGAAGAAATCCTTCTTGCCTCTTGCTAGAACTAGCCGATTGAGCTACTTGGACGTCGAGCTTCTTGACATGAGCGCTCAGTGCTTCGAACTTCCCATTGAGATCTTGATAGACAGCATCGATCTTCTGGTTGATGTTCACTGTTAGCTTCTGCTGTCCCTCTAGAATCTGCTCAAACATATCTTCCATCTTGCTTTTCTGTTCAGGAGGCTTGTAAGATGAAACACCATAGTTTCTTTGATAAGATGATCCATAACCCTGTTGATTCCCATACTTCTGAAATCCGGTCTGATTGATGTAATTAACATCCTCATCTACAGTCTCAACCTCTTGCGCAAAGCTAACCGCCTTCTTCCCAGTTAGAAGACTATGCACAGAATCAAGCTTCTTCGTTACCTCTGCCAGCTGATTTCCACTGATGTCTTGCTTCTGCAAGCTCCTTTCGTAATCCAGGTTCTTGGCACTGGTGTTGTTGGCTATGTTCTCGATAATCTGGATGGCAGTCCTTGGGGAATTGGTATTGAAATTCCCATTGCTCGCAGCATCAAGTGACACTGAATATTGCAGCACAATCCCTCTATAGAAGATACCAAGCAGCTGCACCTCATTAAATCCATGGTGTGGACAGTCTCTCTGATAGCTCTTGAATCTGCACCATGCAGCCTTGAAAGCTTCATGATCACCCTGCCTGAAAGTTGCTATCTTTACTCTTAGATCCTCGGTCCTCGCATCGTCAAAGAAATTGCTTAAGAAAGCATTCTTTGTATCCATCCAGTTAGTAAGCGAGCCCGGTAGAAGCGTCTTCAGCCAATATTTAGCTTCCCCATGTAGAGAGTATGGGAATAGCTTACAGAACAGGTAATCCTCTGAGACTCCATTGGCTTTGATAGCAGATGCCAAATCTTCGAATCGCTCTATATGGTCCATAGGATTCTCATGTGGAAGTCCGCAGAACGGGCTTGAGCAACTAGAGAGAAATACGCAGGCTTGAGCTCGAAGTCATTGCGCTGGAAGGGAGGAGGTCGAATCGCGGCTCGGTTGGCATAGAACTGCTCCGGTCTGTTGAAATCCGCCAGAGTGCGATTCTGCAAAGCGTGTCGATCGACACCCTCCTGGTGTCGATCGACGCCAGGCTCTCTGCCGTGTCGAGCGATGCCGTTATGGTGTCGAAAGACACCTGCTTGTGGCTCGATCTGCAAGTTTTTTTCGTGTCGATCGACGTCCTCTCTGTGTCGATCGACACGAATCTGTTCCTCACGAGCCAACCTCGCTTCTTCTTCATCGCGAGCTCGTTGTTCTTCATCTTCGTCAATGATGATTTTCCCAGCTTCGTCCAGTCTATGTCCATCCTCATTGTATGGGTTTCCTTCTCTGTCGAAGAACCCACTGTCTCTCTGAAAGATCATCACCGGCGCAACCATCTTCTTAGCTTCTTTCGTCGCTTTTCTGTTGGTGCGTTCTAAACGAGCTAGATCCTCAAGTCGTAGTTCCAAAAGTTCTTTGTCCTTGCTGCTCCTGGTATTGCGATTTCGCATGTACCTGAAACGCAAAACAAAGAAAGAAAAACAAAAATAAAAACTAAAAACAAGAAATAAGAAGACCTAGACAAAATCCTAATAAAAAAATCTAATGGCCTATTGACTCCCCGGCAACGGCGCCAAAATTTGATACGGTCAAATTTACCCTAGACCTAAACTCTCTCAAATTAAGAGATCAGTTGCAGCACTTAGGGTTATCGATCCACAGGAAGTCAAGGGAAACACAATAGATTTCCGGATTCAGATTAAGCTAGGCAAATAATATGAAAGCAAGTAAATCAAAGCAATTAAAACGAGTTGTAAATCAATTAGAGAAATAGCTAGGCACAAGGAAATCTCCAGTGAATCAAAATTGCAGATAAATCAGTTATTAGGAATATTAAAGCACAGTTCTTGAACATGAACACGAAAGTAAAACAAACCAGCTCTCGATGCGAAGATGGAAATTGAAAACGTCTTCGAAGATGCGTCATTTTCTATGGAAAGCGGTATCAGGTGCATTGACCGTTAAAGAACGCCTACAGTCACGAGGTATTCCGTTATACCCTACTTGCACTTCTTGTGATGAGAGGAAACCAGAAAGCATTTGTCATGTCCTCTTTAATTGCGATATCGCGAAAGAAACTTGGGATTTGGCTAATATTCCGTTACCACCGTCGAGTTTCTCGCATACTTCGGTCTTCTTGAATATTCATCACCTCCTTACAAGCAAGTGGATCCAAGCCCTCCCTCATCATGTTAAACTCTTGTTTCCTTGGATTTTGTGGCATTTATGGAAGGCAAGAAATGCGTTGTGATACGGTCAAATTTACCCTAGACCTAAACTCTCTCAAATTAAGAGATCAGTTGCAGCACTTAGGGTTATCGATCCACAGGAAGTCAAGGGAAACACAATAGATTTCAGGATTCAGATTAAGCTAGGCAAATAATATGAAAGCAAGTAAATCAAAGCAATTAAAACGAGTTGTAAATCAATTAGAGAAATAGCTAGGCACAGGGAAATCTCCAGTGAATCAAAATTGCAGACAAATCAGTTATTAGGAATATTAAAGCACAGTTCTTGAACATGAACACGAAAGTAAAACAAACCAGCTCTCGCTGCGAATATTATCTATGAATAAATCCAAGAAAACCAAATTCCTTTGCGAATCCTATGAATCTAAACAAGCATTAATCTCAGGTTCAATTGTTCACAAAACCCTAAACCAAATCCCTTTGCGAATATGAATTTTGCTCATCAAAGACTAGATCAGGAAATCAATCAAACTCTCGTTTCTATTAATTATCCTAAGATCAGATTCAAGGTAGCTAATCAAGAATCAGCAATAACAGCAAGTCAAGATGAAGAACATTCTAAGCATATTATCCTAATAAACAGATCAGATCAGCAATTCATCAAACACTTTCGAATAATCCCTAAACCTAACAAAGGAAACTACTCAGACATATCAAAAGATGAAAGCATGGTTTTTATTAAAGATATATCAAAGAGTTAAGTAAAATAAAAGCATCCCCCCCAAACAATGACTTAGAAAACATATATATAGAGTTACAAAACCGTCATGGGCCCAATTGCAAACATTTGGGCTTTCTGACGCAAAAAGGAAATCTTCTGAAAACTTGATCTTGGGCTGGTCCGGTAGTCGCGTCGATCGATACAGATGTCTGTCGATCGACACGACACTCTCTGTGTAATCTTCTCATCTCGAAATAACCCGTGTCGATCGACATGCATAGTTGTGTCGATCGACAGTGGTCTAAAATGTTGACTCTGAATTCGCCACTTTGACTGCTCATTCCTTTATGCTCCAAAAAGTTCCAGTAAACACCAATTGAGTCCAAAACGCCTTTGTACCTAAGATTAATACCAAAACACTCGAAAACACTAAAAAGACTCTAAAACATGGACTTATATCGTGGTCTAAACTGGGTAAAAACCACGATATATCACGTTGTTATTTGAAAAGATAAGCTATGGTGCTAGTGCCATATTAGAAAAAGCAAAGGAGGATTCTTATGTCTGGTTATCTACTCATAGTTTAGTTTTAGAGAATCCAGAGACTGAAACTAGGCAAGTACGAGTACAAAATCCCGTCTCGACTTGGAAACGTCCACCTCTTAATGTTGTTAAATGCAATTTGGGGGCTGTTTGGAATGATTCAAATTATGATGGTGGGGTCTCTTGGATTATTAGGGACCATCTTTGAAAGACATTATTCCACAGCCGTCCTTCTTATGCCGGTCTATTCTCAAGTCTTGAAGTTGAATTGTGGAGCTTTCTTTGGGCTTTGGAATCTTTGGCAAATCTTGGTGTTCGTCGGGTGATGTTCGAAGCTAGTTTCCCACAAGCACGAGAGGCTTTACTCCACCCTCATCTATTTCGTCATTATGGAGAGCTTATTAGTGATATCTTTGCTAAGCTTCATTCCTTTGAATTTTGGTCTTTAGTTCATAGCTCTGTCCAAGCGAACCAGGTGGCGTTAAAAATTGCTGAGATGTCATTTGTGATAGCAGGCTTCAATCATACATAGCTCAAGATTCCCCTAGATGGCTCGAATCGCTGATTGTCTTGGAAGCTTCGGCTGTTTCATGAAGTTGCTGGATGACGTAAAGCGTTGCTTCTGATTTTTACGACCTATTCATGCCTCCCCTCTCCCTGGCTTTTGTCTCTTTTATGATAGATGGTTTAGCTTTGGTTTTGTTGGGAATGTCCTGAAATCAGACTTGTAGTCACTCTAGTGATAGTTGTAGTGTCGAGATTAGACATTCATATGATACTAGGTGGTCATAATGTTTTGCTAGAAACCAATGATGATCAATGAGTTATGAACTCATTTGCTAGTATTATATGATCCGTCAAAGTCACACACCTAAGCAATTGGATTCACTTTAGGGGAATGATCATTAATGTAATGATCTAAATGATGTGTATTTGATACACATTATTTAGGAGGTTTTAGAACGTGTCGATCGACACAACCAGAGTGTGTCGATCGATGCGAGGCCTGAACCGAAATAAAGATTTCGGTTTAATGACTCGATTTGAACCGGTTCGTTTACTGGTTCAATTAAGTTTTTCGCATGCCTATAAATAGGTTATAGGACACAAAAATCAGAGTAGTTCTTCCCTCACAGCCGTTTCTGAAAATCCTAATTTCTCGAGAGATCCGCTCCAGGCACTAGCATCCCTGGCGGATTCCTATTTGCGTGAGTGTGGATCAACTGCAGAGGCACAGCGATTGAGGTGCTGATAATCTCGAATTCCTGAATCAATTCCGCTGCAAAACTCCAGGTATATTCGAGATCTGTTCTTATCGATTGTTGTTTACAAACCCTAGATCCTAGGAAAAGGAATTGCACATAGGTTGATTAATAGAGATTAATCTGGTAAAACCTGAATGAATTCCTACAGTGGTAGCAGAGCGTTAGGGTTTAACATCTTGATATATTAAATGTTCAGTTCCTCGACTAAATATCAAGTGTTCTGGATGTCTTTCCAATCTTGTCAGCTGTCAAGATTTGTGTCATTGCGTGATAGGCTTGCAGTGCAAGGTATCTGCAGTTACATGAATAAGGCAGTAGGTAATTGTGTTGATGGGCTTGCAGTGCATGGCATCAACTGTTACATGACAGAAGAGATTGGTTTACTTGAATGGGCTATCAGAAGTTCTGGGCCCATAGACATCAGGTGGATAAAAACATAAGATGTTTTATCCACAACCAAGAGTCATATTGGATATGATTAGCAAAGTGTTGCTTACCTGTATAGCTGAGATTTGAGTAACCGCCAGTGGCTTGCTCGGGTTTTAGTGAAACATGGATCTTGGATCATTATATTTTTTTGAGGAAACATAGTTTTGAATATAATGCGAGTTTTCTTAATTGTTAAGTTTACTCTTTTGTTGAACATCATAACTAACCCTCTACCTCTTTTGTTTCAGCTATGTCAAGCTCTAACAACACTTTCTCCATAAGATCCGTCCTTGAGAAGGACAAGTTGAATGGATCTAACTTTCTGGAATGGTATCGGAACCTGAGAATCGTTCTCAGGCAGGAGAAAAAGGACTATGTCCTTGATAAAGTTCTCCCCGAGAAATACCGTGCCAATGCCTCGCAGACAGAAAAGAATGCTTGGGATAAGCATTCAAATGATGTGGTCGATGTGACTTGTCTGATGCTGGCTACCATGAACTCAGATTTGCAGAAGCAATATGAGAACGTGGCGTCGCCCATCGAGATAGTCACTAACCTGAAAGCGATGTTTCAGGAGCAGGCTCGAACTGAGAGATACCAGACGGTTAAATCTCTAGTTGAGTGCAAGCTGCCAAATGGCGCTCCAGTGAGTCCCCACGTCATAAAGATGATGGGTTATATTGATAACTTGGGGAAACTGGACTGTTCTATTAGCCAAGAGTTGGCTACAGACATCATTCTGCAGTCACTGCCGTCAAGCTATGATACGTTCATACTGAATTACAACATGAACAGCTTGACGAAGACGTTGACTGAATTACATGGCATGCTCAAGACAGCTGAGCCAAACATCAAGAAGGGTGCCCCAAATGTGCTAATGGTACAAGGGGGCAATAGGTTTAAGAAACCCGGCAAGGGCAAAGAAAAGGGCAAGGCTGTCCAGGTTGTGAACCAGGACAAACATGCGCCTAAGCCCAAGTTCAAAGCTGGCCCTTCTGATGCGGATAAGTGCCATTTCTGCAATGAGCCTGGGCATTGGAAGAGAAATTGCAAGCAATACCTGGATGGTCTGAAGAACAAGAAGAAGACGTACGAGACGACTTCTCCAAGTATTTATGTTATTGAAGTAAATGTTACTTCTACAGGTTCTAACTCATGGGTATTGGATACCGGCTGTGGTGCACATATTTGTACTAATGTGCAGGCACTAAGCAATAGTAGAACGCTGAAGAAGGGACAAGTGGAGCTGCGAGTCGGGAATGGAGCAAAGGTTGCTGCGTTAGCCGTGGGCACTTATCATTTGTCTTTGCCTTCGGGCTTGGTTTTAGAATTAAACAATTGCTATTTTGTACCTGCGATAAGCAGAAACATCATTTCTGTTTCCTGTTTGGATTTAGAAGGATTTGATTTTGCTATTAAGAATAAATGTTGTTCTTTTAATCGTGATGGTATATTTTATGGTAGCGGCCCATTAGAGAATGGGCTTTATGTCTTAAACCAATCAATGCCCATATATAACATAAATACTAAAAGGTTTAAGTCAAATGACGAAAACCGAACTTTTATCTGGCACTGTCGTTTGGGCCTTATAAACGAGAAACGCATACAGAAGCTCCATAGTGATGGGCTTTTGGGCTCATTTGATTATGAATCATGTGAGAAATGTGAATCTTGTTTAATGGGAAAGATGGCAAATGCACCGTTCAACAAACCAAATGAACGGGCTAGTGACTTATTGGGCCTTATACATACAGATGTTTGCGGCCCAATGAGCATAAGTGCTAGAGGAAATTATCAATACTTCATTACCTTTACTGATGATTTCAGTAGGTACGGCTATGTCTATCTAATGAGACACAAGTCGGAATCCTTTGAAAAGTTCAAGGAATTCCAGAATGAAGTACAGAACCAACTTGGCAAGAGTATTAAAGCTCTTCGATCTGATCGTGGCGGAGAATACTTGAGTCAAGAGTTCAGTGATCATCTGAGAGAATGTGGAATTGTTTCACAACTCACCCCTCCTGGAACACCCCAATGGAATGGAGTTTCCGAGAGGAGGAATCGAACCCTATTAGATATGGTTAGATCAATGATGAGTCACACAGACCTTCCATTATCCTTTTGGGGATACGCTCTAGAAACGTCTGCGTTTACACTAAACAGAGTCCCATCAAAATCAGTTGCGAAGACACCACATGAGATGTGGACTGGAAATGTTCCAAGTTTGTCTTTTCTAAAAATTTGGGGTTGTGAAGCTTATGTAAAACGTTTAATATCCGATAAGCTCGCACCCAAATCTGATAAGTGCTTTTTCGTTGGTTATCCTAAGGAAACCAAGGCGTACTACTTCTACAACCGTTCTGAGAACAAAGTGTTTGTTGCTCGGGATTGTACTTTCCTGGAGAGAGAGTTTCTTCACAAAAGGAATAGTGGGAGTAAAGTACTACTCGAAGAAGTTCGAGAATTACAGGAACCTGCTCAACCTCATCAGGAAGAGTAGCAGGTGGAACCACAAGGAGTTGTGGAACCTGAACCACAAGGAGTTGTGGAACCTGCACCTGTGATGCCTGAAGTTCGCAGATCCGGAAGGATCCGTCACGAACCTGATAGATACTATGGGTTTCTCGTGAATGATTGTCATGAACTGTTGATCATTGACAGTGACGAGCCTGCGAATTTCGAAGAAGCGATGTTGGGCCCTGACTCCGAAAAGTGGCTTGGAGCCGCTAGATCCGAAATGGGATCCATGTCAGAAAACCAAGTATGGTCTTTGGTAGATTTACCCGATGGTGTAAGACCCATTGAGTATAAATGGATTTTCAAAAAGAAGATTGACGTGGATGGGAATATTCAGATATTCAAAGCTAGATTAGTGGCTAAAGGTTTCAAGCAAATTCATAGTATTGACTATGATGAGACCTATTCCCCAGTCGCTATGCTTAAATCCATTCGGATACTCCTAGCAACTGCCGCTTATTATGATTATGAGATTTGGCAGATGGATGTGAAAACAGCTTTACTTAACGGAATTCTGGAAGAAAATGTGTATATGACACAACCCGAAGGTTTCACTGATCCTAAGAATGCTGGGAAAGTATGCAAGCTTCATCGATCCATTTATGGATTGAAGCAAGCATCAAGGAGTTGGAATCTTCGTTTTGATGAAGCAGTCAAAAAGTTTGATTTTATCAAGAACGAAGAAGAACCATGTGTTTACAAGAAGACTAGTGGGAGCGGAATTACATTTCTCGTACTGTATGTAGATGACATACTTATTCTCGGAAATGACATTCCATTGCTTCAGTCTGTAAAGGCTTGGCTTGGAAGTTGTTTTTCCATGAAAGACATGGGTGAAGCCGCGTATATTCTTGGAATAAGAATTTATAGAGATAGATTAAATAGGCTTATTGGATTGTGTCAAGATACTTATATAGATAAGGTTTTGCACAGATTCAGTATGCAGGATTCCAAGAAAGGTTTCACGCCGATGTTGCATGGCGTTACTCTTAGCAAGAAGCAGTGTCCATCGACACAAGCTGAGCGGGAGCGAATGAATAGGATTCCTTATGCTTCGGCAGTAGGATCTATTATGTATGCTATGCTCTGTACTCGTCCAGATGTTGCTTGTGCTTTAAGCATGACGAGTAGATACCAATCTGATCCAGGTGAATGTCACTGGACAGCAGTCAAGAATATCCTCAAGTATTTGAGAAATACTAAGGACAAGTTCTTGGTATATGGAGGAAATGACGAGCTGGTCATAAGTGGATTCACTGATGCGAGTTTTCAGACGGACAAAGACGATTTCCGGTCTTAGTCTGGTTATGTCTTTTGTCTGAATGGCGGTGCAGTAAGTTGGAAAAGTTCCAAGCAGAGCACTGTAGCAGATTCCACTACTGAGGCTGAATACATTGCCGCTTCAGAAGCAGCAAAGGAAGCTGTTTGGATCAAGAAGTTCATATCTGAGCTTGGTGTGATTCCTAGTATCTTGGAGCCTGTAGCATTGTTTTGTGACAACAATGGAGCAATTGCTCAGGCAAAGGAACCTAGATCTCACCAGAAATCCAAACACATAGAGAGGAGATATCACTTGATTCGTGATATAATTGATAGAGGAGATGTGAAGATCAGTCGAGTTCCCACGGATGAGAATGTCGCTGATCCTCTGACCAAGCCCCTCCCAAGACCTAAGCATGAGAGTCATACGGCTGCTATAGGACTTAAGGAAATTAAGATGTGATCTTGATTTTAGTGGGAGTTGTCTTGTTTTCAAGTTATGTTTTAATGTTCTTGTAATAACATTTTGGTTATTTTAATGAAATATGATTTCGGTATTATTTAAACTGTGTTTTTAAATAATAAGTCCCAAGATAATTTATGACATTCTATAGGTCATCAAGTTGAGGACTTGATCATGAAACCCTATGAGAATTAAATGTCATAGATTATATTTGTCCCGGTCGAGGTTGTTAATGTGGGACACTAGCAACTGCGAGTGGCATGTGAGGTGACTGATGACTAAGTTTCATGGAGTCATTAATAAGAGTATTAAAGTCAATCACATGGATATATGTTGGAGAACATATGATTGGACATGACCCGCTAATGAGAACTCTACAAGATAGCTATACAAGTGTCATAAGAGATTCTCATTACGACTATAGAGTATAGTCCTTAGACCTGAGTTCATCATGATTTCTTACATGTGAATTGGTCCGCTTTGACTTTGTCAAACGTTATCCGTAAAAGGTGACTATAAAGGCATTGATTGGGCGCATCATGAAGTGTGTGAAGGAACAGAGGGATGGAACAAGATGGGATTTGTCCCTCCTGTATAGCAGGAGATAAATATCTCAGGGCCCATCGAAGATTTGATACTAAAAAATGTGTGGCGCACTCAAACGAGCTGAAAGTCAGCTGTTTGTCTTGTTAGTATAAATCGGAGTTCGATGAACATGATTTTGGTTGAATAAGGATGACACGGTTCTTGCCTTATGCCCGATCGGGATATAGCGACAAAGGGATTAAAGGAATAGATGATTCCAGTACAAGTGGGAGATTGTTGGGAATGTCCTGAAATCAGACTTGTAGTCACTCTAGTGATAGTTGTAGTGTCGAGATTAGACATTCATATGATACTAGGTGGTCATAATGTTTTGCTAGAAACCAATGATGATCAATGAGTTATGAACTCATTGCTAGTATTATATGATCCTTCAGGGTCACACACCTAAGCAATTGGATTCACTTTAGGGGAATGATCATTAATGTAATGATCTAAATGATGTGTATTTGATACACATTATTTAGGAGGTTTTAGAACGTGTCGATCGACACAACCAGAGTGTGTCGATCGACGCGAGGCCTGAACCGAAATAAAGATTTCGGTTTAATGACTCGATTTGAACCGGTTCGTTTACTGGTTCAATTAAGTTTTTCGCATGCCTATAAATAGGTTATAGGGCACGAAAATCAGAGTAGTTCTTCCCTCACAGCCGTTTCTGAAAATCCTAATTTCCCGAGAGATCCGCTCCAGGCACTAGCATCCCTGCCGGATTCCTATTTGCGTGAGTGTGGATCAACTGCAGAGGCACACCGATTGAGGTGCTGATAATCTCGAATTCCTGAATCAATTCCGCTGCAAAACTCCAGGTATATTCGAGATCTGTTCTTATAAATTGTTGTTTACAAACCCTAGATCCTAGGAAAAGGAATTGCACATAGGTTGATTAATAGAGATTAATCTGGTAAAACCTGAATGAATTCCTACAGGTTTTACTTGTTGTTAATGCCTATTGGCATGACTCTGCTTCTTTGCTTCAAGTCTTTGGTTTTTCAACATTATTACTCTGTTTCCTTGGATCCTAAATTTTATGAATCAGCGTTAAAAAAAAAAACAATAACACTAATCTCATAATAAACTTATCTACATTCTCAAACAAGTAATATATTTACTCATTTACTAAATTGTCTACAAAACATTCTCATTAACTTTCTTTAATAATAAGACGGCAAAAAAAGAACTTTCTTTAATAATAAAATTCAGTCTTTTTTTATCTTACACATGTAATATATTTCCCAACCCACCATTCCTCCTTGGTTTTCAATATCAATTTTATTCGTAGTTAACTTTATAATACAATTCAAACATGTTAATCGATACCCAATAAACCATATTATAAACACATCAAGCTATTTTAACATTGACAAATTGAAAAACGTATATATACTATCTCTATAAATTATTTGAGAAATAGATTTTAATCAAAAACATCTTAATTATTACGAATGCCATTGTCATTATAAAGTGACTTATTTCAAAAGATCAATATAATAAACAAAATTTTAATTTCTTTCAACAACTTAATTATCTTGGTTTAATAAAAAATTCAAGTAGTTAAGAAAATATTCCTTAATTATCATATCACAATAAATTAATTATTTTTCATAACCTAAACCAAGGAGAATATCTAACATAATAAAGATTAGTTACCCTAATCAAAAACTACCAAATGAAAATGACTACTATACATAGCGTAATCAATAGTATTTTCTAAATTAAACGAGAATTAATGGTGTTTTTACCAAATTCAATATTCTCACTTCTATATTCAGAACAATAAATTAAATGTCACACGTATAAACTACTTATAAGAAAATTATACAATAACTACCAAATCTTTGACCATCACAATCTCATGAATTGTTTTAGAAAGATATATTTTAACATTATTTTTTTCAAATATTACGATTGATTTAAACCTATCTTGGAGGCTTCAACCCAATAATAATATGTATCTATAAATACTATCTACCTCATTCTTATTTTCATTCACATTTTATATATTACATCAAACACGTAGTATTAGTTGCTCCTATGCTGCCTCATTCCAATTTGTTTAAAAGTAGTCTGTATGTGTGACATTTCTAACTTTTGTTAGATATAACTTGAGTTGAAATTTATGTTATAATTTTGGTTTATATTCATTCCCCGCCTTTTAAACATCGATTGAGGAGACGAAGAGGCTAGATTGTATTTGTAAGTGTTTTTAAGTGGGGTCAAATTTGATGATAGTTTTACATAATGTAGATCCAATTATTTGTAGGTTTTGACACTTCCCACTCTCTCTAGAAAAACCTAGCATGTTTTTCTATAACTCTCTGGACATGTATTTTAAGGGTTTTTTATAACTCTCTCGACATGTATTTTAAAGAAGCTTATATCATAGTAATGTTCTACTACATCTGAGTTTCTTCTTTGTGTCTCTCATTTATTTACAAATACTAACTAAAATATACATGTTTTTTTTTTTTTTTGAAACTTAAAATATACATGTTGGATTTGAAAATCACAAGAATTTATAAATTCTACATAAAATTTCAAATACATTCAAATATAAATTTTATCTAGTATTTGATTAATACAAATAAATGACAGATTAGTAGTCAATATAATCTATTTTTCGTTAAGTAGCAAGATAGAGGGAAACATGTACTCTTGACTCTTGAGGAGACGGAGACTTTTTTTTTTGGTGGAATGAGGAGACGGAGACTTTGACACAACGATTCGATTAATTGTTGCTTTGGCACAACTGGATAATTAATAAAATAAAATTATCAATCGTCGTAATTCAAATATTGACTAAAAATTATTTAATTCATATCAGACTACGGTATGTTTTAAAAATATTAATTGTATAACATTATTTCAATTAATATTTTGACCCAATCAAATATCGATTTTATAGAAAAATTAAAGAAATGCATACGAGTAGCCAACTAGAACCAATAAATAAAACACGTCCGGAACTATATGAAAACGAAATTAGAATTATCGGATTCCGTTGTTGCGTGACAATGACTCATGCATCAAATAAAAAAATATAAAACCAACCCTTGTTTATATTTCATCACATTTGTCATCTAAAGAAGACCGAATTTTTTCTGAGCAAAGATTCCCATCAAACATTCAAAGCAAATTCCAAACTGATCACCTCTAATCATCAACAAACTCCGTCGTTAAGGAGACAAGAACATGGAGGTATGTAATATGTTTGTTTACTCATCAACAAGTAAAAAATTTGATGTTCTTGTCACTACAAGAAAACAGGCAGATTTCCGACGGACATTTTTTTTCCGTCGGAATTCCGTCAGGTAACTCCTACGGAATCCCGACGGGTTCTCGAGGAAAACCAAATCCGTCTCTATTCCGTCGGTTTTTCCCGACGGACAAAAAAACCGTCGGGAAAAACCGACGGAATAGAGACGGATTTTTTTCTGTCGCAAAATGGCGACGCCACATCGACGGAAATCGGACGGAAGTAAAAATTTCCGATGTCGGCGACGTCTGAGTCATCGGACTTATTTCCGACGGCTTATATATGTCGGAAACTAGGACGGTATTCCGACGGTATTCCGACGGTTTACGATGTCGGCAAAGTTTGAGTGGTTGAGATATCGTCTGCGGTGGCCGATGGGATGTGGCGGGGTCATATGTCGGACATATTGACGGAAGTCCGACGGTGGCTTGACGGAAATCTATTATACATAAGTTTGCAGAACGGTTCATTCAATTCCATCAGATAAAAATTTCGACAAACAAAAAAAATATAAAGATGAGTTCATATTTTCGGGCATGGATGGACGAGCCAATGACGGAAGAGGGCTCAGACTTATTAAGGGACGAGTACGCTCAAGGATTATGGGAGTTCATGAATTTACCCAGTAATGTAGACGCAACAAAAAAAGGTCAGGATATTAAATGTCCTTGTTCTAATTGCTGTAATAGAATTAGTGTTGCCGTTCATAATGTTTGGAATCACTTATATAGATATGGTTTTAGACCGGGATATAAGGTTTGGTATTTACATGGAGAAAGGAATTATGAATATGGTAGTACTAGTAGCAATCAACCTTATTTTCCTGATGTCGTAGGGGAACGTACAACGGAAGTAGATGTTGGGGTAAGTACGGTTGCGATGGTTAATGATGCGTATAGAGAGAATAATATGCAGTCGGGTGGGTATGAGGGTGATAGGGGTGAAGAGCCTAATTTAGAATCTCGAAGGTTTTTCGAGTTGTTAGACGCATCAAAGCAACCACTATACAGCGGTTGTAGGGATGGCCATTCACCGTTATCGTCTGCTACTAGGATGATGAACATAAAGACTGATTACAATTTGTCCGAAGAATGTGTGGATGCTGTCGCCGAGTTCGTGAAAGATATTTTGCCAGAAGATAATCTGGCCCCCGGATCATACTACGAGATACAAAAACTTGTTGCCGGTCTTGGTTTGCCCTACCAGGTTATAGATGTCTGCATCGACAACTGTATGATATACTGGAGAGAAGACGAGAACCGAAATAAATGTAAATTTTGCCGCAAACCCCGTTTTCAGGATACAAGTGGCAGGGTGAAGATTCCATTCAAACGGATGTGGTATTTACCCTTAACGGAGACGTTGAAGAGGCTGTACGAATCAAACCGCACAGCATCGGCTATGAGATGGCATGCAGAGCATAGTCAAGATGGAGATATCACGCATCCTTCTGACGCGGAAGCGTGGAAACACTTTCAATCACTGTATCCAGATTTTGCCGGTGAACGACGGAATGTATACATAGGCTTATCCACTGATGGTTTCAACCCGTTTGGCAAGCATGGAAGGAAATATTCATTGTGGCCGGTCATCGTGACACCTTACAATTTGCCTCCATCTTTGTGCATGCGGCGCGAGTTCCTGTTTCTCTCAATTCTAGTTCCCGGGCCAGAGCATCCAAGACGGTCGCTCGATATATTCCTCCAACCATTGATTTATGAGTTGCAGATGTTATGGGAGCATGGTGTTCTGGCTTATGATGTTTCAGTGAAGCAGAATTTCACCATGCGTGCGGTTCTTATGTGGACCATAAGCGATTTTCCGGCATACGGTATGTTATCTAGATGGTCAACGCATGGACGATTGGCATGTCCTTATTGCCAAGACAATACTTCAGCTTTCCAATTGCAGCACGGCAGGAAGACTTCATGGTTTGATTGCCATAGGTGTTTTTTGCCGCCCAATCATCCATATCGTAAGTCTAAACGACATTTCAAGACGGATGTACGAGTGTTTCATGGTCCACCTCCTGAGATAGATGGTCATAGCATATTGGAACAATTACGAGATTTTGGTGCAGAGCGAACTCCTGAATATGGGGGAAATGGTCATTACCCAGTCGACGGTTGTGGGGAATATCACAATTGGCACAAGAAGAGTATTTTTTGGGATTTACCGTACTGGAAAGATCATCTACTGCGGCATAATATAGATGTCATGCATGTGGAAAAGAATTTCTTTGACAACATCATGAACACCGTATTAAACGTCCCAGGAAAGACCAAAGACAATTGGAAGTCTAGAATCGACTTGCCATCGATTTGTACGAGGCCATCTCTTCATGTTTTGAACGGTAGATTGCCTATGCCTGCGTACCGGTTAGACGCTAGGAAGAAAGAAGTATTTTTTGAATGGTTCAAAAATTTTGTAAAATTTCCAGACGGCTATGCATCTAACCTAGGTAACTGCGTGGATTCGACGGAAGGGAAGTTTATAGGAATGAAGAGTCATGATTGTCATGTCGTGATGCAGCGTCTTCTTCCATTTGTATTTGCATATCTTCTTCCAGAACCTATCCACTAAGCAATAGGAGGTATATTTGTTACTCCCATTAGTCTATGTCTATCATTATATTACTATATATGTACTAACTTGTTTAATTTTATTTTGTAGGAGTTGGTGCATTCTTCCGAGATTTATGTTCACGAACGCTTACCGTCCACGGGATACGTAACTTGGAGGCCAATATCCCAGTACTCCTTTGTAATATTGAGAAGATGTTTCCACCATCTTTTTTTGACGTTATGGAACATCTCCCAATTCACCTCCCACGAGAAGCAGCCTTAGGAGGCCCTGTTCAATACCGATGGATGTATCCGTTCGAGCGTTATATGTTCCACCTCAAGAAAAAGGTCAAAAATTTGAGCAAAGTTGAGGGATCTATTGTCGCACAAAGCCTAAACGAGGAAGTCTCACAATTTGCCGAATGTTATTTTCCACGGGAAGTTAGTACTAAGGCAAGACGCCCTGCCCGACATGATGATGGAGGTGAGAAAGCAGTCTATGACGTGGTTGTTCCTGAGTTGTTTGCCCAAGTTGGTCGAGCAAGTGGAAAACGAAAGAAACGCACACTATCAGCACAAGAGGTCACACATCTGCATACGTATATTCTCAGAAACTGTGACGAAATGTTGGAGTACGAAAGGTATCTCAGTTATTAAACTAAATGTCTGGAATTATTTGCCTTCATCAACTAACGACTGTTATGTTACAGGATATACATGTCTCTCGCACGTGCTTACCATTATGGTAAGACAGATGCCGAACTTGCTGTATTGAAAGATGAAGAATTTGCGGACTGGTTGAAATGTTATGTAAGTTAATATAATTAATTACGCTTACTTTTGCATATATGTTTGCACGTTCATTTTTTACTTATTAGATATTACGAATATAATTTTTAGGTTTCCGATAGTAGATCAACTGATCAATCAGTCCCGACATGGTTAGTGGAGGTTTCTTATGGTTTACGCAGCACGGCAATTTCATATCCAAAGTTTTGCACTAGGGGATATTCGTTCAGGATCCATGAGGAAGGACGTCAAAGATCAACTTCGGACTATGGTATTTCGGCGCAATCCGGTGATACCATGTACTATGGGATTTTAAAAGAAATCTTGGAAATCCGTTATCCTGGAATGGTGAACTTGAGGTGCATTGTATTTATGTGCGATTGGTATGATCTATCCAATGGTCGAGGGGTTCGAGTCGACCAGCTTGGTGTTATTTCGATAAATTCAAGCCGCAGATTGCAGTATTATGATCCATTTATCCTTGCGTCTCAAGCAGACCAGGTATCAATATTTACACTAATATGTTTACCTATGTACTCATACTTAAGGTTTCTTGTTCATGTACAATAACAATATCCACTAATTTTAATAGGTTTGCTACATTCCATATCCTCGAGTTGCCTACCGTACAGATCCGTGGGTCACAGTAACTCCAATAAACCCCAGAGGCAAAATCTATGGCGTTCCAGAACAAGATGCTCTACAACCATCGAGAAGTGTACAAATGTCACCTATTGAGGAGATGAATAACATTGACCTTGTCGTTGATGTCACTTATGTCGGGGATGATCTAGTGCATTCGGACGAAGAGGAAACACGGGGAGAATTTGACGACGATTCAGACTCAATCCCCAGTGATGGTTCTACCGGAGATTCAGAATAAATATTAGTTGTGCTTATTCATGTTAGTCTCTCACATTTGTGCATGTGTTCCTTATAACATTTTACATTTCATAAACAAAACCGATTGTGGACGAAAATCTGAGTATTGCAACTCCAATAAAATATTAAACAATGAAACATATATTTTTAGTTACGATTTTAAAAAAGTACAATAAGGAATTGCAAATTTTTAACACCTAACAATTATGGTACAAGTCCACAATAACCTCCCCAAAGGACTATCAGATGTCTGTTTCCACTCCGAACTTACCATTTGTTAAAACCATTTCATGATGTTCTTTCCCTTTTTTTTCTTTCTTGGAGAATCTACAAATCCGTCGCACAATTCACTTTTTATTGCATCAACGTCTACATTTATGTTTGGCTTTTCTGGGCTTTGGGCGAATTGGAAGTCATAGTAATGATCCGTTGTTGGAGATTCTAAAAAACCGTTCCACAAATCTTTTTTGATTGCATCAACATCTAAATTTAAGTTTGGCTGTTCCGGGCTTTGCGCGAATTCAAAGTCATACGACTGATCCTTACCTACGTTTGAAGTACTTGCACCGTAAGTATCTGACTTTTCCACCAAGTCACATGGTGGTTCACCTTCGGTATCCCGCTCTTGATGAAGACATTGTGGCTGCCTATCGTAAATGTTGTGGATGTTTGGCGCGAACTGGCTGTCAGGCACTACTGTTGCTGTGGAATCTTCTTCATCGATTGGTGAGCACGTATCTAATTCCCATGAGTAAGTGGGAATTTGCTGAGTGAATTCGTCGCATAGGGATTCGGATTCCCACGAGTATTTTGGAACAATGAAAAAATTAGCCACGCCTTTTGTGTTTGAGTCTTCATTAGGAGAGTTGGAAGACATTTTTTTGATAATTTGAAGCTGTACAACATAAAAAAACTCGATAGGGAGTATTTATAGAAGACGTTATATGTCTAAACCGTCGATATTCCATCATATACAGTGGCCGTTACCGCCGGAATACTGACGGAATTCAGACAGCACGATGTCGGCAAAGTATGATTGGTCAGTGGGTATGGACGGATTTCCGACGCATTAAATCTGTCGTAAGTAATGATGAATTTCCGACGGTATTCATACGGAATCAGATGTCGGCAAAGTTTGATTGGTCAGTGGTTATGGACGGATTTTCGACGCATTAAATCTGTCGTAAGTAATGATGAATTTCCGACGGTATTCATACGGAATCAGATGTCGGCAAAGTTTGATTGGTCAGTGGTTATGGACGGATTTCCGACGCATTAAATCTGTCGTAAGTAATGATGAATTTCCGACGGTATTCATATGGAATCAGATGTCGGCAAAGTTTGATTGGTCAGTGGTTATGGACGGATTTCCGACGCATTAAATCTGTCGTAAGTAATGATGAATTTTCGACGGTATTCATACAGAATCAGATGTCGGCAAAGTTTGATTGGTCAGTGGTTATGGATGGATTTCCGACGCACTACATCTGTCAGTAGTAATGAAGAATTTCCGACGGATTACCGACGGACATAAGTAAGTTTTATATAAGCATCCCGGCTCTGCATTCATTCATAAAAAATTTGAACCCATACTCATAACATAAAATATTCTATTGCGTAATGGCTAATAATGATCTATGGAATTACTATATGCAAAACCGAGCTCCTGGTCAAAACACTCGCAACACACCTCGTGTTCCATCAAGCCCTCCTTACGATAACTTAAATGTTATTGATGGTGAACCGACAATTTCACTCCATCCAACTCAACAATCGCAGAACCAAACGCCCGTAATACCGGGACCTGGCCAAGTCGTACGGCAAGGATTGTTTCGCAAGAGGACTCATGATGCAAAGGTGCTGCAAGGTGAAAGTTCTCAAATACGCCCAACACAAGATTTTATTTCTGAGGTGATTAACGAGGCACCACAAGCCGACCATGATTTTAGTAGTCCGCGGTGGACTTCTACTATCGATTACATAATCCGGGAAGGTATATATATATATATATTTAATTATCATTTTTACTTTTTCAAAACTGAATTAATGTACGTAGGTGACTAATACAAAATCTATCATTCATAAATGTAGGTTCTTATCATAATAGGATCACACCATTCTGGACCCAGGTTGCAGAAATTCAATCCCCGCGTTCACAATTTGTGAAAATAAAAAAGGTTTAGGTTTCCGTCTAATTTTATTAACATTAATTTATAGACACATTTTATCTGAGAAGCTAGTATTTATATTTTATTTAATTTTCAGATTGTTGCTATGCTCTCTTCTTTATCCCCCAATGACCAGGGAGATCTGCTTGTAACCTTAAAAGATCCTTCGGGAAAAATCGAGGGAACCATGCACCATAACATCTTAAAAAATGACGAGTACAGACTCATGACTGGTGTAGGTGCGGTATTCATCTTGAAGAATGTTACCGTTTGCCGATTTGATAGGACCCCAAAGTACCTAAATATCACAGAGCGGAACATTGTTAAGGTAGTTACACCATACGTTTATAATGATTTTTGGGAATGGTTTTAACTATATTCAGTTACGAATCAGAAAATCGGTGCTAATTCGATGATTGCTGAATACCACCCAACGGAAATATGCACCATGGAGGAGGAAGATGAAGAAACTACTGGGTACGAATATGAAACAGTGCCAGACTCCGATGAAGAATAAATAATTTAAACCTCTAAAGCTTTATGTTGCAGTAATAATAAATAATGTCGTACTATTTATTGTACGATTTTATAATGTTGTCATGTTTTTTAATTCCTATTATGGAATGAGAAATAGAGGTGTTAAATATGTGTAATACGTTTCGAAGCCGTACTAATATATTTATGTTCCTTGACTGCGATGGTCAAATTAACATTTTAGCGACATATAATTTTGACAAAGCTTAAATTTAATTTTTAAAAACCTTATAATCAACTTTCAAACCATATGATATACTTTTATATCAAACAACTTAATATTTTTATAAACTTTATAATCAACTTTAAATTTGTAGATAATATTTAAAAGGATTAAGGAAAGAAACCGTCGGAATTCCGTCTTATATGAAAGACGGAATTCCGACGGTTTTGGAGTTATATTATCTGTAAATGTTTTCCCCAAATTTAAAATCATAAAAACCCCAAACTGTCGGAATTCCGTCTTAAAATTTAGACGATATTCCGACGGTTTCGGATTTTTTATTCTATGTAATTGTAGCAAGAAATGTAGTTTAATTAAAAATCCCAAAACCGTTGGAATTCCGTCTTAAATGTAAGACGGAAATCCGACGGTTTTGGGATGTTTTTGATTTTAAAGTTTAAAAGTTCATTATAAGGTTTATAATCACATTATTTGTAATTTTAAAGTTCATTATAAGTTTTAAAGTTATAATCACATAATTTTAGTTTTAAAGTTGATTTTAAAGTTTTAAAGTTCATTATAAGTTGTAAAGTTAATCACCCTAATCACATAATTTTAAAATCACATATATATGTTTCATAGAAATAATGTATTTGTAAGAGAAAATATATAAAAAAATTTACAACTAAATTTTTTAAAATAATAACCGTCGAAATTCCGTCTTAAATGTAAGACGGAAATCCGACGGTAACCCTAATTTGCCCAACCGTCGGAATTTTGTCTTACATTTAAGACGGAATTCCGACGGTAACCCTAATTTGCCCAGCCGCCAAAAGACTTCGTAATCTTCGTCAAAGCGGGAAAACCGTCGGAGGTACCATCAGTTTTTTTAATTGCCGTCGGACTACCGTCTGATTTCCCTCGGACCCCTTGTTAAATCCACAGTCTTCGTCTTCCCCGATCTCAGTTCTGTAAAAAAAAAAAAAATTATCAAACTCTCCTCCGTTCCACCGCCGATTCTCCGCCGTTTGGACGCCGTTCCACCGCCGATTCTTCTCATCCCTCGTCAATCATCTCCATCGTTCACTAAAGCAAAAACTATGTAAGTTTTCCTTCAAAATTGTTCTTCATGATTTTTAATTGTTGTTCTAGATCCGAAATTGTTCATGGTGCTTTATAGATCCGAAATTGTAGAATGTCAAGAAATTGTTCATGAGAATTAATAGATCCAAAATTGTTCTTTAGGAATTGTAGAGTGTTTAAAAAATTTTCTAAAATTAATTTTAAGAAATTTTTTAATGAATTAGGAATTAACAAATTAAGTAAATAATAATTTTAGGGTTTATGAATTTATTAAATTAGGTTTCTAGTGATTTTGTTATTAAATTTTTGAAATTTGATAATTTTTGGAGTTTACTAATTTTAATAATTAGATTTTCATTTGTGTTATGTGAGTTTTAGGGATTTTTTATAATTTAATATATAATTAATATATAAATTGTAATTTTCTAAATATCTTATATAGAATATTTGAAGGTAATCTATTTAAATCCGTATAATTTAAAATTTTTATCACATTAATAAAAGACTTTAAACCTTAATAATCAATACATTATATAAAAATAAGTAAATTTAAAACTTTAAATCCTCTAAATTTAAAATTTGATAAATTAAAAATGTATAACGTCGAACAATTTTTCTATTAATTTAAAATGTTAAATCCTCTAAATTTATATATATCATATATATATACAAAATTTTATGAAAATGTATTAAAATCCTTACAATTTTAAATAACATTAATAAAACAATTTAAACTTTTACAAATGTAAATTTATACATATCAATTTCCCAACAAAACCTAATTCCATAAACTTCGATTTCTTAATAAACAATATTTTTAAAAAACCCCAACTTAATTCAATGACATAAAACCCCAACTTAATTCAATGACATAAAACCAATAAATTACATAAAACCCTAATCTCCAATATCCTTAAAAACCATAATGTAAAATTTTCAATTAACTAAATTCCAAAATCTGCAACTCACAAAATCTTATACATTCCAATTTTCATAAATCCCAAAAAATCTAAATCTCCAAAATACGGAAATCGTAGGGCAAATTATGGGGATTTTCATAACTCTAGACGTAGTGCGAGTTCTAGTAGGGGAGGTCGGTCTCCGAGTCAGACCGAGTTCCCCGAGGAGACCCCATTCCCCGAGGAGACCCCATTCCCGTCTCAGCCCATGCCTACAGGCCACTCAGCCCCCAGCTCGTTGACCATCGACCAGGTTGTGGCGCAACCTGGGCGTGATAGGTTGACGCGTCTGGATCCAGACTTGCCACCTAACACGACGTGGTAAGTCTTATTTTAATATGTTGTGGATTTAATAATTTTACATAAATATTTAATAAACAATTTAATAGGTTCCAATTCTCACAAAACGATATTACGAGTTCCATCAACGAAATGATGAACTCCATGCTCAATAAACCTTACCCCACGTACAACGACATGCCTCCAGAGGACCAGGACACTTGGTTCCGACAATTTGCGGTAAGAGTTTATTTTATTTGTTTCAATTGTATTTCTTATATGACGCTTAATTTAATTACTAATGCGGGAATGTTTTTTTTTTTGCAGCAAGATTTTACATGGGACCCAGTCCTCACATCCAGGGTCCGAAAGGAGTTCGACAAAAAGGCAAAGAGGAAGTTCTCGTTGAAGATGAACGAGTGGAAAGACAAGTGGTACAAAGAGGGGAAGGTGGCAAAGGTTTTCAAATATAAACCCGCTGAGATGTGGACTGGACTTCTTCGACACTGGGAGTTAGAGGCAACCAAGACGGACTCCGAGAAACACTCGACTAACCGCAACAGCGACCGGAAAGGGAAGGGAAAAGCGACCCACAACCTCGGCGCAATTAGCAAGGCTTCAGCTGCTCGGAAAATAGTAAGTAATTAAATATTTCATAAAATTTTTGAATTCTGTAACGTAATTGTATATGGTAACAGATGGAGGAGACCGGTGTCTATCCTTCCAACCTCGATATGGTCAAGTTTTCGCACACCAACAAGAAGACCGGTGAAATTGAAGACCCGATTGCTCGTGAAATCGTGGAAGCTGTGCAGAGGCGGGAGGAGGAGTTCCTCCAATCGCAACCGATCGTGGAAGGAACTCCGGTGCCAACCGAAGTTCCAGTCGAGATGACCAACCAGTTCACCTTCGAGGTTAGTAACCGTCACACATTTAATAGAATTTAAACATTATTTTTAATACAAGTTATGACATTTGAAAAAATAAATTTTTGTAGGCGACACCCAAGACCAGAGGCCGTGTTTACGGCCTCCCTGAGGAGAGTAGCTCGTCTGTTGCGTCGGTTCGATATGATCGTCATAGGAGGTTGGAGGCGGAAAACCGAGAGCTGCACGACCGGCTTAGGGCAGTGGAGGAAGCGAGAGCGAGAGATAAGGAGGAGGCCGATGCAAAATTCAGAGCGATGGAAGAGAAGATGACCAACTTCTTCAGAACCGGGAGGCCGGAATAGGCCTTTTAGAGTTTTAAATTTGATTGTAAAACTGTAAAACATATTTTAATTTTATTAGTTTTTAATTTTAAAATTTAATATTATTTATTTTAAATAGTTTTTATTTTTCATTATTAAAAATATTAATATATTATATTATTAAATTAAATAATTTTTTTTAAAAAAAAATAAAATAAATTAAACCGTCGGAATTCCGTCTGTTAGCCAGAAAACGGAACCCGTCGGAATTCCGTCTGTTATGGCCGGAAAACGGAACCCGTCGGAATTCTGTCTGTTATGGCCGGAAAACGGAACCCGTCGGAATTCCGTCTGTTATGGCCGGAAAACGGAACCCGTCGGAATTCCGTCTGTTATGGCCGGAAAACGGAACCCGTCGGAATTTCGTCTGTTATGGCCGGAAAACCAACTACCGTCGGAATTCCGTCTCCTTTGGGTCGCCGACATAATTCCGTCGGGATTCCGTCGCAAAGTAGCGACGGTTCCCGACGGTTTTTGTTTTTCCGACGTGATAGAAACGACGGCCTGTTCCCGTCGGAAACCGTCGGAATACGTCCTTTTCCGACAGCTTACAGACGGTTTTGGCCGTCGGAAAAGGCCCTGTTTTCTTGTAGTGTGTCTGTGTGAGAGAGACAGAGAGAGACTTCTCGTTATGTTAAGAGGTATTCTTATTATATGCAGCAAAAGATCCTGATAAGAGTTGCTATGACTGATGATTGCACCCGAGCAAAAGCGATGAAAAGCGCAGTTCAGTTTGAAGGTAACAAAGTTACAAACCCTAGAGAATCCGATTCTCGTAATTATTGTTGAATCTAAAGAGATAAATGGAATGGTTTATAGGTGTGTCAGCTGTGGAAATAAAGGGAGATCACAGGAACCAGATTGAGGTGACTGGTGTCGAAGTTGATATGATCTCTCTAACCAACACACTAAGGAAAAAAGTAGCCTTTGCGGAGCTTGTAAGCGTGAACAAAGTCGAACCACCGAAGAAAGATGGAGACAAAAAGCCAGATGAGAAGAAACCCGAAGAAAAGAAACCAGACGCGCGACAAGAAACCCGAGGAGAAAAAACCCGAGCCATATTATCAACCATGTTATCAACCATGTTATCCGCCAAGTTATCCACCATGTTATCCATCGTGGCCTCAAGGAGATGGAGTGCCATCTTCCTATCCCTACCCCAGTGATCCCCATAACTATATCGGTGAACCCGTCTACAATCATGAACCCAATATTTGCAGCATTCTGTGAGACAGGTTACAAGTGGAAGACTAACGGAGGAAATAATAGTTTTTCTATACTAAGATCCATTTTTTTTTTAAAGATCCATTTTTTGGGTTTTTCCCTTGCTTTTGAAATATTGATTTTCTACATTTACTTTATGTTTTTAATCAATTAGAAAGAGAAAAGTGGTGTGATGTAGTTAATATAATTATTGAAAAACAAAAAAATAAGTCAAAAATAAAAATAAATAATTAGTTAACACAAATATTTAATATACATTAATATGTGTGAAAAACTCAAAACATCAATATTTTAAAAACAGAGGGACTGAAAGATCAATTGTCCCTCTCCATATGAGAGTCATGTGGCTGTCTATATGTTTGACACCTATCTTCAAGAGAAAACCTAATATTTGCAATCTCCATCTTTATCTTTCTGTTACGCTTCAATGATAGAGGATAACCGTGAATTCACGATAATCCGATAGAGACAAGAATCAATGTTCCTAAAACAAAGATTCTATACTAACCAGCAAAGAATCTACGATTGTAGAAAAGATTCTCAAACTAGGGTTTAGCTTGTGTAACAAAAGAGGCAAAGAAATAGATAAGTTTTCATAAAAGTTCTGAATTATATGTAAAAAGTGACTTACAACCTCTTTATATAGTTTATGAAAACTAAGCCCATAAAAAAAACCCTAATAATAATAATGTAATATTTCCTATATCATTCAACAATTAAATGGTGGACTTGATCGTTTCATTTTCCTTTCCTTGCAGCGTTTCTGTGTTGAATTTAATTAAAGACCCATCGTCTGACTCTTAAGACAAGAAATCTTTTCCCTCAACCTCTAATGCTAATTCTTAGCTTCCTGATGGTCTTTTTTACTAGATGTAGCTTCTCTCCATTGCTGATTTTGTTACTAATGTTTCCATTTAGAGCTGAAGTCAAACGGCTCCATCAATTTCTTACATTTGGTATAGAAGACTATTTGGGACCCCACGAGATTTCTGTAGTATAGAATTGATGGCTTATTCATGTCGTCATAGCTGTGATCAGGTCAGATGGTTCAGGGTTTCCACCTTGCTTACAGTCTCTTTCTCCCTCCCACGATCCCCTGCCATCATGCGACCACTCATGGTTGTGATTGATACCTTGTTTTTTTCCTTCCTGTGTAGGGTGTACGAATCTGTTGTCCTTTTGGAATTAGACGGGATACAAATTTGGCTATGTGAATCTAGAGAAGAGATGAGTGAGAATTATGATTAAGTGCTTCGTGATGGATGATATACTTCTTCGTCTCATAGTTTATGCGAAAAACTTACTTCCATTTTCGTCTCAAGGCGCAGACATGCTCTGCAATTGCATGTATCCCAGCAGAATGGGCATTTCTCAGCAATCTTTTCTATTGATATCCGGGGGTACCTATAAATAGAAAATAAACAAGTGTCTCAATCTTCCGAAAAAATAAACCCTGCACCAAACTACAATAAAGGAAGCTCCTTGGTAGATAACAATCTACCAAATAATCTCTATTAAGGGAATCTTCTTCTGTTCGTATATACATGAAACAACACACATGCATCCACATGATGCTCAAAAGCTAAACCCTTGCCTTGATTCTATCCAAAACAATACCATCCAGAAGAAACACTAAAACTCTCAACACATCACTTCATAGAACCCACAAAAGCAAGTCAAAAAGCTAAATGTTATGGTAAGAAGAGCATACCAATTCTTTAAGCAAGGCCTACAGTAGCGTTTCCTTTTGCAGTTCAGGCACCAAACAGTACGCCCGTTGTCATTTCGCTGACACTGATGGCACATATTGCAACCTTCACCAGTATCCTGAATATACTCAAAACATATACACAGTTACTGGATTAGATCGTATGTAAACCTACCATTGATGAGCAAAAGGATAAACTTTTAGTTAGAAATCAATCACTAACCTCCTGTTGTGCCTTGTCTTTGTCACGATTCTCTACAACGATATTCTTCCGCCTCTTGTATTGCTTTAATAGAACCTCAGAATCGTTTTCTACTTTCTTCTTTCCCTTGGCTTTGCTTCCAGAAGCTTCAGCTTGACCAGTCGAAGTAGCAGAGGCTCTCTTCCTCTTCGTAGTACCAGAGGTTCCTTCCTCGTCTTCTACCCTAACGCCTTCCTTCGAGGACTTTTTCGCAGTCTTCTTGACTTTCTTCGTACGTAATTAACATTCTTCGAACAAGCTCTCTTTGACCATGTGCAATGGAGACACTTATCAAAGTGTCTAAAACATTTTTAAACTAAATTTTATTTACTTTACATGAGAGTGTCTGGAGGAAGGCCACCGTCTCCGGCTACGTCTCGACATCACCAAGATGCACTCCAGGACCCTCCGTCTCTTGTCTCCATCGTCCCTCCATCTCCACCGCTGCATCATCGTCGTTGCCTCTCTGTCACTACGTCCTTGCCGCTGTTCCTCCGCCGTCGTGTCTCCGACCTTGCCTCTCCAACGTCTCGCTCTACAAGATCTACTCGCTGGCCCAGAGAACTCACACAAAGCCTATCACAAATAACCTTCTCTAGATTTGTGGCGAAGCCCTCTCTCTCACCTGTCCTTTTCAACATCGCAGAAATCTCCTTCACCACGAAGGTCGCTGTGATAGAGCGAGAAGAGAGCCTCTCTAACTGGATGGTGATTCCTCCGGAAGCAACAGAGCCGCCTGAACCTCCGGTGCCTCCAGACCCACCATCTCTTTCTAGGTTCGTCGGAGCTCAATTCTACCGTCGAAGTTTCAACCACCGAGCAACAGATTCGCCGCATCTCTCTGACCCTGAAGAACCGGCGAGAATCTCTCACTGCTCCCACGCCGGGACAGTGCCTCCATTCCCCACAGGAAAGTACACATCCTCAAATCTTCCGACTGTCGACCAAGTTCCGACAGTCGACGTCGCCGACGGGAACAGAAAAAGTTAGGGTATGCTTAGGTCAAGTTTCAACATGGCTTGGGCCATGGTCCAATGGGCCGTATTTTACCGAGCCAAACTGATTTATCAGCCCATTAAATTTAGGGGTTTTATTCATAAGTAGCAACTCTGGACTTAGGCAATTAAGGCCTTCTCCCATTGATTTTGCCCACGGCTCTCGAGTTCGGATACTCATGCCGGGCAAAAATATCTTATCATCAAAGATGGTTTATGACCGATCTTCAACCCGGTCTTCCGGAGGTATCAACGTCGGTATAAAATCCGACCATTTAGTGTTCTTTCAAACACTTTTTTTAGGGTATCGAGTGAATTCTCTCCACGGATATCGATTATTTCACCTCGTCGAGCAAGCCTCGTCCTTTAACGCTTTTATCCTTCCTTTTATCGCTTTGTTTGTTATTATCATCTTGCCATTGAGCATGCCTCCGGTTGTAACCGCTAGCTCTTTGAGCGTTTAATTAATATCATGAATTTCGATCAAAAAAAAAGAAAGACATGAGAGTGTCTAAAGTGTACTAAAAGTGTCTAATATTAGACACTTTTCTTACTTTTAGGATCTCATTCTTAATATTTAAATTATATTTTATATATTAAACACTTTGAGTTCTCCATTGTACATGCTCTTAGGCCTTTGACTAAAATCTCGTCCCCTCTCTTCTTCTTTAAGCGCAACTCCACCTTCCTCATCAACTTGAGCCAAACCTTCTTCTTTGGCCGTAACTTCACTTTCTTCTTGAGTCTTAGCTTTACCTTCTTCTTCAATCAATACTTCTTTTTCACCCTTAACTTCGTTTTCTTCTTCAACCTTCTCTCTAGATTCTTCTTTAATCGGACCTTGACCTTCTCCTTCTACACAAACTTCATCTTTTTCCTCGACCTTAACCACAACTTCCTCTTCGGCCCTAACAATAGCTTCCTCTGCAGGATCCATGGCGAAAATCAAATTCCTCACTCTTCGAGCACCCAAATCAATGGCGAAAATCGAATTTCTCACTCTTCTTACAAACTTTTGGAGTCCCCAATCAAATGAAAAGGATAGTGAATAAACGCAAAACCCTAGACGTTGGATTTAAGAAGGATACGCCTATATTTTGATTGGTTAGTGAAGAGGAGGTGAATGAGAAGGTTCACCCCTACGGGGTGAATCCAAGAATTGTTCTTTTGGAAAACTGAATCGTTTCGCGAAAAAGAAAAGTTTGGCTTAAATCAGTCAAAATCAAAATAAGATTTCATTTCATGGAAAATATGGGGGGTTTTATTTCCCGTTCATTGTTTTGTTTCCATTTTCCAATTCCATTTCAAATTGAATTCATAATTAGTTAATTACTGATTTTTTAGACTAGAGTTTTAACCCCTGTATGGGCGGACTTTTATAACTTTGATATGATCATACAGTGAACGGATTAAAATTCAAGTTCTAAGAAGACGAACTGTTTTGTTCCGCGCCGAACACTAATAAAAATATATATATATATATATATATATATATATTTGTTTTTTTACTATTCTCTGCACCGTAGCATCACCATTATAACATTAATTTGGTTATATATATATATATATATATATATATATATATATATATATATATTTTTTTTTTGGTCAACAGGTTAGATATATTTTAATTCATGAATTTACTTATGCAAAGCCTCCTTGAGATCAGAGCTATAACCAACATGAATTGGGAATGACTATTGTAATTTAGCCCTTAAGTACCTGAGTACCTCACTATATTGTTACAATATTTCCAACAGTGCACGCAAAAAGAGAAGCTTCTCCCTCTCGTTTGATTTTACAAACTTCTTTCTTCTATCTCCCGGCCTACTTGCTCTGCTATACATGTAAGGATTGACAATATATTTACCTTTATAACAGAACAAAACAACATGTTTTTGAAGTGCAACATATCTCTTACAAACAATGTTTTGATACCCGGACCGGACCGGTCGGTCCGAACGGTTAAACGGGATCCGACTCTTTATTCGGTTTTGTTTTTATTAAAAATTCGGCATATAATTAAACTGAAATAACCCGGAAAAAACCGGTGACCCGGACAGAAAACCAATAACCGACAAGATGTCGATATCCTAATTCTTTTGCAGAAGTTTAAATTAAGAAAGTCAATCACATTGATTACAAAAAAAACAAAAGGAAGATGGAAACCCTTAAAGCCACAAGATGAACTAAACATATGACCTATGGTCACAAATTCTTCATGTTGTTCATTCAAAACATAATTCATAGTGTTTTTATATTTTTTTGTGTCATAATATAGAAGAGGATATTGGAACTGAAGACATTGTTAAAGGGAACCGCCATAGAACTGATAAAAGGCGAGAGGGAACGGTCGGTATCAGATATGATTTGTCCTTTAATATCATATAGACACATTGTAGTGTGTATTGTAATCTTCCTCTTGGTAATCAATATCTTTGTGCTTCCTCTTCTTCTTTTATCTTTTTTTTTTTTTGCTGCTCATGTTTAAACTTATAGACAATATCAATTATTTTATTTTACTAATTTAATTAGCCAATGATACTTTTACTATTTTTACAGTGTAATTATCTATCTATAATAAAATTAATTAACCGTAAAGCAGTACCGATAATCTATTTTGGATTTGGAATGGTTGAAAAACTCACTGCATCCATTGATAGCAACACGACAGATGTTACATTCAAAATGTGCATTTCGATCTTTTTGCATTCCAACACCAACGAAAGTACCCAAGTCCAAACCTCCTTCGTTTTAACAAATTCTTATTATTTCCAACTAAAAACTTGAAGCGGCAACCATGACTTCCTACCTTCATCTTTGACATCTCAGATCTCCCTAACATCACCGTCAAGCGTGACCCGGCCTTCGAGGTTTATGACATGATCGGAGGCGAATTTTTCTTATGAGTTTGCTCATAGTCAAAAGCCACTAATAATTTAGTGCAAATCTTCTTTTGATATGGTAAACAACAAAGGTTTATAATACAAAACTAAGAATCTTTAAAAAAAAAAAAATATATGTAAAAGTGATGTTCTTAGAGCTTCATCCAAAAGAAGAAGATCGAGACTTAATAATTTTTGCTTCTTTACGTTGCGTGTTTCTCATTGATAAATCATATGCAAAAAGTTTTCTAGTTTTGTCTGTTGTTTCTTAATGCCATCATGTTTATATGAGAGTAAAAGTGTAAAAAGACTACGATAAAATTTGAACATTGACTATGAAAAAAAATTATGAGAAAACCTTTTTAAAAGCTTCAGAAATTACCATTGCAAATGAAACAGTTACAACGGTCAAACTATTGCCGGTTTGTAGCGGGTGACATGCCGTACTCAAGCGGCAATATAAAGAAATATGGGTTCGATGCTTAAGAAGTAAGTGCATGCCCATTCTAATAGTAGTTCGTATCTTTTGGAATAGAAAGATGTGTTGGTTAAAACTTAAAATAAATTCATTGTATATGACCCAATTTTAATTCTTATCTTTTACAATAAAAAGATGTGTTCGTTAAAACAAATTCATTGTATTTGACCGTTAACGTTTTTCTCCCACAAAAATAGAAGTAGACACTTGTCAACACATGAACAAACAAACCCATCTTTTATGTTAGGGAAGCATGTGATCGAAAGTAGTAACGTTTGAGGGCACGTGTCTATCATACAGGAGACCAAACCCAACTTTTAAAATATATACTAGATTTTATACCCACGCTACGCGAGGTTTTTTTATATCAAAGTTTTTAATATGTATTTTGGTTTCCTGATTTTTAAATTAGTTAGACGTTGACATATATGAATGAAAATATATCAATGTAAAAAAGTGAAGCATTCGTAAAGAAGTAAGCTATTAGTTATATATATATATATATATATATATATATATATATATATATATATATATATAAAAGTACTAATGTTTAGATATGGTTGTGGCATATCTTTGAACTCAGTCATTGTAGACTTTTCATAACGATAGAATTAAGATTAAAAACATTGAAATAAGATTTTTAAATATTTGGCTTCACATTTTGAAGAAAGCAATCTCTATGGTTCAATCAAATTAGTGGTAGCTAAAGCAAAAAGAAAAAGTAAAAATCAAAACCTTGAGCGTAAACCGAGAGATAGTGCATGACACTTCTTTAGATGTTCGCTTCTCTTCATTTGGTGATGAAACCGATAACTCCATCACCATTCACCACCGCCACGCCGTCGTGGTCATCGAAGCTCATCTCCTTCATCAATGTCATTGTCTTCGCGTCTCTATCCAGTCAACATCTTCTCTCCTCCATTTTGAGGGAGAGAATGAACGAATAGTATGGCAGTCGAATCCGAAACCACGATTATATCCACGCACTTAACATCCAAATATCTCTAATTGATCATTAAAGGCTCATCGTTGTTGCCATTTACTTTAAAAATACAAATACCATACACGTTAGCCAGAAAACAAAAACAAAATTGTTTAAGATTCGAAGCAAGTGAAAACTCGAAAACATATCAACAATTGAGCATATGACATACTTTGTTCTCTTCACATTAACAATAAGAGTCTTGAACTATCTCAAGGCAATGGTTTAAAGTCGTTTGTTTTACTTTCTTAAGCTTACTCTCAACGGTTTCGCACTGTTTTTCTTCTACTCAAAGATTTAGTCAAGATCCAACTTGCACATTTGCTCAAATAAAAATAAATTGTGAATTAGTAAGATTGAATATGATTCCTCGTGTGGTTCAACATGTAAAAATTATCTTGAGTACTAACTATCGATACCGAATGGAACCAACAACATTGACAAACTCTTTCCTAGATAAACAATGAACCCAAAATCAATACAAACTTTAATGTCTCAAATCAACCAATTTTTTTATAGAAATCAGAGAAAACTAAAGGTTCTAAAATCATCAATAAATAAATCATAAATCATGAACAATAGAAAACAAAATTTATACCGAATAAATAAATATTATAGTTGCAAGATGAGGAATATATTAAGAAATAGAAAAGAAAAATAACAACGAATATGAGAACATTACTATTACCAATTAGAGATCAAATATTGTCTAGAAAGCCACTTAGAATTCAAAAGGTTGATTATTTTCCGTAGTTAAACAGTGGTAGATCTCTTTAATAAACCAAGTTCAAAGACATCACCAATAAAATTTAATGATAGATTGCGAACACATGAACGATATAGTAAGAAACAGAACATGAACGTACACGATAGAGTATTAGAGTAGATTGAGAACACATGAAGAAACATAATAAAAACAAATATAGATTATCTATTCTTGTAAGAGTGCTCACTGTTTTTTGGGGTTTCACAGTCATTAGGGACTCCAATGAATAAGAGAGAAACAATCGAGGACAAAATATTATAAGAATAATCTAAATAAATATGTTTTAGCATTATCTATGTAACACCAAGAATTCCCAGTAACACAAACAAATCTTGTTGGATAAAAAAACTCTTAGAGTCAAGAGTTTAATGGCTTTAGGTATATATTATAAAGGAAAAGTGAAAGATTTCTAAATTTTATAGAAACTTCTATTAAGTTGGCTTGAGAAGGTAAATATTGTAAGCGACATACCCTATTTGACGATACTGTAATAAAAACAAAGATAATCGGTTTTCTTTAAAAAAAATTTTAAGAAACCAAAACGTTAAGCCACACAATAACAATAGCTAGAAACTCAAGTAAACTATATAAGTATTTGAGGAAGGAGAAAGCAAGCACTAACCAAAAATCTATGCAAACGGGATTGGACATTGATTCTTTAAGCTTGTGTCTTAGAAGAACCCGTTATCACACCAAGTTAAGTCAAGAGAGGGGGACTTTTTTAAGAGAGAGCTTCTGAAATTTTTGAAATTTCTTTCACTTCTTTTTTTGAACTGTCACAACTATGATCGTCACTCAATTCGTCTCATATAAAAATATTTCATTAGTTGTAATTACGTTCCTCAGAAAGAATATTGTTATAGAAACAAATTTCTGAGACAAAGTTGGTACCAAAGTCATAAACTCAACATATAACAAAGTTAAAGGATGTTTCACGTGTTACCTTCTTTGCAAGTAAATCATATAGGTCGAAGATTATAAAAAAACATTAGACAAAAAATTCTTTTAATAAAAAGAAGAAACAAACTAATTAACCGTCGGCATGTTTTCCGATCGATAAACTGCAACATATCCTACAGAATAAACATAAAAACTAAACCAAATTAGTAATTGAAACGAAAAGGGAAAATTCATAAACATAATCGTTAAGAGTAAATAGAAACACAAATCATATAGAAGACGAAAATAACATACATAACAACACAAAAGAAAAAGAAAAAAAAACATAAGAGTGAGCTAAACCATATGCTAATATATATAACAAACTCTAAAGATCATAGCTAGAGTTTTTAGTTTAACCGACACCTTTTATGGGCTATGCAAACCATTGGGGATATCCATTATACGTTCTCATACCTGCATGATATATATATATATATAATATTTATTTCCAAATTATCATAAGATAATTATGGAAAATTATTTATGAAATTTGAATATATCAAAAATAATTAAGAATATTTTTTTAATTTATTCGATTAATATAGATGTTGACGTGGACCAATAGCATCGCGTTTTTAAAATCTTAGGTGGACGCCTTTAGAGCGCTATAGCAAAAAAATTATCCTATTTTTTGTTATAACAAATTTCTTGAATACAAAAAAATTTCTTGAATACATAAAAGAGGTAAAATAATATATAGATGTATCTAAAAGAGTCGGTCAATATTGGTAATTATCATAAAAAAGTTGTAAAAAAATAGTATAATAAATTAAATAAACAATTAAATACGAATTGGGAAAAGTTAATTAATTTTTTTGTTGAATTTTCTTTTCCCAAAAGTAGTAATAATTTTGTTTTTAATTTTTCAATAGCAATATTTTAAAAAGGAAATATATAATATTAATTGCTACTATCCTATTTTTTTAAGAAAAGAAGAAAAACAAAAATAGCTAAATACTTGCGTGGACCAATCGGATCGCGTTAAATATAGAATATTAATTGCTATTATCCTAAACTTTTAAGAAAAGAAGAAAAACAAAAATAGCTAATTATCTACGTGGACCAATCGGATCGCGTTTTTAAAATCATATGTGGACGCTTTTAGAGCATTATAACATCAATTTTTATATAGTATAGATTTCATTGTATATGACCCAATTTTAATATTAATTCTAATTCGTATCTTTTACGATAAAAAGATGTGTTGTTATAACAAATTTATTGTATTTGACCGTTTACGTTTTTCTCTACAACAAAAATAGAAGAAGACACGTGTCAACACATGAACAAACAAACCCATCTTTTATGTCAGGGAAGCATGTGATCGAAAGTAGTAATGTTTGAGCTTTTTTTTCTTTGCAATATAATAATAATTTGGCGAGAATAATATATTCTCTGTTTGTCAGTTGGGTTATTATACCATTTGTATAAATCTTTCTAAATTTAAGTTCGATACACAAAAGACAATCCCTTGTTAAAAAAAAAAAGGTAATCGTTACTCTTTTGTGACAACTGACAATAAATTAAACCACTAACCCATAGATTGTAATCATACGTAAACTTCACAAATATGATAAGACAAGAATTTCAAATATGATTACGAATTTACGGGCATACATATTACAAGTCATGCATATAATATTTGATTAATACAAATAAATGACAGATTAGTAGTCAATATAATCTATTTCGTTAAGTAGGAAGATATCGGGAAACATGTACATGATGTACTCTTGAGGAGACGGAGAGTTTGACACAATGATTCGATTAATTGTTGTTGCTTAGGCACAATTCGATAATTAAAAAAATAAATTTATCAATCGTCATAATTCAAATATTGACTAAAAATTATTTCATTCATATCAAACTACGGTATATTTAATAAAATGTTAATTGTATAACATTATTTTGACTCTAATCAAATATCGATTTTATATAAAAATTAAAGAAATGCCAATATGTACGAGTGGCCAACTAGCAATAAAACACGTCCGGAACGATATGAAAACGAAATTCGAACCATCGGATTCCGTTGTCATGACAATGACTCATGGCAAATAAAAATATATAAAACCCCCTTGTTTACATTTCATCACATTTGTCATCTAAAGAAGACCCAAATTTTTCTGAGCAAAGATTCCCATCAAACATTCAAGGCAAATTCCAAACTGATCATCTCTAATCATCAACAAACCCCGTCGTTAAGGAGACAAGAACATGAAGGTATGTAATATGTTTGTTTACTCATCAACAAGTCAAAAATTTGATGTTCTTGTCTGTGTGAGAGAGACAGAGAGAGACTTCTCGTTATGTTAAGAGGTATTCTTATTGTATGCAGCAAAAGATCCTGATAAGAGTTGCTATGACTGATGATTGCACCCGAGCAAAAGCGATGAAAAGCGCAGTTCAGTTTGAAGGTAACAAAGTTACAAACCTTAGAGAATCCGATTCTCGTAATTATTGTTGAATCTAAAGAGATAAATGGAATGGTTTATAGGTGTGTCAGCTGTGGAAATAAAGGGAGATCACAGGAACCAGATTGAGGTGACCGGTGTCGAAGTTGATATGATCTCTCTAACCAACACACTAAGGAAAAAAGTAGCCTTTGCGGAGCTTGTAAGCGTGAACAAAGTCGAACCACCGAAGAAAGATGGAGACAAAAAGCCAGATGAGAAGAAACCAGACGACAAGAAACCCGAGGAGAAAAAACCCGAGCCATGTTATCAACCATGTTATCCGCCAAGTTATCCACCATGTTATCCATCATGGCCTCAAGGAGATGGAGTGCCATCTTCCTATCCCTACCCCAGTGATCCCCATAACTATATCGGTGAACCCGTCTACAATCATGAACCCAATATTTGCAGCATTCTGTGAGACAGGTTACAAGTGGAAGACTAACGGAGGAAATAATAGTTTTTCTATACTAAGAGTGTCAACATGTTAATGCCTTTTGATAGCAGATTTGTCACATGAATAAAAAGCTTTTGAGCTACCAAAACCATGAAATTCTCTACTTGTACATACTCTTCTAACATGAAAAATCATCTTATTATTGGAATCCCATTACATTCTATCTTCCTTACAAGCATCAATCATATTAATTTCTTAATCAGATGTTCCCTTTGCAACAGTTGCATAACTCGATACATTCTCCTACAAACCGAGACACCATGAGTTCCTCTTCCTAACAAACTCAACTCACTCACCTTAAGCTTTTCCAGTGCATTGCTACATCTAACGACCTCTGCCACCACCACCGCCAGCACCACGACCACGCCCACGACCACGTCCACGGCCGCGCCCAACAGGTTTCCCTAAAGACGAAAGAAAGAAACGATAAGTAAGTCTTGTAACTTATGAAGATGAATGTTGATAACAATCCAAATGAATGGAAGCGGTACCAGCAACAGGCTTCTTAGGTTTAATCCTAGGAGTGTCTTCCACAAGTAAAGTCTCCAGGTTCAAGCTATCAGGAAGAATGTAGTAGCGGATATTGTTACCCCTCAGGCTTAGATGATCCATCGTTACCGGGTTTTTCCCCTTCACGCTCATTTTAACCGTCTTCAAGTGAGTGTTCATGCTCACATCAACACCTGCCCAAAAAAATCATCAAGCTTTAACTTCAGTAAACATACTTTAAGCCTGAGTGAATCTAATTGTGTAATTTCTCAAACCTAATGTGATCACACCAATGCGAATAGAGCCAATGGATCAAACTGAAACTATCAGTAACAGCGAATCGACCTAGAAATTGAGTAATCGAGAGAAGAAAGGTGAGAAGATCTAACAAAGAAATCGGAAGCTAGCAAACAGAACGTACCAGTGATGGTTCCATGAACCACAGTCCCGTTCTTCAGCTCGATCGACACAGTTTCATTGTTCAACTTCATCAAAAACCTACTCGATCCAATAAAAACCAAATCCAACACAGAAATTTCAGCTAAGGCGAATAGGAATGGATTCTATAATCGGAAGAATTTTAAATTAACAACAACATGAAATTGATAAACAAAGAGCAGCAAAAAAGTTGAAACAGTACCTGACGAGCTTCATCTTTGGAGCTGGAGAAGAAGAAGAAGAAGAGGAAGCACCAAAAATTGACGACGAAACAGCAAAAGTTGAAACCTCTCAAAACCCTTCTTTCGCTGTGAGTAAGGATCCGACTCCGATTTCGGATCTACCAGCTAAATCACAATATAACACGTTTGGGCCGAAAACAAATATAATAAGGCCCATTAAGTTGATATACAATCCTGGTAATTAAGTTCTAACCAGAAATCAATTCATTTGGTTTAGAAAAATCGGGAAATTGATCGAAGAGATCTGTATAAAACCAACGAAACGTAAAAGGTCAGCAAAAGGGCGGGAGCGGTTGAAACACACGCGCTAAAGGATTCACGCGCGTGAAGATTGAACGACTTTAAGGAGAAGACGCTTTTTCTACGTTCTATGCGTTACAGTCGATAGATCTCCACGGTAGAGAGAGAGATCGTTCTCTGGGCGAAAACTGCGTAAACCCTAACTCTTCAATGGCGGATCCGAGCTCCGAGAAGAAACTGTTCATTCCATCATTTAAATCGTAACTTCTCGTCTTCTTCTTCGTCTCTCATTTCTGCTAATTTCGAATGATCTTGACCCTGCTGATTTTCGCTACTTCGTCTCCGATCTTTCCGTTTTGTTCACAGAGCAACGGCTGAAACAACGGCTAAGAGAACGGCTGGGATTCGCAAGAAGGGAGGAGGTATGTGTGCACTCTCTTCATCTTCTTCGCTTGAGTTTTTCTTTCACGCTTTTTACTGGAGAAACGAATCTCTTGAGAGAATCGAGGAATCCAAGCAATCGGATTGTAGATACAGTGTCAATTGCATGTAAATCTCTAAGTATGTGATTGAGAGGATAGTCGATTATCTCAAGAATCGTTTAACGGAAGTGAAACATTTGGGTTTTAATCAGACATTCAGATCTTGCTTCTCTCTTTGTTAGCGAATCCACTGGTTGATTAATTTCTCCATTTGTGTAATTTGGTCAAATTTTTTGCTTGTTTTCTTGAAAAATGAACATCGTATAACAGTACAAGAAGCTATATCATTGATCTTCTTCTTGGCTAAAGTTAAAGAATATAAATTGCAGATCGAGCAAGTAACCAACAGAACAAGGATGGTGGGAAAAGTCAGTTTCAGATAGAGAAGACTCCCCCAAAGATTATTCCTCTCAAAGACTGCTCTAAGAGTGAAGCTTATCAGCTTTTGAGCCAACGTATGAATGAATCTGAATTACATATTTAAAACATTTACGTTGTATATAATCTTTGTTCCGTGTCAGTATCTGATCGTTCTTCCGTCAACTATTACTTATGCTAAACATCTCATACGTCACTGCTAGTTGTTCATTGGTCATACTCCTTTGTAGAAATTTTTGAACTTTGTTGAGGTGTTTTAAAGTCACTGCTTATCAACTTAGTTGGTGTGCCTGTGTTATTTACTAGTTCTTGATT
The DNA here is from genome assembly GCA_963576765.1 of Draba incana. Classification (NCBI taxonomy): domain Eukaryota; kingdom Viridiplantae; phylum Streptophyta; class Magnoliopsida; order Brassicales; family Brassicaceae; genus Draba; species Draba incana. Next base: position 30,980,829 of record OY755213.1, read on the forward strand.
TGTGAAATGAACAGGCTGGGCAGATGCAATGCATCTATACAACGACCCGACCGTGGATTTATCTGGTGAGTTTAACGGATTCCAAGTTCTCTTATTTCCTATGAGTCTATTATCCTTCTTCTGCTTGAGTTATCCGGAATTTAATCAAATTATACTTATGTTCTCACCTGGATCTCTGCATTCTAGTTGATAATGTATAATCGGCTCTCGAGTTTTTTTCTGTTTCACAGAGCGACCGATCATGTACTATGGAGGGAGTGTTTGGGGTAAATTACCTCACCAGGTGAAGCCAACTTCAGTCTCCTTGAAATGCTTTTAGTTCTTTTAACATGTTTGCACATGAATGATAAGACCATTTTCTCTTTATTTTGCGGGACGATACAATTACAGATCCTGGCTTCAGCGAACAAGACATTGCCTACTCCATCGGATTACATACCTGAAGGGCGACGTCGAGGATTGCTGACTCCAAGACCAAGATAGTCAAGTACTAACACTTGTATGGTCCTTGTTCTTCTGCTGATGGATCTCTCATTTTAGTCTAGCGAAATGGTCTTTGGTGTTTGTTGGGATTGCACAAGTCATGCATGATGTGTCGATGACTATTGTTTTTGTAGGATAAAGAATATTACTACTTTGTCTCCTATCAGTCGCTTTCTCTGGTCATTGAAAGTGTAAAAAACCCAAACCAGAGATTTGAGCTACATTTTGCCAAATTGGTTTACTTTTTCCTGTCTTAAGAGCAAAATTGGTTTACTTTTTCCTGGTTTGCTTAACGTCGTGTTTTTGTGTTTGTGAGAATCAAATAATATTTTAACTAGTGTACAAGAATATTCTACTACACATACAATAAAAAAAAAAAATTTGATCGGTAAAGTACTTGCGGAATGTTCAGCGGTTTACCAATCAAACATGGCTCTTTTGTGTAACCAAGACGAGTTCTCATGATACAATTTATTTACAATATGTTGAATTGTTCCTCCACACACTATCTTATAAACTACATGTTCCATTACTTTGCTTTAACCTTCATCATTTGAGATTCAGAGAGAGAGAGAGAGAGAGAGAGAGAGAGAGAGAGAGAGAGAGAGAGAGAGAGAGAGAGAGAGAGAGAGAGAGAGAGAGATAACTATGATGAAGCTTTGTTACCTTTCTTTCGTTTTCGGCTTAATCGCTCTTCAGTTTCTAGTTCCGTCCACCATAGTTATTGCTCAGCCAGCTACAGATTCGTGCAATTCAACTCTAGCTCTCAAAAACCTTGCATTCGACTCAAGCCTCCTTCAATGCGTCGAAGCTTGGAAACTCCAAAGCTACATCCTCCGAGTAAGTCTAGTTTCCATTTACGCTTATGACAAAATTGTCTAAATTCTTTCCACTTTGAAATTGATATATTCAAATGGAAATTTTGAAAGAATATTTGTATATCTATTTACGAAAGGGAAAAAATCCGAAAAATACCCCAACTAATTTACATTTGTCAGAAAAATACATGAACTTTTTAGGTTGCCAGAAAAATACCTCAACTAAATATAATTTTTCGTTTAATACACACTTTCAAAATATGATCGTTTTACACTTTCAGATTAACGGAAGTTGGCGTCCGTTAACAGAATATAAAACGCCGTTAGACTAATTAAAGCAAAACTCCTAAAAATACCCTAACTAATTATTTTTGCCAAAATTATACACGAACTTTTTTTAGTTGCCATAAAAATACCTCAACTAAATAAAATTGTCTTTTTAATATGCGGATGAAGTACTTTGTTCATAAGCAAAAAAATTGATTTAGAAATTTTGATGAATCTCAAGAGTGTAGTTGATACCGTCCAATTTCCTTCTTTTTGTGTGTGTTTTATTAGAGTCACTCAATTTGTATGTATAACTTAAGTACTTTGTGTTTGATTTTGAAGTTTGGTTATGAACTCGATTGTTGATTTGTATTCATTATTTGAGTTTGATTTGTATACAATGATTCAAAATTCATAAAACTCAATTGCATTATGGAAAAGATAATAATATGCCAAATAATTAGGCAACAGTGGATTCCAAAAATATTGGAGTCAATCATAATAATGATGAGTTGGAGAAACAATATAGGGGTTAATAGTGTCAACTTACGTTAATTGACCATCGGATTTCGTGGCCTAATGGTTAGTTGAACAAAATACTTCATCCGCGTTTTAAAAAGACAATTTTATTTAGTTGATGTATTTTTCTGACAACTAAAAAAGTTCGTGTATACTTTTGGCAAAAATAATTAGTTAGGGTATTTTTTAGAAATTTTGCTTAAATTAGTCTAACGGCGTTTTCTATTCCGTTAACGGACGCCAACTTCCGTTAATATGAAAGTGTAAAACGATCATATTTTGAAAGTGTGTGTATTAAACGAACAATTATATTTAGTTGAGGTATTTTTCTGGCAACCTAAAAAGTTCATTTATTTTTCTGCCAAATGTAAATTAGTTGGAGTATTTTTCGGGTTTTTTCTCATTTACGAAAATATCAAATGAATATAGCGGGCTAAATTTCATCGCAATTTTTTTTTTTTTTTAATAGCAATTTTTTCAATTAATAATTTTAAATAAAAACCGTTGACATGTAACAAACTTAACTAATTTTCAAATCTTGCACAGTATGCTAAAACGGCAGACAGCACATGGGACTTCATCCTATCGGCCCCGGATTCGAGTGCCTTCATTGCCATCGGATTCTCGACAACCGGTCAAATGATCGGAAGCAGCGCAATCGTTGGTTGGCTTACTTCCGGAAAAGGAGACGTGAAACAGTACTTACTCTCAGGTAAAACATCTGACAAAGTGATACTTGACCATGAAGATATAAAGATTGTCAATGGTTCGATGAAGATCGAGTCAGTGTCTTCGCGTCTTTACATGAGTTTCCGATTGACGGCTGAGCTGCCGCGTGAGAAGCTACTTTACGCTATGGGACCTCCCGGATTTTCCCCGTCTTCGCCGGATTTTAAGTTGAAGGCACACCAGTTCAAGACCACCACGACCATCAAGTATATCACAGGTAAACTAGAACCATCTCATTTTAAAAGTGTTTGTTTAAGTATATTTTATTTGACTAATTAATTATAAGTCAATCTTGAATTAATCCATTGTTTCACTGATTAATCAACGAAACTTATTATATCTCTACCATGAAATTAGTCGTAAATATATTTGTGGTATTCAAAGGAGGAAGAAATGTAAATCGCCTTTTCCTGATTTTAAAAACTATCAAACGAATCGTAGCAATACAAAATGTTATTCAAAATAAGTTTTCATGTGTAAATTCGCACGGTTTCAAATCATGGTTATCTCAATAATTTACGCGAACTATAAGCTGATGAGTTTTTTTTTTCTTGTTGTTGCGATAGGACCTCATACATTTGCACCAACCAAGTCTCCCGATCCATCATCCGGACATTCTCTCACTCCTTCATCGGCCTACGGATCGTCTCTTCTCTTATTCGGCATCGGCCTCTTAGCTCTCAAATTCTACTGATATATTTTCTTCCTTTATATTTGTCCGTCTTCATCCTCATGTCATCTAAAAAATACATTGTCGATTTGCGGAAGAAGCGTTGTGTATTGTGATTTTTTTTTTTTTTTTTGAATTTGTTGTATTGTGATTGTTTCGAGTGGGAATTGCTATGTATTGACTTAAAATATCAATTATACCTTTTTGGATTGTCTTTTCTAGAGTAAATTCTTAAAACCGCAACACTTTATGATCATGGGTGTAAAACACTTAAGTATAACACAACTAAAAGATAGTAGATGTTTGAGTTTTATTTGAATCCAACTATTAAATTACTCAAAACCAAAATACAAAATAAACAAAATATATTCATGTTTTGGTTTGGAAATTCTCATTCATATAAGTCAATAAGACAGAATGTGGCAAACACGATAACGAGTAGAGAGTAGAAAAACTTGAAAGGTAGAGTAGAAAAAATTGATCGGTAAAGTACTTGCGGAATGTTCAGCGGTTTACCAATCAAACATGGCTCTTTTTTGTAACCAAGACGAATTCTCATGATACAATGTATTTACAATATGTTGAATTGTTCCTCCACACACTATCTTATAAACTACATATTCCATTACTTTGCTTTACCTTCATCATTTGAGATTCAGAGAGGGAGAGAGAGAGATAACCATGATGAAGCTTTGTTACCTTTCTTTCGTTTTCGGCTTAATCACTCTTCAGTTTCTAGTTCCGTCCACCATAGTTATTGCTCAGCCAGCTACAGACTCGTGCAATTCAACTCTACCTCTCAATAACCTTGCATTTGACTCAAGCCTCCTTCAATGCGTCGAAGCTTGGAAACTCCAAAGCTACATCCTCCGAGTAAGTCTAGGTTCCATTTACGCTTATGACAAAACTGTCTAAATTCTTTCGACTTTGAAATTGAAATATTCAAATGGAATTTTGAAAGAATATTTGTATATCTATTTACAAAAATATAAAATGAATATAGCGGGCTAAATTGCATCGCAATTTTCTTTATCTTTTTTAGTAGCAACTTTTGCAATTAATAATTTTAAATAAAAATCGTTGAGTATCATCATAATAGAATTAGATCAAATAGATCAAATTAGTCTAATGATGATTGCAATATCTATATGATAATTGAGACGTTAAAAAAAAAAAAAAAACCGTTGACATGTAACAAACTTAACTAATTTTCAAATCTTGCACAGTATGCTAAAACGGCAGAAAACACATGGGATTTCATCCTATCGGCCCCGGATTCAAGTGCCTTCATTGCCATCGGATTCTCGACCACCGGTCAAATGATCGGAAGTAGCGCAATCGTTGGCTGGCTTACTTCCGGAAAAGGAGACGTGAAACAGTACTTACTCTCAGGTAAATCACCCGACCAAGTGATACTTGACCAAGAAGATATAAAGATCGTCAATGGTTCAATGAAGATCGAGTCAATGTCTTCGCGTCTTTACATGAGTTTCCGATTGACGGCTGAGCTGCCGCGTGAGAGGCTACTTTACGCTATGGGACCTCCCGGATTTTTCCCGTCTTCGCCGGATTTTACGTTGACGGAACACCAGTTCGTGACCACCACGACCATCAAGTATATCACAGGTAAACAAGAACCATCTCATTTTAAAAGTGTTTGTTTAAGTGTATTTTATTTGACTAATTAATCATAAGTCAATCTTGAATTAATCCATTGTTTCACTGATTAATCAACGAAACTTATTATATCTCTACCATGAATTAGTCGTTAATATATTTGTAGTATTCAAAGGAGCAAGAAATGTAAATCGCCTTTTCCTGATTTGAAAACTATCAAATGAATCGTAGCATTACAAAATGTTACTCAAAAAAAGTTTTCATGTGTAAATTCGCGCGGTTTCAAATCATGGTTATCTCAATAATTTACGCGAATTATAAGCTGATGAGTTTTTTTTTCTTGTTGTTGCGATAGGACTTGATACATTTGCATCATCCGGACATTCTCTCACTCCTTCATCGGCCTACGGTCTCTCACCGTCTCATCTCTTATTCGGCATCGGCCTCTTAGCTCTCAAATTCTATTGATATTTTTTCTTCCTTTATATTTTTCCGTCTTCATCCTCATATAAAAAATACATTGTCGATTTGCGGAAGAAGCGTTGTGTATTGTGATTGTTTCGAGTGGGATTTGCCATGTATTGACTTAAAGTAATAATAATACATTTTTGGAATGTCTTTTACTAGAGTAAATTGATAGAAAACTCAAACTAAGATAGATTATGCTCTTATGAGCTTATTGAGATTGAAATTTAAACTAGATATAGCTCATAGAGCTTTATTGTGCAAGAAATGAAAAGGAAAGGAAGTGACTTTGATTTGTCTTCAAGAACACAAGAACATAGATTGATATTTTAGAAATAGGAGAAAGGGGCTGCTAAAACCGCAGCCAAAGTTACTATGATCAGAGACAGAAGTATGATATTTATATGAGACACTTGAGAACCCTAAACACATGGGCTTGTTTTGGCTTTCACATTTTGGGTTTGGGCTAGGCTTCTCTTAACATAAATTCTTAAAACCGCAACACTTTATGATCATGGGTTAAAAACACTTAAGTACTCCCTCCGTTCCTTGGAGATTGATTTTCTAGCATTTTCACACAAATTAAGAAACAATAAATTGTGTTTAGTAACTAGTGCAAATGTTTGAGTTTTTTTTTTTTTGGTTGGAAAGAGGGGAGAAATCCCCTCATTTTATTCAATCATACTTCAGAACTACAACCGAATTTGCCGAGGAACCGATGTCCCAACAACATCTTCTAAACAAATAAAATCAACAACCTCCGGAATAGACTCTAACATATGAAATCCCAAAGGCAACGTGAACGCATAGTTCGCTAACTCATCCGCAAGGCGGTTAGCCTCCCTATACACATGATTAACCCGGACTATCGAGTCCCTTAATAAAAAGCCGTGACACAGACGTACCAGAAAAGACAACGGATGACACTCACTTATCCCCGTGTTGAGAAAATCTACTACAATCTTCGAGTCCACTTCTAACTCCAACTGTCTCGTTTGACGCTCTCATGCAATGACTAAACCATAGTACACTCCCCATAATTCGGCCAGCGGTGCCGAGCATATATCCAACTATTAAATTACTCAAAACCAAAATACAAAATAAACAAAATATATTTATGTTTTGGTTTGGAAATTCTCATTCATATAAGTCAATAAGACAGAATGTGGCAAACACAATCACTAACGAGTAGAGAGTAGAAAAACTTAGAGGGTAGGTAAGTATAATTTTGTTAAAGATGATAAAAATTGGTTAAGGTAACGAGCCCATTTCAATCATTTTCCACATCCTAAGCAAAGAGAGAAATAAAACAAAACAGAACGACACTAGCCTCCCCACGACACAAATATCCTATCCTTAACGTAAAAAAACAGAGTTTCTTTATTCTAAAGTCTAAAACAAATAATAAAAATCGAAATTTTTAACAAGACACAATAATTTATTAATAATTTGTTGAATTCTCAACTGCTTCTTCACACACTATCTCATAAACTAATAACGCACATATATATATTATTCCTTGTCGTCGTCACCATCATGATCTTTCATTACTTTCTTCTCCTCTCTTTCATCTTTCAGATCCAGAGAGAGAGAGAGAGAGATACAAAGAACACAAAACATGAGGCTTTACTGCTCCGTCTCCTACTTCTTCTTCGCCTTTATCGCTCTTCAACTTTTTCTTCCATCAACCATAGTTAATGCTCAACAAGATTCATGCACTTCAACTTTACCTCTCAACGATCTCACTTTCAATTCAAGCCTGCTTCAATGCGTTGATGCTTGGAGTGCCCAAAGCTTCATCATCCGAGTAAGTCCAATTCCTCCATTTTTCAATTTCGAAAATTCTCCCTTTTTTTTTGTCAATAAAAAAAATATATAATTTGAGAATTTTGGCACTGAGTGGATTAACTTTAAAAGCCTTTTCAAAAAAAAAAAAAGAAAAGAAAAGTGGATTGACCACTATATTGCTTAAGATCCTTTCCAAATTTCGAATCATGATGTGGAGTATTATTTCCTAATACCGATTTTGAAATTTGAATTCGAATTTTTAAAAAATATCGCGTAGTATGCGAAAACGGAGGCAAACACATGGAGCTTTGTCTTATCGGCGCCGGATTCGAAATCGTTTATCGGGATCGGATTCTCGACCAGCCAATGGATGACTGGAGCTAGCGCGATCGTCGGATGGATACCTTCCGACGGCGGTAACAGCACGGCGAAACAGTATTTACTCAGAGGTCAATCGCCGGGCGAAGTGATCCCTGATCAAGGAGATCTAAAAATCGTCAACGGTTCGTTAAAGATCGAGTCAGTGTCGTCGCGAATTTATATAAGTTTTCAATTGACGGCGGAGCAACCGCGTGTGAATCTTCTTTACGCCGTGGGACCTGCCGGGTTCTTCCCTTCTTCGCCGGGTTTTGCGTTGAGAGAGCATCGGTTCATGACGGCCACGACTATTAATTATATTACAGGTAATTAATAAACCATTTTTTCTTTGTTTTTAAATCCAGTTTATTTTAGTTGACTGAGTAATGAAAAAGTCAATTTTGAACTAATCTCAATAGTTTACTGGTTAATCACACCTACGAATCAGTCTGGCAACGAGTATAAACAAATAAGGGAAATTTTGGTTTGATCAGAATATAAACACATTTGTGACGTCAAAAATAAGAAGAGTAGTACATATTTGTTATGATGACGATTAGGGAACTGGTACAAGATTTGTACTTTGTGGTATTATTCTTCTGACCGATTATGCTTGGAGTCATTTTCACATCGTACTGATTATTTTTTTTATTTGAAAAAGACACATCGTACTGACTTTGTGTTATTATTATACGCGGTTTTGCCCACCTACTATGATACTATCTCTCATCTATATTTTTTTTTGTTGCACAATATTTATATACTAATTAGTGATTACTCATTTTCCAAAGCAAGTAATCTTCAAACAAAATGATGAGCTCTCATTTTGAAAAATAAAGTTGTTACACATTTTATGAAATTATGGGACTCCCTAGAATGTTGTAGCTTGGAGTAGTAATTAAGTTATGTTAGTTGATTTTGTACCAAATCGCAAGTCTTACTATATGTCGGATAATGAAGACAAACTATACGATTTTTATTAATATAATCATTTTCTATGTTGTCCCTTTAAAAAAAATACACAGAAATTTTTTTAAGCTAACCAATGTGATATTTTTATAGATTTTTTACTTTTCGTAAAACTAATAAACTAAAATCTTTACAAAATTTGTGAAATTATCTACATCTCTTTGCCTCCTAAGAAAAACTGAAAAAAAATTTGGAAGACAAAAAAATCAATACTGTCCCTTATGTCATTATTTGATTGATTATATAAAATCTCTATCAGACAAAATTTAATTGTTGTTCTTCTGGTTTCGTGACTGATGCATGTGTTTTGTTTGTTTGTTCAATTAATGAATCAAAAGGTTCGCAAAGTGTGGTTAAGGGTAGACCACATTCTAAGCTAAGGAAGACACATGGGCTAATGAACATGTTCGGTTGGGGAATAATTATCATTATTGGCGGTCTAGTAGCTCGACACATGAAACAATTGGAGCCCACTTGGTTCTATGCTCACATCGCTCTCCAAATCACTGGTTTTCTCCTCGGTTTAATCGGTATTATTTGCGGGTTGGTTCTCGAAAACCGGTCCGGCCCAAATAATGTTTCCACTCACAAAGCCCTTGGGATAACCATACTCGTTATGGGCATTCTCCAGGTTCGTTTTCTTTTAACACAACAAAAATTCAAGTACACTACGAAGAATACGATCAAATAAATATCGATTTATTCGGTTTTGTTTATCGGCATTGCAGGTTTTGGCGATGCTAGCTCGACCGGATAAACAATCGAAATATCGAAAATATTGGAATTGGTATCATCACAACGTAGGAAGAGTTTTGATGATACTAGCTATTTCTAACATCTTTTATGGTATTCATTTGGCTAAAGCTGGCTCTGCTTGGAACGGCGGTTACGGTGTCACGGTTGCGGTCTTGGGTTTGGCTGCTATTGGATTAGAAGTTAGAAAGTTCAAGAACAAGTGAAAATTTGGTCTCTCTTGAGATATTCTTGCTATGGTATTTTTATTGGATTAGGACAGTGTGATGTATTGAACCATTTTATTGACTAATCAATCACTTGAATGATATGTTTTTCTTTCTTCTTTGGGTCATTTTTATCTTATTTGTTGTGAATATAGATGTTTTTATAATAAGAAAAACTGATTATTTGTTGGTCTAAAAAATTAGTCATGTATGTATGCTAAGAAAAAAGAAGATATTAGAGAAAATATTTTTTTACAAAAAAAGAAACACAATATGATAAAACCTACCTAAAGTTACAAGGTTTAAAATCCAACGATTCATATGTGATTTTACTAAAATCCAATAAACACACCTATGTTTTGCATTGGCATCATAATGGGCTACAATAACGGCCCATCTTATAGTTGACCGACCCGGTACCGTTTTACCGGGTTATGCGTTAGGGGTCGGAGAAATACGGAGACATTACAGAAAAAAAATTGGAAGAGGAAGAAGAAGAAGAAGATGTTGAGAACTCGCCTTCTCTGGTTTACGCTTGGATTTTCCGTCGCCGGAGCTTCGATCGCTCATCTCGTGTGGCGGGATCTTTATGCCGAACGTTACGCTATTTCCTCCGAAGTAATTTTTTTTCTTTGTGTTGACAAATCATCCTTCCAAGCTCGATTTCTTACGCTTAAACGTTTCAATTTCTGCAGATGAAAGAGAAATTTGGTGCTTTGGAAGGAAGAGTTTCGGGTTTGGAGTCTGCTGGTTACGAGAACCCGAGTCCAGCTCAGGTTATCTCTCTTTCTCTATCTATGTACCTCTCTTGATTCGTCACTTTGAATGTACGTTAGTGAAATCGTATAGTAACCTGGTAGATGAATCGGAATTGATAGAGAGTAGCTATTGGTTTGGTGTTCGTTGAATTTCTCCAAAATTGTTTAGTCAAATGAGAATCTGAAGCAGAATTAGGAAAAAAGTTTTCCATAGAAAGAATAGTTTCAGAAATTGAGATTCCACCACTGCAAGTGTAGCTACAAAATGTTGTCCAGAAGTTTATTGATATCTTCGTTTTCTAAAGCAAATCCACTTCGATATTTGAATGATCTTTATTTGAGTTTCCTGTGAAAACAATATGTATTCTTTGTTCATCGGTGTGCAATTCTCATGCCGAGAGGCGAGAAGTAACCATAATCATCGGGTGTTTGATAAGCCAAGAGACTCTTGTCAGTTGGTTAGAGAGTAGATATTGAGAGCTGAAATTATAAGAGCGTGTGTCGGCAGATTGTGGATTTTGAAGGGTTCTTATCAGTATCTCAGCTTTTGTAGCTTATTATTCATGGGTTACATTAGTAGAAGTACCTTATAGACTGTGTACTGTTGTGCACCTTGGAAATGATTCATTCGCGCTTTGCTAGGCTTGTTCGATCATGTATTTATGCCACTCACAAGGCATTTATCTTTTTTTCTTGCAATGAATTTCTTACTTACCATTACTGTCTTCTTGAAGGTTGAGAGTTAGGCTCTTGGAAGCTTCCAAGCCCAAATCAATCAAAGAGACTTGACCTATGAGAGAGTTGCAATTTTCATATGGAAGATCAAAGATGCTTACCTTTTGACTCAAGAACCTCTACTTTTAAGCTACAAATAAGACTTGTATTTGTGTTACAAAATATTCAGCTTTTATTATTACAAGATTTCGTTTCTAAAAAGGGTTGTATGAGATATGCATCATGTGAATCTTAATACAATATGATACTTACAAACTCAGCATCATCACTTGTGTGGCATCTTTAGGCAGCTCTTGTAATCTCAAACCTTTCAGCATGAAACCCAATTTTATACAGAGATTTAACCATAATAATTCAAATCTATTCACATCCTAAAAGGAAATAGAACCCCTATCCATCATGTATCAATTAACCATTTGCTAAAACATTCAGGGGGAATTGCAAAAGAGACTAGTAAACTCTATGAGTCAGGAGAAAACCCGCATTTCTATCATCATTACGACTGGAACTCTCTCTATCCCGTGATTTTCTTATTCCTTTCTTCACTGACCCCGGATTACAGAGAGAGTTCTTTTTGTTCAGAGCCAACCATTGATCGGCTCTCTAGGATCCATCACGACTTCATTTGATGAGAAGGGCGAGGAAGGATCGAATTTGCAAGCTCTTCATTCACCTTTACCGGAAGAGGTGGCATCTGCTTCATAACCTCTGGCATGTCATTCAAGCTGCAAATCCAATTGTTCAATCAGCAAAGCAATCAAAGAGAGCAAACCGCATAGATATATGGGAAAATGTATTTACTCGTTCAAGATTGCGAGGATATTGTCTCGAGCTTTGCACAAAATATTGACGTTCTCGTGTATCTGCAATACGAAGAAAGAAACTTTAAGAAGTAACACAATTGGATACATCTAGTGCAATATAGTCCAAACAACCCAAGCGAAGTATACAAAACTCTACAAGCTGAGAAATTTACCTGGAAAGCTGAGAAATTTGATGAAACTTGGTTGAACATTTGAGCATTTTGCTCGAGAAGATCTCCACTCACACCACCAATAGCTGCAAAGAAGCCAAGACAATTAATGCTCCTTCTAATCCAATGTAGACGATTTAGCGTCAAAGGAAAGAAGAACTAGATTCTTGGACAAACCTTTATATGAAATACCATCATCAGTATCTATAGACATCATAGGTGGAGCATATGGTGGACCATTAGGATGCACATTCAAATGAGACGAGGACTTGGCTGAAGAATCCGTAGTTTTTTCCTGCCAAACAGATACGCAAAAGAAAATGATTTGCTTAGAGACTTCTAAATGCATCACAAGACAAAAAGATTTGTAGCTTCAACTATCTTTCTTCTATTTGTAACTTCAAAATTGCAAAGTAACAACAGATAGGAATTGAATTCCACATACTTTTTTATCTTTGCTTTTCCGTGACGAATGGTCTTCTTTCCTACGCTTTCCATTTTCTTTTTTCTGTAATCCATCAGCAATCATAAACAAAACATCAGTGCATCTTCACTAATACATAAAGCCAATGGAGAAAGAAGAGTTAATCAAAAACCAGATAAGCAGAATTGAGAAACTTACAGTCATCCATCTACAACGCAGCGCGACATCTCTAACCGTTTTATCCTTCATTTTCATCGCAATCTTAGCATAACGAACAATCGTAGGTTCTGACGCATACCTGTGTATAAACATCCATCATCAAAAGAGTGACTAGATTTAACAAAGACTCATACCAAAACTTAAAATCATTTCATAAACCAATAATTAGACCAATCATACTCTAACTAAATCCTCAAAACATATGATAAAACAATATCTAGTCACTTTCTTGCTTATAAACTTGACCTGAAACCAAACAATCCAAGACCACTTCTTCTCTAGTAAGGTATAATTCAAAGAACCCATAAAATCTAACAAGTCTCACACAACTGATCATCAAATTTTCCGATATAAAACGTTAATCTTGAAATTCCAAAGGCAAAGAAGAAATTTTTCAAAAATTGAACTTCAAAGTTAGAAACAACATTGGATAAAACAGCGAAATTTCAAATCTAAGAACGAAGAGATAGAGAAAGAGTGAGAGAGAGAGAAAACGATACTTGGCGAGTAAATCTTCCAATAACGATTGCTCCTCATGAGTCCAATCAACAGAGATCCCTGGATTATGCCTCAACGCGCTAATCGTCTGAGAATTATCCGTCGCTCCGCCTATATTACCACCATTATCGACCGAATTTACAGCTCCCCCATTCGTCGCCGTCGCCGATGAAGACGATACCTTCTGCGCCGCCGCCGCCGACGAACCTTCCTGATTATTCCCCGATGGATTCGCGCTCGCCGCCATCAAATGCCCAATTTCTAAACTTAGATTTTCCTCGAAGATTTACAGAAATTTCACCGGGGAGTGTCGATTTTTTGGGAAATTCCGGGATTCAATTATGACTGCGCCGGGAATAGAACAAAGAGAGAGATAGATGGTGAGAAATCCGGCCGCCGACTGAGCTTCTTCCCTCGAAAAATGGAATCTTTTTTATAAAAAAAGGATTTTTTTTTTTTAATGTTTTTTTAATTTTTCATGTTTATCCTTTTTCGGTTTTTATTTTCTATATTTGAGATGGAGATTAAGGTAAGTTTAGTTATTACGAGGCATTTTAGGCAAAGACTGTAAATTATAGGGGCTGAATTATAATAACCTAAAAGAAGAAAGTAATCCGTTTGTTTTCTTCTCTTTTTTCGAGGTCCCTCCTTCTTTGTCTTCTTTCTCTGTCTCCATCTCCATCTCTCTGCGCTTGAGGTAGGCGTCGGAGATTTTTATACCAAGAGCTCTTGAATCTTTTCGGTTATGGCGACGTCTCAGCCACCAGGTTAGTGTAATCCAAAATCTGTTGGGTTTTTGATCGATTACGGATTGAGATTCATGGGTCTCGATTATTGAATTATCCTTTTGCGATTCTGGATTGAAATTTTGAAATTGATTAGCTTCGTACTATACTGGGATTGATTAGGGTTGTAATCAATCGATGAGAATTAGCTTGATCTCTTTTGATTTGGTGGATTTTGATCCAGACCTCAAAGAGCTTCCTTGTAACCTGTTCAATTTCGTAATCCATACCTTAGATCATAGATTTGTGGCAGACGCGTTAGATTATGATCTTAGCTTTCCTTGGCCTGAGCTGTTCTTAATTCGATTAGATGTCGATTTCGATTTGATGCCTTCTCTTATAAGAACTTCACTGTTTATACTATACTGTTTCTAATCATTTTTATATTTTTTGTTTAATTGCTTCCTCAAGTCTCTTTAATGGGTTTTTGTTCAGTCTTTTTCTTTCAGAATATTATTTTCATGTCACTCAACGTGTAGTAACTTTGAGTTTGCTGGTGGTGTAGGTGGCAGTCCTCCTAAACCGTGGGAACAAGAAGGAAATATATCTGGTCCTAAGCCATTCAGGCCTCCTTCAAATACTAGCACGGCTGATTCAGTTGAGGCGTCTGGCACAGCTAATCCCGGTGAACTAGTTTCGTCCGTTAACAGGACTAATACAGGTGCTAATATGAATGCACTGAGCAGGCCTGTACCAACTAGACCTTGGGAGCAGCAGAACTATGGAAGCACTTATGGAGGAGGTATGTTAGATGTTCTTTTATTTGTATTTTTTCGTTATTTGGAGAACATAAAGCTTACTTCTTTACTGTATATATTGCAGGTTATGGTTCAAATCTAGGAGGTATAAACTCTGGGTATGGTACGGGTGCATATGGTTCAACAACATTAGGTGGGTATGGTTCAACATTAGGTGGTGGAATGTATAGTGGAAGTAGTATGTATAATAGAGGAGGTTATGGTGGTGGTGGTCTCTATGGAAGTTCAGGCATGTATGGTGGTGGTGGTATGTACGGCAGCAGTTATGGTGGCACGATGGGTGGTTATGGTATGGGTATGGGAACAGGAATGGGAATGGGTATGGGGATGAGTCCTTATGGTGGTCAAGATCCAAACGACCCTTTTAATGAACCTCCATCTCCACCAGGCTTCTGGATATCATTTCTCCGCGTGGTATTGTTCATCCCTTCATGCTTATTTAGTTTTCAGAAATCAAAGAAGTTGATAAGTTTAAAGAGTTCTATATAACATGTTTTACTTAATGACAGATGCAAGGTGCTGTGAATTTCTTTGGCCGTGTAGCGATGCTGATAGACCAAAACACACAGGCCTTTCACATGTTCATGTCTGCCCTTCTTCAGGTTTGTTTGTTTTTTCGTTTATTCTACCAACTTGTGTTTTACTGGTTCCTCGAATGGTTTCATTGTTCTCGTGTTATTCATTGAAAACCATTTATCCTCAGCTATTTGATCGTGGTGGTATGTTATATGGAGAATTAGCAAGATTTGTACTGCGGTTGCTTGGGGTGAGAACAAAGCCTAGAAAGATGCAGCAGCAGCCACAGGGACCTAATGGAAACCAGAACTTCATCGAGGGACCTAAAACCGCTGCACCAGGTGGTGGCGGTGGTTGGGACAATGTATGGGGCAACTAAGTTACTTCTTTCATTACCCAAATCTTTCAACATTACTTCAAAATACACCATGAAAACCAGTTGGTTGCGAATAGAAGACAAGTCATGCAGCGGCCTCCAACGCAGATTGGGATGTACGAAATCCCAATGTTTGTTTACAAATCGAGTCTCTTTTCTCTATCTCTCTATCTTTCTCTTTCTCTCTTCTCAGCTTTCTGATTGTGTGATAATTAAACTGCAGATAGTGTCCAACTCAATAAAATTGAGTGTGAAGTTTAAGTGTTGTAATGCACTTTCTGTTGATATACATATAATATTCGGTTCTCTTATTACAACATTGAAGCCTGTTTTAGAATACATTATTTTCTTGCAGTTTGCATATTGACAAATCAAAACAATGGTCTAAACTTTACAGAATCAAATACATATTAGGTACAACAAATTGATTCTTTTGCATACTGTGTCCAGTCCGGTCCTATCGCCATTACATTTTCAGTCTTCAGTGTTATATCGGCTCTGTATATTCTGAATATCTCAATTGCTGTATCGGTCACCCTCGGATTCCCGTTAATGTAAAGAATCCGGAGACTCTTGCAACCGCTTCTGATCGCAACTAACCCTTGATCGCATAAGTTCCTACAACGGTTCACGTGAAGTATTTCCAGGTTACGGCACCATTTTCCAATGGCTTCCCATCCCGAAACCGTAACTTCATGACACAAAGCCAAGTTCCACTCTTGGAGCAACGGGCAACCTTTCGCTATAGCTTTGATTGATTCATCACCAACCATTCTACACATCCTTAAGTTCAAGATTCTAAGTTTCGTCGCAATCCCAGACCCAATAGGTACCAAACCGTCATTACGGCAGCTTGCACCTGCAATGTTTAGAAACTCAATCCCACCTCCACTAATGATCGCCTTTATACCTTTCGGCTCAAGCTTACAAGACTCAGCATCCACATAGCCCAAAGCCGAGGAACAACCATCAAAGCCAACACCGGTTATCTTCCTGCAGTTTGAAATCTTCACTGACTCAAGCTGCAAACATGCTTGTGAAAATGCTCTCACCCCAAAATCAGAAACCAGAGGACAGTACGAGAGATTCACGTATTTTAGAGGCAAACAAGCCTTGGCCAATGCTTCTAACCCAATGTCACTGACATTGCATCGGTAGAGACTAACGATACGAAGACTAGGACAAAAGCTAACAACTGTGGAGATCCCATCATCAGAAACCTTGTAGCAACAATCTAAGTAAAGACTACGCAGTCTTGCCCCGGGGTAGCGGAGATACGCAAGACTCCAATTATCCAAAGAAATGCAACCAGAAAGGGAAAGATGTTCCAACCACTGAAACCGAATGAGAAGCCTATGGAGAAGATTAGAATCAACATCAGGATTTGACTGAGACAGACTTGAAGGGTCCAAGACAGTGAGTGAACACCGGAACTGTAGTGACCTACGATTTACGTTCTGGATGTTGAGCCAGCGACGACAAGTCAAACCGAATGAATCACGGTCAGTAATATTATCAAGTCTTTGGAAGATCAAGGATATGCAATCATCTGGAAGGTTTATAATGGACACATTCTCCATCTCTCAATTCAATTCCTGTATAAATGGACAACAAAAACCTTATCTTAAAACCTGAACCTCCTACAAGTCTTTAAGTACATTTCCTCCACATATCTAATTTGTTACAGAACCCTAAACGAAGATTGCCTGACTAAAATGATGATTTTGTACGAAATCAAACCTCTGTTTTGATCTGAATGGAGCTATCAAGATTTCACGCTTAGATTCCAACAAATCTCCAGGAGAAATTCATAAATCCAACAGGTTTTTGGAGAAGAGACTAAATAAAAATAAAAACTTTTGAGACTCAAAATTTCTGAAATTTGATTGGATTGATCAGAAACAGAGACTTTATGGGAGAGATTATGCAAACCAAGGAGAAACCCACACAGAAAAATCCAAAATTTATCGATCAAGTGACCGATAATCACTCAATCGATGATCGAAATGCCAAACAGAAAGAAATGAAAAGCGTTGACCCAAAAAAAAAAAAGGAGAAATTTTCTTTTTTTGTTTCCCAAATTTTTGTTTTTTTAAGTGAGACCTATTTATGTTGTGTCACCGAACCATCATTTTAATTTAAACCGAACCATCTTAACCCTAGAACGTATCGTGGCCGTTGATTTACATCACAAGAAGGTCACTAGGGTTTTAGTATAATAAGGTTCGCTTTTCTCTTCTTCTTCCCTCCCTTCTCGCCAAGTCTTTCTTCGGCGACCTCACTCATCCTCTAGCCATGGTGATGATCTTCTATTTCTTCCTCGTTTCGTGCTTTCTTCGATTGATTAGAGTTTCAATGTTTTCGATCATGTATAGCTAATCTGGAATCATAGATCTACAATCGAACTCTTTTAGGTGGCTCTGTGTCATAGATTCGTTCTTCGTAGCTCAATCTGTTTCCAGTGATCTTATAAGGCTATTATTTCTTACTTTGTTCAGAGTAGTATTGTTTGCGTTGAATTGCCTCTCATTTTTGTGCGGATTTTTTGTGTATTGAAGGTGCATGCGACTCGCCAGAAGAAACAGTCTTACTTTAAGAGGTATCAAGTGAAATTCAGGAGAAGGCGTGGTAATCTTCCTCTCTTCTTTGTTTATGTAAAAATGCCCTTTTGCGCAAAACAAAGATTTACAAATTTTCCTTACTTGTGAATTCTTTAGACGGCAAGACTGATTATCGTGCAAGGATTCGTCTCATTAATCAGGATAAAAACAAATACAATACTTCTAAATATCGTTATGTCGTGAGATTTGTAAGTATATAACGTCTGGTTTGGTGTTTGTTTTTTTATACTTGGACTTAGTTTGATTTCTCTTTTTTGTTGCAAATGATAGACTAACAAGGACATTACGGCTCAAGTTGTTTCTGCTACAATTGCTGGTGACATTGTTCTTGCATCTGCTTATGCTCATGAGCTCCCTAAATATGGCCTTGAGGTTGGACTTACAAACTATGCTGCAGGTATTTGATTTAAACCCTTTTTTCAACTGTTGGAGGTATTTAGCTCTTTGTTTTATTCGGTTATGAAAAATCATGGTTTGCTATTGTAGCTTATTGCACTGGTCTCCTTTTGGCCCGTCGTGTTCTTAAGATGCTCGAGATGGATGCTGAGTATGAGGGCAATGTTGAGGTATGACTCATTTGGTGTTTATATTACCACTGATGTATTATGTCTGATTACTTCATGTTGAGATCTTAATTTCTCTTCATTACAGGCTTCAGGAGAAGACTACTCCGTTGAGCCGACTGACTCCAGGAGGCCCTTCCGTGCTCTCCTCGATGTTGGACTTGTGAGGACAACAACAGGAAACCGTGTGTTTGGTGCGCTTAAGGTACATTACTTGTCTGTTTGGTCAAGTATGGATTTAAGTGTAGTGGCTCATCTGTTTGTTTTGTTAGGGTGCTTTGGATGGTGGACTTGACATTCCCCACAGCGACAAGCGGTTTGCTGGATTCAACAAGGAAGGCAAGCAACTCGACGCTGAAATTCACAGGAAGTACATTTACGGTGGCCATGTTGTCAATTACATGAAGGTAAATACATTTTCTTGCACAATCATTAGAATTATTTCTTGATGAGGATTATTTTTCTGACTAGAAATTCTTGCAGCTATTGGCGGAGGATGAGCCAGAGAAGTACCAAACTCAATTTAGTGGGTTCCTTAAGAAAGGTCTTGAGCCAGAAAACATGGAGGTGATGTACAAGAAGGTACATGCAGCAATCCGAGCTGATCCCTTAGTGAAGAAATCAGAGAAAGAAGCTCCAAAGGAGCACAAGAGGTATGGACACGCAAGGCTAAAATCCTCGCACGAGCATTATTGTCTACTGGTTGATTCTCTCATTGTTTTGTTTTTGGCAATGATAGGTATAATCCTAAGAAGCTTACATACGAGGAGAGGAAAGCTAGTCTGATCGAGCGCGTGAAGGCTTTGAACTCCGCTAATGGTGCGGCTGATGACGATGATGAGGACGACGAAGAGTAAACCCTTGCTTTTGTTCATTTTTAGTTGAAACAAAGTTTTGTTCTGTTTGCGGATTATTCTTTAGACAGGAGTTTAATTTACTCTATTTATCAGAATCCATTTCTACTATACTTTTTACTTAACCATGTCTTCAAGTATATTTCCTCCACATATCTACTTGGATGCAGAAATCTGTTTGTCAAGAATCCTAAACGAAGAATTAACTGGTTTTGAAACCTCAAAGCAAATCTCTATTTTGATCTATATGAATTTAAAACATGACATTAAATTAAAAAAGAGTTCATCAACGGTTGTAATATGGAAAAAGGCTTGATGAAAATGCCCAAGGATTAGACATATTCGAGTTCGGGTGTGAAAGGCAGCTGCTATTAGGATGAGGTTTGTTCCTGCTGGATTTGACATATGCTATGAGTGGAGACAAGTTGCGTTTCTCTAGATTTGACATTTGGTCATGATTTTCACCACATTTTTTCATGTTGGATAATCTGTCTTAACTATGTATATGTCGTTGGTGATGATCTTCATATTTTGTTATCTTGGATATTTATTAGTAAGTCTATATTGAAAATAATGTGATTCATTGTAACTCTTCTAAATACGTTTTAGAACCCCTAAAATAACATTGTCGTTCGAAGAGCCTTCTCGAGTATTATTAGAGCAACTCCATCAGGAGTATCACACAAAGTTTCAGAATGATAAAAAAATATAAAATATTGAAAAGCACACAAAAATATGAAAGACTGTATCACGTAAGAGAGACGAAAGAGACGATCTCTGAATTTTTTTAGAAACCAAATTGCCATATGTCAACATAAGAATGATTAAGTGTTTATTTAATAATATAATATTTAAATAAATAAATAAATGAAATAAAAATCAATAAAATATTAAATATCAGAGACTTAAAGAGTGTCTATCTGTTGGAGGTGCTCTAAGAGAGTGAATCTTTCCTCAAAGCCAAGAATGAAGAGCTTTTTATCACTTAGGTAGCTCGAGACTTTGAAACGCACTCACCAAAAAAATGAAGAGGCATTATTTAGTAATTAGCGCCTCCTTGGAGTTGTGTAGGACTTATGCATATTTAATATTTTAGTTCCCCACCAATGTAGCATAAGTCTTTAGCTACGAGTTTGTGTTCACATATGGATCCTGATCCTCGTACTATTTTATGCGGTTATTTTGTTGAAAACATGAGCATTCATGAAATCTCTCAACTTCTCGAAATATTTCAACACCTTTTTCTTTACCAATACAGTAAATTTTATTTTTATAATTTATGGTCATTTAAAAAAATTATAAACTTGAGAGTTTTTCATCGAAAAAACATATGATATATAGAAAAAAATATTACTGACATTCAAACATCAATAAGTTTAAGATGATCAATACGTTTCTTATAATATTTGGTCCGTCGTATAGTCCAGGTAATATATACATAAATTTATCTGAAACTTCCAAAAACCGAGGTACGTAAATGACCACATGGTGTGTTGTGACAATCTTAATATGGCCAACCTAGTCCTCTCTATTTCTAGTCCCTGTCTCTGCAACGAAGCTGCGGCCTGCTTGTGACTCGTTTTGTTTGTGCCCACATCACTCTTCTCATTAGTCATTAGACTCATTGCATCCACAAAAATTTGTTGATTAAGTTTGTTATTACTATTATCTATTAATCTAACAATTTGTCGTCAAAAGCTAGATCTGATTGTACACAAAGTCTAAAAGGAAAAAATGCAATAATTAACGTCAGAAATGTCAAGAAAGTTTTGCAAATCGTTATACTAGTTGAGATTTCCTTGATCACTCATGGAAAAATATTCTGCATTTCTTGCTCTACTTTAGTTTACTTTTTCTTTTCATCCGACATATTTAGTCATGCTATATAGTACTACTAATTATTTTGAATTCGATTGCATAGTAGTATTTCAGACTAAAAAATAAAGAAAATGTTGTCTATGTTAAAGAAATCAATTATTGATGATCTACAACTTAGACTAATGATCTACAACTTATAGGAAATGATGGATCCCATATCACTATTTAATTTAGTAGCTTCATCTTTTAAACCTCTATATAAATGAACAAGTTTGTTCAATTGTAAGATACAACTAAGTTACAACTTTCATAATTTCATACTTTGATAAAATATATCTTGCTCTCTTCTCATCATTCTCTCAATATCCTATTTTCAAAGGGTATAAAATTTTCTTCCTTATTTATATTTATCATCATAATAAATTCCCCATTCTTTTTATAACACGTTATCAGCACGATCACTCTAAGTTCATGATAAAAGAAAAATAATATTATACTGTATAATATAATTACGGACAATATATTACCTCCATAATATATTATTTTTCTGTGGTTGTTTTCATACACCATAATTATTTATCTATATGTTAATGGACGGCTTGGCCGCCTGCTCATTTATTTACTGCTTTTATTATTTATTAATGGTCGGTTTACCGCCTGATTATTTACTTACTGTTATAATATGGATGACTCAATCACCATAATTTATTTCCTGTTATAATATGGATGACTCAATCACCATAATTTATTTACTGTTATATTATGGATGATTTCATCACCATAATTTATTTATCATTATATTATGGATGATTTCATCACCATAATTTATTTATTGTTAAAATATGCCATAATTTATTTATTATTGATATTGCTAAATCTATCACCATAATTTATTTATGTTTATAATATGGATGAATTCATCACCATAATTTATTTATCGTTATGCTATTATTGTTAAAAAATTTATATACATTCTGATTAATATATATAAGGAGGTTTAGTCATAAATAATTAAATATTTTTATCTGGTAAATTTTACCGAAAATTCATAAATATTTTTCAGATTATTTTTCAGTTTATTTTTTACCTCTAACGGTAACAAAGAAAAATTTTCAAAATTTTTTCTACTTTTATAACGGCTAGTTAACGGTTATGAAAAATATTTTCAATCTATAAATACACTCATATTTTTTTCATTCTTCAAATCACTCAACATTTTATCTTCTCCATCTTACGGAAAAAAAAATTGTTTAGTTTTCATTTTGTAAGAAAAATGTTTCGGTGGTTTTTGATTTTTATTATCGGTGTAATTCTTTCTTCTATTTATGGTCTCATCGTTGGAGAATTTACCCCCGAAGAGTATCGCATAAATCTTATTTTACTGTTTATTGCAATAATGCTTTGTGTAATCGCTGTTAGGATTAATGTATACGGTTTCTAAATAATATAATTTTTTTAATAATATTTTATAATTTTTGTTTTAGAAACGAATGGCAAATATTGAGAAGCTTAAGATTCGAGCTCTCCAAATCACTTGAGCAAACTACATGGCATGGACCACTAATGTGGAACTTCATCTAGATGAAAAGGGTATCCCAAATACCATAAGAGAGGGAAACGAATCGCTTCCCAATGAAAAGGCGAGGGCGATGATTTTCCTAAGAAAACATCTAGATGAAAATCTAACGCATGACTATGCGAATGTGAAAGACCCTGTAGAGTTGTGGAAAGCTCTAAAAGAAAGGTTTGACAACCAGAGGGCAATAACTCTCCCACATGCCCTTAACGAATGGGCAAACTTGAGATTCATGGATTTTGATAAGGTGGCAAATTATAATTCTGCTATGTTACGAATTGTGCACCAATTGGAATATTGTAAGCTTGTGAGAGAAGAAGAAATGCTCAACAAAACTTACCTTACTTTCCATAAAGAGCACTATGTTCTTGCAGAACAACATAGAAATTGCAGATACCGAAGGTTTTCGGAGCTGATTGTGACGCTCATGATAGCCGAGAAGAATAATGAACTTCTCATCAAAAACCATAATGCTCGACCAACGGGAACTCTTGCAATCCCTGAAGTGAATGCAATGGGTGTCAAAAACCCAGAGAAATCGGATATGAAAAACCCAGAAAGAGGAAGTCAAAGCTATCGGGGTCGTGGTGGTCGATTCAATCGTGGACGTGATTCAAATGGGTTCAACTTGAACAGAACTCCAAAGGCAAAGGAAATACCACGCAGAAGCGTGAAGGCATTTGTTTCAGATGTGGTTCGAAAGGACATTGGTCCAAAGTCTGTCGAACTCCTTTGCATCTTTGTAAGTTATACCAAGAATCCGTTAAAGGCAAAGGAAAGGAAGTGAACCTTTTGGAACACCCTGAAGGTGAAACACATCTCGAATCTTCTGATTTTGAGAATGATACTGAAATGACCGACCTTGCGGATAACTAAGATGCTTGTAGTGAGACTACTGAATAGTCTCCAGTTATGCTATGTATAATACTATGTTTTTCGAATAATGTTGTTTAACAACCATCTAATGTATAATTATTATGTGTTTTATTTAAATGAATAAAAATTTGTTTTTCTCTTATTGATGTTTGTCTTAATTACAGAAATGGATAGCGATACAAAGGGAACAGTATTTAAAGGAAATGTTAGAGAAATTTGTATACCAGATAGTGGAACAACACACACTATTTTGAAACATAAGAGATATTTCTCTGACTTAAAGTCAACAAGAATTATTGTTGATACAATATCAGGTCCTGTAGACTTAATTGAAGGAACTGGTAAAGCCAACTTTACGTTGCCTAATGGAACGAAGTTTTCCATAAGAAATGCCTTGTTTTCTCCAAATTCTAAAAGAAATTTGTTGAGTTTTAGTGACATATATCTTCAAGGATATGATACTCAGTCTATAACTGAGAATGGAAAGAAATATTTGCTCATTACTTCTGATAAATCAGGAGAAAGCCAAATTTTAGAAAAAATACCAAGACTTCCTTCAGGGTTGCATCATACTCATATAAGTGCGATCGAATCGCATCTAGTGATTAAAAGAAATCCAGATGATTTCACACTATGGCATGATTGCCTCGGTCACCCAGGCACAACAATGATGCGAAATATAATTGAGAACTCACATGGTCATTCACTGAAAATCCAAGAGATATATCAGGGAAAGAAAATGACATGTGTTGCTTGTTCTCTTGGAAAATTGATTATAAGGCCATCGCCAACCAAAATTGATAAAGAATCACCAAAGTTCCTTGATCGAATTCAAGGCGATATTTGTGGACCGATACATCCATCATGTGGACCATTCTACTATTTTATGGTGTTAATTGATGCATCTAGCAGATGGTCACATGTTTGTCTATTATCATCTCGAAATATGGCATTTGCGAGATTTCTAACTCAAATAATCAAACTAAGGGCTCAGTTCTCTGATTACTCCATTAAGAAAGTTAGACTAGACAATGCTGGTGAATTCACGTCCCAAGCCTTCAATGATTATTGTATGGTAACGGGTATAGATATTGAACATCATGTAGCTCATGTTCATACACAAAATGGCTTGGCAGAATCTTTAATTAAGCGTCTGCAATTAATTGCTAGACCATTGATCATGAGATCAAAGCTCCCAACCTCTGTATGGGGACATGCTATTTTACATGCTGAAGCACTTATCCGAATAAGACCAAGTGCATATCACAAGTATTCCCCATTACAGCTAGTTTTTGGTCATGAACCAAATATTTTCCATCTAAGGATTTTCGGTTGTGCAGTTTACGTGCCTGTAGCACCACCACAACGTACAAAGATGGGACCACAATGAAGGTTAGGAATATATGTTGGTTGTGATTCTCCATCAATCATACGATACCTAGAACCACAGTCTGGTGACGTTTTTATGGCACGATTTGTCGATTGTCATTTCGATGAAAAAGTATTCCCGGTTCTAGGGGGAGAAAACAAACAAGTAGGAAAAGATATAAAGTGGAGTGTACCATCTTTATTACATCTTGATCCTCCAACCAAACAGTCAGAACTAGAAGTTCGACGAATTATGCATTTGCAGAGTATAGTAAATCAGCTACCTGATACATTTGCAGATACCAAAACGGTAACGAAATCAAATATCCCAGCTGCAAATGCTCCTGCTCGTATTGAAATCCCAAATGAGTATATAGAGCAGATAATACACGTGAGTCTAGAACACGTTTGAAACGCGGTAGACCCCTTGGTTCTAAGGATAAAAATCCTAGAAAATGAAAGGAAGCTGAAAAGCATAATGATCCCAAAATCACTGAAAGTGTTTTGGAAGAAACGAATCATGAGTCTAACGACAATACAGAGCATCATGAAGGAAATCATGAGATTTCTATAAACTACATTCATAATGGAAAGATATGAGATAGAAGTCAAATTGATGTAGTTGATGACGTTTTCTCATACCATGCGTCACTGGAAATCAGTGGAGAAAACGAAGATCCAAAACCAAAGTCTGTATATGAATGTCAAAACAGACAAGACTGGATTAAGTGGAAAGATGCAATAAAAGTCGAACTCGATTCGCTTAATAAATGAAATGTATTCGGACCTATTACACTCACACCCAAAGATGTGAAACCGGTCGGATACAAATGGGTCTTCGTTCGAAAGAGAAACGAAAATAATGAGATTATGAGATATAAAGCTCGCCTTGTGGCTCAAGGTTTTTCTCAAATACCCGGGATTAATTATGAGGAAACATATTCTCCCGTTATGGATGCAATCACATTCAGATTCTTAATGAGTCTGACATCTAACAAAAATCTAGAGATGTGTTTGATGGATGTTGTAACTGCTTATCTGTATGGATCATTAGATACCGATATCTATATGAGAATTCCAGATGGATTCAAAATGCCAGAAGGATTAGTTCCAAACCTAAAAAGTTATATGCAATAAAATTGCAAAGATCATTATATGGGTTAAAGCAATCTGGGCGTATGTGGTATAATCGTCTCAGTGAGCATTTAGCAAAAGAAGGATACGTAAACGATCCTTTATGCCCATGTGTTTTCATCAAGAAAACAACATCCGGATTTGTGATTATCGCGGTGTATGTTGATGATCTAAACATAATAGGATCTCAAGGAGAAATACAAAAGGCCTCAAATTATTTAAAAAGAGAGTTTGAGATGAAAGATCTCGGACAGACAAAGTTTTGTCTTGGTTTACAAATTGAACATTCTGAAAAAGGTATATTTGTACATCAATCTACATATACTAATAGAGTGATAAAACGATTTAATATGGACAAGGCAACTCCTTTGAGTACTCATATGGTTGTTAGATCACTCCAGGTCGAAAATGATCCATTTCGACCACATGAGGAAAATGAAGAGATACTTGGTCCTGAAGTACCATATTTGAGTGCCATTGGAGCTTTAATGTACCTTGCAAATTGTACAAGGCCTGATATATCATTTACCCTTAATCTTTTGGCAAGATTCAGTTCGTCCCCTACGCGGAGACATTGGAATGGAATTAAACACATCTTCCGTTACCTCCAATGGACTAATGGTTTGGGTTTATTATATCCTAAGAATTCAAACGGACAAATGGTTGGTTTTGCAGATGCAGGATATTTATCAGATCCACATAAAGCTAGATCACAAATAGGATACGTTTTTACGATTGGAGGCACTGCAATATCTTGGCGTTCTCAGAAGCAAACTCTTGTGGCTACATCTTCGAATCATGCTGAGCTAATCGCACTCCATGGAGCAAGTAGAGAATGCGTGTGGCTAAGGTCGATAAGCCAACACATTTGGTCATGCAGTGGACTATACGTAAACATGGAGCCAACAATCTTATATGAAGATAATGCTGCATGTGTCGCTCAAACAAAGGAAGGATATATCAAAAGTGATAGAACCAAACATATCCCTTCGAAGTTCTTCACATATACTCAGGAACTTGAGAAGACTAAAGTCATCGAAGTCAAGTATGTTCGATCATGTGACAATGCCACAGATCTCTTCACGAAGTCCCTACCTACCACTACGTTCAGGAAACATGTCCATAACATTGGAATGCGTCATCAACGAGATTTACAAGATGACACCTGATCATTCAAGGGGGAGCTTGCGTAGTTGTACTCTTTTTACCTAGCTACGGTTTTTCCCACTGGGTTTTCCTATAAAGGTTTTTAATGAGGCAACGAATACGTAAAGAAAGAGACAATAGTGACATTGGTCTCCAAGGGGGAGTGTTAAAGAAATCAATTATTGATGATCTACAACTTAAACATTGATGATCTACAACTTATAGATCATGATGATCTACAACTTATAGGAAATGATGGATCCCATATCACTATTTAATTTAGTAGCTTCATCTTTTAAACCTCTATATAAATGAACAAGTCTGTTCAATTGTAAGATACAACTAAGTTACAACTTTCATAATTTCATACTTTGATAAAATCTATCTTGCTATCTTCTCATGGTTTTCTCAATATCCTATTTTCAAAGGGTATAAAATTTTCTTCCTTATTTATATTTATCATTATAATAAATTTCCATTTCTTTTTATAACAGTCTAGTTGTTTTCCTCGTAGATAAAGGTGCAAATAATCGCCTTTAATAATTTCGCATAGAAAGAGACGATAGTGTTGTGTCTCGTGTGTATAGAAATACTGTAGTAAAGAGAGGCATTAAAAGTCAAAAAGATTCTTTTGAAAGAGGACCCCATTTATTATTACTTCACGTAATTATTGCACTTTCTTATACGTTCTTCCCTCCCTAGATTTTATTTTTAATTCAACTATATAGTACTGTATTATTTATTACTCTTTTTTCATTTCTTTATTTTCAAAAAATGTGAAACAGTAGAAGCAGAGTTCACTATAGCATAGTACTCAATAAACACTCTTCCTCCTCAAATAGTGCGCATCACCGAGAAAACACACAAACTCCAAAAATGAACGGATTTTGCCACGTCATCATCATCATCTTCTCCTTGCTATCATGCGCATCCCCTCCCTTATCATACGCTTCTCCGGCCAGTTTCACTCGCCGTCACCTTCAACAAGCTCCCCTAGCTGATGGCTCGCCATTCTTCCCACCTGAAACCTCCTCCTCCTCCTCTCCTCCTCCACCTCCGCCGCAACCTCTTCCACCTCCGGCTCCGACTTACGTCACTTTTCCGGCGAACATTTCCGCTCTAGTCCTCCCTCGCTCCCCAAAACCGCAAGCTACTTCAAAAACACTCCTTATCCCGGTTATCTCCGCCGTACTCGCCGTCGCAACAGCAATCGGCTTCGCCTTGTTTCTCTACGGGAAATGGCGAGGACAAAACCGTCATTTCAAAAACGAACCAAAGAACCCAGCTTCCGACATTACACATTCCGAACAAACTCAGTCGTGTCCGCTTCCAAGAAACACGACTGAGAATAAACTCTCCGTTGTTGCTTCCACCTCCGATGTCTTCTACCTCGGCAACGTCGCCGCCACTTCTTCCGGGTCCGGTTTTGTCAAACCAGAGTCACCGGAGATCCGCCCTCTCCCGCCATTACCTACTCGTAGCTTGCTCAAAGCTAATTCTCTCACCGAGGAAAATGAAGAAGAAGAAGAAGACGATGACTTTTACTCACCTCTCGCATCTCTAGCTGGTCGTGAATCACGAGGCCGGAGAAACAATCCGTACAGTAACTGTTCATCAAACTCAAATTCTCCGACAATGTCACCATCCGTTACATTTTCTCCGACAAGAACCTCAACGGCTGCTCCGTCACCGGAGAGAAGAGTAAGAAACAACAACAATAAAAGATACGCACCGTCTTTAAGAATGTTTAGCCTATGGAATCAAAATCTAGGGTTTCCAAGAATCTCCTCTGCTTCCACTTCACCAGAGAGAGGTATGATTAGAACACCAGACGTATACGCTCGTTCCTCTATGTATTCTTCAGTCTCCACCACACCGGATCGGTTTTTCCTCCGGAAAGTTCTGGAAAGTTCGCCTCCGAGATGGAATGATTTCAGTAGAAATGTTAAGTCTTTGTTCCTTGGTTCTTCAACTTCTGCTTCACCAGCTAGAGATTTTGTTATTAACATGTCTGAATCTTCTAGAAGTTTGAAATCTTCTTGGGAAAATCCAGAGTTTGGTTCAAGTGACTCATCAGCTCCTCCTCCTCCTCCACAACGACCACCACCGCCGATGCCGGAGCCGCCTCCTCTTGTACCACCGTCACAGTCGTTTATGGTTCAGAAGTCTGGAAAGAAGTTATCTTTCTCTGAGTTACCACATTGGGAAGGTGGGGTAGAGAGACCAAAGCCAAAGTTGAAACCTTTGCCTTGGGAAAAAGTCCGACCGAGTTCTTGCCAGAAAAATACATGGGATAGTCTTAAATTCAACTCTTTGAATGCTAAATTGAAACAGAGAAGTCAAAGCTGTGATCTTCCAATGATGAATCAAGAAAGCAGGGTTATAGATTCAAGAAAGTGTCAAAGTATTGCTTTTATGCTTACAAATCTTAAGCTCACCACAAATGAAATTTGTCAAGCCCTTCTAGATGGTAAATCGTTAGTTACACACCGCTGATTTTCGATATTATCGAGTTGAATCTGAGTTTTTGTATTCTTCTGAATGTTTGAATCAGGTCACTATGAAGCACTTGGAGTTGAGCTTCTTGAGAGTTTATCAAGAATTGCGCCGAGTGAAGAAGAAGAGAAGATGTTGAAGAGCTATAGCGAGGTTTCTCCATCAGAGAGGTTTCTCAAGGAATTGCTTAACGTGCCTTTCGCGTTTAAACGAGTTGATGCATTGCTCTCTGTTGCTAGTTTTGATTCCAATGTTGAACATTTGAAAAGATCATTCGGCGTTATACAGGTATGTGATAACGAGTGACATATACGTTGTTTTTAAGCTTATGTCTCATTAAAAAATGCTATTTGATTCTTTTGCAGGCTGCTTGTGACGAACTACGGAATAGCAGAATGTTATTGAAGCTTATTGAAGTTGTTTTAGAGACAGGAGTCAAGAGCGGGAATGCTCGGGACTTCAAACTTGAGGCGCTACTCGAGCTTATCGGTATCAAATCGTTAGATGGAAGAAGAATCACTCTCTTGGATTGTGTTTTACAGAACATTGTAGAATCAGAAGGCATCAAAGTGTTACAAGTCGTCAGAAATCTCAGTTCGGTACTTGTAGATGTCAAGAAAGCTGCAGAATTAGACTACGGTGTTGTGAGAAAGGAAATGTCAAAGCTTTATCAAGGTGTACAGAAAGTTAGTGAGGTTCTGCTACTGAATGATGAGAATGGACGTAACGAAGAACAACAATGGTGGAAATTCAGAGAGTCGATGACACGGTTCTTGGAAACCGCTGTAGAGGAGATTAAGAAGATTGAAACAAAAGAAGGTTTCGTGCTCTCAGGAATGAAAGAGATCACAGAGAATTTCCATGGAGATTTGGCAAAGGAAGAAGGTGAGATATTGAGAGTATTCGTAATTGTGAGAGACTTTTTAAACATTCTAGATGGAGTATGCAAGGAAATGGAAGTGATTAGAGAATAATAGAGTACTCTGGCTTAAGGTTTCAAGCAACTAATGCTTGTAACCTGTACAAGACTGATGCATTGTGTTGCCTCTTTAGTAACTATGTACTTATTATGTTTGTATGAATCGTTGGAAGCTACATTCTTATTTAGAAGGATGCAACTTTACAAGCATAAGTTGCTTGAAGATTGAAGTAATATGTAATATCCCAAACTCATATATCCCAACTGTTATTTAGCCAATTGAAACTATAGCGAGAGGAACCACATATTATTTACCAGGAAAATTTAGTAGCAAAGAAGAAAAGATTTCAAAAATTTAACGCGTCTTTCATTATAGCATATTTTTTCTATGTTTTTTGACTCAGTCTTGTTCTCTGTTACAAGTACAATTAATAATAATTCTACTTGTTCTTTATGAACTCTTTTCTTTGGACTTCTCATACTCACTTCTTCATAAAGCCATGTGCATTGCTTCTTCTACTTCTTGGTGCTAAACAAAAATAGCAGCAAAACTCTCGCTGTCTCGTTCTAAGAATTGCTGTCATATTTTCCTCAGGTGATTCTTTCAGAGTTTTGAGTACTTATTGTCTTCTTTCTTGGACATGGTTATTTGGATACTTATTATCTTCTTGTATTTATGTTTTTTTTTTTGTGACTTCATATATTTTTGTGAATCTACTTACAGAGGCACACAAGAAACTGCTTGGTGGATTTGGGCTACAATGGTGGCTAAGGTAGTTTGTGCCATTTTGATCCAGACCTGTCTCTGGATGTTACTGGTCACAACCTTGACCTGCGCATTTGATTCAGACATAGATTGCCTGAGAACAATAAAATCCCATCTTAAGGACCCCAATGGACACTTGTCCAGTTGGGAATTTGGATACCACACTGAACTTCATCATATCTGCAACTTCAATGGTGTGGCTTGCTGGCATGATGATAGCAAGAACAGGGTATTAAACATCGACCTTGGCGGTTTTGGTCTCGAGGGAGAGTTTCCTAGTGGGGTTAAGGAATGCTCATATTTGGTGGGTCTAAATCTGACTGGAAACAACCTCTCTGGCACTCTTCCATCAGACATATTCTCGGTTCTTCCATATCTTATTGCTTTGGATCTCTCTTACAATAGCTTCTCCGGTGAAATTCCTGATACTTGGTCAAATATCACCCATCTAGATACTCTTTTGCTTGATCATAACCTGTTCACCGGTCACATCCCGTCCGGGGTAGTCTTGAATCCACGACTCAAACATTTCTCAGTGGCATACAATGATCTCAAAGGTCCAATTCCCAAATACATCAACGCAAACATCTCTCTCTCGAGTTTTTGTGATAATCCGGATCTGTGTGGCTTCCCGCTCGATCCCTGTGACATTTCATTATTTGCCATTGCTTATATCGCAGCCGCGAGTGCTGCAGCTGTCTGTTTTCCTGTTGGTACAGCCATCGGTTGGTTCTGCGCCAATGTTGGCCGGAAACATAGACCAAGAAGACGTTAACAGCAACAGTCTAAACCGATAATCGTTTCAGTGATTTTGTTGTATTTTATGTTTATGTAACACCCCAAATAAATTTGTATCTGATGCATAATTTTAGCAATCATTCAACAACTAGGGTCTGACTTTGATCTTACAGTCAACCCTTCGACGGTGTTGACCTGACCCTCTCTTTCTAATGTAGTGATACATCTAACAATTTGTTTTTTCTGTCTTCATACATCTAATACATCTAATAGTCCAGTAAATATGAGAAAATAAGTCTTTATGTTCTTCCTCGTGATGTAATTTTCAGACCAAACCAAATCTACCATTAATCAAAGTGTTACAAACATGGAAAAACACTGTTTATTTCAATAATCCTAATAATATATAACATTAAAACCAAACAAAAAAATCCTAATA
Organism: Draba incana; assembly: GCA_963576765.1. NCBI lineage: Eukaryota > Viridiplantae > Streptophyta > Magnoliopsida > Brassicales > Brassicaceae > Draba > Draba incana. Next base: position 31,013,826 of record OY755213.1, read on the forward strand.
ATATATACTTGGATCTGAGAGTACCTGAATGCCCATGGGTGTCAATGTAACTTAATTCCTGGATCATTCCAAAATCCATAAATTGATGATCCATTATGTTCCTCAATCATTAAACGCTTCAGGTTCCATATAATGGAAGTTACTATGACTTGATATGAAGAACTTTGTGAATGAGGCTGCAAATTTTATGCTCTGGAAGATCTGATGAATTAAAGCAATACTTCCTCTAAATTCCGTCAAGAATTCCATCAATCGCCTGGAAGATCTGAGAGGCTACGTTCTCATCATCTGTTATTATAGCAGTACCCATCTCTGAGGTCTCTACCAGGCCACTGCTAGGATTTGTTACACGGATTATATCTTCTGATCCATTCTCATCTGTGCTGTGTTCTACGGATCCGACTATACCCATTTTCAGTAACGCGTCTACAAGTTTTTCCGGAACAACTGATCCCCAATGCCTCAATGGCCGAGCCTTCCCTGAACTTGCTTCCTGCTCCAGTCCGGAAACTAATCTATATTTCCCATCTTTCATCAGAAGCTCACCTTTCAATCTAGCAATGCCAGAGTTTTCACATTGTCTCAGTTTTCTCCAGCTCAATTTGGAGGCCAACTTTGCCATTATCTCTACGTCTGGATTGGCTGTGACTCTTGGCACACGTTGTGTCTTGTTCTCAGAGTAATTCATGATTGAGATTGTCTTCATCTCAGTAAGGTTGATCCTCTGATTGACAACATCAGGTACCTATTCGTAAAATGTTATCAGATTGATGAATACAGAAATATCCAAGCTGAAAAAAAATTATTTCAACAAAGCTGGGGAAGAGAACCGTTACCAAAACCATCTTCGGCTGCAAAACAGAAAGAAGTGTTGGGAGCTTCTGCAACCTGCAAAAGAAATTATATTATTCAGCAATGTTTGATAAAAAGAATTTCATGACACACATTTGAGAGATTCCATGATTAAACAAAAATGTTGGGAAGATAGTGAAACCTAGGCTTAGTCATACAACCAAGTAAACATTACCTTATTCCAGAAAGAAATGAGCATTGGAGAATTTTCATCGCGATTGGTCTAAAGGGGAGAAGTGCTAAACCTGAACTTATTCCGTCCTGCAACACATATTTCTTATCAGAGATACTGACTAGAGATTTACACTGAAGCATCTGATGGAGCTGGGGAAGAGAGAAAGAGATAAATGACCTCAAGAACAAGCAATGATTTTGGATCTCCACGCCAACGCTGAAGAAGTTGGACAGAAGGGCCAAGTCGCAAACTCCAGTGAGGCGCAAACACGATGCATGGTTCCTGCCAACTCGTTCTGTTCACATAAAATAAAAGACTCACCGAATGTTGTAACATACGTCTTGAATTAGCATCAACTCATCCCCATATTAAGGTTGCATTTTGAACTAAGCAATGATTAAAGGTGAACCGTGATGATATAACCAATTAGAGATTAGCATGACATGTGTTTGCAAACTATGCATTTACCCAAAAAATACATCAGACAGTGATTGTAGAGATTAAAATATGAAACTCAATACAATAAAACTAAATGGAATGCTTACATTAAGTTGGGTGAGTGAATGGCAGGAAACAAATGGATCTTCTTATCTTTAATGAATTTCAGATGACCAAATGATGGTTCTCCTGAAATTAACTGAGACATCAATCAAAACATGGTAGACCATAAATTAATTCATCTTTCAAATAATTTTTAACAGTGATTAACTAAGCAATTCACAGAACTATACCTTCTCTTGCCGTTGCTCGCACAGCCACTCTGGTATGGTGTTTGTGTATGCCAATAGCTCTTCTGCCACAGAAGATATTACAAATATTGGAACCTAAGCAAAACCATACTAGAGTGATTTAGTCTTACCAGAGCTTATGTGGTTCATATCATCAAGGAAGTAAAACTATTGAATAAAAAGAATGAGAAATCCAACCTTTAGAGACGATGATTCAAGTAGATTTGACATTAGCTCCAGGAGCTGCAGAACTATCCCAATTCGAGTAATCGTTATCAAGGTTGAGCCACCAGCATCAGCAGATTCTGCTGCACATGAGCAAACAAAAGCTAGTTTCTCCAACTCGTCTAAGCTTTCTTCAGTGTCTAGTAATGAAGCAGCCAAGTTCTCATCATTCTTGTCACTGCTAAAATAGATTAACAGTAAAGAAAATCATCAACTTGAAGACCCAAACAAACAACATCCTCTCATAGATGTATAAAAGTTCTTCAGATTGGAGGCATGAGAAATCTGAGTAAATCATCACATCGCTTCCTTTGAGACCATGGAAATCAAAACTTTTCGCATGATGTGACACGAAGATGGAGTCTGACACATAAATTAGACTTCCATTAGGTCCATTGATCAACCAATTGCATGCTCCAATATCTAAACCTGAGCTAAGGGCCTTAATGACCAAGGTCCCATTATAACAAACTTCTTCCGCAAAATTAACTGCTTGAACCTTCTTCATGCAACTCTTTACGTCATCTAAACTGAGGAAAAGAATGAATTAAGGAACAAATGAACACTATATCATCTTGAAGAGCCACAAAGTTAAATTACGGGCAGTATTCAGTTAAACAGTTACCTGTACAGACGCATCCAACTTCCAAGATCATCACCACTCTCGCCAAATACAACTTTCTTAAGCAAGGCCGGTACTTCTTCACGATCCAAATTCTTCACACACCAAGGAAAACTAGAGTCATCAGGTCCATAGAAGCGTCTAAATTCCATGTGCATCGAGACAAGATCTTCCATCATGAACTGTCCAATCTTCGCAGTTGCTTCAGTCATATATATCTACATCTTAGCATAAAAAACTCAGCATAACACACACCCCAAGCAAACAATATCATTCAGGAAACTCAAAACTAAAGATTACCTTGGCACAAAATCCAGGGTTTTGAGTAAGGAATGGCAATCCAAGCAGTCCCATAGGGGTGGAAATTAGAACTAAATCAATTAAAGAAACCTCCCACAAATGCAAGGCTTTCACAGTTTTGTACCACGGTTCTGCGCATATCAAATCAGCACGAGTCATCTCTCTTTCAAGTTTTTGCTTCTTTTGAATTGGATTCTGAGTATCCAGTGGCACATCAGAAGATGGATACTCAGAAGCTTCAAAACCAACATCATATGGAACAGGAGAAAAGATTGTACTAGCCACAAGATCCAAAGGACAATCAATCAAGATCCTGAAACCACATAGATTCAGTATATGACAAGGCGGATACTGAAAGCCATCTCCTTCACTCAAACATGTCTGCAAGAACACACACAAAAACTCACCAATTTCATATTTACAACACACGAAAAATAAAGTCTTTACATAAACTTGTACATGAGCAAGAGAAACTCACCAACTTCATGGAGATAAACGACGGAAGAATCTGTCAAAATCGAATTTTTATCAGTACTTATACGAAATTGCCTCACAACCTAAAAAAACCCAGAAAAATGCGTATCATAGTAGATTTTCAGTACAACTCCAGAAAATTTCGACTTTTACATGTTAAGAGTGTAAAGATGAGAGAGAGAGACTAACAGTGCGGCGGAGAGAAAGAGAGAGTCTGGAGATAAGGCGGCGACGGAGGACGAAGCGGCGATTTTTTGCCGAGAAAGGTTCGGTTTGATTCGGTTTACTAAAATCCAAATTCAGTTTGGTTATCTGATCCGGTTCGTTACGGTTCGTTAAAATCCAAAATTCATTATCTGATTCGATTCGGTTTGGTTGCTGAAATCGATTGAGACTTGAGAGAGACGGAGAGCGATATTATTGGCTTCTCCGATGGAGTCAGCTCGAGAGGTCAGCGATGGTAGAGTCACCGTCGAGGCTTTGTATTAAATTTATCTTATATTCTTGAAGTGAAAAGGGCAAAGAAAAGCAAATACGCAATGTGCATAAGCATCGTAAGAAGAATTAGGAATATTAAACAGAGTGTCGACGGTTGAAGTTTGTCCACGCACACCAATGAAGAGACCTTGACCTTATCTGCTTCACAACTCGTGAATATTAAGTCAAAAGTGAAAGCAAAGATGAGCTAAGCTCAGATTTGAAGTGAATTAGAGAAAAGACTAAACTTTCATTATCTTTCAACTTAGGGTTTACAGACTCGATTAAATAGCCCAACAGGACTGACACGATTCTGACATCTGTCACACATCAGACAATTGCACACGATCGAATCTATTCTTCAGGTGAATACAGTGAGCTGAATTAGCTGGCGCCTTGACTGGTTTTGCTTTTCCTTGGTTGTACAATGTTGCCGTTGGAGAAGATAAGACTCTGTCTTTTGTCTTCTTGTTAATCTCTTTGATGGGCTTGTTTGTAGTGTTGCGGCCCACTCCAATGTTGTCTTTTGGTCCAGCTGGTTCTGTAGAGTGAAGACCTTCGGTTTCTCCAAGAGTCTTTGCCTTAGACTCATTTGGTTCAATAAAAAGCATGGGAAAGAACAGAAATCAGAAACATTTCTGAATATAGTTTCGGATTAAACAATTGAATACCTCCAAGGAAGATTTGGGTGCGTCGAGAAGAACTTGAAGCACTGTGACGGAATCCTAATCATAGAGCGACACAATTAGAATAGGCTAATTTGTGAACGCCCAAATTCATCAACAAATATATATGCATCGATAAAGAGTAACTCGAGGCCACCTTTTGTTAGATTTCGCCTCTCCCAGAAATGGATGACTCTAAAGACCAATTCCTCTTTGTATAATCCAGATTCAACCTTGAAGCAAATCTGGCTATGGATTTGGGCGAGAGCAATGGAATTTGTCCAGGCTATATATGTGTAAGAGATGGGACAGAGAAAGAAGGTGGGAGGGGTATGTTGTGACTGAATCTAATGCTATATATAGCATATGGAGTGGGCGTGGCACTTGTGGAGCCATTATGCAGTGGTTATTGCGACGTAGTGGGTGTTTACAATAAGAGAAGGTGAAAGGATGTGACTTATACGAATTGAATTAGGTTGGAGTTTTTGTTGTAACGCTTTCCGTTACCGGTGATTTGGGATTCTTAGGAGACAAAGTTGTGGGTTACAGGGAATTTAAGTTAAAGAGAGGAGGAGAAGAAGGAAAGTGAGAAGATGAGAGTCATGAGACGATCAGATGTGGCCACGTGGTTTGAGCGAGTTATTGCTCCTCATATGGGCTTTGTCTAAGGCTTTTTTTTTTTAATTCAGTAATCATGTGGTGAGTTTGTAATTAAATGGACATTTTGAAGGAAAATCGATCAATTTCCCCACAAGAAGTATGATATCTAAGTATATACTGTCCAAATTTTAACCTATGTCTATATATCCACCAATCGAAAGTTTCACACCTAAATCCACACCAATCGAAAGTTTCATGCGCAGATACACGTAAATATAATACCAGGTTGGTTTTCTGTATACCAGATCGATTATACAACACCAAACCGATTTAACTGAATTTCAACCCAGTTAGAACCCGACCCGTGTATCCGATTTGTGGAATCCGACCCGACATGCTCAAACAGTAATAAACCCCCAAATCCCCAAATTGAAGTATTTAGAACCCTAAATCTTGAAATTGTTCAATGATGATGTGGAGGATTTTCGAATTGTTCTTGGTTTTGGCTGTGAATCTGATGAGTTAAGTGAGTTTGCCATGATCAATGTAGGAGCTTGGTCAACGGAATTGCAGACCGAGATTGAGCTATGCAAATATACCATCTCACTCACAAACTCGAATCACTCGAGATAATTACGAACCAGAAAAAACCCAATTCGAATCTAAAATTTTGATTATTTTTTTCCTCTCTATCAACAAAAATCCAATCGAATTCGGATTGGATTGGATCAGAATCGATCTATGAACCCTAGATCCTAATTCTCGATCTACGATCAAACCCAGAAATCAAAAAGTCTTGAAACGAAGAGAGATTTTCGAATTCACCTCGGATGCAATCAAATCGAAATACCCAGAAATCAGATCAACCAACAAAATGAAAAAACCTGTTCTTCCCCAACTAAAAGCAATCCCAGCTTCTTAGTTCGTACAAACTGATCGGAATTAGGAAGATATCGATCCAAATCGAGAAACTGAATCGAATCGAAAAAAGAGGAAAACGATTAAATTGAAGCTAGAATCAAGAAAGCTTCGTTAAGAAGACGAAAGAAATTCAACGTGTAGAAAGAAACACAATTGTCGTCGTCATGATTTCAAGTTCGTCTTTTTTCAGGTCCAAATTCAATGGAAATGGGGATTTTTACGGGAATAAAATTTATGTTTCGGTTAAGTATTCTAATTGGGTTTTCAGATTCTAATCCGGTTATAATCCGGTTTACTATCGTTAAAAAACCATCTCAAAATAGTAAACCATCATTAACCGACATTTGTGTGTTCAGAGATTTTAAAATTTGAATTTATGTGTATTTGAGTATGAAACTTTCGATTGATGTGGATTTAGGTGTGAAACTTTCGATTGGTGGATATATAGACAGAGGTTAAAGTTTGGGCAGTATATACTTAGATATCATATTTCTCGTGGGGAAATAGATCGATTTTCCCATTTTGAAAACATAATTGTTCGATAATTAAAGGATGACATGTTAGTAAATTGCTTTCCTATTGGCTGATTAAATTGTTGATTATTTTTGGGATTTTTTGACTGATGTGGCATGATTTAGAGGTCTCAAAATCTTTCCCGTTTATATAAAGGAAAAGCCAATTTTTTTACAGTCCATATTTTTTTTAAGTTCCTACAGTCAAAAGTCTTCAAAGTTGAAACCAATCCCCTAAGGTCGATTATTAGTATCTGTTAGGGAAGATCGATTTTTGAATATCTTCCTTATACAAAAGTGGATAATTAAGTTAATAACTTTGATTCTTGTTCAGATTTTTTTTTTTAAAGAGAATCGCTTACATATACCGAATATCTTGGAAAGAATATTTTTGAATATCTTACTTATCCAAAACTTTGGATAATAACATTGATTCTGATTCAGTTTTCTTAGTTTTAGGCATATTGCCGATGGTATATATGTATTGATTAAAACGTTTTATAATCAATGTAAAAGAAATGTAAACATGAATCTCTGAAAACCAATATTTTAGAGAAAAAGTCTCCTTTATATAAAAGGAGAAGATTTTCTGCCTTCTAAAGCATGTCACATCAGCATACATTTAAAGAAATATTACTGAATATTTTTAGCCAATCAATTTGCCATGTCATTCACCTAATATTTGTTTTTTATATTTGTTTCGTAGAAACCAAAAACCTGTTAATGCAAAACGTCCCAGCCCACATAAAAATATCTTTCTTCCTTTGTTCTATGCAACCAAACTCCTAATCTCACGATCAAAAAAACCAAACCCCTAATCTTCACAATTTGACTTCTCAATTCACGGTTACAGTGATAGCTCAGGTTTTAACCCAAAATAAAAACACTGCAAGTGCACATGCACGCAGTAGTATATTCAGGGATCGAATCCACATAGACCAAGTATTACGCAACAAATTATAGATTATTGAACTAAGCTAAGCAGGAAATAATGATTGGGATGTTATCAAAATTTAAAGACAAGAAAGCAAATTAAAACGATTTAAACTCAGATAAATAAAAGCGTTAGGCAATAGGGAATTCTCAGGAAATCACATTCATAAACCAGACAACTATTCAGATTTTAATATGCATGCATCTCAAACTCAAAACACTGATGTAAATTGCTCCACTTCCGTGATAACAATTACTTTTCCTAGAGATCCGAGTGCCTAAACTTCCGTTTGGTCACGGCTATCCTAGACAAGCATTAATGTTCAGGTTTGATCAATTCATAATACTCTATAACTAACCTTCCGAATTGTTATAACGCATTACTCATCAACAGTAGTTCTAGCAATACACAAGCTTTCGGAATGTGTATCCACCTAAGATCTAGAGATTAAGTGATCAATTCAATCCTAGCATTATGCCTAACAGTGATGAAGATGGTAATTGATAAGCAACCTATTTGTGTCTAGTTTAATCTGCGAAATCCATTGAAACCCTAAAACCTAACTAAGAACTACTCAGACATAATAGAAGACATGGCAAAGACAATTGATGAAAATAGCATAATCGATAGAATAGAAATTAAGATAAGGTTCAGAAATCTTCTCCGAAAAGTAGAGGAATTCTTCTCCTTGCTTACAATTGCTAAAAATCTCTAAAAGTCTGTGTAAAACGTCGTAAAAAAATAAGGTCTGTTCTCAATCTCAACTTAAAAAGGTACTTATAAGATAAAACGGAGAAATAAGGGTTTTCTAAAAATCAGGGGTGTGGACCGGTCGGTCCATTAAGTGGACCGGTCGGTCCGCTTTCCAGAGAGTCTTGGCTGCTTCGCATCGACCCGCGGATCGATCGGTCTTTATACTGGGTTAGTCTTGAGGTACCAAATATGGACCGGTCGGTCCGGTCTTCAAAAACTCCGATTCCCGCTCAAATACTCAAATCTCCTTCCCAAACGCGTGCTGTTCCAAATCTCCCAGTATGAACATGAATATTAACTCAAAACGACTCAAAAGACTCTGAAAACTTGTGAAAATCATAGTTAAGAAAACCCAAATTCACGTTATATCAACTCCCCCCAGACTTAAGTCTTTGCTTGTCCTCAAGTGAAGGCAAACTAGAAATAAGCTCAAGGAAGCTACAAAAACCAAACTAACCTTTATGAGCTGAATGCAATCCTTTAAGACCCCACAGATGTAATACCAACAACCCTCATAAACAGATCAAAAACCAAGATGGTACTTCATATACTTTGCCAAATACATAGCAATGCTACCATACTCAAGTTCCTATGTCTCAACGACTCTATACCAGGGTCCAGAAATCTTACCAGAGGGAAAGTGTCCGTCGCATAAGGGTTAAGGTTTTGGGCTATTTAGTAGTGGGATAAAAGTGTTTAGGTTAACCTTAGTCGCGGCCGAATGCAAGTCATGGCACAAAATTCCAAGAGAACTAAATCCAAAGATGATGCACAACTTTTCAAACTTAAGACCTTTTTCTTTATTTAGATGAAAACTTTCTGCTTATTTAAAGAACTAATGCTAAAAATTAGAAATAGAAATGTGCTTGTATATAAAATCTGAGGCTTTATTCTAATCCCTTTCAACAATGCATATAAAATCCGTTTTTTTTTTCCGCGTTGGGATTAGTTCTAACCTTTTCCTAAGCACAAGTTGTGAAAAATAAACACAGATATGGAAATACAGAGTTAAAAATCCTAAGCAGAAAGTTTTGAAATGGTACCAAAAGTCTTTAGAATGATTGGCTGGCCGGACTACGTCTCCGGAGTTTTTGCGCTTGAGTGCATGTCAATGTCTTGGATAGAAAGCATGAGGTTTGAAAGAAAGGTTAAGGTAAGGGTGCGGTACTAGACTAAAAATAAGTCTGGCCATTAGGAGTCCTGAAAAGAGAAAAGTGTTTTAAAAAGGGTAGGACTCCTAACGTGGTTGTTACTGCTTATGCGATTTTGAATTCCCTGAGTTAAGAAAAACATATTAGTATAAAAGTGTCAGCGTTAGCTTTCAAAGAGACGGGAGCCTTCTGGTAACACTGATCCGCCTAGGGCATTTTTAATCTTCCCATTGCATTGGTTAATCACTGTTAGAAGGGTTAGCAAACATCATGTGGTCCTAGAAATGCTTGCATATCACAAAGGTTTAGTACAAACTGACTCGATAAAACAGAAAACAACTCAAGAAAACGAAAAAGAAAATAAGAAAATAGAAAACATAATTAGTACCAATTGCACTCCCCCAGACTTACTTCACACCGACCCGGTGTGAAAATAAATCCAAAGGAAAGAACTATTAAAAAGAAAGAAAATAATTCGAAAATGAAAAAAAAAAGTAAGAAAGTCTAACGTCATCAGAACTCGGGGGACTCATCGGATCCGGCAGCGTCATCGTCTGATCTCATATCCGTGGAGGGTCTAGAAGGTGGAGGCATGTGACTCCCAGCAAAGTCTGATCCTCTAACTGCATCCGTGCCTCGTAAACACGAGAGGGCACCCCAAATGGCGGACATCATGCTGTGCATCTTTTGAAAACTCCTGTGATGCCACTGCGTGTACTCGGATGTAGTCCATGTGTCGCGAAGTGGAGAGACGGCGAACTGGTTTTCGTATGGTGGGAGCTGGTAGCTCTGCTTAGGCGGAGCAGGACCACTACTAGTGCCAACATCTCTACTAACATGGTGGCGCTTTCGGTGCCGCAGAGGTGCATCTGGATCTGTGCTCTGAGGTGAGACGGATGGTAAAAATCTCACGTTATCCATGGAAGTGAGTGATGCATGCTCACTAGGTAATGAAATGGAGCACTGAATCCCATCCAAATCAAAGTATCGCCACTTACCCCCAACTATCCATCTACTCTGAGTCAAATGTTGCATATCTAAGAGTGAAGACGTAAGGATTTCCTCGGTGTCCTTCGTATCAATCCCATGGAATTTAAAGATGGGTGTGAGGAGACTCCCACATACCTCCTGCTTCCTCTGTCTAGGTCCAGCTAGACCCCTGAACTTCCTCTCTGCCAGGAAATGTGCAAATGCTGCTCCGAAGTTAGTGCGGTTGTCGCGAGGACGCTCTGTGTAAATCGTAGACACAAACTCTGGCATCCCTAAATGCAGTAGAAATAGCTCATCAAGACGCAAAGCTCCTGGTTCCTCTTTGCAAAACATTGTAGTGCTCAGAGCCTTAGCAACAAGACGAATAATTGGATTCCTGATAAGGGTGAGCTTCATGCTACGCGACGTTGCAGGACCCATACCGATCAAATTCCATAGTCGGTCGCTGTGAGGAAAAGAATGACGATCAGGGAACTCCGGACTTGTATTACTTTCGTCAAAGCCATAGATAGTACACAAGTCCCGAAGGGAGATCACATACTCAGTCCCTTGGATCACATAAGTGAGGGATCCTTCATCAACTATCATATGAGCCGTATCTTCATAATACACCTCACAGGAGGCAAGAAACTGTCGTAACAAATCAGGATATAACAGATACTGGTATGTAGCCATTGTCCCAAAACCCATGCGATCGAGAACAGCAAGTACTTCGTCCGTTATACCCAATTTTTCCAGCATCTGAGGGCATAAAACTCTAGTGGGCAATATCTCAACATTTAGCAAACCATTATAGCATATGCTATTGTATCTAACCCAACCGTCTCCTTTCCGTTTGTTCGCATAAGACGGTTCACTAACTAATTCCTTTCGTTCTAACTTAGGGTGAGTATCGATTCCAGGGAAAGGAATACCGTCCGGTCGTGGCCATTGAACTTTCGAACTTCGCGATCGAAGCGGAGTATCCGGTTGACTAGAACGTGCTATCCCCTTTCCCTTTTCCTTTCTCGTCGATTTCCTCGGTTTGTCGTGAGCACGCTTAGTTCGATTTTCATGTTCTTCGTTCGAGTCATCCTCGGGTGGCAAATTGGTGGCGAGTGGACGTCCCGTGCGACCCATAGCTACAAAAACGAACCAAAGGAGAGTGAGAAACAAGTGAATTAAACGGAAAATTTCAAAGAGAAAGAAAAACCCCAAAAACCCGAAATTTGACATCCAAATAACATGCTCATACCTTGCAGATCGAACAAATTGATGGTATAATCAGATAGAGCTTGAAAAACTAAGCGAATTAGAGCCAAAAATCATTCAATTTGGGTAGGTACTCGAAAAGTTAAGGCTTGATGAAGTTTCTTATGAAAAGTCACCAAGAACACATGAAAGAGGAGAGAAAAATCGTGTTTGATCTGAAATAGGGGTGTGGGTCGGGTTTTTTTTCATTTTTATAAGACCAAATTTGGTTCAATTTGAGTGAAATAAACCGGAATAAACCGAAAAATGGGCAAAATTTCCCTTACCCGGATAATCGGACCGACCGGTCCCGATACTGGACCAGTCGGTCTGATTACCAGACCCTTACCAAACCACTTTCCAGAGACAAATGACTAGTCTCGTGGTGATTGCAGATCGAGCGGTCCTGATTGGTGCCCGACCGGTCCACTTTCCAGAAAAAATGACTAGTCTCGTGGTGACTGCAGATCAACCGGTCTGTGAGGGGATAGACCGATCTGTATGACAGGTCCAAAAATTTCTGTGACGAAAAATCCTAAGGAAGAACTAAAAAGAAAAATGAAAAGAAAGGTAAAATTGAAAAGAAATGTAAAATAAAAGAACGTATATACTTACAAGTGGGTTGCCTCCCACCAAGCGCTTTGTTTAACGTCGTTAGCTCGACGTGTGTGCCCTTTAGGCGTGTGAGGGATCAACAAGAGGGATCTCAGCACCCTCTGGAATGGTGGTATCAGCGAGATAAGGCTTTAGCCGTTGACCATTTACGACAAACTCACCTCCAGTCGGATTCAGTAAGACCATTGCTCCGTAAGGTCTCACTTCCTTTATGGTGAAGGGAACCGACCACCGTGAACGGAGTTTACCAGGGAATAGTTTCAAGCGAGAGTTGAAAAGTAATACCTGGTCATTCGGAGCGAAACTCCTAGAGATGATTCGCTTGTCATGATATGCTTTGGTGCGCTCCTTGTAGATTCTGACATTCTCATAGGCCATATGCCTTATCTCTTCCAGCTCGTGCAGTTGGATGGATCGTCGTTCAGAGGCTGATTTGATGTCAAAGTTAAGCTGCTTCACAGCCCAGGCTGCCTTGTACTCTAACTCTACTGGGAGATGACAAGATTTTCTATACACCAGATGAAATGGAGTGGTACCCAAAGGTGTCTTTTATGCGGTGCAGTAGGCCCATAGAGCATCGTCGAGCTTTGTCGACCAATCTTTCCTAGTCGTGTTCACAGTCTTCTGCAAGATGCTCTTGATCTCCCTGTTTGAAATCTCCACTTGGCCACTTGTCTGAGGATGATAAGGTGTTGCCACCTTGTGTTTAATTCCATTGTGTTTTAACAAGTTGGCGAACACCTTATTGATGAAGTGAGAGCCTCCATCGCTGATGACTACTCGAAGAACGCCAAACCTTGGAAAGATGATCGATTTAAATATTTCAGAACTACCCTGGCGTCATTTGTTGGGGAAGCCAGCGCCTCAACCCACTTGGATACGTAATCGACAGCCACCAAGATGTACTTGTTCCCATAGGAGGAAGGGAATGGTCCCATGAAGTCAATTCCCCACACGTCGAACACCTCTACTTCCAATATGAAGTTCTGTGGCATTTCGTGGCGCTTGCTGATGTTACCCTGTCTCTGGCATAAATCACACTTAGAAACAAAATCATGAGCGTCTTTAAACAGGGTAGGCCACCAAAAGCCTGCCTGCAATACCTTAGAAACCGTTTTAAAAGTAGCAAAGTGTCCTGCGTAGTTAGAACTGTGACAGTGGAAAAATATACCTGGGATTTCCTCATCAGACACATACCTTCTAAAGATGCCGTCTGAGCATTGTTTGTAGAGGTAAGGCTCATCCCAGAAGTATCTTCGCACGTCTTGTCGGAACTTCTTCTTCTTGTACTTGACGAAATCCTCTGGTTCTTGTCCCACAACTAGGTAATTAGCGAAATCAGCGAACTAGGGTCGATCAGGAGAGCGAGTGACTTGGACAGAGGCGACGACTTCGTATGAACTCCTAATACCGATGGAATAGACTTGTTCCTCAGGGATTCCAACATCGAGTGGGACTTGCTCCTCAATTCGTAGCCTAGATAGGTGATCTGCCACTCCATTTTCAATGCCCTTCTTATCGTGAATCTCTAGATCATACTCCTGGAGTAAAAGGATCCAGCGAAGGAGTCTTGGTTTCGCGTCTTTCTTCGTTAGGAGGTATCGCAAAGCTGCATGATCTGTATGAACTATTACCTTAGAACCCACCAAGTATGACTTGAATTTCTCAAAAGCAAACACGATGGCAAGTAGCTCTTTCTCAGTCGTGGAGTACTTGTATTGTGCATCATCAAGGGTTCTACTAGCGTAGTAGATCACATGGAGTCTCTTGTCCTTTCGCTGTCCCAGAACGGCTCCTACCGCATAGTCGCTCGCATCCGTCATGATCTCAAAGGGGAGGTCCCAATCAGGAGGTTGAACAATTGATGCAGTCATAAGTGCTCCTTTGATTGTGTGAAATGCCTCAAGACAAGGACCATCGAAATCAAATTTCACATCCTTGCAGAGCAGCTGAGTCAAAGGTCTTGCAATCTTGGAGAAGTCCTGGATGAACCTCCTGTAAAAACTAGCATGTCCAAGGAAACTCCGTACTCCTTTGACCGAGTTAGGTGGCTGCAGACTAGCCATTACCTCTATCTTCGCCTTATCCACCTCAATTCCATTCTCTGAAATCTTGTGTCCCAAGACTATCCTGTTTCTGACCATGAAATGGTATTTTTTCCCCAGTTAAGTACTAAGTGTTTCTCGTCGCATCGCTGCAGAACTCTGCAAAGATTTGCCAAACAAACAGAAAACGATGAGCCATAAACAGAAAAATCGTCCATGAATACCATCATGATGTCTTCAATAAGATCGGTGAAGATGGACATCATGCATCTCTGGAATGTGGCTGGGGCATTACACAAGCCAAATGGCATTCTGCGATACGCATAAGTGCCATATGGATAAGTGAATATTGTCTTCTCCTGATCCTCTGGATGGATGGGAATCTGGAAAAAACCTGAATATCCATCTAAGAAACAATAGTAGGGGTGATTAGCAAGTCTTTCAAGCATCTGATCAATAAAAGGCAATGGAAAATGATCTTTTCTAGTTGCAGCATTCAATTTCCTGTAATCAATGCACATTCTATGACCAGTTACAGTTCGAGTTGGAATCTATTCGTTCCTGTCATTTTTCACTACTGTGACTCCACCTTTCTTAGGAACTACATGCACATGACAAACCCAAGTACTATCAGAGATAGCATATATAATTCGAGCCTCTAAAAGTTTCATAATTTCCTTCTTAACAACATCTTTTAGATTTGGGTTTAACCTCCTCTGATGTTCTACATAAGTCATTGATTCGTCTTCTAGATGGATCCTATGCATGCACAAAGTGGGTGAAATTCCAGTAATATCATCTAGTGAATATCCTAATGCTCTACGATATTTCCTAAGTTCACACAACAGCAAAGCAGTTTCAGCATTGTTTAATTTAGCATTGATGATGACTGGATAGGTAGAATTAGGGCCAAGAAAAGCGTACCGTAACCCAGCTGGGAGGGTTTTAAGTTCTAATTTGGGAGCTTTCAGCTCGCTCCACGGATTGTCGATATGAGTGGTAGACTTACCTGGGGGACTTGGATCTTAGATGGCTTTGGCATATCTGCCCTGATATCCAAAGAAGCTACCAACTTCTCATATACGCCATTCTGGTCCAGCTTCTTGGTATATTCATTCGCCTTATCGTCTAGAAAGCCGTCCTCCATTTTGGCTTTGGTCAAGGCAATCTCTAGCGGAATACCCATCAGGATTTCCTTTGTGACTTTGTCAGCGACGTCCACTGGATCATTGATGGAGAAGGTTTGTCCATCTATCACAGGTCTCTTTAGCAGCTTATCCATCTCGAATTGCATCTCAATGTCTCCTAGTTGGAGATTGATGCGTCCACGCTTGACATCAACCATTGCACCAGCTGTGCAAAGGAATAGTCTGCCCAAAATGAGAGGATCTCTTGGTTCTTCGTCCAGTTCAAGCACCACAAAATCTACAGGGACAAAAACATCACCAATTTTTAGCTGTAAGTCCTCTAGAACACCTACAGGAAGTTTAACAGAACGATCAGCAAAAATTAAAGAAATTTTAGTAGGACTAAAATTCTTAAAACCCAGTCGTTTGGCAACGGAGTATGGCATGAGATTGACGCTGGAGCCTAGATTGCATAAGGAGCAAGCAAAAACTATAGAGTTGATCTGAACTAAAAGCACAAAACGACCAGGATCTCCAAGCTTTTTCACTGTCTTGTTCTGCAACACAGCGCTACACTCCTTAGTCACCCTTACATAGTCCTCCTCCTCGGTCACAAGAGAAGTCAAGATCTTCTTAAAATAACGTTTAAGCGAAGGGCATAAGTGGATAGCATCGACCAAAGGGATTTTGACTGTCAGATCGCTAACCATTGCTCTGCACTTTGCTTCTTCTAAGTCCTTCTGAGACTTCCTAGGACAAACCGGGTAAGGTGCCTTGGGAACATAGGCATTGGTCGGAGCACTGTTTACCGGACCGACCGGTCTGATAGTGGGACCGGTCGGTCCCACGTCCGATGGATCCTTGTCTTTTTCTGGAAAATCATCATCTTTGGATGCATCTGAATCGTTAGCCGAGACGACCTTCTCCTTTACTGACCTGGGGATTGGCTCAAGAACCTTGCCACTCCTAGTGGTGATGGCTTCTACTTCTATTGCAGAAATGGCATGGCAGTCCCTCTTTGGGTTTTGTTCCCCTTGTGCCGGAAGAGTCCCTTGCTGCCTCTTAATAGCTTTTGCGTTCTGAGCCACTTGACTATCAAGCATCTTCAGGTGAGTTGTTACTGCTTCTAAACGCCCATTAATGTTTGTAATGTCGGTGGAAACCTTCTGCTGATTAGCTAGCATGAGCTGCATCATAGCCTTCAACTCGTCATTGGGATTAGCAGCTTGAGGTGGAAAAGCTTGTTGTCGAGGCTGGAACTGATTCTGATTTTGGTATCCGGAGCCTGAACCTTGTCTATACTGCTTTTGATATCCTACATTGTAGCCCGTATATCCATGAGCTGGTGGGGCTGTTCCTGATGGATTGAGAAAGGGTTTATGGGCTGGAACTGACGCTTGCTGAGGGTATACCTGATCCTGAGGGTTTGCAACGTTGGTGCTCTTGTATGATAAATTGGGATGGCTGTGGTAGTTGTTGTTGAAACATCAGTTCTGCCCAATCCCTTGGCCATTCACATAGTTGACTTCATGGGTATCTCCTAAAACCAATGCAGCATCCTCTGAATAGCAGATTGCATCCAAAGCGTCCCCGACCATGTTAATGCCCTGATGGCTTCCTTGCATCAAGTCCCGGAGTTTAGCAGCTGTCAGCTCTACTATTTCTACTGCAGATGGTGTGTCAACACTGCAGACCCTTTTCGATCTATCATACTCATTACACTGATTGGTGGAGCTCTGCGCCATGTTGTCGATTAATCGGTAAGCACCTTCTATGCTCTGGGTCTTGAAGTCACCATTGCTAGAGGCATTGAGATTGGTCTTGTATTCCCAGGTGACTCCATCGTAGAAGGTCCTGATCATCTGCTACTCGCTAAATCCATGGTGGGGGCACTCCCTACGGTACTCCTTAAACCTATCCAAGGCTTCAGCAAATGATTCTCCACCTTTCTGCGAAAAGTTGCTGATTCTGCCTCTGAGCTGAGCTGTCTTGGTCTTGGTGTAGAAATGATCCAAGAAGGCGGCTCTAGCTTCTTCCCAGCCGTTGAGAGAATTTTGAGGAAGTGACTTGAGCCACCTCAGAGCTTTGTCAGTGAGAGAGTGCTTAAACAGCTTGCACTTGAGGTAATCAGTTGGTACCCCATTAGCCTTGGTCGTCTCACAGACCTCTTCAAAGTTCTCTATGTGATCCATGGGGTTCTCAGCAGCCAAACCATGGAACACATGTCTTTCTACCAGATTAATAAGTTGTGCCTTAATCTCGAAGTCATTTCTCTGAATCTCACGGACACAAATGGCTGATCTGTTCTGGTAGAAAGCGTGCACATTGTCCCCTTCTCCAATCCCTCTCTGCGGCGGAGGATTCTGTCCTTGTGGCGGCACCTGTTGTGCTTGTGGCGGCACCTGTTGTCCTTGTGGCGGCACCTGTTGTGCCATCATCATGGCAAACTACTGCTGCATGTTCTGCATCTGCTGTTGCGCCGCGAGTGTGCTGGCAGTAGTTGCAGCACGAATCTGCTCTATCTTGTCGAACAAGGTAGCCTGAAGAGCCTGGTTATCAGCTTGATTCCCTTGGTCCATAACTGGCAAGAAGTTCCTTTGAGCTCTGTTAGACCTTTCTAGCTTGGCTAATTCTTGGTTAGTGAATGATATCAGAGATTCAGTGCGATTACTTCTCCTCTGCATACACCTAGAATCACAAGCAAAGACAAAAACAAAAAGAAAAACGAAATTAGAAAGTACTTAGATAAAATTCGCAAATCAAATTCGATGGCAAACACAATTGGTCCCCGGCAACGCCGCCAAAAACTTGATAGCTCAGGTTTTAACCCAAAATAAAAACACTGCAAGTGCACAGGCACGCAGTAGTATATTCAGGGATCGAATCCACATAGACCAAGTATTACGCAACAAATTATAGATTATTGAACTAAGCTAAGCAGGAAATAATGATTGGGATGTTATCAAAATTTAAAGACAAGAAAGCAAATTAAAACGATTTAAACTCAGATAAATAAAAGCGTTAGGGAATAGGGAATTCTCAGGAAATCACATTCATAAACCAGACAACTATTCATATTTTAATATGCATGCATCTCAAACTCAAAACACTGATGTAAATTGCTCCACTTTCGTGATAACAATTACTTTCCCTAGAGATCCGAGTGCCTAAACTTCCGTTTGGTCACGGCTATCCTAGACAAGCATTAATGTTCAGGTTTGATCAGTTCATAATACTCTATAACTAACCTTCCGAATTGTTATAACGCATTACTCATCAATAGTAGTTCTAGCAATACACAAGCTTTCAGAATGTGTATCCACCTAAGATCTAGAGATTAAGTGATCAATTCAATCCTAGCATTATGCCTAACAGTGATGAAGATGGTAATTGATAAGCAACCTATTTGTGTCTAGTTTAATCTGCGAAATCCATTGAAACCCTAAAACCTAACTAAGAACTACTCAGACATAATAGAAGACATGGCAAAGACAATTGATGAAAATAGCATAATCGATAGAATAGAAATTAAGATAAGGTTCAGAAATCTTCTCCGAAAAGTAGAGGAATTCTTCTCCTTGCTTACAATTGCTAAAAATCTCTAAAAGTCTGTGTAAAACGTCGTAAAAAAATAAGGTCTGTTCTCAATCTCAACTTAAAAAGGTACTTATAAGATAAAACGGAGAAATAAGGGTTTTCTAAAAATCAGGGGTGTGGACCGGTCGGTCCATTAAGTGGACCGGTCGGTCCACTTTCCAGAGAGTCTTGGCTGCTTCGCATCGACCCGCAGATCGATCGGTCTTTATTCTGGGTCAGTCTTGAGGTACCAAATATGGACCGGTCGGTCCTGAAGCCAGACCGGTCTTCAAAAACTCCGATTCCCGCTCAAATACTCAAATCTCCTTCCCAAACGCGTGCTGTTCCAAATCTCCGAGTATGAACCTGAATATTAACTCAAAACGACTCAAAAGACTCTGAAAACTTGTGAAAATCATAGTTAAGAAAACCCAAATTCACGTTATATCATACAGAAACTTCAAACGATTCATCTCCTTCATAGCGCATGGCTTCATCATTAAGGTAAACGCTCAAAATCAAGACTGCAGCGGTAATGGCTCCAGGATTTCCATTACAAAAGGAAATCAGACTGTTATAAAAATATTATGAGTCTAACTTGTGGAGAGATGTCAATGAGAAATGACACGAAGTGGGTGGGGAAGAAACGGATCAGACGCATCGGCGGTTTATCTGATGCTCTCTCCATCGCCTCTGATCTCAGTTTCGCCGTCGCTCCTCCTCCGTCTCAGGTAAACTTACAAAATCGCTTCTCTTATTCTGTACCTCTTGGCCTAAATCTCACAGTGAGAGATTGAATTTCAGGCAACAATGCTTATGAGACTTGAATGACCAAATAGCTCTTAGATCAATATGAGCTCCAGTAATCTCTGAGCTTAAACTATTGAATCTGAATCTGTCCTAGATTCGAGATGATTGATGGTAATTTATCTGCTACATTTTGTAATCATCCATGTTTCATGTCAATAACCAATGTGGAGAGTAGTAATGCACATTGAAACTGAGCTTAGGAGTTTAATTATTTCAAATTTTCTTAAAGAAAAGTTGCAAACTAGCAGGTCGAGCTTCAAGGGAGGAAGGTACTTGATTCAGGGGTTGTTTGTTTCTCTTCCAAAGTGCAATAAAATATGAATCGATCATACAATTGTATGGCTTGAAATCCACATGATGGCTTATCTCTTTGTATCTAATGTCAATGTTGTGGATTTCAGCATGATAAAAAATGTGGCACATTTGACTCATGTGAGTGAAATGAAAAAGAAAATCGAGACTCTGTCAAGGATTACTCAAATACTGAAAGATCTCATCAAGGTACAAAATTTCTCCTTTTTAACTTACTTCTAATCTTTTTTTATTCAGTACGTACATATTCTCTCTTCTTCAGTTATGTCATCCTATTTATTTTCTCTTCTCTATCCCTGGTTTTCCCTCTAATTCATATTTGTTCTCAATTTTTGTCTATGCGATGTCGATTGGCTATAAGGTTGGTGAAGTAGAGAGGGAGGCCAAAATCATTAACTTCCTTCCTATCCCTATTTAGCTCATGTGCCCCAACTTTTTTCCTTATCCGAGCTGTGTATAAGCGTGTTCCTATGTTTCATTCACTAGGTTTTCAATATTTTTGAAAATGGATTTTGCAGATGAGGAGTGAAGGAGACGAAGCGATTGACCTAACAATGTCTTGAAGATGACAGGGCTGATCAAAGAGTGTGGATTTGGGCTTTCGGTTTTGGTAAGTTGATAGGAAGCTCACTCTTCAAAAAATTTGAATTTGGAGATTTTGTATAATTGTTTCTTTTTGGATTGCTTGATAGTTAACACTGATTTATGGTTTGTGCAGACAAATTGTATCAGTCATTCAGTTTGAAAATAAGGTCGGATGGCGAGGATAAAATCTTAGACTCTTCTATATCAAAGGTAGAAGAAGAATTGTCGTCGTCTTAGAAGTCTTTCCTCATGTCACAACTTCGTCATTGGTCCTAAAGGTTTGTTCTATCTTTTAATTACTCATTTTTGTCACTGTTTCAAACCGTTTGAGGTAACGAAAAGATTTGTTCGTTATTTGGATAATTGCATTAACATTTAATTGTTATTTTGTTGCCGGAGGAACTTGATTTTGTCGTGATATCAAAGAAGTTTCAAAAATTGGAGTGTGTATGAGCATTCTAAATTATATATAACTGAGTGTTTTGTATTTTGTATCATGATTTCATATAAATAAAACATGTTAATTTTCTTTTAAATTTATCATTTTATCCCCAAAAAGAAAACACCAATCGTACATTTTAATATAAACTGGAATATAGGATTTGTTATATATTTCAAATGTTATAGAAAAGCAATTTACATGAATCATAATATATAAAATGTTGTAGTTAAATTACAATATTGCTATAAATAAAATAAAATAATAACAATAATCAAATGGTATGAAGAAAAATTGTTTAGTTAATTAGTTGTATGGTATGAAGATAAAAACAACAAGCAATATGAAGTATAGAGGAAGAACTTTTAATTTCTAAAGGTTCTGTATTTAGTAAAAAACATTTCGTTATTGTTAAATTCTAGACACTCATTAAATTAAAGAGTTTTTGGAAAAATATATGCATAAACATATACAATTTAATTAACAATATATGTTGCCAAAAACTAAATTCTATATAAATGTTATATATATATTTCCCATGAATAAATTTTTAATTTTAAATAATGCAAACATTTAAGTCTTACAAAATCATAATCACTACTATGATATCATTTTATTCATACAGAAATAGCAAAAAATCTATAAACCACAAATCCTATACATTTGCTAGAGATGATGATGATCGAGGTCACATAATTTTTAGTGCATGTCAAGGGTCACCAAAATACAGAAAAGAAATATCTTTTTAGTTGAAAATGGTTGCACAAATGATGCAATATCAAAAATAACAAATACACTCGCATACAACAGTTTTAGAAAAAAAATCAAAGAATAGTAATTTAAATATATTTGAACAATTCATCCACGCGTCGCGTGGGGAAATACCTAGTTAACATGATTAAAAGTTGTCTTTGTAATATTCTAAATATACAAAAACCCAATCAAAAAAAAAAAACTAACAATATCCGTGTTAAAAAGATTAATCATAAAATTGGAAGGCCAGGGATTAATGAAGGATTTATCCTGTTAATAGATTGGAATGATAAAAAAAAAAACAAAGATTTCGACAGCGAATAGTGTAAACACTGTAAATGGTAAAAATACTAGATATTCTATATTGGATGATAACCTAATTTGGCCTTTGATATCTCAAGAAGATAATTAGATTTATCCTAAAAAAATATTTATTTATACACTTTGGCTATGATAGTAGTTTTTCTTTTAACTAATGCTAATGTTATCATTATTATACTGAGACTGAGAATCGATCATATCTACTCAAAATTCCAAAATTAA
Source organism: Draba incana (assembly GCA_963576765.1). NCBI lineage: Eukaryota > Viridiplantae > Streptophyta > Magnoliopsida > Brassicales > Brassicaceae > Draba > Draba incana. Next base: position 31,036,240 of record OY755213.1, read on the forward strand.
GCAAAACATCTTGGCTCGTATGGCTTCTTCTTCACTCAATACTTATTCAACCTCAACCTCATTTGCAAATCGTTACATAAACTCTACAAAGATCCTCAAGTTCTCGAACGAGTTTGCTGCGACGTCGAATTCGTAATCCCAAAGAACGATCGATCCAAGAGCCTCGAAGTGGAAGCATTGGCTCGTAAAGGGATTGCGAATTACTTTGATCGAGATGGTTATGACTTATGAAGAACAAGCTAGCAAGAGCTGCGTCCAAAGGACATGAAGTGGCGACGTGGTAGAATATGCAATACACAAATCGTTACATATAATAATACTAATAATCTTATGTAGAATGATACGGTATAGTACTATATATATATAACACGTGAAAGTGTGAAGTAAAGAGTTTTCGTGCAAGTTAACAAGATGAAGCTAAAAAGGGAAGAAGAGGACAAGGCATGGCCACTCCCATCTGCTTCTTCTTACTTTTTAGGTCACTTTCCTATGATTTTTTTTTATCTTTTTGCTTTTGTCATTTCTCTCTTCTTGTCGCTTACTCATACTCCATTCTTCTCTCTTCCTATTTTGTATTATATACAAAAAAAAAAAAAATCTTAATCATTAAACCTATTACTTTACTAGTTGATAAAAAAATAAAAATCATATTAAACAATGTTAATTGTGACAAAAAAAAATGTTAATTTTCGCATTTCAAGCTCACTATTAGTGTTTTGAAGAATTTAATTGTTGAGAAAACAAAAGTCTCGTGAAATAAGAAAACAAAAACCAAGTGTCATATAGGGTTACAAAGAGTGGCTATAAAGCAAACTAGATGATTGAGTGACAGATCAATCTCATCATTCAATGCATTTGAATGTTTTATATCATTCATTCTCTAATGCATCAATCAAATCCTCTACCATAATAAAATAAGCGTACAACTATTAATTGTAGATAAACAAAAAAAAAACGATGAGAGAAGCAAGAGAAGATGAGAGAGATGGAGAGAGCTGGAGAGACAGGTGAAGCATTGAGAATGACTCAAGTAGGTGAGACAAGAGCACCAACTGCTACAACTACTCGTACACAACCTATGCTTGAAACAGAATACGCAGCTTAGAGTAAAGAAAACACTTTTGTGATGCGTTTTTTGTGTACATCATCTTCTTCTTGTTCATCATTGATCATCTGTTACTGTCTTTTTTTTTCTTTTGGTAAAGTGTTTTTTGTTTCTGATTGTTTTTTTCGTTGTGGTTAGCAAGTTGAAAACTTCCACATTCATCTTGTTTCTCTACGGGTGGTTAAGGAAATAAGTATTTTTTTTTTCTCTTCTTTTTGTGTTCTTAAATCATTAACTTTGGTGGAAGATTTGGAATTGCTTCTGGACTACACTCACATTGTTTTCTTTCTAACTACTTTTGCTGTAAAGCTTTGTAATAATGCCAACATCTTTTGTTTGGACAAGCAGAAAGCTTAACAAGATCAAAAAGGTCGTAGTAGTGTGTTCTTGTGATTCAAGTGTTTTTCTTGTAACTATGAGTTTCATGTAACTGGTTGATCCAAATCATGTCTGTTATCAGCAAATAGATTCTGGAACCTAAAGAGTTAAGACATCATGAGGGATTGTGTGTAATTTATAGTATTCCTGACTTTTTTTGAGAAGATGGCTTGTAATGCAGGCCTGCTTCATGTTACAAAATTTGTATGTTTCATCTTTGCTTTGAACTGATTGGGGAAAAAGTTTGAGTTACATGAGAATGCATGACTGGATTAAGATGGCTTGGGGCCTTTTTGTACTGTGATGCATATTTTCATATCAAGAAAAAAGCCATGAGACAAGAATGTTGATATCTTCTCTGACTTCTGCAGATATCAGGAGATTCTTAATCAGTCATGTTTCTTTGTCCCATCATTCCAGTTAATGTTTGGGTTTTGTAACATGAAAGATGAAGTGCAACTGTATAAATGCTGTATTAATTATGTTTTAAGGAACACCTGAATGATTGCAAGTTTTTTTTTGCCTAAAGCAAAACTATTGCTGTAGAATATTGGCTAACTAGAGGAGAAAGCTTAAAGGTATTATTACATCAAAGTTAGTTCTCAACGGTAAAATAAAAAACAAGCTTCGTTTTCACTAAAGAGCAAAGTGATATTCCTTAGTCTTTTCCCACTTTTTCATTCCTTATGTTCAGGTGTGGTTCAATCAAATCTCTTATTAGATTAATGGATGGTGCATAATCTCTTATTATAAACCAGTTAAGTACACTTTATACCTCTCAGTCTCTATCTCTGACTCAGCTTGGCACAAACTTTGTCTGGTTTTATGGAGAAATTAGAAGTGGATCTATGAAGCCGTGTTAGTTGGTAAGAACAACATAGGGACATGAAAGTCTAATTTCTTTGAAGAAAAAGTAATAAAGAAAACTTGGTTTTGGTAAGAAGCGTGGACCATTTTGAAGAAGAATTAAGAGACGAGCCCACTTGAAAGAGACATAACGAGAGGGACCCCATGTGAGATCTGCAAGCAGAGACAGAGGCTTTGACCGTTCTCATTCATCATCCTCCATTAATATTAGCCACAGTCATAAAACCATGTGATTCATCATCACAAGCCTTCATAGGACAAGCATCTTCAAAACATTTCCGATAAGCCATCATTCAAGATATTCATTTAATCACTCACACAGCAAGAATTTAGTTCAGTGTATCATGCAACTTAAGAGCATGCACAACATATCACAAATAGAGAAATGATATAAACCACAGGTCTGAATTCTGAAAGCAGGAAAAAAAAGGTTTTTTAAGCTTAAATAAAGCTTTATCCAAACTTGTCTTCAAGGAAACGAAATGGGAATAACAGTATTAGATTCTCCAGCCTCCTTCTCCTTCTTCTGGAATACACTTTATTTGTGACCAACAAGTGTTCACCTTAAGCTCCTACATCATATTAACATGTTACTCAGAGTTACATCACAAGCCAAAAGAAGAAACAGAAAGCAGCAGGAGGATTTTCTACGCCGTTAAAAAACAAACATCAGTGCCCTAGATCTTTCTATAACAAAGAAATAAGAATAGCTCCGAAAAACTGAACAATAAACCAGCCATATCAAGGATCTCAGTCATCTCTAGGCAGGAAAAAAACAAAAAACAACATCAAGAAGCTTCAAGTGGCAAAGAACTAAGCAGAACTGCCTAACAATACTATGTCGAGTATCCAAAACACATGATCTTATTCATTTTCCTTGAAGGACTTTGCTACGCAAAATGAAAACAGCAACCAAACCAGCAACATGAAGCTTACAAAGATCTAAGCAGTGCAGCATCTGCTCGTTGATCTATATGGAGACTTAGGATATTACCTAGGGCGGAAACTTTCGAGTTTGTCTTTTAAGTCTTGAAGGTTAGCAATGCCTGAATCGACCGAGTTTGCCATCTTCTTACAGTTGTTCATATCCATACCAAGTTGTTCAGTCGACGTTTTCAGTTGAACTTTAGCAAGATTTATGTTTGCTTGAGTGGCTAATTGCTCGTTGAGCAGCTCTTCGAGTTTCTGTTTCATCTCTAGCTCTTGTTTTTCACCGGCTTCAACTTTGTCCTGAGCTTCTTTGTGCTTCTCTAATATCAAAGACATCTCGTTTTTGAGGTTTTGCTGGGAGATCTCATCTTGTTCAAGCTGTTCAGCTAAACTAATATTCTTCGACGTATAACTTGTATTATCACGCTTTAGAGAACGAAGTTTATGGCTAGAAACACTGGTAGAGTCTTTAAGAGAAGTGATCTCAGAAACTAGATTTTTCTTTTGTAATTCCAGTGCTTCCAATTCCTTGTTTAGCATAACGATTTTGTCAGCGTGCAACGAT